>CM060892.1:78287326-79002326 GCA_030762935.1 Hymenopus coronatus | reverse complement strand
GAAAATATGTTTTTGGCCACACTACCGTTTCTCTCTCTCTCTCTCTCTCTCTCTCTCTCTCTCTCTCTGTATGTCATTCCGGAGAGGGTTCCACACTACAGTCACCGTAGAATGAGTGATATGAGAGTATTGTCGATGTGCGGTCGAAACCAGTTCACGGGGAGAGAGCCAACGGGGAGGGTTCCTAACATGTGTAAGTAATTCTTAATCTCTAGTAGCTCACACCTCAGTAATGACCGAACCCTCCTGGATTCGACTCCAACCTCAATCCGTCGCCGAGAGCTGTATTTCCAAAGTGCATTCGTCACCACGGAAGGGCGCAATCACCGCAGTCCTCACAGAGACAAACCTGAAAAAGGCCTGTTTAATGAAATGGAGGTTAAACGAAGCGACAGGAAGTTCGGAGGAATGAAGAAATCTAAGAATTCGCTTAGTGACCCTGAAAACCCTCCTGGATCAGAGAGGTCGGCCGCGGAAATCTATATCACGACCTCACGAATGCCAGGACCAAACGAAATGCTTGTGGCATCTGGCTCGGTTTTGTGCTGTTAGCTATTATTTATTTGGCAATAAGTTTGGAAAGCTTGTTGGTGGCAACGCGTAATAAAGACTGAAATAAAGTTAAAACGCTAATGTTATTCTTAAAAGCTTTGATGAGCTCCATTCATATGACTTGTTTAATATCGATAGCAAATTATTTTTAAAAAAACGTATTCTTCTATCTACTTCATGCTAATCGAGATAAACTGTCTTAATACTTGCTTCTTTGTAAGCAGAAGGGAAATAAGGGAATTTAGTAGGCTAAAAGCTGGTTGCCATGTGGATGAAATCCGTTTCTTTTATCGCTGTTTTAGGGACGTTATGCCATGCTCTATATACTTATGTCTGTATAATGATGACAGACTATATAGGCAATTAGATGAGTCTATCATACTTGATGCCGAATCTGTTTGAGTATGCACGTACCTGGTAGAAGATGTAGATTCTCTGCCTCGGCTTTGTTGTTGTGGGTTCGGTAGAACACTTAATCAAGGGAGTGGTGACAGGAAAAGTACACAGATAATGCTACTGGATGATTAATAAATTAAGTAAACAGCCCGTTTTCACTCTGGTGATTATTTTATAAAGTTGAACAAAACAATTATTATTTACATTTAAATATAAGCATGTTGAAGCTCGGAGAAACCTTGACAATGTATACCTAAGTTCACTGTTTTCCACGTTTCACACGGCCTTGTAGTAAATACATGCCATGAACTTAATGTTTTTGGCACGAATTCATTTTTACAAGTGACGCAGATTACGCCTCAGAGAGACAGGAAACACTGTGTGAATTTTCAGTTTTTTGCAGCTTAAATAAGCATCTAAGGAATATGTCTTCTTAGCGCTTGTTGACTGACGCTTGGCGCTAAAAGTTACATCTTGCATCATAAGATCACGTGATTGTGTTGTATTGGTACCATATGATAAACTATTACAATGTAAAATACCCTCTTTGCAGAATATTAACGATTTTTCCCGAGTTCACACTTATACCTCTGATGCACGCAAGTAACATAAATAAATCCTGCAAATTCTCAAGGTTTTCACATACAAAAGGAGGTGCCTTTTGCACTATTCTACTACGTAGTTTTCAGCTTTGCCTGAGCACAAGTTAACATAGTAAACATTACAAATTAAGATAAAAATGAAAAGTGTGTTGCTTATATACATTTTGTAATTAAACTAATTGAATTATTGTAGATGGTTTAATAATACTTGATAACAATACAATTGTTTTTATTATGCAAAAAACAAAAAAACTCAAAAAATTGCAGTCTCAAACTGCGCCTGAAAATGTTGTGACTTTCGAAAACTTTTCATCTTCCTTCAATTTACTCTGGAGGTAATAAGTTGAAAAACAATTTTATTCTCAGCTGTGGCTGAAAACTCAACGAACAGATGGTGGAAGGAGGGAATATTTACAAACAAAAACCTCTGCCTTAATTCCGGTTGTTGATGCGTTACCTACATACAAGCATTTCTACCTGGCGTAAGTGTTACTCTGTCCAATAGAAACATATTTTTACAAAGTAAATTGTTTCACAAGTTACATTACATCATATACAAACTTTTGAATATTAAGTACTATTGGCGAAGTCATTTCGACTAAACAATTATTATACTCATTTAAATATAAGCACGTTGAAGCTCGGAGAAACCTGGATTACCATATTAAAATACAACTGAGTTCACTGTTTTCCACTGTTACATTTCACATGCTCTTGTAGTAAATACATGTCACGCACTTAAAGTTGTTGGCGCAAATTCATTCCTACGAGTGGCGCAGATTACGCCTCTGAAGGGCAGAAAGCACTTTATGGATTTTCAGTTTGTTGCAGCTTAAATAAGCACCTAACATTGCTTAACATTTATTGGTTGGCACTTGGCGTTAAAAGTTTCACCCTACATTATCAGATCACGTGATTCTATTGTATTGATATCATGTGATAAACTATTACAATGAAAAGTACCCTCTTGACAGAATATTTGGGACTTTTCCGGAGTTCACACATATATCTCTAATGCACGCAAGCAAATCATCGAGATTTTCACATACATTAGGGAGTCCTTTTGTAATATTCAACTGCGTAGTTTTCAGCTTTGCCTTTGCACAAGCTAACATAGCAAACTTTACAAGTCAAGATGAAAATAAGAAATAATACAGTATGTTGCTTATATAAAACATGCAATTAAGGTAATTAAAAATATTGTAGATTGTCTAGAAATGTTTGATAACAAGACAATAGCTGTTATAATGCAGGAACGTCAAAGAATTAAATATAAATACAAAGTTTGGTACTTAAAGATCTTTTTGTTTTTGAGCTATGCTGTCCACAGACACACACACACACTCACACACGCATACACACCACTCACATTTTTCTAAAAAAGTTGTTTTTCGGACTCGGTGGACCTCAAAACATATATTTTCCGTGAAACCTCGAATATTTGGATGGATTACAATACCTTCTCTAGCTACTATGTACATAGTGCTAAGAAACTTAAAAAAGACCAAAATAAGCCTTTTTTTTTAATTGCAATCATGTAGGTGTTAGTTTTAAGTTATTTTAACCTACTGAAAAACAATGAATAAAAGACTGGTAAGCTAAAAAGGGCATTAAATAATAATTCCATTAAAGTTGTGATTAAAAAACACTTACCAAAGCTTCTGCTCTAAAATTTGAATGAAAACAGAATTCGATTGTTAGATATACGAAGAAAGGAGGTAAGGATAAAAGTGGGGTGTAAATATAGATATAAACGTGTCTGTTGCAGAAGAAGAATCTTGAAGAACTAGGGCACGTTTAGACCTTGTGCTGGATATGCCGTGTTAATACACAAATTACCAGTGCAGCTATATGTTGCATTGCTTGAGGGCTTAACCTGTCAACTGTAGAAGCTTGGGGTTCTGAAGTAAGTCACAGCCGGGTGAAAGATATTTACAAGGTCGATATGACCCAAAGCTGCAGGCTATGTTCTGTCACTAATTTTTCTTTTATGAATCAAATAAATATCCTCGCTGATTAGAGCATGAAAGGAAGCCTTATCTTTCTCTTTGTATCATTCTTTCTACCCTTGCTTTCTCTTTCAAGGAAGCCTCCAGATCTAAACGCTCCAAGATAGCTGAAAACTAGCTCACCCTATTAAATTTAGCTTAGTGACTCTTCTGACAATGGTCTCTCCTTTGTCAAGCCGACTGTCTAATCTGTAATATCTAAAGTTAAAAAAAATTGATGCATTCCATTCACATGTATTTATCCACATCTCGTTATAAATTATTGTTAAAAGATTATTCTTCTATGTACTTCATGCTAATCAAGATAACCATTAGTAGAAATGTACTTATTATTTAGTTTCTTAAAAGCAGAAGGAAAATAAGGGAATACACTAGCCTTAACCGACAACCAAATCTTTCATAAGCTGGTTGCTATGCGATTGAAATCCATTTCTTTGCATTGACAGACGTTCACATATTCCGTATGAGAAAAGTTTAAATATTTAAAACTGAAACCACTGAATATCTCAAAAAAAAAGGCCAAATTCACTAAAAAAAATGTGTATGACAAATTTTGTGTTTTAACGAGTTCTCATTTTTCGTGTAGTACGCTTTGTCTATCTCTTACGGTTTACCAGTTATGCAAAAGTTATCCAGAATGAAGAGGTCTTCAGAATCCATTCTTAGAGAATTCAGGACATGCATTTTGCTATGTAAATATCTTCAATATGCGGTATTTAATCAAAGTCGTTAGTCACTTTTAAGAAAATCAAAATTTCCGAAAAATGTTCCATGTAAAGGGTATTTGGAGTGGGGATTCTCTTGAAAATCTTCGTATCGCATCCGTGGAAGATACTGAATTTAAATACAAAGTTTGATTTTAAGCGGAAGCTTTGTTTTTGAGCTATGCAGCCCACAGACGCACAGATATACATTTTATTTGTCAGGTAAATATCTTTAATATATGATATTTTAATCAATCTCGTTAGAGCCATTTTTAAGAAAATCAAAATTTTC
The DNA here is from genome assembly GCA_030762935.1 of Hymenopus coronatus. Classification (NCBI taxonomy): domain Eukaryota; kingdom Metazoa; phylum Arthropoda; class Insecta; order Mantodea; family Hymenopodidae; genus Hymenopus; species Hymenopus coronatus. Next base: position 78,997,771 of record CM060892.1, on the reverse strand, counting down.
GAAAAAAGTTCCATGTAAAGGGTAGTTTGGGGTGGGGGATTTTTCTCAAAATCTTCGTGTCGCATCCCTGGAAGATACTAAACTCAAACACCAAGTTTGGTATTTTACCAACTTTTCGTTTTTGAGTTATTGTGTTCACAGACACACGGACACACTGACACACGGACACACACAAGGACTTTTTTTGGATACATGGGACCCTAAAACATATATTTCCCGTGAAATCTCGGTATCGAATATTTTGGTGGAGTGCAATACCTTCTCTATACACTATGTACATAGTACGTATATAGAAAGTAATAAACTGAAAATGCTGTAAATAAGACAGGGAATTTCTCCTAATTCAACTAGCAAACATTTCTCCCAAAAACAATATTTTCCTTTAAACAACCTTATTCAAAGGCATCTGTTTATAATTCTCGAATGCTATTATCAGCTTAAGGGATTTATTTTGGCCTTGCATTTTTACTTTCTCTATATGAACTATGTACATAGTGTATAGAGAAGGTAAAAAAATGGATAACGAGATTTCACCAGAAATATATATTTTAAGGTCCCCTGTATCCAAAAAAAGTATTTTCAGAAAAAGGTCTGTGTGTGTGTCCGTGTGTTCCTGTGTCTGTGAACATGATAACACAAAAAACGAAAAGTCGGTAAAGTACCAAACTTGGTATTTAACTTTAGTATCTTCCAGGGATGCAACACGAAGATTTTGAGAAAAATTCCCCCACCCCAAACTACCCTTTTACGAACTTTTTACGAAAATTTTTACTCTCTAAAAATGGCCCTAACGATTTTTATTAAAATATCGTATATTAATTATATTTACCTGACAAATAAAATGTATATTTTGAATTTTCTGGGAAGAGCCTCTCAAGACTACTTTATTCTGGGTCAATTTTACGGAATTTTCCATAACTGCTAAACCGTAAGAGATGGATAAAAACTTACCACACAACAAATGTAGAGCACTTTAAAACACACAATTTATGTTTATACACTTTTTTCGTGGAGTTGATTGTTTTTGGGATATCCCTTGTTTTGGTTTCAGCTATAAAAAACTTATACTTTTCACATACAGGACTTTGTGAATAAATTAATTAGTATATTAAATATAGCACAATACAGTAGTGGATTCTTGAAAGTGAAGCAACCTTTACACGTAGCAGCCTTGCCATCCTGTTTATTTCCTGCACTATACCTACAATGTTGTCGTGGCCCCATTAACTGGCTGTGTACCTTTATCCTGATTCACCATTCCTGATGAAATTTTGAACTGTAGATATTAACTCAGGGTAAATAGTTAGCTCTACTCTTACTGCACAAAAATGTAGTTCTCGTCAAACCAGGCAATTTATGTAAAATAAAATTTGTGTTAGCGGTAAGCATTTCCGAAATATTCCTGTTATTGGTTTGAATTTTTAAATAATTCGTTTTCTTAAGCAATAACTCACTGTTTATTTTATTTTCGCAATCATGCAAAGTGCATGGAGCTTGAAATCCTTCACATTATCGGATTTTCAAATCTCACTATAGTTTATGAGGTTGTGACAGTTGTACGGAATGACACTTCTACGGAGATGGAATTTGTTGGCATTTGTATATGGAAGTCTAGAAAATTCTCATAAATTGCTAAACAGGAGTTATTTAGAGAGTGGCACTTGTATGGACGCGAATTGTGACGCGAATACATTAAGGGCTGGCAGGTAAGGGTTGGGAGGAGAGTGGCACACGCTAAGTTCATTGCTACAGTTGATATGTGAGTGTCAAGTAGTATAATGAATTATAATTGTTGTGGATAAATAGAATACAGCGAGATCACAAAAGAAACGCATTTAGTTCTTTACAATGAGCATAAGTTTATAGTGCATTATACCAACAAAGAAGAAGTAACGCATTGACGTTGAATAAATTTAATAAAAAACAAATACAAAGAAAGACTGTCAACTAAAGGCAACAGAGTTTTGGGCGAAGGAAGCCATATTTGTATTCCGGATGAAGCTGCAACTGAACGCGTGCAGGGAAACAGACATTGCTATTTCAAGTATTTCGCTGAAGATGTTGGAAAGCTCTCCAATCCAGGCTATGACTTACTCACATCGCTACATCACGCTACAACAATCACTGCATCGCATTAGGCGAAAAAATATAGGACCTATTAAAGGTGCGATCGATTCCGAAGGCTTCAGGAAAATCTCTTGCTTATGAACGAGGTAACAAAATTTTACTTGAAGATGACAATAGAATGACAAAATATTGGTGTTTGCCAGCGAAAATAGAAACTTATCTTTATTAGGCTGTGTTTTGTTCTTTGTCGACGGTATTTTCAAGAGTTCGAGAAAACAGTTTCGACAGTTATTTGCCATTCATGCCGATCTCGGAAGTTCCTGGGAGCAAACAAATACAGCTTCAGCTGTATACGCCTTACTGCCGAACAAAAAACGAGAAGCATATGACCGTTTTCTCAAAGCTATTAAAACCAATGTGCCTGGATGGAACCCTGCAACTCTCATGATGAAATTCGAAACTGCTATTGTACAGTCAGCTAGAAGCTTGTTTCTGAAACAGAGATTTTTGGTAGCAATTATTATTTTAATTAATGTTTGTGGCGAAAAGTGCAATATTGCGGCCTTTTTCCTGCCTAGGGGAATAACGCAGAAATACGCTGTCATATGTTCAGCGCTAGCACATCTTCTTTTGGAAATGTTTGACGACAGTTTGCTCTGCATTCAGGACAGCACGCTTGAGAGCCAAAAACTTGAAGAATCCTATGATTATTTTGTAGACCAGTGGCTTGATAACGATCACGTACGAAGAGATATGTCGAACTGCAATGGAAGGCACCACCGCACTAATAAAATCCCAGAAGGTTGGAATCAAAGAATAAACAGATCAATTTCAAGAGTTCAAGAGTTCATCCCAGTGTTTATTCATGACAATCACAGAGTACCTACCATGGCCACCAGTTTGACCAGTTCGTTTTAAATATCGATGGGAAAAGAAGGAATAAATCAGCAATAAAAATTGGCTAGACTATTTCAAAGGTTCTAAAAAGACTCTAGATTAATGGCAACTTAAAATAATTTCCGACTTGCATGGCTTACTCTCAGAAATAACAGAATAAAATAGGCTTCTACCGGACAATGTTACAAATTGGCAGATATATGTAAATATTGTAAATAATTTTAATACTCAGTTAAAGTAAAAAGGGGGGAACGAAAAGAGACTACCTCCCCGTGGTGTTCCCTGGAAACGACACATAATCGGCTGAATGTCTCTTACAATTTGTATTAAAAAAAAAACTTAATTACTGAGCACCAGCTTCTTCTAACCAAGTCGCGGTGGTATGTCAAACTGCACTTTACTGAACTCTTAACATAACTAAGGCTATTTAATACTATTTTATGATGCCATAATGCGACATGTGTGTAGACAATAAATAGCTAACAATAGCTAACATTTATAACAAGTACATTTACAGATGAAATTTCTGTTTCCTGGAACTATAATCAGTTTTGATTTTTAATTTACCGGTTATACATATTCACCTTATGAAACCTGTTATTACCAGTAATTTTTGCTTATTCTGTACAAGTGTCAACATTCAACTTCTGACTCGCCAGGTAGAGGAAAAGGTTCCTTAGAATTTTCATTGCAAAACCTGTATTATGTCATTAGGGATTGTTCCGTACAAGTGTCATCATTCAACTTCGGGCACCCTAGGTAGAGGATAAGGTTCCGTAGAAGTGATCACCATCGCTGTTATCTACTTGTTTATTTTATACCTGCAACGAAATGCACAAGTATATAATTAAAATATACTTACCTGCATTAAAAGAGTAAAGGGCAGACAACAGGGGCGGACACCTAGCATACTGCGACCTATGAAAATGTATTGAGAAAAAACCGTAGGAGACTACAATCCACAGAAAGACAGGCCCAGAGATATGAGAAAGTCCCTAAGATTATCAAGCCCAATCGGAGGGAGTGCAAGCGAGCGGTCGACCTGGCAGCCACATAGTGTCCTCGGGGGAAAATCCTTCCGTTCATCTGCGTCATTTGCCCGCACTGTATACAACGTGAATTTAAAGCACACATGGAAATTAGAGGAGATCCGAACTAATGGAATATTATAGAAAAGAAAACATAGGAAATGAAAAACAGCTCCGACATTTGCAGGCGACTCCGGGAAAACTACAAAAACGATGGTCAGAATGGGTGGTTGTCGTGGATAGAACCCGGCACCTTCAGAATGCAATTCGCAGACGATTAAGATTAGACCAGATTCTGAGCTGACCGGTTTATCCTGCGTGGTCCTTTGCCACTTACGTGGTGGAGAGAGGGATGAGGGGAGAGACTAGAAGGGCGACCAGATCCGGATGACGACGGGCGCAAGCATCCCTATCGGTTACAGTGAAACACTGCCAACGCCGCTCTAGGCCCTGTTTACAGCCCGCCCCCTAAGTGGGAGCTCTGAAACCGAAAAGCGGCTGCTGATCGACGACAAGGTTAGGATAACCGTTTACAATACATACGTCTTCGAGCCGCAACCCGCCGTACTCCATTTTCTGATCCTTCAACCCTGAATGAGATGGCTAGGAAATGATGGGAATAAATAGAGGCCCATATAATTCTGGAATATAATGATCCTCCCAGCGACCCGGGTAAACCCCCGAAAAACCTTGAATAAGGCAGGCCGGCCACGGGGATGGAACCCAACCTCCCGGATGTGGTCAAATACGAAACCGCCGCAGACGATATTGCGACGCCATCTCGCTGAGTATATATGTATTTGCATTATCAAGAAGTACAGATAAGTAGAAGCTTTTAAAGAATGGTTTGTAGAAAATGAATAGAGAAGGTCGTATGAATGAACACATCAACGCCTTTGGTGTAAAAGGTAATTTCCTAAAAGGCTGTTACTTTATATGATTACACCAAAATTAATGATGATTAATAAGACTATGTAATTCATTAAACTAAAATAATAATTAACAGATAGGTAAACTTTGTGTTTCAACAAGATCACTTGCATACAACAGAGCAAATGTGGGACAGTGCAGTTAAAGTGCTTATTAACAAGTTCCATGCAAGGAGGGATCTGGAGCGTTTTTGCGGTTTTGAATGGAAATTGAGAGTGTGTACGCAAGTAGTTAAGTCCTTGAACTGAATTAGTGCAGTTTTTTGCTCGTATACATCAGAGGTGGTGATGGTGAACGATCTTAACATGTATGTGATAGTGAATGTGCTAAGACCTAAAAATTGGAGCTCAAAAGTGAACGTACCCATATATAAGGGACTGACAGGGGAAATATCCATACCAGTTTTCTCTTGGATTACCAAAGAGCACCAGCAACATGCAGCTTCTGGTAAGTCACAATTGCACGCCTTTCATTGTTAGCAAGAAACGATGTGCATTAATAAGGAATCATATTAAATTAGATCAAACGTTAAATTCATTAGTTACCATTTAGACTTTGTATTTTGCGACACATTATCATCATCATCCTTTTTTAATTTCTCTAGTACGTATGTGCAAAGTATATGGGAGGTAGACATGGTATAGTATTCCACTCTAAAATTTAATGTCGAGGTTTCTCCGGAAATATATGTTTTGAGGTCTCCTGAATCAAAAAAGAACCATTTTTAGAAAGAAGACCCATGTCTGTGAACACCATAGCTCAACATAAAGGTCCATTGGTGTTTAGGTTCAAAACCTTTCAAGGATGGGTCACGAAGATTCTCGAGTATCTTTTACTTGGAAACTTTTTCTCAAAAATGCCTTTAACTTTTTTGATTAAAATACCATATGTTTAGGAAATTTTTATCACAAATAAAATGTATATCTCGAATTTTCTGAGAATAGCCTCTGAATCTGTCTTTTGTCTGCATAACTTTTGCATAAATTGTAAATTGTAAGATATAGACGTAAACTTACTGCACAAAAATATAAATCTTGTTAAGTCACTCAATGTATGTCAAAAACTTATACATATTTTGTTGAGTTAACCGTTTCCGAAATACACCTAGTATTGATTTGAAAATTTACACTACTTAGACTTTTCTCAAATGGGAAGTCGTTACTCCTTTTTATCATCCTGGTCGTGCAAAGAGAAGAGAATTTCAGTTGCATCACATAGTGACAGCTTTTAAAATATTTAACTACCGCTTTCGCCTACTGCAGTCCCTTTTTCACTTCTAATCGTGATTAGAAACCATACTTAAACTCCCGAATGCTTATCTCGAGTAGTATAAAGAAGATACAAAATTAGATTTTTAAAGAATATGTTTTTTGCAGAATAATTAGGAAAAGTAATGGGAATGAAACACATCAATTGTAGATGTTGATGTTTTTATTTTTTTTTTTCCTTCATCCCATATTTTCTCCTTCAGTAAGTCTATAATTATAATCTTGGGATGTCTATATTTTATATCTATTTTTGTATCCAAATTGTCTAAGTGCTCATCACTGCTAAATGTGTTTTATGATTGTTTCGTTAGATTTTCTACGATTTTATCGTATTTTTAACTTCCAAGATATCATATCTAAACCTATTCTAAAGATTTTATTTCAGCATTTTCGACGTTTTTTATTTTAGGTCTTTCATACCCTCACAAAATGACCGGGATTTCCATAACTTTGTAAATTTTTAGTAATGTTACCTTTCTAAAACTTTGAAAAATTTTTATAGTGTAAGATATCGTTTGTTTATGTATATCTTATTTACTTTTTATAACTAAATATTATGCAAAAAAGTTTAAATAATTACAAATACTTAATTGCTAGAGAGGTTCATTAAACAGGTCAATTTTAACTTAAATAAAAATAAGAAGCCTGTCTAAAAGCAAATATTTTAGTAGATTCCAGTGTTATTTATAAGAAACATTCATTTGATCTATGCATTGCTTTTTGTGGGGCATCTGCAATTAAGATCCGATAATCTGCTTACAGTAATATAACTGATTGCCTCTGTTGATTTTAAAGCGAGTTTTAAATTGCCTTTGCCAACTTACGATAACGTCATGTATTTAAAAATCTGATGTGTTGCATTCATATGGTTTTCTCTACCCATTCGGGAAGAAATATTATTACAAATGCTTGTTCTATCAGGTTATTGATAATGGAGATATACATACTAACAAAACTGGTTTAATTATTTATTTCTTCATAGGTAAAATGGAAATAAGGGAATACATTAGAATATAGAGTTAGTCGAATCTTTTAAATGTTGGTTGCAAAGTGATATCGTTGAAATTTTATTCTATTTGCATGGCGAGGGAAAACAAAACACGAATGATGATTTTCCATTCAAGAAAAGTATAAGTATTGGAAAATTTAAACCAATAAATCGGAATATCTCTATAGTGGTTATCTCCACAAAAAATTAATTTGACATACATAAATTGTGTGCTTTAACGAGCTCTATATTTTATGTAACAGCTCTTTGTTTATCTCTAACGGTTTAACAGTTATACAAAAGTGATTCTGAGTGAATAAGAATTTAGTTATTTCCCAGAGAATTCAAGATATATATTTTAATTGTAATGAAAGTATACAAAACGAGGAGATTGTCTTTAACATCTTAGTGCTGCATCCTTGAATGATGTTGAACTTAAATATCAGTTAGGTATTTAAAGACAGTTTCAATTTTGAGTTATGATGTTCATAAACATGTGTACACTCAGAAATATTTTTTTTTCTAAAAATGCTGTTTAGGATTCAGGGGACTCAAAACAATATTTCCAGTGAAGTCTTTGTATTTAAATTTTGGTGGAATGCAGCATTTCTGTATTTTGGCGCAGCTATATTGTAGTGTCTGTCTAAATAAACCAGAACATTAGGTGAATCTACCATAATTAAACATTGCAGCAAAATGACAAGTAATTCTTTCAGACATAAAAAAAGTTTACAATTTGAGAAAAAATGTATCTAAATGTGTCACAAGTACGTATTTTCAGAGCTTTATTAACATTTAGAACAAGCTTACATTACGATACTATAGTGTAAAACATCCAAATTTCATAAAAAATGTAGCTTTATGCTCTTGGAAGTTATGACTTTTACTTTATCTACATGAGAAAGTACATAGTGTATAGAGAAGGTTTACATTTCACCCAAAATTTCGATACGGAGATTTCACCGGAAATAGACCCTGTATCCAAAAATAATATTTTCAAAAATAATTCCACATGTGTATGTGCGTATGTTCGTGTGTCTATGAAAACCATAACTCAAAAACGAAATGTCGGTAAAATACCAAACTTTATATTTAAGTTTAGTATCTTCCAGGGATGCGACAGGAAGATTTTGATAAAAATCTCCCGCCCCTAACTATCGTTTACATGGAAAAATTTTCGAAAATGTTGATTTTCTCAAAAATCTCTCTAACGCTTTTGATTAAAATAGCGTATATTAAAGATATTTATATGACAAATAAAATTCGTATCTTGAATTTTCTGGGAATAGCTTCTAAAGTCCTCTTTATTCTGAATGAATGTTGCTGAATTTTGAGTAACTGATAGACCGTAAGAGACAAAAACTTGCTACATATAAAATGTAGATCACGTTAAAACACACAATTTATGTCATATACGTTTTCTTCATTGAATTGAAAATTTCTGAGATATTCCTTATTATTTGTTTCAGGTTTAAAATACTTCAATTTCACACGGAAATTTGTAAACTCGTGGCACTATGCAGAAACGGGTTACATCCAAATGGCAACCGGTTTTAAAAGATTTGACAATCATTTTAGCCTACTCTATTCCGTTATTTCCCTTCTACTTACAAGGAAGCAAATAATTAAAACTATTTCTATAATCATTTAACAATAATTTGTTACAACGATGAAGGCGAGTCCTGTGAATGGAATACATCACATTTTTTAATAATATGCAGCATTTTCATTGATATTATTGATTTATTGATATTATCAGACCGCAAAATTCCTTAACTTGGAAAAGCGTAGTAATCTTTTAGTTATGTGTGAACAGCCCGGGAAGTCTTCTTCGTTCATAATGTATTTTATATTTCTGAGTGCATCATAAGTTCATAACAAATACACAAATCTATGCAGGAAAGTTTAGCGTACCAAATTTATCTCAAATAAAATCTTTACCAATCTTTTCTAAATTCCTTCTGCTTTGGTTTGAACTATCGACTGTTTTAGCAAAATCCTCGGCCGGTTACACGACCATACTTCTGTTCCTGCCGAATATGCAAAAACCTGCCATATTTGACTCCTCCATACCTCTGTATTCCTACAATCAACTGGAACCGCTTTAGCCAATATTGATTCGCTTATCATGAAATAATTTAAAAATTGTAAAATTACAAGTAGGTGATAAGTAGTAAACGTATTTGGGGGATGTAAAGACAGAAGTTCACTGCACCTTTGCTTGTAGGCGAAAATAGCACGTGCTCTCCGAACCAGTTTTTGAACAGAGTACAAACACAAGCAGGTGAAAGCCTCACCGATCTAAGTGGCCAGTGACTTTACCGCCTCTACTGCTGCCTCTGACGTCATCTATCCCCATAGCGTTGTTAACTCTGAATCCTACAAACGTTGCCCTAATTATAAATAAACCAAAACTGTAGTGTGGTTGTAACACACTAGATTCTGCACAAAGTATAACTGTATATATACTAATTGAAATGTATTTAACTCATACAGATTTTAAAGTTAAATCAGAAAATATAAACCAAAATGGACGTATTACATGATTTTAATTATGTTCATAATAGCTCTTAGTTTAACATTTCTTTAGAAATTAATTTACACTATATATCATAGTTTCTCTACCATGGACGTTATGCATTTTTTATATTTAAACATAAAAAACAAATAAAATCGACAATAAATTAAAGAATATATTTCGGAAGCTATGAAATATCTTGTCTATTGCATTCGATCTCTGCTTAATCTCAAGGGTTTGAAAACTGGATACTCTGAAAAGGTACAACTACACAGAGAAGAAACTCAAATGGCTTGTGTATACAAAGAAACATTGAAAGTATTTTTGCGTGCTAGATGTATTTTTGAGCTCGGACAACTATTTTTCAACCAGAACAAAATTTCTGGCCCATGGGGGGACCGAACCCATGACCTTCGCGATATTAGCGCGACGATCTAGTCATCTGAGCTAACGGGCCACAGTAACGACAATGCTTCTGAGATAGGTCACTGATAAGAAACTCAAACAGCTTGCGTGTACTAAGAAACATTGAAAGTATTTTTGCCTGCCATATGTATTTTGGAGCTCGGACAACTATTTTTGAACCAGAACAAAAATTCTGGCCCATGTGGGGATCGAACCCACGACCTTCGCGTTATTAGCACGACGCTCTAACCAACTGAGCTAATGGGCCACATGAACAATGAGACTACTTCTGTTATAGGTATCCATACATTTTGCACTTTAATACTTACTATTTTGCAGTTTATCCTGAAAGTGGAACTGTTCAATAGTGTTTTCTGAGGACATGATTTTGTATGTGTCAAATCGTAACAATTTTCAAAATTTAGAATGATAGCTCTCTTAAAATGTGGACTGCAGATTTTTCAATCGGCATTTAATTTTCGCTAGGATCGAAATATCTGGAAGTTCAGACTTGTTTCATGTTATTTCTGGCACTTGAAATTGAAGTTACAGCTTCGAAAAAATTCATGGCCCGTGAGGGGATCGAACCCACGACCTTCGCATTATTAGCACGACGCTCTAACCAGCTGAGCTAACAGGCCAATTCCGTCGTCTTCACTTTGTGTGCAGAAAATACGAATTGTTTCCCTCCCGTTGCAAAATATTTCCAGTATTATTTTACCGCAATATTACTTTGATGAATCTATTGCTGACGCCATGCTCTCATATGCGCGAGGCTACACAGTAAATATGCATTCAATCATTGTTGGACTTTCTTGCTTATATCTGTTTACCAAGGACCTTTTAGACATGGAAACGTAGAGCCACACTGTTAAATATAATGCCCTATCCGAGCATTGAACCCAGATCTTCTTGCCTCCAGCCAGTTGCTCTAACCTCTCTAAATGTTGGAAATGGTTCTTTAATGTTGTATCGGCTTATTGACATAGTAGCTCAGTGGTTAGATCAATTGGGTGGAGAACTGGAGAACCGTGGTTTAAATCACGCTATGGCATTAACATTTTCAGTCCCTTTCCAACCCTTGTCCCACACATCGGCCAAAGTGGAAAAACAATTAAAGACTTACTACATTACGACATGTAGTTGAGCAGAGGAGATTCCATACCCCAGCCAATGAATAGGCTTTAGGTACGTCAGACCCCGGGAGGAGAGGAGAAGATGAGAGTAATTACAGAGGGCAACCGGAACCAGACTGCAAGAAGGAGCCATCATGGAGCGTCCCTAACAGTTCCGAAGCAGTTCTTAATCTCTGGTCTGAATAAACTCCCCTGAATACACATCCTGCTGCCGAGAACTGAGTTTTTAAATCGCAATCATCTCTAAGAGAGAGCGCCGCTATCGCAGTTCTCGCCCACACTTACAACCCCGAAAGACCTGACAAATGAAATAGTTGGACAGGAAAATTGGTGGAATGATAAACCCTCCTAGTGACTCGGGAAAACCACCCAAAAAACCATGGGTCAGAGAGGTCAGCGGCGGAAAACAGATCCCACGACCTCCTGAATGTCAGTTCCAGACAAAATGTCCAGTCTACTTGCTCGGTTACAACATGTAAGTCACCGTTGAGGTATGCCATCTCAAAAGTATTTAATCTCTCCTTGTGATTTTAACGGGAGTGAATTACTTACTGAATGCAATGCTGTACCGGCACTTTGCCTTGGTAGCTCAGTGGTGTAACATCTGGACGAAGACCAAGAGATCCCTGGTTCAAATCCCACCTATCGCATTCATTCTTCAGTCTGGCGCTAAGTTTCCAATTCTTGTTCTACACAATCGCGGAAAAAAATTATTTCACTTCTATACATGTTTTTCTTCTTGTGTCATCTTACTACACACCTCGTTTATATTATTCTTGAGAAAATTTACTTTATATTTAAGTCTGGAGGTATTTTAGTTTTTCTACCATGTTTGATAAGTAGAGGAAGTCAATATTGTATTACACCTAAAACACAGTGAGATGATGCCATGGAAACGTGTGCATTCGCATTTTGGAGATCGTAGGTTCGATTCCCGTGGTTTTTTACTTTCTCTACTTTTTCGTTATCGAGGTTACACGGGATATACACGTTTTAGGGTCCCCTGTATAAAATATCCTTGAAAGTCTTTTCCATTTTTTGTTTCTCTGTCCACAGAATCTCTCTCTCTCTCCCTCTCTCTCTCTCTCTCACACACATACACACACGGATATATTTTCAGTGAATCTCAACATCGAAGTTTTGATTGGAATATATAAGTGCTAGAGAAGATAAAATAAGCATGATTGTCCATATGCAACTTCTTTTGTTTTTATCCTACTTCAAATAGTATAACATTTATAATGATTTAAAGTTTGAGGTTACTGCTGTTAACAAGATTTGCGTCGGGGTAATGGGACAACCAGGACGGTGTTCGTGGGTTGCGGCTGAATGGTAGCATGCACGATGTAAAGAGTGACGTCGCTACCGCTGATCTGAAACCTCTTCGGGGCTTTCAAACTTGGGCCAATTTGGGGAACCCATCTTGCCATACAGATGGAAATCTGTAACCGTTTGGGACCTCCTCCTTGCTTGCTCCCCGCCTTCATCTTAGTTCGGTCACCCTTCGGGTCTCTCCCCTCATACTTCCCTTTCGGGTCAAGTAAGACGCGAATGACCTTAAGGCCTATACGCGGTGCTTTGTACCAGTGCCCGAAACCCCGTCCATATATAACCCTAATATACTCCAACCAAAAATTTGACACCGACATTTCTCAGGAAATTGGACATATTCAGAGAATCTTAATATAATAAAACATTTTTAGAAAAAAAGCACATAGTGTATGTGTTCCATTGACATGACTCTCTCTCTCTCTCTCTCTCTACATCTCTGTACCAAATTATTCTTAAAAAGCGTATTCTTCTACTTCATACTAATCAAGATAAACATTAGCAGAAATAGTAGGAGTGAAGTAAGGGAACATGCTAGACTAATGCGATGTTCATGAGGCAAATGTGACGATGTTTTTAGGATGGCTATTATTCCCTTTGTCTGAATTTCATTGTTTACGTAGTGCTTCATTTGACACTACTCTCTTCTAAATATCAATTATTTGCACTTATTCATCTCCCACCCTGGCTGTGTATATATCAGAGAGAATTGTTATGTTCAATGATGAAATAATTAATAGATGGACATTGTATTAACATGACTACGGAGGAATAGCTGAAGACTCTCCTTCGGTGGACGTCTTCTGCTCAGAGAGCATCATGGTTGAGACGATGATGAAATTCTTTAAAGCTCAAATGAAACTGCACAATCTTCTAATGTTTTATTTTCAGGGAGTCCTGAGTATCTCTAAATAGTTATGCTTCAGTATATTCTAAAGGTAGAACACCACTGATGTGCGGTTGTTCACATAAGAGCATGTGACTGATACTACATGAATTTCTGTGTATAATAAGCTATTTTTGGCGTTCTTAGGTTTGTGTCCTGGCCCTGACGACAGCTACTGTCTTTGCCGCCCCACAGCACCACGATTTCGGTTCACACGGGCACGCCGAGAGCTATGCCTCGCTCAACTTCGGCAGCCCCAGCAAGCATGTGAAGACTGTGGTCATCACCAAGGAAATCAAGGTGCCCGTCGAGAAACCGTACCCTGTCTACGTCGAGAAGGAGGTTCCGTACCCTGTGGAGGTTCCAGTCGAGGTCAAGGTCGAGAAGCCCTACCCTGTCGAGGTACCAAAACCACATCCCGTGTACGTGGAGAAGACGGTTCCATACACAGTAGAGAAGGAGGTGCCTTACCCTGTACAGGTGCCCTACAAGGTGCCCGTCCCCGTTCCCCATCCCGTCCATGTCGAGAAGCCCTACCCCGTCCACGTCCACGTTCCTCATCCAGTTCCTCACCCAGTAGTTGTAGAGAAGGAGGTGCCCGTCTTCTTAAAGAAACACGGTCATGGAGACAGCTTCCACTACTAAATCATGTGCTTCACTCATAATCCAATAGCTGTATCAACATCCAGCGACATTCGAAGATGTTGGGTAGGAATATAACAGTGTTACCTTTGTAACTGTGAAAAGTTTTCACTTTGCAAATATTTATGAAGAGTTCTTACTTGTCATAATGAAAACTATTGATCAAATATCATCAACCAATATTGTGTAGTCTCCGTTAGTTCAATTTGAAGTTTCGAACCCTATTATTTTGCCTATTTAAAGTTCATCATTGTCTGTGCTGTTAACCCATTTTGTTCCAGAATAATGAAAAAAAAAAACTTCAGCCTACCAATTCTTCTGAAATATCATTTTCTGAAATGTCAGATGGTGGTTAGCGGTTGAAACGCATACAATATTTATTGAACATCCACCTTCATCAGATGTGTAAATAAAGCATCCTTTCATATGACTTTTGCATTTTATTTTTATAATCCCTGTATACACAAATCCTTATAACGTGCCGTACCTACTCTGCCATCCCATTCTTTCATTAAAGGGGAAGAAATAGCAATTGAAAAGGTAGAGTAAAATCGATAAAATACGCACACACGTGTTAGGGAAACAGATTTACGTGCTGTAGAATTGCTAGGGATTTTATGTATTGTGATGTAAATTTCAATAATATAATTCGTTCCCGGCTTGGTATGGCAAAATGGAAGTTGTGTGCACAAATCTATTTTGAGGTGCAAGTAATGCATTTCGCGAAAGTTATGAATACATTCTTACTATTTTTAGTACATAGTTTATTTTGCAAAACAATATTAACTAAATCCGCACCAAGAGAGAAAGCACAAACAGAACTAATAAGAACAGCTAGAAAGAGCAGGTGTCATATTAAAAACATTTGTATAGATGTGTACAGAGTAATGATGAATCAATCAAAGTTGTATTATGCAGCAGAAAAGAAATAAAAATAAAAAACAGCTGGTAGATGAATTAAAAATTTAAGGTTATTACTCGATAATCACTATAAACTAAATTTGTAGGCCTTTGATAGTTTGGGGATCATCTTATAATACGAATATGCGGTAAAACTATATATCTTTGAAGAAAATTGATACCTCGTCTTGTCTCAGAGTCGTCTTATCTGCCGAAATATAGGTAACTTTAAACTCCATGGATCCCGATATAATTTGAGCATCATTTCAGCGATTTAATGTATTCTCCAATATGACCAAACAGATTAAATGATATTAAGCTACAAAAAAGTCCTTTGTTTATAATGTTTCTGGATAAATTGTTATAGCACTTTTCTGGTTGCGGAACTAATGCAGAAAATACTGGAGTGAAAACATAAATTTAGAGAACCGAGCAGATGGAATCCTCAGTAATATATGCTCCCCGAATAAGAGCTAACGTAAGCATATTGTAATTTCTGTGCATTTTTACTTTTTCTACACGTACTATGTACATAGTGTATAGAGAAGGTATTGCACACCACCAAAAAATTTGATTTCACCGGAAATATGTGTTTTAGGGTCCCCTGTATCCAAAAAAAAAGTAATTTCAGTAAAAGGTCCGAGTGTTTGTGTGTGTGTGTGTGTGTGTGTGTGTGTGTGTCCGTGAGTCTGTGAACACGATAAATCAAAAATGAAAAGTCGGTAAAATACCAAACTTGGTATTTAAGTTAAGTATCTTCCAGGGATGCGACACGAAGATTTTTAGAAAAATCACCCCACCCCAAACTACCCTTTAAATTGAACTTTTTTCGAAAATTTTGATTTTCTAAAAAATGGCCCTAACGATTTTGATTAAAATATCCTATATTAAATATACTTACCTGAAAAATAAAATATATATTTTGAATTTTCTGGGAATAGCCTCTGAAGATTACTTTATTCTGAATTAATTTTACGGAATTTTACATACTTGCTAAACTGTAAGAGATGGACAAAAACTTACCATACAAAGAATGTAGAGCACATTAAAACACACAATTTATGTCATATACATTTCTTTCGTGGAGCTGGTCGTTTTTGTGATATTCCTTGTTTTGGTTTCACCTTTAAAAACACACTTTTCTCATACAGGAATTTGTCAACTCCCGTCTATACAAACAAAGTAACATCAGTCACATAGCAACCAGCTTTTGACTAGAATTTAACCTATGATTCTCCCTTATTTCGCTTATACTCTCAAGGAAGCAAGTAATAAGACTATTTCTGCTAATTTTTTCTCGATTACTATGAAGTAAATATAGGCATAAGCTCTTTAACCATAATTTGTTGCAGAGATGCAGAGAAAGTCCTGTGAATGAAACCATCAGATTTTTAATTATTTAAAAGCATTATATCAAGCCAAATAAAACTTAAGGTAACGAAAATCAATATGTTATGTACCTATATAGAGTGTTCATTTTTGTTATTACTGCCATGCCTCTTGAATAGGAAAGGAAGCATATGGTGAATTTCCTTCTGATATCATCTATGCAGGAACGTCTGAGAATTAGATGACGCTTCACGTGATAGAACGAATGTCGGTATTTACTTTTATGAAATACATACATGGTATTCTTTTCTAACCCAAAATTCAATACCTGGATTTCACAGAAAATATATGCTTAGATGTCCCCTGAATTAAAAAGAATTAATTAAATAAATAGATAGATAGATAACTAAATAGATAAATAGATAAATTCATTAATTAAAAAGATCCAGGCTTGTGTTTGAAAAGCCTAGTTCAAAAACGATAAATAGATTAAATACCAAACTTGATTTTGAAGTTCACATTTTCCAAGGATGTGTCACAAGATTTACAAGAAAATTACCCTTTACATCGCAGATTGCTTTCAGATCTCGTTAATATATCAACACAATTTACTCATATAAATTTTCTGCAGAAATAACCATTTCCGAAATGTGTTTATTGTTGGTTTCAATCTTAAAATAGACACTCAAACTTTTCATAAATGGAAAGTTCTCATTCCTTTCAAATATGTTTTGTTTTACTCCTAGTCATGCATAAAGGACCTAATAAAAATTTAACTGTATGCAATAATGACCAGCTTTTAAAGGGCTTGGATATTGTTTTGGCCTATTATATTTCTTATTTTCCTTCTACTACGGAAGCAAATATTAAGACAATTTCTGCTATGTCTATCTCGATTAGCATGGCGTAGCTAAAACAATACTCTTTTGTAAGAATAATTTGTTTGCAGAATAGATAGAGAGTCTTGTGAATGGAACGCATTAAAAGCCCAGAGTCAAAAAAAAAAAAAGCCGTTGGAGGTCTATTTGTCACAAAAGGATTAATTAATTACTTATTGTGAAAATATGCTTAAGGATTAATTATATAAAATTGTAGACGAAGAAAAGTATTCAAAGGTTATAAACTTATAAATAAAATTCTGATGTGTTCCATTCACATGACTTTCTCTACATTTATGAAACAAATTATTGTTAATAAGCTTATTCTTCTATCTACTTCAAGCTAATCGAAATAAACATTAACAGAAACGGTCTTATCACTTAGTTATTTATAAGTAGAAAGGAAATGAGGGCTAAACTAGGCTAAACCGACAGTCACATGTTTTAAAATGTGGTTGCTATGGGATTGAAATCGATTTCAGAAGTTGACTAATTCCTGTATGTGAAAAGTATTTAAAAACTGAAACCAATAACAAGGAATATCTCGAAAACGATTCAATGTATATGACATAAATCGTGTGTTTTAACGAGATCTCTATTTTTTTGTGTAGTAACTTTTTTCTATTTCTTATGGTTTATTAGTTTAAAAACAATTCAACCGGAATAAAGAGGTCTTTAGAGGCTATTTCCAGAAGTCCAAGATATACATATGATTTGTCATGTAAATATCTTAAATATAAGACATTTTAATCAACATCAAAATTTGCAAACTTTTTTCCATGTAAAAGCTAGTTGGATGGGAGATTTTCTTGAAAATATTCCTTTCGCATCCATGGAAGATACTGAATTTAAATATCAATTTTGTATTTGACGGACTTTTCGTTTTTGAGCTATGATGCCCACAGAGAAAGAGAGAGAGAGAGAGAGAGAGAGAGAGAGAGAGAGAGACATGCACACACACCATACACGTATCTTTTTCTAAAAATGATTTTTTTTAGGATTCAGGGAGTCCCAAAACATATATTTCCGGTGAAATGTCGGTATCGAATTTTTAAGTGCAATAGAATGGCTTCTCTAGATTATATTAGGACTCTTTTATCATATTCGCCCTGATGTTTACAAAAATTATGTCCCTTTTAAGGTGTTTAAAATCCCATTTAAAATCTCAGTAGTAGCAAAAAAAAATACCACTGAACTGGCAGCTCCCCGACTTTTATCTTCTGGCAATCCTTATTCAGGTGGCTCGACCCCACCGAGATTCGAGATTGTGTTTTTTGGGTTGTAGGGCAGACCACCAGATGAGTGAGCAAAAGAGAGGAAGGAATAGGTTTGATGTTGAAAGCTCAGAGATGGTGCGACACCCTGTACCCATTTTCGTCCAAAAAGAGATAAAGAAGAGAAGAAGGCGGGAATATGAAGTTTTGATGCTGCCCAAGGGAGGTGGCATCCCGCGGCAGGTATATACACAACCAGGTGAAGATGTATGCCCCACTCCATATGATTGCACCTGAGGTTACCGGTGGGGGTGGAATATTAATGGGCCACTTAGTGGATATGAGGCAAACCCCCCCCCCCCCTCTCTCTCTCTCCTCCACTTTCAGGTAGGAAAAGGTGGTTCAGCCTTGGCGTGATAAATTCTACTATCTTACTGTACGAGCCGGCAAAACTGGAAATGTAACATTTAGAAAATAGTTTAGTGGTTAGAAGCAGCTACGGCTTCCGGAGAAAAGGGAATTCCAGTACAGTTGCGATACAATAATGTGGTGCCTTGTTTCGGTTTCTCGATAAAACATCTGGAAGTCGATAAGGAATTATCTGGTGTGTGAGTTATTGCATCAAACACACAAAGCTAAGATGATCTGTCACTGCAGATTTTAATAAAAAAAATACAGATTTGATAAGCCTCTAAAGTATATCTGGAGAGTGCATTTGATTTGGATTTATAGGTGGGCGCCCAAGCCTCCCGCGATGTAATTAGCCAGCAGGTGGAATGGGTATTCCTAATTTTTTGCTTGATTTCTTTCAGTGTACGACAACTTAGATCAAAGTTAACATGTTTTCCGACAAGATTGAAATTACGGTGAGTAGGACAGCAAGGAAAAGTCTACTTCGGAACGGTTACACTTTCGGAATCCAGAAGTGTTTAAAAAGTGGGGTAGAGCGAAGGACGTGCAATGTTAAAAGTTGCAAAAGTTATATTAAAACCTTTTCCATTGAAGAAATAGATGTCCTGGATATTCAAGACGACCATAACCACGCAGCACCACCTAGTGACAAAATTCAGAGACAGAAAGTACTTTGTGATCTGAAGAGAAAAGCTACGGAAGAAATATGTGAAAGGCCATCAAAACTAATATAATAATCCAGTATTATAAACACCAAACTGCAACTGTTACCTGTTTCGACCGGGAGGCTATCTGCTTTGGGGAGGCTTCGGCGCTATGTAATTAGGGAGCTTTAAGGGCCCGTATCGAATTTTTGGATGCATTACAGTACCTTTTCTGTACAGTATGTGCATAGTGAGTGTGGAGAAAGTAAAAGGCATTTTTGAAAAAGGTCCGTGTAGCTGCGATTAACTCAAAACAAAAGGTCGGTGAAATACCAAATTCGGTATTTAAGTTTAGTATCTTCCAAGGCACGACACAAAGATTTTAAGGAAAATTCCCCCACCCCAAACTATCCTTTAAATGGAAAAAAAATTAGAAAATAATTATTTTCTCAAAAATGGCTCTAGCGATTTTGATTAAAATACCTATATTAATGATTTTCGCATAACAAATAAAATAAATATTTTGGATTTTCTAGGAATAGCTCTGAAAACCCCTTTATTCTGTATGAATTTTGCTGAATTTTGCATAAATGGTAAACTGTAACAGATAGATAAAAACGTACTACACAAGATCCCGTTAAAACACTATTTATGTCATTTAGGTACATTTTTGTGTTGAATTAACCATTTCCGAGATATCCCTTGTTATTAGTTTCAGTTTCAATATACTTAACTTTTCTTACATCGGAATTTGTCAGCTTTTGGCCATGCAAAGGAACAGATTTCAATCATATAGCAACAGCGTTTAGCAGATTTGACTATCTCTTTAGCCTAGTGCATTCCCTTATTTCCCTTCTACTTACAAGGAAGTAATTTTTGCTATCTCTCGAAGTAGAAAGAAGGATCTGCTTTTGTAAGATTAATCAGATTTTTAAAAATAAATTCTCTATTACAGCAGATATGATTTAAAGTTATCTATGAAGTTAGAATATCAGATATTTTATGCAAAATTATGTTATTAAGCCATAAAATTATCTAAAATCCAAGAAGCATTTCTCAGCACCTTTTGCAGGCATCATTTCTTGCAACAATTTATTAGATTATACATATTTTGATGCGATGGAATGTGGTGTGGCACTAGATTTGCTTTTGCACTCTAGACATAAATATCGTCCAATTCTCTGTTGGTTCCCCACTCTACTAACGCCATTTCGTATAATACCTTGAAAATAAATTCTCGAAAATACTCACATTCAAGTATAAACGAAGATATTATCAAACAAGCCCAGAAGAAATACTGGAGAATGTTTTTAAAATGCCACGAACTAAATGAAGTCATAAATGTGTATGGACCGGACACTTTTAAAATCTGTAATTCATCCACGAGAAAAATTGTGAAAAATTTCATAAATAAATGTTAAAATCCTAGCAACAAGAATTGAGAATAGAAGAAAAGGAAGCAGAAGGAGGAAACTAAAAAAAAAAAAAAAAAATATGATAACCTTCTAACAATTCACTCAACGGTACTAGAAGATAAGAGGGTGCGTAATCTGTAAAGCAAAATTGTGTGCATATATAATGGTAATAAATTAATAAGGATTAGTAAGAAATATGAGAGGGTGATAGAAAATATTCAAAAGGATGGAGTATAATAATCAATGTGATGTTTTAATATCGGGAAGAATACTCAAATATAGTTAAGAAGATAAAAGAAATGTATGAATGAAAATTCATTTTTTCAGGGCAAAGGAAATTGTATACATGTTTGGTTAATTTATAAATCTTAGTTGTCATTATACTGGTAATTTTCTTAGTAATACTAAGATAAATCCTGTCAACTGGATAAAAATCAGGGGTAAAAAATTCGACAGTGTGTGCCTCTCAACTGAGGAAGCTTTAAACTATGAATGGAGCAGGCACCAATGGCTACGGAACGTACCAATTCCGAGTATACAAGCAATACACCAGGAACTTCAAAAGAGGGAATAGTAAAAGAAAAGGGAATATATTTTATAACGGGTGTTACGTCGTATGAATGGTAGACGAAGGGGTGTTCAAAGATTCAGGAGACTATAAACCTAATCACAGCTTTTTCAAAGAAATTGAAAAGTCTTTTCAATTATGTTGATAGTGGAACATTTGAGGAAGTGCTTTGACTGCAGGAAGAAGCTGTAAATAAACAATAAGATAATCTAATTTATGTTCAAATCTGGACATCTATTTCCAACACATGCTCCACTTGGTCATGGTGTAGATGGAATGTTAGGATTAATAATTTTTGCAGTTTTTGGAGGAAGTCTATTAATAAATTCTTGTAAGGATAATTGGAAAAGAAATTATGGCTAATAAAATTTTATTGGAATAGAAAAATATGGACGCGACGTCTGCTAACCTATAACAGGATGACAACGAAGGCTGTTGAAACGTCGCGTCCAGGGGACTCCATCTACACCATGACCAAGTGGAGCATGTGTTGGAAATAGATGTCCAGATTTGAACAAAATTGATAGCTTCACTGTATGGAATGGCTTTTTTAACATTTTAAAAAGATAATCTAATGTAAATAGACAGTTATAACATAAAGAATAGGTTATAATATCATCATATGTCAGTATGTTAGTACAAGCTAGTTAGAGAAGATGAATACGAAAACGCTGAAACTGTCAGGGGAAAGAGAAATCGTTAGAGAGGTTTTTAGACATTTGCGCAGAAGGGTGTGGATGTTTAATTATAACCACAATAAGAGGTAACAAAAATGTTCTGCAAAAACTGACGAATAAGAAATTCTGACTTATTTAAACAGTCCAGGCTCACTTTCAAGGTTTTAAAGCAGTATCTGGTTGAATGAATATATGTTGAGTTACACATAAACACATAGTTATTAAATATCTGAATCTCCTCTTATCGCTCTTATAGAAATAGCTTTGTGGTGTTCCACCATGTTTAATAACACTCTACAAATATTGTGATATCCATAATCATCAAATGTATAAAAAATAGGAAACAGCAGTATTATACAACACTTAAAGTCCAAAATAGTTGCAAAAGAAAGTCCTTGGGCTAAAAAGACAGAAAGCAAGCAGTTGGGGTGACAATCTCAAAAAATGTGTAAGTTGCTTAGGTGTTGGCACCTAAAGGTAAATGTTAGAATTGCAGTGATAGGCTCAAGCAAGTAGACGCCACCAAACGTGCTAAATTAAGCAACCAGAGCTTACTTTAAATACTTTGGCAGAACCGGGGTGTTTAAAATTATTTTAAGGATATGAGACTCGAACTATTCTTCCTACTAGTTCTTTAGTTGTTTTACACACTACTTCGTCACCAGTTGTTTCAACGGTTTGTCACGAATCACGAAAGATATAATTTACATAAACAATGTGAATTGCGAAATCTCAAGCTTCATTTGTAGACGTAGATAGTAGATACAGTTTCAGCTGGAATCTTCATATATATATATATGTGTGTGTGTAATTGAAAATAATTTCTTTTACCGATCACGCCCTCCTAAGGGACACCTGCACAACCTAAGTACAAAGAGTAAACATATAAATAATATATTTTAAATAATGATGGCGACATAAAATAAATATAGATAACTAGAAGCCGGAGCGACGAAGGGAGGAGGCCCTTCGAAAAGTGATCCTAATCAAGGTAAGGATCACTTTTTTGATAAATATAACTTTGCGTTCTCTTCCACGTACATGGTTGCTAGAGACGGTGTTATAATTCACTAAAAAATTGGAGGCCGAGATTTCACCGAAACTATATTTTTTTTGAGCCTTCTGAAAAGTATTTTTATAAAATATCCCGAGTGTGTAAGTGTGTGTTTTATATGAACTCAAAACGAAAAATCGGTTAGTACTAAACTTGATATTTAAGTTCAGTATCTTACAAGGAAGCGGCACAAAAATGTTCAGGAGAATCCTCTCACACCAAACTACACTTCACGTGGAATATTGTTTGAAATGTTCGATTTTCTCGAAATGGCTCTAACGATTTTTATCAAAATACCATGTATTAAATACCTATATTTACATCCCAAATAAAATGTATATCTTGAATTTTCTGAATATAACCTCTGAAGCCCTCTTTGTTCTAGATAACTTTTGCATAGCTGGTAGATAAACCGTAAGAGACAGACAAAATCATATACTACAAAAAATGAAGATCTCATTAAAGCACGATTTATGTCTTATATTTTTTGAGGAGTTAAGGATTTCCGGGATATCCTTGTTATTGGTTTGAATTTTCCAATACTTATATTTTTTTTCAAATGGGAAGTTGTCATTCGTTTGTTGTGTTGTTTTATTTTTTACTCTAAGCAAAAAAATCAAACGGAAGTTTGTTGTTAACACTTAGCGATCAGCTTTTAAAAGATTTGACTATTGCTTTAATCTAGTGCATTACCTTAATTCTCTCTGAAACCTACAAGGAAATAATTTACTCGACAATTTTCGTTAATGATAATGTTGGCTAGCATGAGGTTAGGTAGAAGCTTACGTTTTTTTAAGAATAATTGCAGAATAGGTAGAGAAAGTCTTGTGAATGGAAGACAGACCTTTAGATAGCAAATTGGTTCCTCTAGACAATAAATTGAGTTGAGGCTGCCCCCTTAGCTCAGTCGGTGGAGTAACTGCCTGCTGTTCGTGGGTCCCGGTTTGGTTCCCGGTTGGGGAGTTTTCTCTGGCCGAGATTATTCCCTCTCCTCCCTAAACTTTGGAATTTGGCGTGAAATTTAAAGAAAATAAATCAAAGAATAAAATGAGTGAACACTATTGCCACAAGGAAAAATCCACGAATATTATATATATATGTTAAACATGACTACAAATGGAGCTTAAAATATTGAGTCAGGTTAACTTATATTTTCTCAGTGGCATTGCCTGTCTAGTTCGTGGATGCTGAATTTTTCAGGCGATAGCGATTTTAAAAGAAATCGGTAAACTATATTGTAAAATGTACACTTTTAAAAATCTGATGAGTTCCATTTACATGACTTTCTCTAGCTGTTCTGTGAGCAAACTTTTCTTATAAAATATTATTCTTTTATCTATATCCTACTAATCGAGATAAACATTAGCAGAAATGGACCGCCTGGGTAGTGTGGTGGTAGCGTGTCTGCTTCACATTCTAAAGGTCGTGAGTTTGAAACTCGCATAGGGTGAGTTACCGGGGTTTTCCCTTATCCTTAGAAAAGGAATGTAGGGTAACTTTAAGCTCCATGGACCCCGAGATCATTTGATCATCATTTCACCAATTTCATTGTTCGTCCTATATGATGAACTAGGTTAAAGGGCGTTAAGCTACAATAAATAAATAAATAAAATAGCAGAAATGGTCTTATTGTTAGCTGCTTTATAAGTGGAGGGGAAATATCCGAATGATCTATGCTAAAGTGTGTTCAAATCGTTTAAAAGCTATTGTTATGTGAAACAATTGGAATTCGGTTCTCTTTGCCTGGCAGGAGAAAATAAAAGATAGACATAAAGAAAGACGACTTCCCGTTTGAAAAAGTAGCTCAAAATTAAAATCAATAACATGGAACATCTCTGAAAGGATTAACTGTAAAAATGTATATGAGATAAATTGTGTGTTTTAACGATATCTAGTTTTTGCAGTAAACTTTTGTCTATCTCTTTTATTTCCTAGTTATACAAAATTTATATAAAAGTCATACAGAATAAAGAGGTTTTCAGGGGCTATTCCCAGAAATTTCAGGATATAATTTCGTTTGTCTTAAACATATTTTAATACCTATGTGGTATTTTAATGAATATGGTTAGAGACATTTTTGAGACATGTAAAAGGTAGTTAAGGGTGGGGGATTTTCCTAAAAGATACTGAAAATACTGAACTTAAATACCAACTTTGATATTTAACTGACTTTTCGTTTTTAAGTTATGCTGTCCTCACAAATCTTTTTCTAGAAATGTTTTTTTTGAAATGAGAGGACTCTATAACATGTATTTTCAATGAAATCTCGGTAACAAACTTTTGGGTGAAATACATCTCTATCTACTATATACATACGTGCTAGAGAAAATAAAAATTCGGTGTTCCCAGCATTATGGAAACTGGGCCACAATATGTCTGCTTGTATGCTTTTTTTAAGTTATAATCAGTTCACATATAAGGGATCTTAGCAGCATAGGTAGCCTTTTCTCAGACAAATAATAATCACTGCTGAACGAGGAATCAACTTGGACTAGATATCATGTTTGTGAGAATGAAAGCAGATGCAGTTTTGATGCAAGTTTCTGCACAGTTGGTCGGGGAAGAACAAGTAAAATGAAGGGACCGTGTGGCTGCTTAGAAATCGATGTCTGTGTGCATGCTTACTACAGTGCCTCCCCCACCCCTCACTTCATGCCTCCCTCTTCTTGAAAACATCCCCAAAATATGGCTGAATCGTAATTATCCTCCCATTCAGACGTCTTCATGTGAAATCCAACCCCTTCTGTAGCAATCCAACCACCCTCGGGCAACTCTCCTTTTCTGCATTGCCCCAGGCTGAATCATAGTAATCGCCACTTTTTTCTGATTTCCTTTCTCTGTCTCTACCTCTCAAAAACAAAAAAAGAAGGTCTTTTGTTCGAAATGACGACCTTTCATTGTTCTACCGCAAGACTGCAATCAAACCCACAACAATGAGAAAAGGAGTGAGATAGACGACAAGGAAAGAGAGTGCGCGACAGAGAAAGGCCTATCGAATGTAAAGAAGAAAAGGTAGGAGAGAGAATAAAATCGAAGACGAGGCTGGAGTCAAAGTCTTATCAATTTTAGGTATTAATGCATCACTGCAAAGTGCCCTACAGAAGTCTAATATACTGCCTGGGGATGCTGCTATCATTCAGAAGAAAACTGCGAGAGAAATATTCATTGTCTTTCTGTGATCAGCATCCATCTTCCTTATATTGTTATATTCTCTCTGGTAATTGACAGCTCTGTTATTGCTTGTAACTATTAATGAAATATGGCTTCAGTTCATCTCATACCTTTACTTTCTCTACAACCTACCTATAATAAGTAGTAGAGAAATTCATTAACACATTTCTCGAGAAACAGACGTTTTGCGCCTCCCTGAAACCAAGGAAAACATCCGGGCTAACCAACTGATCAGCAGGTGATGAAAGCAGAGAGAAATCATGAAGTAACATATACGAAGTTACCAGTTCCTCACATCGAAGCGCTGCTTCGCAATTGTGACGCTATATAAATATAAATTCCGATGACATATATTATATACTTTGGCTACACCACTAGCATTAAATCTATTATTTCTTTACCTTAACTCAAGTAATTTCCTATTACAAAGTGTTACAATTTCTCGAGTGTTTTTTCTTGTTTACTCGTGATTTATATTTAAATATACCGCAAGCGCTTCGTTTGCTATAGTTTCTTACTAATTTACATTGTTTCACTATCTGTCAGATAGCGTTCAAATCGCTCATATCATTCATTGTTGGCGTTCATATAAAAATTTTAGAACTACCAATATTTAAAAAGACAACTTATCACTTATCCATTAGAAGGTTGTAGAACCACAGCGAAGTGAGGATGCCTATACAAAATGTAGTTTAGTATGAGTGTGTGCAAATAAAATCATTTATCTACCTTTTTACTGTCATCCACTTTTTTCTTCAAAGATGCGAACTAAGCGAGGTTAGATCTAGTTTTGTGTGTGTGTGTGTGTGTGTGTGTGTGTGTGTGTGTGAACAAGCTGATTTTCCTTCTCTTATGATAATTTCCACTGGTCGTACTAAACCATGTGAGCGAAGCGAGAAACCAATGTGTCAGGTTTAGGTTAGTGTGTATGTGGATAAACTAATTCTAGTGCTTAATTTTTAGCAATTTTTACAAGAAAATTGCTGCTGCTTTCTTCTCTGGTGACCTCTTTTTCTACGTAGACAGCATCAGCATTTCATTGTTTCTAGTCCGGAAACAGTTACTTCCCGCCTAGAAACAGCTTCAAGCGATTTTTGTTGTTGTTGTAAATTTTGCAATTTAAGAAAATGTCAACACAGAGTGGAGGTGACGGGTTATACCAAGTGCAGACGACAAAAGTTTGACTCCTAAATGCTCCCCAGTAGATAATCAGGTTAGTTTCACTTATTAAATGCGTAAAACTATATGGTGGAACCATCGTATATTACCATGATTGCTTTAATTGTAATTGGGATAGAAATATACTGTCAAAGTAGCATTAAATAATACATCGTGTTTTATAAAAGTTTATATCCTTTCCTCCATTGTCATCACTTGAATATAACAACATCCCTTTTCTTCACTGTAGTTATTGCATTAATATTTCTGTAGTTTCAGAAAAATATTAATTGGTAGACGTGGAAGTATAATTGGTAACATAGCGCTATCAGTGAAGAGGAAACAACTTCGGTTTTTTACTGTGAATAATAATGCTGTTGTAGCTAAATAGTACTCTGAGGTTTCAAAGGAGCAAGCCGGATATATGTTATGTAACTTATGGTACAAATAAATAGGTATGTTATATTTGTTACGAAACATGCATGCCTATTTACTCAACTAATTCAATTCCTTCTTAACCTCTATAACTCCAAAACAGAAATTACAGAATAACAGTTTTGTGTTCTTGTAAGTAATAAATAACCTTACAAGTTAAATGAAATGTTTTTACAATTTCAATAATTAAATAACACTTGAAATTACAAAAATTTGATCGGTTAATCGGAAGAAAAATTTGTTAAACAGTGATTGGAAATTGCGCTATGATGGGAAGTACGGAGGTATTTGGTATGTTCAAATATACATATGCATAAGAGTGTAAGTTGTCACTTACGCACAAACGAATCTGATGTCTTCCACTCACATGACTTTCTCCAGCTATTTCACAAAGAACGTTTTCTTAGAAAAGATTATTCTTTTATCTGTATCACGCTAATCGAAATAAACATTACCGGAGTTTGTGTTATTACCTGCTTCTTTGTAAGTAGGATGGAAATAAGGGAATGCAACAGGCTAAAACAATAGTCAAATCTCGCTAAGTTAAACAATTGAAATCTGTTCTTTTTGTTTGTTAGGATTATACAAAGAGAGACGAAACGAAATCTCTCTTCCCGTTTGAGAAAAGTTTAAGTAGCTTAAAACGGAGATCAATAACTTGAATATGTCGAAAACAGTTAATTTTTAAAAAAGATGTATATGACATAAATTGTGTGTTATACTGAGATCTTGAGAAGGTATCCCCAGAAAATTCAAAA
Source organism: Hymenopus coronatus (assembly GCA_030762935.1). NCBI lineage: Eukaryota > Metazoa > Arthropoda > Insecta > Mantodea > Hymenopodidae > Hymenopus > Hymenopus coronatus. Next base: position 78,969,065 of record CM060892.1, on the reverse strand, counting down.
TATATATTTTATTTGCCAGGTAAATATCTTAAATATAAGATGTTTTAATCAGAATGTTAGAGCCATTTTTGCAACAAAAAATTCAATATTTTCCCATGAAAAGGGGAGTTGAAGGTGGGGGTATTTTCTTGAAAATCTTCGTGTGGATCCTTGGAAGATACTGAACTTAAATATCAAGTTTGGTATTTAACGAACTTTTCGTATTTGAGCAATGCTGTCCACAAGCGCACACACAGACGGACAGAAACACACACTGACCTGTTTCTAAATTTTTTTTTTGATAAAGGGGTCTCAAAGCATGTATTTGCGGTGAAATTTCGATATCAAATCTTTGGACGGAATAAAATACATTCTCTATACACTATGTACATAGCGAGTGTATAGAAAGTAAAAATATACCATCATTTAATTGCCAAAATCTAATCGTAACAATAGCCTATCCATTTAAAAAATATTCCTAATCTGTGACCGTCAAGAGAAATAATATTCTAAATTTTAATACAAAATATACGTTCAGTTTATTGTTTATACAGTTATCTATCATGCGTTGCTATGCAACTTGTTTACATCATAAGTTCAAAGTAAACAAAAAAATATGTTTTCTTACATTTGGGCTAACAGAATTTATTGTCATCGAGAAATCTTAGTATATACATCTATAGAATTAATAAAAAGATTGCTTAATGATTTTAATACTGACTACATATAATCAGCAGTATTTGATAAATGGCAATTAAATAATTACGTATTTATTGAAGCATTAACAACTTCCACATTTACGGACTCCCAACAAGGTCCGACAGATTGTACATAAAATGTATAAAAAATGAATTTGCTATAAAACTATCAATAAAATACCATTATTATCAGGATCGAGTGTCACTTTTCTCTATTCCAGAAAACTCAAGATATAGGGTAATTTTATCTGTCATGAAAATATCTAAAAATTGTAGTGTTTTGATCAAAATCGTAAGGGCAATTTTTGAGAGTTTAAAAATGTTCGGAAATAACTCCATCTAAGGGGTAATTAAATGTGACAAATTTTCGTGAAAATATTCGTGTGAATTATTTAAAAATATGCTGAACTTAAGTATCAAGTCTGGTATTAAAAGGGATTTTATTTATTTATTTGTTGTTATAGATACAGATATCTACACATGAAACTCTTTTTAAAAATGTTTTTATTCAGGGGGTCTCAAAACATTAATTTCCGGTGAAATTTGAGCATCATATTTTGAGTGGAATATTATACTTCCCCTAATTACTAGATGTAGTGGAAAATAAAAAGTATTTGCAAAAGCATTTATATAATTTATCTAGAGAAAGTCATATGAATGCTTACTTCCCCTTTAGTGCTCAGAAAAGAGTCTGAAAAAGTTGGAAAGCCTTGGTGTTACTAAGAATAGATGAGTCTAACTAAAGAAGTAATGCTCAAGTTTCCGGTTGTTACTTTCTCTACAGGACCTATGTACATAGTGTATAGAGAAGGTATTGTATTCCACCAAAAATGCCATACCAAGATTTCACTAGATGTGCATGCTTTGCTACATGCTCTAAATCCAAAAACAGCGTTTTTAGAAAAAGGTCAGTGTATATGCGTGTGTGCGTGCGTGTGTGTATATGGACAGCATTGCTCAAAAGCGATAAGACCAGAAATGCTAAACTTGGTATTTATGTTTAGGATCTACTAAGGATGCGACACGAAGATTTCAAGAAAATCCCCACCACAAACTACCCTTTACATGTACAATTTTTGAACATTTTGTTTGTCTCAACAATAGTGGTAAGGATTTTGATTAAGGATATTTACATTAAAAGTAAAACATATATTTCTGATTTTCTGTGAATGGCCTCTTTTTTGGGGTAGAATTTAACGCCAGTTTTCAGTACTTGCGGCACCGCAGGCGATGGCACTAATTATACATGGAATGAAGATGCAGCACCGATGGAATGCGATGGCGGGGGAAACCGGAGAACCCGCAGAAATCTCATCCCTGTGCCATTTTGTCCACCCCAAATCCCACGGTCGCCTGGGATCGAACTGTGGGAAGCAAGTAATCTAATCACTTGGCCACGGCACTGTCGTGGGAATAGCCTCTGAAGCCCTCTTTATTCGGAATAAGTTTTACAGAATTTTGTATAATGGTTAAGCCGTAACTGAAAGACAAACACTTACTACACAAACTGTCGATCTTGTTAACACATTTTATGTCATTTACATCTTTTCGTGGAGTTGATCATTTTTTATGTTAATTCCTTGTTATTGGTTTCAGTTTTAAAATACTTAAAACTTTCTCAATGAGAATTTGTAAATTCCTGGTCATGTAAGGAAACGAATTTCAAAAACATAACAATCAGCTTTTAAAAGGTTTGACTAACTTTTTAGCCCAGTGTACCCAAATATTTCTCTTCTACTTCCAAAGAAACAAGGAATAAGACCATTTCTGCTAATGTTTATCTCGATGTAGAGAAACACATTAATTTTTTCGGTAAATCCAGAGCGATTTGTATTTTGCCTCTATCTTTTAGTACCTTTAGTTGGATGAACATTAGGAGCTGCAGCGTTCTACTTCCTAATGAGATCTGATTTTACCTTTTTAAGTACCAATTAGCGGTATGGATTTTTCTACGATTTGCCCCTTCATTATCTGAACGCTAATTGTTAGAGTGGGTTAGTTATGTCACCAGTGTATGCTTCGCTGACACTGACCCAGATAAACTCCACGTAGCAGGCAGGCGCTGCTGGTTATGTAAAGCCCTTTGTCTCAATCCATATACAAAACGAAGTGCCTAATTGTATAGGAAAATTGCTCTTTGAACATATCTATAAACAATTATTGTTCACGCTTTCAAAATAAGGTGATAAAAAAAAATCTACTGGCCCGTGGGGGGATCGAACCCACGACCTTCGCGTTATTAGCACGACGCTCTAACCAGCTGAGCTAACGGGCCACATTGCTTCTTTGTATTTTTCTTTTAAACAGCAACAGTTTTAAACGAAATTCTATGTCAAACTATTTTCTTTACTTTGCAACAAACGATTCTTAAAAAGGCTTATTCATTGAAAATTGCATGGGTGATCCAGATTTTAAAGTTTTGAAAACATTACCATGCTCAGATTTGAAACCCACTTACTTCTTCTTTAGATCCTTGCAGCTTTAGCATCATACATACCTCGGCTACACTCTGTTCTCACTCCGCAGTCGCGGCAATACATTTGTAGGACGTTTGAAAATGTAGAGTCAGACTGAAAAATGCAATTCCGTAGCCGGGATTTGAACCACGGAGATACCTCAAATTCGTTTGTTTTATTTATTATTTATAGGAACTTTAGAAATCATTCATTGGTTCTTTTAATATCTGATTATCAATATGTTACATTATTCATCATAGGATTCAAGATCAGTTACAATGTTTAACAAACAACTCATTACAATTAACCATTGTTTTAATTATGTTTCGATTGGATTATTTAATTTTCATGTGTTTGATATTCTTTGTTAAATGTCCGAATACATTTTCATTATTTTACATTATTATTGTTTTCTTTGTTTTCATAAAGCTATCAAAGTTAACAGTGGAAGTAATTTATCCATTTTACAAAATTGACCTCATTTCTCACGTTAATAACTAAATCGTCCCTCGCTAGAAACCACCAATCTTCATTTTTACTAAAAATATAAGAATCCTCTCCTTGATGTTCATAAAATCTGTATTTAACCCACTATAACCCATTTCTATAATCACTTCATCTAGTAATTAGGGGAAGTATAATATTCCACTCAAAAATACGATGTCCAAATTTCACCGGAAATTTATGTTTTGAGACCTCCTGAATAAAAACATTTTTAAAAAGAGTTTGATGTGTAGATGTCTGTATCTATAACAACAAATAAATAAATAACAGCCCTTTTAATACCAGACTTGATATTTAAGTTGAGCATATTTTTAAATAATTCACACGAATATTGTCACGAAAATTTGTCACCCTTAATTACCCCTTAGATGGAGATATTTCCGAACATTTTTAATCTCTCAAAAATTGCCCTTACGATTTTGATCAAAACACTCAATTTTTTGATATTTTCATGACAAATAAAATGACCCTATATCTTGAGTTTTCTAGTTTTCTCGTCCTCCTTCATATTATATGCAATTTATAATTTGGTGCGAATCTTCTTTATTGATTGTAGAATCCATTCTTCTTATTAAATTTCCAGTAAATGTCATCGCCCATATTTCAAAAGTATTGTTCCTTCAAAATGTTGTTAATTAAATATATTAATTAATTTCAGAATTTTCTCAGTCAAATCAATAGTACATCCTATTGAAATTTTTCAACCGGAAGTTGACCTGAAACTCATTTTGAGATGACAAACCCCAATGTCACAAGTACGTTATCTGTCGGGCTTCATAGGTCAATTAATGGTAATTAATTAATCTTTTTAACTGATTCTAAATTTCCAAAACTGAAATTATATTATTCAGAAAGTTAAGATAAATTAAGCCTTAAAGCCTTAGTGGAGGTTTCGTTCTCGACATCTTGGACCTGTCTTCCCTTTCTCTGTACAAACATTTTCCTCCTGCATTGAAGGGTTTTTACGGTGTACAGCAAGTTCGCAGTAGAGTAGTGGTTTGTTATTTTTATGTCAGGCAGCATGATTTTAATAACGAGCTTAGCAATCCTTTTACATAAACTTCTCATTACTGTACGTCAATACTTCTCCCGCACATGGAGTGTTCTTAGATAAAAATAGCCGGCCCGTGGAGGTATGCAACCCACGACCTTCCCTTTATTAGCACCATGTTCCAAGACAGGAGTTGCATCCACTAAATTTTTACTTATATAATTCAATATATTTACACACCTTTTGATACTCCTGTAAAACACTAAGTTATCTCATCTAAAAGCCTAGAACTGTGAAACAAAACATGATGTCCATTTACAACATTAATAATAGTGGTAACAATATTGATAATAAATTAATAAAGTGGTTTGCCCCGCCTGCTTAAAGTGATTTACGGCTTGCCCTGCCTTATGACAAGGAGTGGCTTCAGCGACAATTGACGTGTGATTTGTTAGACAGAGATGGATGGATGGATGGATGGAGGATGAATGGATGGATGGATGGATGGACGGACGGATGGAGGGATGGAGGCATGGATGGATAAGGAGAGAAAGAGAGAGAGAGAGGATTCTCACACAGCATAAGGAGAGAAAGAGAGAAAGAGAGAGGATTCTCACAGCATTCGAGCGGCTCTAAACTTCAGAGGTATTAGGGGTTCTATTACCTGGAAAGTTTGCATTTGCTGTGAAACTCAGGTTGTAGTTAAATATAGCATTTGATTTGCACTCAACAAGTATTGAATAATGAATCTTCCTTAAAATTAAGCAATTAACGTGATTTTAATAAGTTTTGACCTGATAGATTTACAAAAATTCTTACTTATTTCAACTTAAGTAAGAAGCAAAATGATTGTATTTGCAAGTTAAAATATCAAATTAAGTTTTATTTATGGGCTCTCTAACTGATGTAGTTTTCAACATTTCATTCTATATTGGGCGTGAGAGACATCTTAACTTTGCTCAAAGGCCTCTTTATCATGCTTGAGGTTACTTTATGTACCGTAAATCTGCAACACGGGACCAACATTTTACTCCACTTTCAAAGGAAGACAAGCTAAGAATTTTCACGCTGGAAAAATCTATCGACATATACCGGGTTTGAACCCGCAATTTTGGGAACCAGAGGTTGTTTGTTGGTTAGTCGCATTAAAATCTTATACTTGATTTCTATAACTTGGGAGGGACATTCTCCAATTTAGTAGTGATCTCGTTTGCTATCCATTTCCTTCATCGAACGGCTACATTCCATCTTTTAATGTGAAAATTAGAAGAAAAAAATCTGATATGTTACATTCACATGACTTTCTCTACATCTCTGTAATAAATTATTGTTAAAACATGTATTCTTCTATCTACCTGGTCTCTTGTAAGTAGAAATGCAACAACAACAACAACAACAAAGTGTTCCCTTCACATGATGTCTTCTAGCTCTTCGGCAAACAAACCTTTAATCTGTTATCTACAGCATGCTAATGAAACATAGGCAGAATTAGTTTTATTACTAGCTCCTTGTAAGTAGAAGATAAATAAGAAAATTCACAGCTAAAGCGATAGTCTCGTCCTTTAAAAGCTGGTCGCTATGTGAAACAATCTAAATCCCAATCGATTGTTTTCCAGGAGTAAACAAACGAGAAACGAGGACAAAAATGTCTTCCCGTTTGAGAAAAGTTTAAGTGGAAAAATCTGAAACTAATAATCCGGAATAACTCTAAAACAATCTATAAAAAAAATGTATACAGCATAAATTGTTTATTTTAATGATTCTAAATTTTTATGTGGTAACTTATTGTATACACACGAACATTTTTGCAATAATGATTTTCTTTTTTTGGATACAGGGGGTCCCAAAAATGTATTTTGTGTGAAATCTCGGTATCGAATTTTTGGATGCAGTACAATACTTTCTCTATACACTATGTACATAGAAAGTAATAATGAGTAGGGGATGAATGCGACCGATCCCTTTATTTTTGTGAAATCGATAGAAAGCTGTGGTTTGTTAGCCCCTAGCTACTCCAGAACAAGCAGGGAAAGTTAGCTTGCTACTCCATAGAGAAAGAGTATTCTCTCAGAGCAGTTTTTTTTTTGTTTTTTTAGCAAACCTTCTCCCTTTAAGCTCCCCAATTTCGCCGAATTCAACTTCAATAGTTAAAAATGTGTAATCCATTAGCCATCAGATATTTAAAACGCCAATATATTTCACTAAATATTTCTTCTGCTTTTCCGGTTGGATGCAAGAGGAAATACCGAATTTTTAGAACGTTAGCTGTTTACTGATTCTTCATTTAGAATTTTTATCGCCTCTAAGGATAAATATGTATCCTCGAATTTGAGATTACCTTTACGATCATCTTGACATCTATTTGGATTATATTAATTTATATAGCGCAATACTTTATTGAGAAGACTTTTGACGTAGTTAAAGCTTTATTTGTAAAATCATTTATGAAACAACTATACTACAAATATGAAGAAAGTCTTAGTGACTAAGAATTATACTAATTATTTGTTTCTTGAATAAACAATATTTGGATTTAGAATTGCCGTTCGTTTCTCACCAAAGCTTGATCCCAGGAGCTATATGCGGTTTGTAGTGGCTAGAGCAGCGTCTCGGCAGATTTTCTCCGGATTCTCCGTTATAACCCGCCATTCATTCCACCACCTAGCCATAAATCAACTTTACAATCATTCAATTCATTGTCATTTCATGTCTTCTTTCTCACTCTCGTCCCAGGCATCTTGGCTAATCCCTCAAATCCGTCTGATCCTGATCAGGTATCTGACCCCATTCATGGCTTGTAAGTCCTGGGTGTATAAGTCCTCCATACGAGGAGGGTAAATAGCAAAAAAAGAAGAAGAAGAAGATGAGGAGTTAAGCCAAATGATCCCTAAAAGGCAAGAGTCTCTCAAACAGTATGAAAATAATAACAACAATAATAATTACTACTTCTGTATATGTTGCTAAGTTTTCGGATTCTATATAACTCTTATATATAGCAGCAAGTGAGGCATTCTAGAATCTACAAGTAGGTATACGTTCTAGAGCATCCGAATCTGTCCTGCGCAAAGCATGATTTTTCAGGTATATCCCACTGCTGCACTAAGTCAGTAGAGAATTTTACTGTGTAACAGTATTGTTCAGCAACACTTTTGTTTCGAGATTACTTTGTTTACATTAAGATTAACAGAATGAATGTTTCACTACCGCAATGCGCTGTGTTTAAAAATTAAAATTGCAAGCCACAAAGTAAAGTTGACACAGAGTTAATTTTCACTACTTTTTGATTAGTTTATATTTGTGTGATATTTTATGCTCACGACAATCATTTTTGGTTGGAGAAAAATGTTATGGCCCGTGGGGGGATCGAACCCACGACCTTCGCGTTATTAGCACGACGCTCTAACCAACTGAGCTAACGGGCCACTGCTTAATGTGTGTTACTAAATTGTGTACAGTATGCTTAACTGAAATGTTCAGTTGAGGTATTGTGAATACGGATCAAAAAGTATGAAACGCACCCAAAATAAATAGTTAAGAGAAACCGAGATTCAGGATTTTGCAGTTTCAGGATTTCAAGATATATGAAGGGAGTGGGTGAGATATGAAGATAGATAAGACACCAGTGTTTCTCTTTCTGATTTCAATTTACTTAAACTACTCCATATTAGTGCGTACACAACTGAGTTTCTTTATTACACTTAAGATTCTTATGATATCTTTCCCAGCAATTTATAACGCTGGGATTACACACTAATGTTGTTTAACACTACAGTAATCTTACACCTCTTATACATACTAGATTCAAAAAGTTACCGGAATGTATAAATAACAGAAACAAGATAGAATAAGGCAACTCACATAACATTCCATTCAAAATAGTGCCCTTTCCCAGTGACACAGTTCTGCCGCCACGTGTAGAGAAGCCATTTCTAGACACTTGTGGCATGTACAGTAATTTCAGCATTCGAAAATCTTTACTGACACGATTATGTCATTCATTAACCTGAGTTTTTTTATCGCTGCTTCACCATAAGCTTCTTTCTTCATTCTCAATGTCTCTGAGTGAGATTTGTTTAACAAAGCACAAAACTTTATGTTCGAAGGTGCTCCGTTACCGCCATTATGAAATGCAATAAACTAGTTGCCAATCATTAATCATTATTAGCATGAGAATTGAATTGATGTGGACATCACAAACACTTAAAAAACTGATGTGTTCCATCCACGTGATATTCTCTACATCTCTGTAACAAAGTATTGTTAAAAAGCTTATTCTTCTATCTAATTTATGATAATCGAAATAAATATTAGCAAAAATTGTCCATATTACTTGGCTCCTTGTAAGTAGAAGGGAAAAAATCTAATGTATGTCATTCACATGATATTCCTAGCTATTCTGTAAACAAAACTTTTATTCAAAACATTAATGTTATATACATCATTCTAATCAAGATAAACATAAGCAGAATTAATCTTATTACTAGCTTCCTTGTAAGTAGAAGGGAAATAAGAACATGCATAGGCTAAAGCGATAGTTTCGTCCTTTAAAAGCCGGTCGCTGTGTGAAGCAATTAAATTCTAATATCTTCCAGGAGTAAACAAACGAGAAACGAGAAGAAAGATGTCTTTCCGTTTGAGAAAGGTTTTAATGGCTAAAATTCAAACTAATAATGCGGAATATCTCGAAAACGGTTAACTCTACAAAAAATGTATATCACATAAAATGCGTGTTTTAATGAGATCTACATTTTTTGTGAACTAAAGCTATACGAAAGTCATCCAGAATAAAGACGTCTTCAGAGGCTATTCCCAGAAGATACAAGATATAAATTTCATTTGTCATAAAAATATCTTAAACACATCTTTCTACTTAACGAACAACTCCAAAATTAAATGGCCCGTGGGGGGATCGAACCCACGACCTTCGCGTTATTAGCACGACGCTCTAACCAACTGAGCTAACGGGCCACTTGTTGAGTTTAATGTTATTTCCGTCTAAGCAACATTTTACTTGGTTTCTACTTAACGAACAAAATCAAAATTTAATGGCCCGTGGTGGAATAGAAACCACGACATTCGCGTTATTAACACGACGCTCTAGCCAACTGAGCTAACGGGCCACTTGCACAGTTGGACATTATTTCCGTCTAAGCAACATTTAACTTAGTTTCTACTTAACGAACAACTTCAAAATTAAATGGCCCGTGGGGGGATCGAACCCACGACCTTCGCGTTATTAGCACGACGCTCTAGCCAACTGAGCTAACGGGCCACTTGCTAAGCTTATTGTTATTTCCGTTTAAGCAACATTTTACTTGGTTTCTACTTAACGAACAACTGCAAAATTAAATGGTCCGTGGGGGGATCTAACCCATGACCTTCGCGTTATTAGCACGACGCTCTAGCCAACTGAGCTAAGGGGCCACTTGCTAAGCTTATTGTTATTTCCGTTTAAGCAGCATTTTACTTGGTTTCTACTTAACGAACAACTGCAAAATTGAATGGTCCGTGGGGGGATCGAACCCACGACATTCGCGTTATTAGCACGACGCTCTAACCAACTGAGCTAAAGGTCCACTTGAAGAGTTAAATGTTATTTCCGTCTAAGCAACATTCTACTTGGTTTCTACTTTCACGTTTCATGACAAATTGCGCCTACTGTAGAGGTTTTATTGTATCTATAAGTCCCTATTTTACCCCAATGTACCTATTTTATGGATTTCAAACCTAAGTACTCCTACTTAATTTAAATACAGTATATATTCCTCCCCTCCTTTAAAATTATTTTGAAGAAAATATTCAAATCTTTCATAGGTTGAATAACATATTAAAATAAAACATTTCAAACACTACACTCAAAAAGCTAAGGAGACTGGCCAACACGCTAATGACCATACATAACAGTTACTGCAAATGAGAAGGAATGGATTAATGGCCTGTATTTAACATAAATTGCGTGTTTTAATGAGATCTACATTTTTTGTGAAGTAAAACTGTATCAAAGTCATCCAGAATAAAGACGTCTTCAGAGGCTATTCCCAGAAGATTCAAGATATAAATTTCATTTGTCATAAAAATATCTTAAATATAGATATTTTAATCAAAATCGTTAGAGCCATTTTTGAGCAAATCAAAATGTTCGAAAAATGTTCCATATAAGGAGTACTTGAGGAGGGGGAATTTTCTTGAAAATCTCTGTGTCGCATCCTTGGGAGACACCAAACCTAAATATCAAGTTTGGTATTTAATGGTTTTCGTTTTTGAGCTATGCTCTTCACAGACACACACGGACCTTTTTCCATTTTTTGGGGATTTAGGGGGACCCAAAAGATGTATTTTCGGTGAAATCTTAGTATCATATTTTTGGGTGCATTACAATACCTTCTCTATACTATATGTATATAGCAATCGAGACAAATGATTGTGGATGTGCGTCATCTAGGTCAGCCATCAGTAAAAAAAAACAGATAGCAGGGAGAAGGTTGCAAAGGTGTACAAAATAACTCCAGATTTAGTGTTCTGCTTTGGATTCAGAACTACTTTCGGAGGTGGAGAATCTACTGGGTTTGCACTGATATTAGATTCAATGAACTATGCCACAAAGTTTGAACCCAAGCATAGATTACAAAGGCATGGACTGTTTGAGAAACAGAAGGCTACAAGGAAACAATGTAAAGAACGCAAGTACAGAATGAAGAACGTTAGAAGTACAAAAAATTCTAAACAGGCAGAAAGCTAGCATCCACTGATGACCAGCGAAAGAAGATGGATCTTCAATAACCATCATTTTTTACTTATCAATAAAATATGCATTATAATAATCCTGTAAAAAAAAACAGCAGGTAGCTCCAAGAGCATATCTCAGCAAACAGAACACATACAAAAGAAACAAGGCTCGTAAAATAATGGGGAAAGGAAAACCCTCGTGACGTAATGGAATATGAATGTGATAGCCTTAAAAATCAACGTGGTGTGCTTTAACTTGTGATACAGAGATTGGACCTATTTTTTCTTTGCCAAAATCACCGTAAGAGGGACAAAATACCTTGATATGCTAAAGAACTATACAATCCCACCAATTCCGGATGAACTCTTCTTCCAGCAATATGGAGACCTGCACGTTACACCCATGGAATTCGACACTATCTCAACACACACTTTCCAAAAGAGTGGATTGGAAGTGCAGGCCCCATTGAATGGCCTCCAAGGTGACCAGACCTAACCCTCTTAGATTTCTTTTTACTGGAGAATGCTTATGGAACTCCAGTATAGGCCTGGCTGATCTCCGAAGGCGGATAATATACACTTTTGCTTCCGTTACACCAGTAATGCTGCGGAACACATGAGGGATATATAGTTTCCTCTTGATATTCTTCGGGCCACAAAAGGCGCACATTAGAAGGTTTATTGAAACTTGGTCAGTTTGTCTAACATATAATCTAATACTGGCTCCTATATATATATTAGTTTAGGAGATATTTGGGTTTCTTTCTGGTAACGATTCAACGGGACACGCTATATTACGAACATTTCTCGATAAGAAATACAACATGAAAAGAAAATTGATAAATGCCACAGTACAGTTACTACTTAACGAACAAATACAAACGGGAATGGCCCAAGATAGGGAGTTGGATTGAACCAACGGCCATTGCGTTATTAGCAAGACCCTCTAACCAACTGATCTAACGGGGCATTTTCAGATTTGAATGTTGTTTCCCTTTAGGGCGCACTTTACATAATAGATTTCTTCTTGTCGAAAAACTATAAAATTAAATGACCGTTGGGGATCGAAGCTACGGCCTTCGCGTTATTAGAAAAACGCTCTAACAGGTCACTTGCAGATTTAAATGATTTTTCATCTAAGTGGCATTTTAATTAGTTTCTACTAAACGAACAACTTCAAAATTAAATGGCCCATAGGGGGATCGAACCCACGACATTCGGGGTTTTGCACGACGCTGTAACCAACTGAGCTAAAAGGCCGCATGCAGAGCTTATTGTTATTTCTGTTTGAGCACATTTTACTTGGTTTCTACTTAACGAACAAATTCAAAATCAAAACACCCGTGGGGGTATAGAACCCACGAACTTCATGTTATTAGCACGACGCTCTGACCAACTGAGTTAAGGGTCACCTGCGGAGTTGGACGTTATTTCCGCCTAAGCAACATTTAACTTAGTTTCTACTTAACGAACAACTTCAAAATTAAATGGCCCGTAGGGGGGGATCGAACCCACGACCTTCGCGTTATTAGCACGATGCTCTAACCAGCTGAGCTAACGGGCCAGATGCTGAGCTTAATGTTATTTCCGTCTAAGCAATATTTTACTTGGTTTCTACTTAATGAACAACTTCAAAATTAATTGACCCGAGGGGCGGATAGAACACACTACCTTCGCGTTGTTAGCACGACGCTCTAACCATCTAAGCTAACGGGAAATTTGCAGAGTTGGACGTTATTTCAGTCTAAGTAACATTTAACTTAGTTTCTACTTAATGAACAACTTCAAAATTAAATGGCCCGTGAGGGTATCGAAACCAAGCCGTTCGCGTAATTAGCACGACGCTCTAACCAACTGAGCTAACGGGCCACTTTCTGAGATAATTGTTATTTCCGTCTAAGCAACAATTAACTTAGTTTCTACTTAACGAACAACTTTAAAATTAAACGGCCCGTAGGCGGATCGAACACACGACCTTTGCGTTATTAGCACGATGCTCTATCCAATTGAGCTAACGGGCCACTGCAGAGCTTAATGTTATTTCCATTTTAGCAACATTTTACTTGGTTTCTATTTAACGAACAACTTCAAAGTTAAACAGCTGTGGGGAGATCAAACCCACGACCTTCGCGTTATTAACACGACGCTCTAACTGAGCTAACGGGCAACTTGCGGAGTTGGACGTTATTTCAGTCTAAGCAACATTTAACGTAGTTTCTACTTAACGAACAACTTCAAAATTAAATTGCCCATGGTGGGATCGAAACCACGACCTTCGCGTTACTAGCACGACGATCTAACCAATTGTGCTAACGGGCCAAATGCTGATCTTAATGTTATTTGCGTCTAAGCAACATTTTACTTGGTTTCGACTTAAACAACAACTTCAAAATTAAATAGCCGGTGGGGGGATCGAACCAACGACCTTTGCGTTATTAGCACGATGCTCTAACCAACTGAGCTAACGGACCAAATGCTGAGCATAAAGTTATTTCCGTCTAAGCAACATTTTACTTGGTTTCTGCTTAACGAACAACTTCAAAATTAAACTGCCGGTGGGAGGATCGCAACCTCGACCTTCGCGTTATTAACACGACGCTCTAACCATCTGAGCTAACGGGCCACTTGCAGAGTTGGATGTTATTTCCGTCTAAGAAACATTTAACTTAGTTTCTACTGTGGTGTTCTGTCGCCGTCCGTGGTGTAATGGTTACCATGCTGACTTCATATACCCAAGGTCGCGGGTTCAAACCCGGCGGAGGACGATGGATTTTTTTCAGGTGTAAAACTCCTTAGCATGGCTTCCTTCGGAAGGGAAGTAAAGCAGTGGGTCCCGTGTCGTAGATTTACGGCACGTAAAAGAACCTCAAGCCTGATAAGAGAGGCCTCTGAGCAAAATTAAGCGATCTTCCACACCAAGTTTAGAATGGGACGCTGAGAACCACAGTAGTTAAAGAGCGTCTCTATAAATAAAACGCCATTTCCATTTTCTACTTAACGAACAAATTAAAAATGCAATGACCCGGGGGGGATCGAACCCACGACCTTCGCGTTATTAGCACGATCTCTAACCAACTGAGCTTAATGTTATTTCCGTCTAAGCAACATTTTACTTGGTTTCTACTTAACGATCAAAATCAAAATTAAATAGCCCATGGTGGGGATCGAACTCACGATGTTCGCGTTATTAGCATGACGCTCCTACTAACTCAGCTAATGGGGTACTTGTAGAGTTGTACGTTATTTCCGTCTAAGCAACATTATATTAGTTTCTACTTAACCAAAAACCTCAAAATTAAATGGCCCGTGTGAGGATCGAACCCATGACCTTCACGTTATTAGCACGACGCTCTAACCAACTGAGCTAACGGGCCATTTGCAGAATTGGACGTTATTTCCGTCTAAGCAACATTTATCTTAGTTTCTACTTAACGAACAATTTCAAAATTATATGGCCCGGGGTGGGATCGAACACTCGACCTTCGAGTTATTAGCACGACGCTCTAACTAACAGAGCTAACAGTCCAGTTGCAGAGTTGTACGTTTTTTCCGTCTAATCAACATTAAATTAGTTTCTACTTAACCAACAGCTTCAAAATTAAATGGCCCGTGGGGGGATCGAACCCACGACCTTCGCGTTATTAGCACGACGCTCTAACCAACTGAGCTAACGGGCCACTTGCTGCTTTTATTGTTATTTCCGTTTTAGCAACATTTATCTTAGTCTCTACTTAACGAACAACTTCAAAATTAAATGGCCCGTGAGGGGATCGAACCCGTGACCTTCGCGTTATTGGAATGACGCTCTAACCAACTGAGCTAACGGGCCACTTGCTGAGTTTAATGTTATTTCCGTTTTAGCAACATTTATCTTAGTTTCTACTTAAGGAACAACTTCAAAATTAAATGGCCCGTGGGGGACGGGGATCGAACCTATGACCTTCGCGTTATTAGCAAGACGCTCTAACCAGTTGAGCTAACGTGCCACTTCTTGAGGTTATTGTTATTTCCTTTTAGCAACAATTTTCTTAGTTTCTACTTAACGAACAACTTCAAAATTAAAGGGCCCGGTGGGGTGATCGAACCCGTGACCTTCGCCTTATTAGAGTGACGCTCTAACCCACTGAGCTAACGGGCACTTGTAGAGTTGTACGTTATTTCCGTCTAAGCAACATTATATTAGTTTCTACTTAACCAACAACTTCAAAATTAAATGGCCCGTGGGGGGATCGAACCCACGACCTTCGCGTTATTAGCACGACGCTCTAACCAACTGAGCTAACGGGCCACTTGTTGAGCTTATTGTTATTTCCGTTTTAGCAATTTTTAACTTAGTTTCTACTTAACGAACATCTTCAAAATTAAATGGCCCGTGGGGGGATCGAACCCACGACCTTCGCGTTATTAGCACGACGCTCTAACCAACTGAGCTAACGGGCCACTTGTAGAGTTGTACGTTATTTCCGTCTAAGCAACATTATATTAGTTTCTACTTAGCCAGCAACTTCAAAATTAAATGGCCCGTGGGGGGATCGAACCCACGACCTTCGTGTTATTAGCACGACGCTCTAACCAACTGAGCTAACGGGCCACTTGCAGAGTTAAATGTTATTTCCGTTTAAGCAACATTTTACTTGGTTTCTACTTTCACGTTTCATGACAAATTGCACCTACTCTAGAAGTTTTATTGTATCTATAAGTCCCTATTTTACCCCAATGTACCTATTTTATGGATTTTTAACCTAAATAATCCTATTTAATTCAAATACACAATATATAGTCCCCTGCTTTAAAATTATTTTGAAGAAAATATTCAAATCCTTCATAGCTTGAATAACATATTAAAATAAAACATTTCAAACGCAACACACAAAAAGCTAAGGAGACTGGGCAACACGTTACTGAGCATACATAGCAGTTACTGCAAATGAGAAGGGATGGGTGTATTGAAAGAAATTTTGCAACAGAATACTAAAGGAGGGATTTCTATCACTCCTCTAGGAAATGGTTTTTTGTTTAGTCATATACAATTAGACAAAACATAGAATATTGCATTACATTACAAAAGAAAATTATTCATTTTTGTAGTCAATTTAGTTAATACACTTTATTTCCTTATCCGGTAGTAGTTTTGTAATTAACAAAATAACTAAGATTATTAATATGTTTTTATAAGGTTTTGTTAGTTTAAAGACCAAGTGTTTATTGTTTATTTCTTGTGAAAATTCTTCTTTTTTGTAGTTTTATATTAAGAACAGGCTATAACATTTGTGTACTTTTTTTCTTATTTCTTATTTGAAATCTTAATGTTATTGAAAATACTAAAATGGTATTTTTAAGGACATATTTTAATACTTTTAAAGCCTTTTTAGGTGCTTAAAAGTTCGTCTTGGAGCGTAAAAATCCAAGATCTATTATAACACTAGCCCAGTCATTTGGATCATACATACTTCTCCTTGTTGGGGGAAGTTGCTCAATTCGACCGAAATCACCAGTGAGTTACTGATTTGAATCTTTTACATTCTAGTAGTGCCTTCTCCAGGGCGACCATTGTCCAATGTTTGTTCTGTCCTTTACAGTTGTCATTTACTATGTGAAGATGTTCAGCTTGGGATCAGCTTTCTCCAAGTAAAGCAGCTTCCCACTTCATCTACTCTTCTAACCGGTTCTCACTCCAGAGAATTATGTGCCCAACGTTTGTGGAAAGTTGTGTACGTGTTGCACTGTGTTAATTTTTTGGGTAGACAGTGTTAGTTAGAGATTCATTATCATATATTCAATTAGCAACAACACGAATTAGCATTTCAGATAACCCTTTTATTAATGTTTTCCCATGTTAAGCCTTTAAATTATAAATATTTCTGGTTGTTTCAATGTATTTTATTTCTGACACAAGCTTTTGTGCGTCTTTAGTATCATTCAACTATTTCTGCAGATATCACATTTAACCACATGTTAGATCTTAGCAATTCTTATTTCCTAAGAGAAAATCTATGATATATGACTTTAATTCACTGTTCAGAAATGTTTACTTCTCCTGGTTATCCATTTTCTGAGTGTAATCTACCTTCAGATTTGGTGGAGAATCCATTAGAAATTAATTCACCTTAATTTTAATCACTTTCTATAGATATTTCCGCAAGTTTATAATTTGCTTTCACTAACGCCATAACGTGTATCTTGTGATAACGTCTGAGAGAAAATATAAAGTCAACGAATGAAGGAGACAACACGATTTCCTTGAAGTTCTCGGTACTGAGATTTCACTGGGAATATATGTTTTGGGGTCCCTGAGTCTAAAACAAGGCATTTTTAGAAAAATATCCGTATGTCTGTGAACAGCATAGCTTAAAAACGAGAAGGCCGTTAAATACCAATTTGATATTTATATTTAGTATCCTCCAAGCATACGACAGGAAGATTTTCAAGAAAATCCTTCCCACCAAAATTACCCTTTACGTGGGAAAATGTTTTTCTAAAAATGTTTCTTATGTCTCCTATGTTTTATAATAAAATAACGTACATTAAACATATTTATATACCATATAATGAATTACCTGGGAATAACCTCTGAAGATCTCTTTATTCTGGATGAGTTTTACAGAATTTTGCATAAGGTTAAACCGTAAGGGATAGACAAAAACTCAATTACAAAACATGTAGATCTCGATAAAACACATAATTTATGTCATATGTGCTTTTCTTGTTCAATTCACTGTTTTTGAGATATTCCTTGTTATTGGTTTCATTTTTAAGTCACCTAACTTTCCTCTAACCGGATCATGCAAAGCGAACCGAATTTCAATTATTTCATATAGTGAGCAGTTTTAGCCTAATGCATTCCCTTACTTCCCTTCTATTTACAAGGAAGCAAGTAATAAAAAAATTGCTAATGTTTATCTCAAATAGCATGATGTAGACAAAATAGTAATCTTTTGTAAGAGTAGTTTGCACATGAAACAGCTAGAGAAAGTTATGTGAATGGAAAGCATCAGACCTTAGAGACAGACATCCATTGGTGGAGTGTAGAATTTTATCAAAATGTTAACTTGTCTTTAACTTAGACTGTGACTATCTCTGACGCACTGTCTCATTTATTGTTTATTTATAATGAAAGGGCAAGAAAGAACATTAAAATCTAAGGAGTAAGTGCTTAGAATTCAAGCTTAAAATTTCACATGGGCTCGGAAATTCATGATGTAATAAAAATAAATAAATAAAATAAAAACTACATATAAGTTTGCGCTGGAACCTGTTTTATGTTTAAAGGAATAAACCTTCATATAGCTTTTCATTTACTATGATCTATTTTAACTTTCTCTACACGTACTATGTACATAGTGTATAAAGAAGGTAATGTAATGCACCCAAAAATTCGATACCGAGATTTCACCGGAAATACATGTTTTGGGTCCCCCTGAATCCAAAAAAAGTATTTTTAGAAAAATGTCCGTGTGTGTCTGTCTGTCTGTGTGTATGAGTGTGTGTGCGTGTGTGTGTGTCTGTGGGCAGCATAGCTCAAAAACGAAAATACCGTTAAATACCAAACTTGGTATTTAAGTTTGGTATCTTCCAAGGATGCGGCACGAAGATTTTCAAGAAAAATCCCCCACCCCAATCTACCCTTTATATGGAACATTTTTCGAAAATTTTTATTTTTTCAAAAATTGGTCTAACGATTTTAATTAAAATATCGTATATTAAATATATTTACCTAACAAATAAAATGTATATCTTTAATTTTCTGGGAATAGCTTCTAAAGACTTGTATATTCTGAATGAATTTTGCCAAATTAAACTGTAATAGATAGACAAAGACGTACTATACAAAAATGTAGATCTTGTTAATTTACACAAGTTATGTCATGCACCTACAGTTTCTTCGTTGAGCTTTCCGTTTTCGAGGTAGGTATTCCTTATTATTAGCTTCAATTGTGAAGTAATTATACTTTTCTCAGACGGAATAGTACGTTTTTCTTTTGTTCTACTCCTGGCCAAGCAAAAAAGCGATTTGCAATGACAATTGCATAACGACAGCTTTTATAACATTTGACTATCACTTTAGCCTAGTGCATTTGCTTAGTTTCATTCTACTTGTAAGGATCTAATAATAAAATTCTGCTTAAGTTTATCTCGATTAGCGTGGTGTTGAAAGAAGAATTATCTTTCGTAAGAAGTTTGTAGAGTAGCTAGAGAAAGTCATGTGAGTGCAACACATCAGATTTTTATACTTTATAATATCATCGTTTTTCTTCTTTTTTGGCTCCACAACTTTTAGACTTAGATGAGCCTCGATGAGTATTTATGATTTTTTCCTATATATTTCACATAATTGTATACAAATGATTTGAAAATGAAGCATTTTTGAAAAATGAATGCTTTTCTTCAGTCGGGCGAGAAATTTGGAGTTTGGAGAGAGAGGCGAGACTGCCTCACCGTAAATTGCCTTTCTGAGTTTCCGAATTCAAACGAGATGACCGTAATGCATTATCCTCTATGAATAATCATATTAATTTATGCTATTAGCATATAACCTCAAGGCAATTCTTTGTAGCACTCAGTATACTTTTTAAGTTACTAAAAATAAAGTAAGATCAATTTTAGTTGTTAAAAATTGAATGACAGAATGAAGTAAAATAAGTGTTGACCTAAACATTTTTTACTTTTACGCAATTACACCAATATATACATATAATTTAACCATTAGATAAATGATCAGATAAAATAATTTTGAATTAAATGATCAGATTAGTTAATATTCCATTAAACAAACAAAAGAAAAACATATATGTTTATATATTTTTAAGAAATGTACTTAAAACGTTACATGTGCACTAATTCGAAGATATTAAGAATTAACTTATTATTACCGGTTGGAATGCCTGTTTTATCTGTGGCCCACATTCGGAAAGTCACTAGTTTGATCGCCTTGTACCGCCCCTCTGACTTGGAGTTTTTTGTGATTTTCCCTAGGGAATAGTAGAATAGCTTTTCCTAAAACTACGATTTTTCCGATCCCTCACTCTCCTTATTTCATTTCATGTCACTTTTCGGGGTACAGGGCTTGATTGGGTTGTTAGTCATCTGCTTCAGGTGAAGAGCACGATATCTTTAGGGTAGTTCCTAGCGTTTCACTCATTCTATCGTGAGTGTTTTTCTGGGCTCTTGGCTTGAACAAAAAGCTGATAAAAAGTATGACGCCAAAGGCCGTGGAAGCCTACATGAGTAATTTGGTGTATGAGGTACATGGTGAGCATGGCTATGAAACTATTTTTTCTCCTCTATTATAAAACCGGGCAGTTCGGATTTCTTCTTCAAGAGGAGCACTGGGAAGTGTTTGCAGGAGTGTCTCCATCTGTGGGGTTTAGAGACCCCGAAATATCCGCACCTGCCTCTACTTGGTTCGGACAAAAACCTTCCGATATTTCATCTTATTCTTTCTTCACGGAGGTTGCATTGGCACAACAGGCCTCTGCCTTCGTGCTTAAACACCTCCTTTGATCGTTGCAAGAACCAAAATCTGTATTATTTGTTACTAAACTTTCGTGAAAGAAAATCTATATAAATATATGCTTTTATATATATATATATATATATATATATATATATGTGTGTGTGTGTGTTTAGTATGTATATTAGCAATCACTAATAAGAGTTTGTTGCACCTGAACAACTTTCCAGGGGAAGTTAAGTAACTTGTACTAAACAATCATTAAATTGTATGAAACAAGACACTAATGGATAAAAGTGAAAAGAAAAGGAAAATAAATTAATTGCTCGGTATCATATACTCCAATATTACTTATCTTAATTGATTCGTGTTTGAATTTCCTTTTTTCCTGCTAAATAAGTGTTCAATAAAATGATATTTTAAAGAGTTAAGTCATAGATTTGAAGTAATTTTTACATTTGGACTTATGCCTTTTTCACATTGTACTACACTTTCAGCGACCGGTTTGATAATTAGAGCTCGGTTCTGGGTTCCGAAGCTTACACAGTTAGGAACATACTGAGCAGTCAATAGTATAATAAGAGGGCAGTGGGGAGTAGTTTGTAGTGTAAACAAACACACGTTGAGGTATAATCTGTTCCAAAAAGTAGCTCATTAATGTTTTGACTTTATATGCATCGTTCTAATTCATAAAGTAATAGATTAAAACAAAGTTTCATACTATAATTAGTAAATAAAAATGCCTTTTGGTTTACAAATAAAAGCGTAAAATAATGTGCAGAGTGTTGAAAAGATAATGAACATAAATCAACCAAACTCAGTCAGAATTCATTGCAGTGAATTACAAGATACATATTTACTGTATCGAAAGAAACGCTCTCCTCTTTCACTCAAAATATGCGTTTACCATCCATAAATTTGCTTAGTGTCGAATGTCTATCCTTTCGTATTTTTGACATTTTTCAACCTGCGCTCTCTTTCAGTGTTCACTGCTTTATATACTAGCAGGAACTGAACAAGGCCAGGCAGTGAGCAATGATGGATAGTGCAACACGTTACGAAACGGGCTGTAGAGACCAGTTTACTCAATCATATCATAGTTATACTCTGGGTGCACCAAACCATAATCCTGCACCGGACCGAGCTCTATTCATAACAAATTGAGTCTTACTAACACGTAAACGTTGTACTGATGTTCCTTTACTTCAAACTGGTAATAGCGTAATTCTTGAAGACTTCAATTGTGGGTCCTCACTAGTGCGTGTGTACACAGGGTCATCTAAGTGAAGAATATGTAAATCCCTTACATATTTTTAAACATCGTTTATCATGTCAGTTTTAATCTCAGTCTCTCCTATATATCCCGAACAATAGCATCTGTTGAATCTCTTCCTGTCTTTCTCCTTTAATATCATGTTTCCAGTCCTTACAAAACCATCGATTTTGCGATTATTTCGTGCAGCTCCAGCTACATATTTTTATCTAAAGTTTCTTTTGTGACTCAAGGAAACCAAACAATCGATTGGTTAAACCCTAACTTGCTGCGTCCAAAGTTGTGGGTTTGAGCTCGTACAGAACGATGACAGTAAGATTTCTGAAGCTTTGATAGCCTAATGACAATAGGTTTAATTAATTGTAGAAATTTAGGGAAGCAGGACAAATTTCAGTCTTTCCCTTGGTGATCGAGTTTTTTGGTTTCTCAACACAGGTTGAATTTAAGTTCCCAGCTCAACTGGCGAACTTTTCTCTATCTAGTATGATTCCCTATTTGAGTGCAGGAATAATGGAGGTCACGCCATGGCCGAAGGTTAGACCACTCGCCTCTCACCTAGGTGGCCCGGGTTTGCTCCCAAGCAACCACATGTAGGATTTGTGGTGGACCACATCGCAGAAGCGAAATTGCAGATTCTAGTTCAGTTTTAGAGTGAGCCTTTCCTGTTGGCTGCAGAGTTAATATGGCTACGGGACAGGTGAATGACAAGTTGAATTGCTGAATTAAAAGTAGTATTAATTTATTGTCAAACTAAAACCAACTTTTATATTGGTTGCAATATGCACTCGTCAGACCAGAACGCCACGATTTGCTTCCACTATATACAGTCAGCCAGAACTCCATCGACATAATTTTAGAGGTTTATGGATACCTTCTATTATTTTGATGTAAGGGGCCTATGATCTTCGCCTGCTAGTTACAATTAATAATGTAATTATTGTTTATTTGGTTTGTTACATCAGACACCCTTGTTTCTGTGAACATTTAAACAGTGGAGAGTCAACGATACCCAATAAACAAAACGTACTACACACAATACAGCATCCCACAGACGTAACACGTACACTTTTAAAATAGTATTTTCACGGATCTGTCAGTGTACAGTATAGTGTGTAACAATTTCCGAACAGTTCCCTTACAACTACTATTTTTAAAAATGTCGAGCACCATGATCATGGTTGAATGTACAATGAACTAAAAGTTTTAAATTGTTGAATACTTCATTGTTTGAACTCCTGTTCGATACTCAACCGTTTCTCGCGGTTGCATGGAAAGAGTATAGCATTTTAAGGCCAGCATGTAGCGCCCTGTTCTTGAACATTTGACTCTCGCTACTTTCTTTGTATCTTTAAAGAAATTTATAATGTAACATTTCTGATAAAGTTTACCCACTAAAAAGAACCGAACAGAAAAAAAATTATGTGCTCCATTCACATAACTTTCTCTATATCTCTGTAACAAATTATTGATAGTAAGCTTATTCTTCTAATCTACTTCATGCTAATCAAGATAAACATTAGCAAAAGCGGTCTAATACTTAGTTCCTTTATAAGTAGAAGGGAAATAGGGAATGCACTTGGCTAAACCGACACTTAAATGTTTTAAAATATGGTTGCTGTAGGATTGAAAAACGTTTCTTTGCCTGGCCAGGAGTTTATAAGTTCCCGTATAAGAAAAGTATTTTCAAACTGAAATAAATAACAAGGAATATCTCAAAAACGGTCAACTCCACGAAAAAATGTTTATGACACAAATTTTGTGTTTTATCGTGATGTACATTTATTGTGCAGTAAGTTTTTGTCTATTTCTTACGGTTTACCAATTATGCAATATTCAATAACAATCATCCAGAGTAAAGAAGTCTGTAGAGGCTATTCCCAGAAAATTCAAGATATACGTTTTATTTGTCATGTAAATATCATAAACAGATTTTAATCAAAATCGTTTGAGCGATCTTTGAGAAAATAAAAAATGTTTAAACTTTTTTCCATGTAAAGGGTAGTTTCGAGTGGGGGGATTTCCTTGAAAATCTTCATGTATCCTTGGAAGATACCAAACTTGAATACCAACTTTGGTTTTTAACGGCCTTTTCGTTTTTGAATTATACTGTCCACAGACACACTCACACACACACAGACACACAAACGTACACACATGAACCTTTTTCTAAAATGCTTTTTTAGAATTCAGGGGGACCCAAAACATGTATTTCTGGTGAAATATCGGTATCAAATTTCTCGGTGCATTAAAATTACCTTCTCTATACACCATGCACATACATAGTACGTGTAGAGAAAGTAATAAACGTGTTTAAGAATAATTTATATGACACTAATAAACGATAGAGGATACAGAACGTAATATGAATTAAATACATCAATCTTTTTATCGATTTGCATAATACAAGAATATATGTAATTCAATTAAGATAGAGACGAGAGAGAGAGAGAGAGAGAGATAGAGGAGAATCCCCAAGTCAGATAGTAAGCACTACGTTCTTGCAGAACGCTTGATAGAAGTGTTCGTCATTGTTAGCTCTCTCAAAAGTGCTGCAACAATTTGTCTTAGAAGGCCACAACTTGAAATATCGACATAACGAATGTACTAGTTTAAAAGCACAGCAAATTTTCATTAAACCAAGCAGTTGCCAGTCCCATTATCATACTCCATCTTAGAATACATACATCGTTAATACTTTAATTAAATATGTGATTGAATTGAATCAAGAAAACAAAGAAGGAAAACAATTTAATTTTTTTACCTTCTCTATCCCGCATGTACAGTGTAGATCGTGGATAGAGAAGGTATTCGATGTCGAAGTTTCAACGGGAATATATGTTTTGGGGTTTCCTGAATTCGAAAAAACAATTTTTAGAAAACAGCTCCGCGCGCGCGCGCGTGTGTGTGTGGGCAGTATAGCTCAAAAACTATAAGTCCGTTAACTTGGTACTTAAGTTCAGTATCTTCCAAGGATGTGACACTAAACTTTTGAAGAAAATCCCCCACCCCCAGCTACACGTGGAACAATTTTAAAACATTTGAATTTCTCAAAACTGGCTCTAACGATTATGATTAAAATTCCTATATTAAAGATAATTATATTAAAAATAAAATGTATATTCATGGATGAATTGTCCGAATTTTGCTTAACTGTGAAACCGTAAGAGATAGAGATATATGTTAATATATATATAATGAATATATGTTTTGGGGTTTTCTGAATCCGAAAAAAGAATGTTTAGGAAAAAACTCTATGTGTGGATGTCTGTGGGCAGCATAGCTCAAAAACTAAACGTCCGTAAACTTGGTAATTAAGTTCAATATCTTATAAGGATGCGACACAAAGATTTTTAAGAAAATCCCCCACCCCCAACTATCCATGGAACAATTTTCAAAATTTTTGAATTTCTCAAAACTGGCTCTAACGATTATGATTAAAATCCCGTTTATTAAAGATATCTAAATTAAAAATAAAATGTATATCCATGGATGAATTTTCCGAATTTTGCTTAACTGTTAAACCGTAAGAGATGGACAAAAACTTACTGCACAAAAAGTGTAGATCTCGTCAAAGCACACAATTTATGTTCTTTACGTTTTTGTTGTGGAGGTAACAGTTTCAGAGATATTCCTTGTTATTGTTTTCAATTGTAAGGTATTTATGCTTTTCTCAGTCAAGAAGTATCCGTTTTTCTTTTGTTCTACTCCTGGCAAAGCAAAGAAATGATTTACAATGGCAATCGCATAACGACAGTTTTTAAACATTTGACTATCACGTTAGCATAGTGCATTCCTTTAGTTCCCTTATAAGTAGTAAGATGTTTATTTCGATTAGCATGGTGTAGAAAGAAGAATATTTTGCAAGAAGTTTGTACGCAGAACAGCTAGAGAAAGTCATGTGAGTGTAACACATCAGAACAGTTTTCATTACATTGGGTAAAGTCAGCTGACACAAGGTTAATCTTCCCCATTAGAACTTGCCACTGACATATGTTTTGATGCTACGTTCCTTCCGGCTTCAGTACGTAATGAGTAGTTTAGTGCTGCCTTTGAAACGGGGTAGTCCCGGTAGTGACCTGTTGAGGATGATAGGCCTAAGGCAGAAGTTAGAAGTGCCACTTCAACATCGAAAAGGGAGGAGCACTGGTAACATAAAGGTTTGTGGCATTAAGTTTACGTAGTTCTTTTGTGAAACGAGGCTTTTAAACACAATGCTCATACCGGTAACACGCATCTCCGCCTTAAAAAGGTGCAATTTGTGACGTTGTTTCAAGCTTGGCGTCGAGTAAGCCACGTTTAAACGCACTCTTTCAGCTGTAAAGTAACGCTGGATAATTACAGCTTTGAATGCCAAAAGAAACCACCAAAAAGAAAGTATGATGTGTGGCAATCGTACTGCATACTTTCCCTACGCATTACCAGTCCACAGATACCCTTTATTTACTATACAGAATACAGCGCTTATGTAACGAATTAACGTATATATATATATATATATATATATATATATATATATATATATATATATATATATAATTCTTAAAATTGTGTATTACTAGTGATATATACAAAGCATACACGCGAGTTGCAATCCTAGCCATTATAAATCCATTATAAATCTCGAAATTTGTGAATTGCATTTCAGTTTATTTTCTTGTTGGCCGAAAAAAATAAATCCTAATTTCATATTAATAAAGAGAATATTTTATAGTAAAAAAGTGTTTCTCTTATAACATGTATCAACGGAATACCACCTCCTCTGAAGTTGAAGATATTTCTGTATAATTATTAAAGGAAGTTTTAAGTAAAACAGATTTCACATAAATATAAAGAATCCTTTGTGAAAAATTTGACCAACTTTGTGAGTGAATAAGAGCAAAACGTATTCCTTCCCGAGCCATTTTCATTGTACATTTGTCCCATCTTAGTGTAATGTATATTATGTTGGCTATAATGTATATAACCCTTTTACATAACTTTTAACCTCGTAACTATACTGTCTTAAGTCACACTACCCGGCGAATTATTCCTACGAGTTATCACGACGCGGTAATCCTGCAAAGAGCGACATATGACGTTCTTGCATACCAATAGTCACTGTGTCTTCCGCTAGCAACGAAACCAAGTTTTTTCATTATGACTCTAGTTTTTATACAAGAATTTCAACATATACAACTTTATTATGCATATAATCATTTTATATAAATCATTCGGTAAATATTCGTTCCAGCATGCACACGAATTTGTCTATAATAAAAAACCAGCTTTGAAATCGACATCAGGAATACAAGGTCAAGCAATTGCACGTAGTTTCATTCGATTTTTAGAGCGGCCCAAGTTCTGCATAATAACTGAAAATATTGAATTTATGATGAAAAAGCTTTGTTTCGTTGCTAGTGGAAGACTGTAACTATTGGTATGCAAGAACGTCCTATGTCACTCTTGGCAGGATTACCGCGTAGGTGAGAACCCATAGGAATAATTCAGCGGTTAATGTGATTATAGTAGTTGTTGGAGGAGTACATTTCTGCGAGTTTCTTTTTTTTTTAATCTGTTTCTGTAGGGAAACCACCGGATCCTGTGGTTTTCAAATTTAGCGCGAAGTTAGGTTCGAATACATTAAGTTCTGTGTGTGTGTGTGTGTGTGTGTGTGTGTGTGCATTTATGTTTCTAATGTTCTATTGTGGTAGTAGTTGGCGGAGAAATATGTTAATGAACATTATAAAACCATTTATTGATTATATAATACTCGTTTATATATGCTTAGTAATTATATATTAATTAGTAAATGTCCATATATACGCAAAAAACAAACGTTCCACCATGCGCACGAATTTGTCTATAATAATAATAATAATAATAATAATAATAATAATAATAATAATAATAATAATAATAATAAAAAGAAGCTTGGCCGACAAATAAAATCTTTGAAATCGTCATGACAAATACAAGGTCCATCGATCACACTTTCATTCGATTTTTCGAGCGGCCCGTTTTCTGTATAATTACTCAAATGGGAAAGAAACTCGCTATGGATGTTAGTATCTCGTTTTGTGAGGCCATTTTGGTGTTTCCCACACTTAAATGCAACAGTAAAGACAATTTTTTCGTCGATAAATGTAATGGAAAACCAAACAAAGGTATAAATTAGACACAAAAATGAGTTAGTTTACTTCACGCCAAGAGAGCTATAATGGGCACATCTTGCTATAACATGTCTGTCACAAGGGACAGAATTTGAAAATGAATTCGTACATGTACGACTTTAAGAATAAGAGAAAAGATTCCAACAGTGAAACTGAAATGTAAAATTGTAGAAATAATAATAATAATAATAATAATAATAATAATATCAATAATAGTAGTAATAATAATAAGTGATATGTTGCGACAAACTGTGACGGAAGTGTTCTTTAATGTAAATCTAATAGCCATACAAGTGAAATGTGATACAGGCCTATACGTGTGCATAAAAACTGAAAACTATGTTTGATTTACAACATGCTGTCAAAGTAATCTGAGGAATTTTAAAACTTTCTTCAAAGAAATTGAATGAAATCTGGATGGCAACACTGGTTTATTATCTCAAAATCATTTGAGATCACTTTGTGATTTACCGGGAAATATGCGAGTCAGTTGAGAAATTAAATGCCATGCAGACATGTTGGCCAAAGTAGCTCTTGGCTAGAGCAACCGGCTAGAGACCGAGAGACCCGTGCTTCAAATCCCGACTATGGCATTGAATTTTTCAGTCTGACTCCACCTGTCCAACTCCTGTCCCACACAGGCTTGTGAAAAGAAATTAAATTAACAAGAACGAAAAGTTTGGTTATGAGAAAACGTTTGCACAGATAAATTATGTAAACTAATAACTGGATGAGGGTTCAATTTATTTTAATTTATGCTGGAAATTCAATTTCTCTAGCTGTTCTAAATGCAAACTATTCTTACAAAAGATTATTCTTTTATCTATATAATGCTAATCGAGGTAAACATTACCAGAATTGGTCTTATTATTTGCTTCATTGCAAGTAAAAAGGAAATAAGAGAATACACTAGGCTAAAGAGATAGTCAATTTTTTAAAAAGCTGGTCGCTATGTAAAACAATTAAGGTTCGCTTCACTTTGCATGGTCCCAATTGAGAAAAGTTAGGCTATTAAAAACTGAAATCAATGACAAGGAATATCTAAAAAAACTGTCAAATCTAGAAGAAAAACACATATGACATAAATTATGTGTTTTTAACGAGATCTGCATTCTTTTGCGTATTGAGTTATTGTCTATCTCTTACGATTTAACCGTTATGCAAAATTCTGCATAATTCATCCAGAATAAAGAAGTCTTCAGAGGCTATACCTAGAAAATTCAAAATATACATTTTATTTGTGATGTAAATATCTTTAATATAGTGTTTTAATTAATATCGTTAGCCTGTTTTTGAGAAAATTAAAATTGTCAAAAAAATGTACATGTAAAGGGTGGTTTCTGGTGGGGGGATTTTTTTTAAAGTCTTCGTGTTGCATCCTTGGAAGAGACTAAACGTAAATACAAAATTTGATTTTTAACGATCTTTCCGTTTTTGAACTATGCTGTCCACCACACACGGATGATTTTATTTTTCTAAAAATGCTTTTACGGACTCAGAGGACCTCAAAACATGTTTCCTGTGAAATCTCCATATAGAATTTTTGCGTGAAATATTTACAATCCCTTCTCTGGCCTCTATGTACATTGTATGTGCATATGTGCTAGAGAAAGTAAAATAATTATTTTTATTCAGAAGCCTTAAAACATGTATTTCTGATTTAATTTCAGTATGAAAATGTAGAGCCTTCTCTGCCTACTATTACATAATAGATAAAACAATAAAAATAAACCAGAAGGGAATACCACAGAAGTTCTTTAGAATTTGCAACCTAAGGGAGAAGTAGAATAGAATCGACTATGAACTATATGTGTGAGTGTGTGTGTGCGTGCGTGCGTGCGTGCGTGTGCGTGTGCTTTACGATAGATTTATTACGTCAGTGTTACTATACCCCCGCCGCTGAATCCTTGCACTTGACAGTTCGGGTGGTTTCGCGTAAGGTTGGCTATGCTGCCTTTGCAGCGTTGCCAGAGTAACTAGTAAATAACAACAGCTGATTACAAATGTCTCTATCGTGTGTAAAGGCGAATATAAACAGTGTACATAGTAAATGAATGCCGAGGAATAATGAAACTAATTCGTTACTTTGGATGTTAATTGAAAATAACAGTGATACTCTAACACATATTTACGAATATTGCAACGGTGCGGCATCCAGATCCGTTTCCATTGTCTGACCGACCGACAGTAATGCTTTTCATCTGTTTTCTGTGGATGTACCAACTTAACTCCTAACTGTCAAGTGCAAGGATTCAGTGACGGGTGTATAAGCTCCTTCAATTGTACTTCTTATAGAAAGGCGCAATTACGACGTTTAGAAAAACCGTTTAGGTATAATGCCAGATAAAATAAAAATCTGACGTGCCCCAATCGCATTACTTTCTCTAGCTATTCACCTTTTCTACAAAAGTTTTTTCATTTTAGCTTCATTTGAAAATCATTATTGCTTGCTTCTTT
The DNA here is from genome assembly GCA_030762935.1 of Hymenopus coronatus. Lineage (NCBI taxonomy): Eukaryota > Metazoa > Arthropoda > Insecta > Mantodea > Hymenopodidae > Hymenopus > Hymenopus coronatus. Next base: position 78,938,381 of record CM060892.1, on the reverse strand, counting down.
ATAAATAGTAGGGAAATAAGGGATTGCACAGTCAAATCTCTTAAAGCCGTTTGCTTTCTGAAATAATGGAAATCCAACTCTCTTTGCTTGCTAGGAGTAAACAAAAGAGAATCGAAAAGAAAAATTGTTTGCCGTTTGAGAAGAGCTTAAAACTGAAAGCAATAGCTCGGAATATCCCGAATACGGGTAGCTCTACATAAATATGGTATAAATTGTGTGTTTTAACGAGATCCGCATTTTTGGTGTACTAAGTTTTTGTTTTTCTCTTACGGTTTACTAGTTATAGAAAAATTCATCCAGAGTTAAACGGTCTTTAGAGGCTCTTCTCAGAATATTCAAGACATACATTTCGTTTGTTAAGAAAATATTTTAAATATATAGTATTTTAATAAAAACTGTAGAACCATTTTTGAGAAAATGGAAATTTTCAAAAAAGGTCGCATGTAAATGGTAGTTGGCGGTGGGGCAAAATGTTTTTAAATCTTCGTGTCGTATCCTTGAAGGGTACTGAACTTAACCAGGTTTGGATTTAACCAACTTTTCGTTTTTAAGCTATGCTACACACACATACACGGACATATTACTAAAAATATTTTTTTTTGGATTCGGGGTGTCTCAAAACGTGTATTTCTTGTGAAATTTTGTATCTAGTTTTTGCTTGGAATACAATACCTTCTCTATCCAAAATGTGCACTGTATATACGAGCAAGATAAGCTATAAATAGTTGCGAAACTTAATGACTTCATAATTAATGTTAAGAATTTCCAAGAATATCAACAAATCCCCTATCCACAAATTTATTACATGGTTTTATTTACAAACCACGACAACATTTTACAAATAACAGCTTTGGAAATCAAAGGATTTCAATTAGAATTTGTAAGAGTTTAAGCATTTGAATATCACACATAGCGTGTATCAAATAAGTAGTTCTTGAAAGTGTACTTCTCACATTTTAAACTGCTCAGTTATAGCATGATGTTCGTTATGGTCACAAATAGGTTAAAGTTGGTTTGAATGTGTAAAAGTTCTGCCTAGAATAATTTCAGATTAAGCATAATACGTTTCGTTTCATACATGACATAAAATAAAACGCCATTGTCTATATCACAAATGAGGATTTGTGACTAATGAGCTTAGGCGGAAAACAAAAGTACGACTTCTCAATTAACTAAACTACTCATCATTAGATGAAACTGTTGTAAAGCTTAATATATAAAGTACCTTAGGCGTATGGTATTTTAATTACTTTCTCTAATGACACGCAAAATAAAGATGAAATAAATAGCTGATTTTAGTGTTTATTACGTTCTCAAGTGCATATGTACAACGTATATAGCAGATAGACAAGTATTGTGAAATGTCGTCCAGTATGTGATCGCTCTCATGTTCGTTCTGGCGTGCGACGGTGGAACTGGAATGTGAGATATCATAGTTGGATGCATAAAACATGACGTGCCGCAGTACGATCCTCGGAAGTGCCAAACTCTTCTCACGACGTCATGATTTTTTCCCGATATTTAAGATGTTTCTCCAAGCATCGGTTTCTAACACCTTCGACAAGTTCCCAGTCTATGACTTCATTTTTTCGCTATAAAAGGAGGAAGAATTGCAGTGAGTTGTGTGGTGAATTGTATTGAGTCGAGTGGCGCGCGGTGGAGCGCGAGCCTTTGATGGCGTGCAGGACTAAACTGTCTTCGCGTCGAGTGAATTATTTGCATCAGTGAATTTAGAACTTTATTTTACACTGCATTTTGAGTCAATAAAGACATATTCTGTTGTAATGTTGTATTCCACACAAAAATTCGTTACCGAAATTTCACCGGAAATATATATGTTTTGATCTCCCCTGAATAAAAATTAACATTTTTATAAAATAGTCAGTATGTGTGTGTGTGTGTGTGAGGACAACATAACTCAAAAACGAAAAGTTCCTTACATACCAAATTTGGTATTTAAGTTCAGTATCTTCCAAAGATGCGACACGAAGATTTCTAAGCTACCCCCCCTCCTCCCAATCTACACTTTATAGGGAAAAATTGTCAAAAACATTGATTTTCTCAAAAACGGCTCTAGCAATTTTGTATAAATACCATATATCAAAGATATTTGCATGATAAATAAAATGTATATCTGGAATTTCCTGAGAATAGCCTCTGAAGTCCTCTTTATTCAGAATGCTTTTTGCAGAACCGGTAAACCTAATAGATAGAAAAAAAACTTACCACACAAAAAAAAAAAGTTGTGTTCCAATCACATGACTTTCACTACATCTCTGTAACATATTATTATTAAGCTTATTCTTCTGTCTACTTCATGCTTATCGAGAAAAATATTAATAGAACGTTCTTATTACTTAGTTTCTTATAAAAAGGAGGGAAATAAGGAAGTACACTAGGCTAAACCGACAGTCAATTTTTTTTTTTTAAAATGCTGTTGCTATGAGACTGAAAACGGTTCCTGCGCGACCAGGAGTTTTAAATGTTTTAAAACTGAAACTAATAAAAGGAATATCTCGAAAACGGAACATGATACAATTTTGGGTAGTAAGTTTTTGTCTATCTCTTACAGTTTACCAATTATGCAAAATTCAGAAAAAAATCATCTATAATAAAGAGGACTTTGTAGGCCATTTCCAGCAAATTAAACATAAACAGTTTATTTTTCAAGTAAATATCTTATGTATAAGAGATTTTAATCAAAATCCTTAGAGCCATTTTTGAGAAAAAATGTCAGAATATTTCTTCCATGTAAGCGTAGTTGGGGGTATGGGGACTATCTTGAAAATCTTCGTGTCCCATTCGTGGAAGGTAGTGATTTAAATACCCAGATTGGTACTTAACGGAATCTTCGTATTTGAGCTATGCTGCCCGCCCGCCCCCCCCCCCACACACACACGGAGATATGTTTCTGAACATGTATTTCGGTGATATCTCGTTATCAAATTTTAGGGTGTAATAATACCTTCTCTGTACACTATGTATATAGTACGTTTAGAGACATTAAAATACTTTGTGTTTCATTCACATGGCTTTATCTACATCTCTGTAACAAATTATTGCTAATAAGATTATTTTTTATCTCTGATTCATGCTAATCGAGATAAACATTAGCAGAAATCGTCTTATTACTTAGTCTCTTATGCGTAAAAGAGGAACAAGGAAAAACACAAGACTAAACCAACAATCAAATGTTTTAAAATATGGCTGCCATATAAGAAAATTTTTAAATATTTTAAAACTGAAGCCAATAAGAAGGAATACCTCGAAAACGGTAAACTCCACGAAAAAAATACATATTACATAATTTGTGTGTTTTAACGAGATCTGCATTTTTTGTACAGTAAGTTTTTGTCTATCTCAAACGGTTTAACAGTTATACAACAATTCAGAAAAATTCATCCAGGATAAAGGGGTCTTCGGAGGCTATTCCCAGAAAATTCAAGATATACATTTTGTCATGTAAATTTCTTAAATATAATAAATTTTAATAAAAAATTTACAGCCATTTTTGAGATTTTTTGAACATCTTTGTGTTGCATCTTTCCAAGATACTGAACTTAAATATCAAGAGTGGTATTTAATGGAGTTTTCGTTTTTGGGCAATGCTGCATACACACAAACACACACAGCATTTCTAAAAATGTTTTTTTGGACTCATGAGGTCCCAAAATATGTATTTCCCGTAAAATGTATCGAATTTTGAGTGCAATACAATACCTTCTCTACTATGTATATAATTCGTGTAGAGAAAATATAAAAGCAGATTTCGTCTAAACACACAATTTATGTCCTTTACATTTTTATTGTGGAGGTAACCGCTTCCGTGAATGCTTAATAATTTTAATTGTTCCATATACCTACAAAGTATTCTTACAAAATATTATTCTTTTGTCTGCTTCATGCTAATCGAGATGAACATTAATAGAAATTATGTGTTACTTGCTTCCTTATAAGCAGAAGGGAAGTAAGGGAATACCTCAGGCTAAAGCGATAGTGTAATCTTTTAAAAGCTCATCGCTGTATGAATCAATTGAGATTTGGTTAGCTTTGCATGGTTCCGTTTGAGAAAAGTTGGATAGTTTAATATTGAAACCAATAACAGGAAATATCTCATAAACGGAAAATTCTACTAGAAAAAATGTATAAATTGTGTGTCTGAGTGAGGTCTATATTTTTATGAGAAGCTTTTGTCTATCTCTTATGGTTTAACAGTCATGAAAAATGTTGTAAAACTCTTCCAAAATAAACAGGTCTTCAGAGGATGTTCCCAGAAAATCAAGATATGCCGTTTATTTTTCATGTAAATATCTCATACATCTTTATATCTGGTGTATCTTTAGTATGATGCATATTAATGAAAATCTTTTTGACAGTTTTTGAAAAAATTCTGAGAAAATAATTTTTTTTTTAAACTTTTCCATATAAAGGATAGTTGGAGGTGGTGAAAATCTTCGTTTTGTATCCTTGGGAGATACTAAACTTAAATACCAAGTTTTTGGTATTTTTTTACTTTTCGTTTTTGAGTATGATGTCCGCAGACACACACGAGCCTTTTTCTAAAGATGCTTAGTTTGGATTCAGAGGACCTCAAAACAGATATTTGGGGAGATCTTGACATCTAATTTTTTAATGGAATACAATACCTTCCCTAGCTACTAAGTACATTGTATGTACATACGGGCTAGAGAAAGTAAAAAGAACAGTGTGTGTTACATTGGCATGATATTCTCTACGCAACCTTTCATGCTCGTAAAAAGGCTTATGCTTGTCTACTGCGCTTGCTCATCAAGATGAACTTTCATTGCAAGTTTTCACATTTGTTGTAGGTGTTAGAAGGATGCGGTAGGCTAAATAAGTTTTACACAACGATTGGCTATGTTCTTCTCGTGACCTCAAGAAACATATAAAATAAATTGAAATGTAAAAAAATGTGATGTGTTCCATTCACACGACTTTCTATCACTTACGGTTTACCAATTGAAAAATCCTATTGAGAATAAAAAACGTGTGGTATTTTAATTAACATGATTACAGCCATCCCTGAAAAATTAAAATGTTCTCTGAAAAGGGTATTTTGGGGGAAGATTTTCTTAAAAATGTTCGTATTGTATTCTTGGAAGATATGAACCTAAATGTTAAGTTTCTCGTTCAGACATACACACAGAAATAAAGTGAACATACATGTTTCTGAAAATGCCTAAAAATTTCAAGGAGTCTCAAAACGTGAACTTCTGCTAATATTTGGTATCGAATTGTTGTTTTCAATGGGATACTTTTTCTACTTATCTAAAGAGGGAGAGTAAATGTCTTATCTTTACGTTTAGGATAAATCAAAATTGTATTTCCACTAAAATCTGTGTGTGTAATTTTTAGGAATGTGGTAGGTTACTTGTCTAATTATTATATTTAAAAAAGTAGCAGACAAAATAATTAAGATTCCTCTAAGGCGGTGAGTTTTTCTTTAGCCAGAATTATTCCCTATTCCCCACAGAGTCTGGATGTATGGTGTGTGTATATATGTATGTGTGTGTGTTTGAGGAAAATAAAAACTATTCAAACCCAATGTAAAGGATTTGCAGCCAACGAGCTGTTTCTAATGCAAAAACCCCGATATGACAAAAGAGGTTAAAGGGGGCTATATAAATGAAATAATAAAAAATAATAGTAATTAAAAGAAATTAGCATTAACTATACAACCAGTATATTGGTGTTTTATGTTTGTTTTGGAGGGAACATAATTAGATATATTATACCAATGTGAAGTCGCTTTCGAAAGAGTCCATATTTAATTCACGCCGTTGATACGAGATGGTCACCTAGATATATTTTACATGTGCTTGTGCAAGGACTGTTTCTAGAAGAGGGAACAGAATAGGCAATTTCCATGGCCATCTCGTTGATTATTTAGCCAATGGGTCTGCGGAAAATAAAAGCGGCGTGGGGGCTTGTGTTTGGCAAAACAAGTGCATTATACATGTGCACGAAGCACGCAAGTTTCCAACTTTGCTGCAGCACAAGACGTGCTTCCTTACTTACCGAAGAGTTTCCCGTTTAATTCACATGTTATTTAAATTTAATGATGCAAGTGTAGGTTTTATTTCGTATCAACACTGGAGAAGAAATTAAATTAAGCTATACAAAATTGTGGCTTTAAGGGAGAGCAAAGGTCTACAAATACTGTACCAGTATGTACAACGCCGGTCGTGTTTTAATAGCTCTAACAGTTTTTTTTACGTTGGTTTGTGGAGGCACGTTTTATAAAATATCTGTAAATGAACATCGCTTCCATTTTAGATGGAGTTAACAAAAGATGCTATGGTTACCACGAGTTTAAATGCAGTCGAAACAAAATCCGATGGCATTACTTTCATACATCATCATCATTTGAACTATTCTAATTTATCTGAAAATATAATTATCAAAATTTGCTATTGAGATAATTGTATTATCTTTGCATATATTTATAAAAATCAAATTGTTATTTTCAATGAAAATGTAATATTTTAATTAAACTATATAAAGTAAATGTAAGTTTTAAATTCAATTCCCTCCAAAACATAAGAGATTATATTGAATCTTCAAAAAGTAACATATAATATAATTAATAATATTAAATTTATAACTAAAAGTAATTTATTATATAATTTTGCTTTAAACCTTCTCTACTTACTATCGTTCGCTTTTATCTCTTTTACGCACTGTTCTTACAAAAATTTAATCCTTACTACAGATAACAGGTGGGGAAAGTATTGCATTCCATCCATAAATTTGACATCAAGATTTCACCGGAAATACTTGCTTTGAGGTCCCGAATAAATACATGCCTAATAGAAGGTGTGAGAGCATGTGTTTGAACAGCTTACTTCAAAAACTAAAAGCTGGATATATATACAAAACTTGGCATTTAAGTTCGGTATTTTCCAAAGATGCGACACCAAAATTTTCAAAAAAAAATCTCCAACACCAAAATACCCTTTATATGTATCATTCCTTATAATGTTTTATTTTTGTAAAAAATAACTCTAAACAGTTTTGATTAAAATATTCATTGATTAAAGCTATTTACATTAAAAATAAAATGTATATTACATTTACCTGAAATTACCTTTGTATAACTGCTAAACGAGAGATGTAAATGGGCTCCTAACATTAAAGGGCCTAATTAATCACTAAAACCAACAATTATAATAGGTATAACTAAAAAGAAAATTATGATATAGCCGTGAGCAGTGAAAATATAAATTTGATCATCTCAAATCAGAGACACAGGTTGATCAAATTCTGTAGAAATTAAAATTCATAGGACATACTACAAAAAAAAAAAAAAAAAATGTATATCGTTTTCTCTCTTTCTTTTTTTTTCTCTCTTTCTTTCTTTCTCTGCTTACCTTATCGTGTGAAATACAACCCCCAAGGACTAACAAGCCAGCTGGAGTCAGATGAGTGTTGAGGAGTAGATGCCTGGATCAGAGAGAAGCCAAGAGGGGTGATCAGCCCAATACCTGTATGAAGGCAAGAAAATGGTTGATATTAAAAAATGGTGCAAATGGTGTCAGGAAAGATAGTGGTGCAGTTGGTGGAATGAATGACGGGGGAAATCGGAGAATCTGGAGAAGAAAAAAAAACCTGCTCAGATGTCGCTTCATCCGCCACAAATCCCATTTGCGGTCCCGGCCCGCCTAGTGACGAACGGTGTAAACTGTTTTAAACTCATAATCTATTTCAAATAACATTATTGTGACATAAACCATTTTCAAGATTTCCGTTATTAATGGTTCGAATTGTTCAATGCCTTGTTAATTGTTTTGAAGTCCTTTCGCTGTTCAGTTGTTTCTAGCGTTTGCATGGAAACAGAACGGAATTTGTAAGACCAGCATGTAATGTCCGATTGTTATATACTGACTATCGCTGTTCGCTTTGTATCTATAACGAAACGTGTAATTTAGCTATTTCTGCGAAGGTTTATCAGATTAAAACGAAGTAGACTGCCCCCATGGTCGAGTGGTCAGCTGACTTCTCCCCGGAACCGAGTGGGGCGGATCAGGAGGTTTCGTCTGCGGCCATCATTCGAGAAGTCGCGGATTCGATTTCTGAAAATATTTATTTAATATATAAAAAGTACTTTTGATTTCCAATCAAATCTTAACTCTTATATCCACAATTGTATTAACAATTTCCCTTATTGTCATAACATTAACTATAGCTTTCGGTTGAATGAATAATACCAAACATTTATTTGCCTACCTGATACATAGTTTTTACTTTATCTACACGTACTATGTACATAATGTATAGAGAGGGTATTGTAATCTATCCAAAAATTCGATACCGAGATTTTACCGGAAATATATATTTTAGGTTCCCCTGTATCCAAAAAAGCATTTTTTAGAAAAAATGTGTGTGTGTGTGTGTGTGTGTGTCCGTGTCCGTGTGTGTCTTTGAACTCGATAATTCAAAAACCAAAAGTCGGTAAAATACAAAACTTGGCGTTTAAGATTAGCATCTTTTAAGGACGCGACATAAGGATTTTCAAAAAAAATCCCCACACCCACTATCTACCCTTTATATGGAAAAAATCTGGAACATTTTTGTTTTCTCAAAAATGGCTAACGATTTTTATTAAAATATTCATATTTATATATATTTAAAATATTTACATGAATAAAATAAATATCTTGAATTTTCTGAAAATAACATCTAAAGGCTCTTTATTCTGGATGAATTTTTCTGATCTTTGCATAATTGGTAAACCGTAAGAGATAGACAAAAACTTACAGCTCAAAAATGTAAACTTCTTAAAATACACATTTTATATCATATAAGTATTTTTTTTTTTTTTTTTGTGAAGTTGACCGTTTTCAAGATATTCTTCGTTATTGGTTTCAGCTTTAAAATACTTGAACCTTTCTCATACAGGAACTTGTCAATTCCTGGCCATGCAAAAAAAAAACGGATTTCAATCTCTGCAACCATATTTTAAAACATTTGACTGTTGATTTAGCCTAGTGTATTCCCTTATTTCCCTTCTACTTATAAGGAACCAAGTAATAAGAACATTTCTGCTAATGCTTATCTCTATTAGCATTAAGTAGATAGAAGAGTAAGCTTATTAACAATAATGTATTACAGATGTAGAGTAAGTCATGAATGGAACACATCATACTTTTTTCGGGGCTTCCCCACATCGCTAGGCGAATGCTGGGCGGATTCGTTTTTCTCCTGAATTTTCCGACACATAATTTCCTGTTCTCATGTCTTCCTAATCATCTCCTTCACGGTTGAAGGACCAGTAGATTGTGTTGCGGCTGGATGGTGATATATCACACAGGGGGATATAGAAATAAACATAAACAGAACTAAGTAGATAGAAAAAAATCGGATGTGTTCCTTTCATATCACTTTCACTACTTGTTCTCAAAACAAACTATTCTTACAAAAAATTAGTTTACGTCCTACTAATCGCGACGTTATCAGAAATTGTCTTATTACTTGCTTCCTTGTAAGTAGAAGGGAAATAAAGAAATAGAAAACATATGCTTATACTTTGTTCTTGAATTTTCTATACCTGAAGAGCCACAGAAACAGAGTGAAACTTGCTGGAAGAAATGTACACACTCTCCAAAATATTTACTTATTCGGTAAATCATGAGCACTTAAAGCAACACACTTTATAGTGCAAAATCTTTGTTCTTTTTTCCTTTGATGTCATGCAAAGTGTATGCCATATTAAGGTCCATATAGATTATAGCAAATCCCTTCTATTTTCTTGGCCTCCTCTGCGCTTTTGTGTACCTGCAAGAAAAAGCCAGCTTAAACCATTTCTGCCAATACTTAACAAGAAAGTCTACATAACTAAACTAAAATCTTTATGGTAATATAAAGAATAGATAATCAAATAAATCATTCTAGGTAATGAAAACTCATATTATTGTAAAATAAAGGCTCTGTGGATAAGTGATTTGTGAATTTGTTCATTTCACTTAGACAGGATTCGGTGAAAGCGTTTCTATGCCACGCAGGCTCTCCTAAATCCCCCACAGCTAAATTAGTTGACGCAAAAGTTATAGGGTTTGGAGAAGTCTTTGCATTCCACCCAAAATTCAATACTGAGATTTCACCGGAAATACGCTTAGGGTTCTTCTGCATAAAAAAAGATTTTTGGAAAAAGGTCCGTGTTTGTCCGAGAAACGATAACTCAAAAACGAAATGTCGGTAAAATACCAAACTTGGTATTTAAGTTTAGTATTTGCCAAGGATGCGCTCGAAGATTTTTAGGACAATGCCCCACCTCAAATTACTTTTTACATGAGAGAAATTCGAAAATTTTGATTTTATGAAAACTGCCTTAATAGTTTTCATTTAACTACCGTCTATTCAATATATTTATATGCCAAATAAAAAGTATGTCTTGAATCTTCTGAAATGGCCTCTAAAGACCTCTTCATTTTAGGTGTATTTTGTATAACTGGTAAACCGTAAGAGATAGATAAAAACTTACTCAACAAAAACTGCAGCCGCGCCTTGGCCGAGTGGTTAGACCACTCACCTTTCACCTAGATGACCCGGGTTCGATCCCAAGCAACCGCACGTGTGATTTGTGTTCTGGTTATCTCCGGGTTCTCCGGTCCCCCCCCCTCTGCTCCATCTTCATTCATGTATCATGAGTGTCATCGCCTGCGGTAGTAAGTAAAAGCGGGTGTTAAACACAACCCAAAAAAACAAAAACTGTAAATCTCGTTGAAACACACAGTTTATGTATGTTTTTTGGTGAAGTTGAACCATTTCCAAGAGGTTTCATTTTTAAAGTACATTTCTTAGACGTTAATTTATTCATTTTTGGCCATGCAAAGAAAGTAATTCCAATCAGATAGCAAGCCTTTTAAAACATTTGACTATCGCTTTAGCCTAGGCATTCCCTATTTCCCTCCTACTTGTAAGGAATTAATACGGCCATTTCTATTGATGTTTCTTTTGATTAGCATTATGTACAGAGAAAGAATCAGCAGCTTTTGTAAGAATAATCTGTTGCAGAATAGCTTGAGAAAGTAGTGTAAATAGACCACGTCAGCCAAAGGACATCATGTAAATGAAACACATTAGATTTTTTCCCTTCTACTCACTAGGAACCAAGTAAGGACACCTTCTACTAATGTTTATCTCGATTATCATGAAATAGATAGAAGAATAAGCTTTTTAACAATAATTTGTTACAGACTGCCTCCGTGGTCGAGTGGTCAGCGAGCTGACTTCTCACCCCCGGAGGTCCCGGGTTCGATTCCCGGTTGGGGCGAGGTATTTTTCTTTAACCAGAATTATTCCCTATACGCATGAACGTGAGAGTGTAGCTGTGTCTTTTAGTGATATAAAACACACAAGTCGAAGTCTCCGATATGACCATAAAAGTTAAATGTGCGTATTTTAAAGTTCAAATTTGTGTAAGTAATTTTTTCTCTGTCTTAAATAAGAGGAGGATAAAGTACATATTAAAAGTTGCAAACCCAGGATATGTCATGTCCACCTCCTACTCTGAGGACAGGAAGTAACCTTTAGGAGCAGGAGTGCGACGACCTTTGATTGGACAGGTTGGGTAAGAAGCCCTGCTTTTTCCCCGTTTTCATTGTGTGGAAGGGAGGGTGGCATTGAGCCAAACGACACTGCAACGGTCTGCCAAGTGGCGAAGTCGAGCTCGGGCTGCCAAAAAAAGGAACCTACTAACCTTCCTTCACTTCCCCCATTTGCTCCTTATTGCTACGAATTCAACCATTTCTTCGGGGAAAAATCTCTCCTTATTAGTTAACGATCCCTAGATTAAGTGGTCCTTGGAGGTTCTTGTTTCTATTACATTTTACGGAGCTTTTTCTTTTATTCTTTTTAGGGTGAATAGCTCTTTTCTCCCTCTTTTTGCAGGCAACGTCTTGTTCCTCATAATAGTGGTTTAAGAGTGCAAGTAGGTAACGCGTTTAGAAAAAGTTATAATCCTTTCATATTTCTATATAGTCTCTTATACCTTTTGTTGAAGATTTTAGAGTCTTTACCGCTTGAGTTAACAAGAACGAAGCACACCGTGATGGTTATTTTTTAATTTTATGATTGTTTTGAGACCCCCTGAATACCAGGAAAAGGCATGTTTAGTGAATGTGCGAGTGTGTGTGTGCGTGTGTGTGTGTGGGGGGGGTAAAGAATAGCTCAAAAAACGGAAAGTCCTTAAATAGGAAGATTTTCAAGAAAATCCCCTCCTTCCAACTACCCTTTTCATGGGAAAAAATTCGAAAAATTCTTTTTCTCGCAAATGGCTATAATGATTTTGATTAAAATATCGTATAGCAAAAATATTTACATGACAAATAAAATATATATCTTAAATTTTCTGGGAATAGCTTTTGAAGACCTCTTTATTCTGGATGAATTTTGCGGAATTTTGCATAACCGGTAAACCCTAAGGAATACATAAAAACTTACTATACAAAAAATGTAGATCAAGTTAAAGCACACAATTTATGTCACGTTCGTTTTTTTTTTTTTCCGTTGATTTGACCATTTATGAGATATTCCTTATTATTTGTTTAGATTTAAAATACTTAAACTTTTTTCACACGGAAAGTTGTAAACTCACGGCCTTGTACAGAAACGGAATGCATCCACATGGCAATTATCTTTCAAACAATTTGTCTAGGTTTTAGCCTAGTGTATTCCCTTATTTTCCTCCTACTTACAAAGAAGTAAATTAGTAATTAAGACAATTTCTGTTAATGTTTATCTCGATTGTCATAAAGTAGATATAAGAATATGCTTTTTAACAATAATTTGTTACAGCGATGTAGAGAAAGTTATGTGCGTGAAAGATATCAGATGTTTTTTGGTTGTGAGCGGTAGATTTCTAGGTTCTCATTAGGGGATAAAGTAAGCCTACTAATTGTTAATTCTCTACCAAAAGAGAAATTGCTACTACAGTACTTTTAATACAAATGTTTCACATTTAAGAAATAAGTAAATATCGTTTATTACGTTCTATATACGCACTATGTACATAGTATATAGAGAAGATATTGTAATGCACCAAAAAATTCAATACTGAGATTTCACCGGAAATACATGTTTTGGGTCACCCTGAATCCCAAAAAAAGCATTTTTAGCCAAATGCCCGTGCGTGCGTGTGCGTGTGTGTATGTGTGTGTGGGGGGGGGGAGTCTGTGGGCAGCATAGCTCAAAAACGAAAAGACATTTGGTATTTAAGTTTGGTATTTTCCAAAGATGCGATACGAAGATTTTCAAGAAAATCCCTCCACCCCAAACTACCCTTTACAAGGAAAAAATTTCGAAAATTAGGATTTTCTAAAAAAATGGCTCTAACGATTTTGATTAAAATATCGCATATTAAAGCTATTTACCTGACACGTAAAACGTATATCTTGAATTTTCTGGAAATAGCCTCTGAAGAGTACTTTATTCTGGACGAATTTTAAGGAATTTTGAATAACTGCTAAACCGTAAGAGATGGACAAAAACTTGCCAAACAAAAAATGTAGAGCACATTAAAACACACAATTTATGTTGTATACATTTTTTTCATTGAGTTCGTCGTTTTTGAGACATTCCTTGTTTTTGGTTTATACTATGAAAAACTTATACTTTTCTCATACAGGAATTTGTCAACTGCTGTCCACACAAGCAAAGAAACTTCAGTGACATAGCAACCAGCTTTTGACTATCACTTTAACCTATGATACTCCGTTATTTCGGTTCTACTTACAAGGAAGCAAGTAATAAGACTATTTCTGCTAATTTTTTCTGATTAGCACGAAGTAAATAGTAGTATAAGATTTTAAGAATAATTTGTTGCAGAGATATAGAGAAAGTCATGTGAATGGTGCACATCAGATTTTTTTTATCTTGATTAGCATGATGTAGATAAGATTAATCTTTTGAATAAAAGGTTTGCTTGCGGAACAGCTAGAGAAAGTCATATGAATAGAACACATCACATTTTTGTGTTATTTATATGTCACTTGCCGCAACACCGATTTTCTCTCTGTCTCCTAATGCCTCTTTCTTTTTCTCACTCTGTTACTTCCTCTTTCACCCTTTCCATCTAGCGCTCTCTCGCTATCTATCTGTCTAAATTGCACGTCATGTGATGTTTACAAAGCGGCAATAAAATGGGGGTTTTGTTTGTTACAGTATAAGTAAAAGAAATAACAAAATTGTGGATCTTTCTTACCTACTTTTCTACCGGAGCTATATTGTTTTCTGAAGCCAAACTGACCTAAGATGATGGTTATTATTATTATTATTATTATTATTATTATTATTATTATTATTATTATTATTATTTTTACTACTACTACTACTACTACTACTACTACTACTACTACTACTACTACTGCTACTGCTACTGCTACTTTCTTCTTCAAGTACTATGCTCTTACTTAGTAAGTAGAGAAGGTATTGTATTCCACTTAAAATCCATACCGAGATTTCACCGGAGATACAAGTTTTGAGACTCCTAAAAAAATAGAAAAAAAGCTGTGTGAGTGTGGGGGGTGCCACAACTCAAAAAGTCGATTAAATACAAACTTGGTATTTAAGTTTAGTATCTTCCAAAGATGCGAGACGAAAATTTTCATCTCTCTGATGTCATCAATATCCGTAGCACTGTTATCTTTCCATCTTTTAAATGTTACCCCCGTCTGCTCTGCCTGCTTATACGTTTAGACTCCGAGGTTTCCGGACAATTGTTTCGGATATCAAATTGATACATTTGACCCGTTCCATCATACTCTCCCAACTAGCCGTGCATAGGACAGGAGTTGAAAAGGTAGAGTCAGACTGAAAAGTTCAATGCCATAACCGGAATTTTAACCACGGTTATACCCTGATGTCATGGTAGCTTAGTGTTTAAGGCAACTGGACGGAGACAAGAGAATCCCGGCTACGTTATTTGAATTTTTCAGTCTGAGTCTACCTCTCCAACTCGTGTCCTACACACGGCTAGTGTGGGAGAAATAATTAATTCATGATAATTGACTTAATATTGGTTATACTATATATACAGGGACTTAAGTCGCAATTGCGGTATATCATTTCAAAATAATTTAAGTCACATAGCAACTAGTTTTTGACTACTTTAACCTATGCTACTCCCCTATTTCGCTTCTACTTACAAAGAAGCAAGTAATAAGACTATTTGTGCTAATTTTTCTCGATTAGCATGAAGTAAATATAAGCATAAGCTTTTTAACAATAATTTGTTGCAGAGAGGTAGAGAAAGTCATGTGAATGGAACACATAAGATTTTTGTTTGTTTCACTAAATTATAAAGAAATAAATTTTATTTATGGCCACCTTAGGAATCATTCGTTGTTGTTTTTTGTATCTGATTAACAGCATCTTACAGTATTCAACGTACAAGTAAATAATTCATTTTCTTCTTCTTTTGCGTTTGGATGGTTAAACCTTCATGTCTTTGAAAGTATTAACCAAGTGTCTGATATTTTATATTATTATGGCTTTCCTTTGTTTTCATGCAGCAATACAAATAAATAGTTTACCTTGTTTTTCTATTTTACACAACTGACTTCATTTTCAACGTTAATAACTAAATCGTCCCCTTCTTAGAAACCACCAATCTTAATTTTCATAAAAATATATAAGAATTCTCGTGTTTATGTTCACAAAATCCATTTTTGTTTCTTGAAACTCCATTCTCCTTTATATATGCTATTTAGATTTTGATGAGAATCTTCTTTCTTGATTGCAGCATTCATTCATTCATTCATTCATTCATTTTGAATTTCCAGAAAAGTATTAATTCCGTATTTTAAAAAAAAATATGATGTGTTCTTTGCATTGAGATGACCTTCTCTACCTGTTCTGCAATTATCCTTATAAAAGATTGTTCAATCTACAGGATGCTAAACGAGATAAACATTAACACAATTTGTCTTGCTCCTTAGTTGCTTATAAACAAAAGAGAAGTGGGAATATACCATGCTAAAACGATTATCAAATATTTTAAAAGCCGATCAATATGCGAACAATTGAAGTTCGGTTGGCTTTGCATTTTCGGAAAAACAAGAGAGATGAAACAAAGGTGACCCCGTTTGAGAAGATGCATAGTTTAAAATTGAAATCAATAACAAGGAATGTTCGGAAATTGTCATCTCTGCAAAAAACTGTATATGATATAAACTGTGGTATAACGAGATCTACATTTTTTTCAGTAAGTTTTTGTGTATCTCTTACGATTTACTAGTTATGCAAACTTCAGCAAACTATATCCAGAATGAACAGTTCTTCAGAAGCTGTTCCCAGAAAATTCAAGAGATACATTTTATTTATGATGTGAATAGCTTTAATGTACGGTATTTTAATCATAATTTATGTCCTTTACATTTTTCTTGTGGAGTTAACCGTTTCCGAGATATTCCTTGTTATTGGTTTTGATTGTAAAGTACTTATACTTACTTTTGTCAGACAGAAATGTCCGTTTTTCTTTTGTTCTACTGCTGACCAAGCAAAGAAGCGATTTGCAATAACAATTGCACAACGAGAGCTTTTAAAGCAATTGACTATCACTTTAGCCTAGTGCATTCCCTTAATTCCTTTCTTCTTATAAGGAACTAAGTAATAAGAACATTCTGCTAATGTTTATCTCAATTAGCATTGTGTGGAAAGAAGAATAATCTTTTATAAGAAGTTTGTTTGTAGATCAGCTAGAGAAAGTCATGTGAGTGTGACCCATCACAATTTTTTTATCCAATTCAACAGCACATCATTTTACAGGTCCTCCTCCATGGTCTAGGGATAAATGCTAGTGGTACCCCAGTGGAGGGCGATATGGTTTTTCGGGCGTAAAAATCTTTATCATAGCTTCCTTCGGACGGAAGGTAAAGCCATTATTCCCGTATCGTAGATTTACGGCAAGTAAAAGAACCTCAAGCCTGATATTAGCGATCTTATACGCCCAATATAGAATGGGACGCTGAGAAACGCAGCAGTTAAAGAACGTCCATAAATTCCACTTAATTTCAATTTTGTTTGTTTTACAAATTTTCAACCGCAAAAAACTATCGTCTTTTTTGTCTAAGCTGGCAGGTCTATCAGTGCCATCTAGTTGCAGTGTAAGAGAAAGGATGTTAGCGATCGTCTGCTTTACTCTTTCTTCAGGTATATCAAAATCATTTCACTGCGGTTAAACTTACGCAGAAGGTTATAAACGGCACTTGCAGTTAAAATTTTGATTTGGATTAGTTAATCCTGCAGTCAAACTACGTATATGATGCCGGGCCTTAGGAGCAAATAAATATTAAAATGTATTATATTGGTGATACTCTTCCCATATTTAAATTACACTGAGTAATGCCATTTTATTGTTAGAACCAGTTGAAGAATTCAATTCCACAGCCGTTCGGTTGCTCTAACCATTGAACTACTGTGACAACATGTCAGTATGAAATGTCGGTAAACACACACACACATAATCAGTTGAAATGAATACCATATCAGCATATTGTCACAGTAGCCAATGGTTAGAGCAACCACATGGAGCTTGTTCCAATCCCGGCTGTGGTATTATTGAGTTTTTCAACTGGTTCTAATAATATTAAAATATATGTTTCATATTTTAAAAGTTTCTTCACATTGTGCTTGGGTGTAGTTAGTGGTATCTGCATTTTTTGTTCTCGTGGGCTGTTTCTGAAGCAGAAGTGTCTGATAAAGCTTGGTGACGGTTTCCATTTTAAATAGGAGAGTGTCAGCAACCTGAATAAAAACGTTCCCAAATTAGTTGACTTGAGCAAGCTCTTGAGGGCGCTTCTTTCTTTATCGTAGGCAGATCTGAAGGTTGTAATGTGGAGAGCAAGCACATAATATGGTGGAGCTGAATGGAGAAGCTCTGCAGCAGGGCGGATATAGGAAGTGATAGGGTTTATGTAGCGAGGCCAGGCGAGGCTATGAATTATAATATCGACTGACTGGGATGGGAGGACACGCGACGTGGCGGAGTACAGTCACTCTCAAAACTGTCATGCTCCTCTCTGATGATTAGACCCAGGATTTATATTCACTCAACATGAAACAAATCTGATGTGTTCCATTCATATGATTTCTTTACATCTCTATAACAAATTATAGTTAAAACGCTTATTCTCCTATCTACTTCATGATAATCGAGATAAACATTAGCTGATATTATCTTAATTACTTGTTTTCTTGTAAGTATAAGGAAGCTAAGGGAACACACTAGGCTAAAACGATAGTCAAATCTTTTAAAAACTGATTCCCATGTGGTTGAGATCCGTTTCTATGCATTGACAGGAATTCACAAATCATCAATGTGAAACGTCTAAGTATTTTAAAATTGAAACAAATAACAAAAAATATCACAAAAAATGGTCAGCTCTACGAATAAAAAATATATGACATAAATTGTGTGTTTTAACGAGATTTATATTTTTTGTGTAGTAAGTTTTAGTCTATTTGTTCTTCATTTTTGTTTGCCGCCAAAAGAATGTCCAATCCATAATGGTCCAAACATACATTTCAGGCTGAAAACAAAAATGAAGCGACATAGACAAGAAAATTGTAATTACTCTTTGGCTATAGCGTTAAATGCGTTCCTTTGAGTGATTCTCTTAGTATCATGATTGTTCGGCAACCTAGCGCATTGACTGGTTCGTTAACGAGAACTAACAAGGTTGCACCGTCACGTTTCAGTGACCCGGTCGAAAAAATGTTGACCAAGAATAATGCACACGGCTATAACTGTAGAACAAATTCTGCCAAATTCGAATTATACTTTATTAGCAAGTCTACATTTTACACACAATTTCATATGAAAAAATGAAATTGAGTTTTATTTATGGACCTTCTTTAAGGGACAATGGGAGTGAACTTTTCCACTTCAATCGACCAAAAAGTCGAAAAGTCCTTTCTTATTGTTGGGAATCAATGGACGTCTTTAGAGAAGCAACGTTCAGCTGTCTTTTTCTTGCTTCGGGCTATACGGCCATTTAAAGATCTATAATGCACGTGTTTCCTAGGATAATATTTCTCAAAACTACATTTTAACGCTTTCAAAATGTTCCACTCGCCTTTTTGTTTAACTATAACTAACATGTTCTCAAATAATTACTTTTAGAAATTATATTTTCTAACATTTTAAAAAATTATATTAATTCAATAATGTAGGTTATAAAAATTACCCCATTTACATTTTTTGTGTATAGTTCAAAGATCTAATTCAAAAATTGTCAGTCAATTTATCGAAGAAGCGTAGCACATTTTGATTATACAATGTATTTACATAATGTATGAAGTAATGTATATACCTATTCATCCAATATGAATAAAATTTGGTATTCATATTAACATAACAATAATGCAATTGACTGCCTCCGTGGTCGAGTGATAAGCAAGCTGACTTCTCACCCACGGGTCCCGGTTCGATTCTCAGCACATTCTGGGAATTTTTTCTTTAACCATAATATTTCTTATCCCCCACGAAGTACGAATGTGATGGTGAATGTGCTTGTCTTCAATGAAAAGTGATTAAAATAATGTCAATAACCTACTATTAATACAGTTTTCTTAATTGTTTCATTTATATAGCCCCCTTTAACTTCTAAGGTCATATCGGGGGCTTTGCATTAGAAACAACTGGTTGTCTGTAGCTTCATTACGTTAGATTAAAATCGTTTTTTTTTCCTTCAAACACACGCATTCACTCTCCCATACATACTTCCAGACCCTGTGGGGTATAGGGAATAATTCTGGTTAAAGAAAAATTCCCCACCCCAACTAGGAATCGAACCCGGGACCTCCGGGTCAGTTCGCTGACCACTCGACGACGGAGGCAGTCCAATACAGATTTGTTATATATATATATAATAGTTCCTTGAAAACTATACAACTATACAACCTGTCATAATGAAAATGTTACCACTTATAAAACAACTTCTTCTAATTCAGAAATTATAGTCAAATCATAACTTAGGTTAATAATTTATAACTTGTTGATATTTCAATACATAAGAAAATTTGTAACATTTTCACATATTTTCTTCTTTAGGTTCACTTTTCTTAAAAGTATATGTGCACATGTAGCATGTATTGCTCTAAACAGACGATGAACGCTTTTATGTTACCTTTATATTAATTGCATAATTATACGTATTATTAAAATTTCTAATTTTTGATTAACATTTCTTAGGTAATCTGCTATCAGCTATGTCAAATACAATGTATTTTAAGCGACTAAAAAGTCTGAAGCGTCTCAGTTTAATTGTGAGTTGAAAAATTCACCTAAATCAAAAAATATGTGAACATTTTTTGCAAATTTTGGTTTTTATTGAAATATCAAGTTAGCAAGGAATAACTTAAGTTATGATTTGAATATTATTTTTTAATTAGAAGAAGGCATTTATAAGTGATAACATTTAATTATGAGAGTTTGTACAGCTTTCAAAAAATCTTAATATATATATTTCATTGAGGCTGAGTATGGAAATTGCTGATCTGTCTCTACTAAATGTCCTTAAAAGCCCCGACATGATAGTAGATAAAGGGGGCTATGTAAATGCAAAAACAAACAAAAACAATCACAGTAAAATTTTAGAAAACTCTATACAGCAGTATAGACATTTTGAATTTCACATCTAATGTGCCTAATGCAATTGGGGCATCACTAAAAGAATGCAAAATAAGAACAGCCATGGACAAGTGACAAAAGGTAAATACCGTCCAAGTGCTGTCTGCAAACGTCGAAAGAATGTACTAGGAATAACAGGACTGTTATCTACGATGCCTTTGTCTGTAGCTCAGTGACAGTTCAACAGGCTAAATGCTCAGAAATTCCTGGGCCTGGTTATAATAGTTGAAGAATTAATTCAGCAATCTATAGTAGTAAGAAAAAAAAGTTTGATGTGTTCCATTCACATGACTTTCTCTACATCTCTGCAACAAATTATTGTTAAAAAGTTTATGCTTTTATTTACTTCATGGTAATTAAGAAAAAATTAGCAAAATTAGCCTTACTACTTGCTTCCTTGTAAATCGAAGCGAAATAAGGGAGTACTATAGTTTTAAGTGATAGTCAAAAGCTGGTTGCTATGTGACTGAAGTTCCTTTGTTTGTATGGATAGGAGTTGAAAAATTCCTGTGTGAGAAAAGCATAGTTTTTCACAGCTAAAACAAAAAACAAGAAATGCCTCAAAAACGATAAACACCACAAAAAATGTATACAGCATAAATTGTGTGTTTTAAAGTCCTTTACATTTTTTATGCTGTAAGTTTTTGTCCGTTTCTTATAGTTTAGCAGTTATTCAAAATTTCGTAAAATTCATCCAGAATAAAGTAATCTTCAGAGGCTATTCCCAGAAAATTGAAGATTGCATTTTATTTGTCAGGTAAATATCTTTAATATACGAAATTTTAATGAAAATCATTAGTCATTTTTAAGAAAATCAACATTTTCAGAAAAATTTCCATGTAAAGCGTAGTTTGGGGTGGGGTGATTTTTCTCAAAATCTTCGTGTCGCATCCCTGGAAGATACTAAACTTAAATACCAAGTTTGGTATTTTACCGACTTTTCGTTTTTGAGTTATCGTGTTCACACACACACACACACACACACACGAATATTTTTACTAAAATGCTTTTTTTGGATACAGGGGACCCTAAAACATATATTTCCAGTGAAATCTCGGTATCGAATTTTTGGGTGGAGTGCACTACCTTCTCTATACACTGTACGTAGTAAGTGTAGAGAAAGTAAAAATAGACAATTTACTGATAAGGGATATAATAGGATATGAGGGCTAAACAAGTTACTGATGGGTCGATAAGGAAACATATGTTGACTAAAATGCATTACGTATGCCTACTGGAATTTAGTAATGCAGAAGTCTGGCATTAGAAAGCGTCAATGTAAACAGCACCATTCCCAAATCTGTAACATTTCGTCTTTCTATAGGCCAAAATTTAATGAAAGAAGCGGTCCCTTTTCATTTCTTCTTGTTTTTCTTTTGCTATTGCTGAAAGGTTGGGCTACAGAAGCTTTTTTGATGCCTCCCTTGCCCTAAACCCCAAATGCTCCTATTGAGCTGTCGGATTCTCTAACGACCTACTTTTAAATACTTTAAGGCAGTTTTATTTTTCTAGCACCTATACACAATGTACATGGCAAGTAGAGAAAATATTGTATTCCACTTAAAAATTCTGTACCAATATTTCACTGGAAATAAATGTTTAGGGGCCCCTGAATCCGTATGTGTGGTGTGTGTGAACAGCATAACTCAGAAACGAAATGTCGGTTAAATACCAAATTTGGTATTTAAGTTAAGTATCTTCCAAGGTTGCTACGCGAAGATTTTCAGAGAATTCCCAAATCCCAAACTATTCTTTTCACAAGAATATGTTGTTTTTTTTATTTTCTCAAAAATTGGCTCTAAAGGATTTGATTAAAATGTCGTATATTATGTATTTACATGACAAATAAGACGTGTATCATAATTTTCTTGGGAATAATCTCTGAAGTCCTCTTCTTTTTGAATGACATTTGCATAACTGGTAAACCAAAAGAGATAGACAAAATTTTACTACACAAAGGGTGTAGATCTTGTTAAAGCGCACAATTTGTCATATACATCTTGATTTTGATTTTTGTTTTTGTCGATCTACCATTTCCGAATTATTTATTATTATTGGTTTCAATTTTAAAGTACTTAAACTTTCCTCAAACGAACTATGTCATTCCCGTTTCTTTTAATTTTACTCCTGGTCATGCAAAGAGCATTAAATTTCGATCACATAGCAATCAGCTATTATAAGGTTTGACTGTCACTTTAGCTTAGTGTATTCCCTTATTTTCCTTTTAGCTATAAGGAACTACGTAATAATATCATTTGTGCTAACGTATATCTTGATTAGCATAAAGAAGATAGAAGAATAAACTATTGTAGGAATAGTTTGTCACAGAATAGGTAGAGATAGCTATGTTAGTAACACTCCAGGTTTTCTTTTTCTTACATGCTTGACTCCAACTTTTGGTTAATATTCATTTCTGCTTCCTTAAGGTCTGTCCACATAACTTTACTTCGTATGTCTTAACGGTCACGTGAACTGGTTACTTCTCTTTGGCTGCAGCTGAGGAATAGTTGTATGGTGCAAATTTTATTTATATAACATGATCATTTATTCTAATACATTGGAAAAAAAATTGCCAAATATAAATTATCATAGCCATATAACTCAAATATATTGAATAAGGAAGTTCATGCATATAAATTCTTATCATGAAATAGATGGGAGGATATTTTCTTCAGATATGCCCCTCAGGGTGGACATAGCAAGCGCATCTATCATAGCAGGGTGTTTATATGGTATTTTATCGCTTATCCGTACGTGACGCACGACTTCTTTGTCACCGTTTAAAGGTGTATTAGTCAATCGGGAAAAGGTGGATGGTAACGCAGTGCCGAAGGATACATTTATGCGCAGAAAGCTCGTAAGAAGCCAGGAATACTTAGCTTTACTTACTAGTTATTCTCTGGTTTGGCGTACTTTGTTAGTGACTACCTTAAAGGGGATTACGGTTGCATTGGCGTCTTATTTTAATGCTAAGGTAAGTGATAAGATATGCCCTTAATCCCTGTATTACCTTCCTGCTATTTTAAATCTAACTTTTTGGTGTTTTTGTTTTTCCTTTTACCAAATATCTCTTTTGGAATTGATCCATACAGTCGCGAGCTTTGGTATCACTGCTACCACAGACTGGTTCTTTACGACGGCAACATGCGACAGACATAATATAAGCTAGCTGCAACTGACATCAGCAGCAAATGCTGCTAAATGGGGAATGAACTGCAGCGAGTAATCGCACCATAAAAGAAAGCCTGAGCCTGTGTTTCTCTGCTCTAATTCATAATGTAACGAAACTGTCTTGGATCGGGCTTGCGTGTCCTTTATTGTTGGCCGACTGGTTGGTTGGAGAAATAAGAAGAGGGAGGAACGCTCTCACCCAAAGTAAATTCCAGCACTGCTGTCGAGAGATGAGATATTTCTGGATGCTTAATCGCTGTCGAGAGATAACGAAATATTTCTGGATGCTTCTTCCTCTGCCTCCCGCGAACTCCTTCAAAGCACTTGAGGCTAAATACAAACGAGTGTGGTCGTGACAATTAGTAAATTAGAGAGCTGTTAATTAATCAACATAGTACGAGTTACTCGATAGTACGACTATCTCGAGAAGTTCAATGCTATGTTCCACCTCAAAGAATGAAGCGGAAGGAAGAAGAGGTTATTTCGTGCATTATCCATTCTTTGTACATGCAAAAAGAAATGTGGAGAGGCAATTAAAACTGAACTAAATCACACTAGTGAAGTGAAGCTACACTGAAACTGAACTATCACAAAATAATCTTGAACCTCCTGCTATTTTGCACACTAACTCAAATGGGGAACTGATTTATACTATATTTTTATACACCAAAACAGAAACAGAAAGGAGCTAAAAGTAAAAAAAATAAGCAGTAATACTAAAACGTTTGTGAATTATAATGGGATTTAGCAGTGTATCTTTCTCCGAGATGAATCGATAGTTCAGGCAATGGCAGGCAAAAGTCACTTTCTTTGGCTTCTACAAGAACTTCAACTGCACCAGGAATTTGAGTCCCCCCATTATATGAGAGTAATAATTTTTATTGGATACGTATACAATAAAAAAAAAATGTATACTCCAAAATGTACTTTTAATTTTATTGGACATCCAATATGAAATATAATTAATTATTATTCTCATATAATAGGGGGGTCCAAAATTGGTCAAATCTGTAACTTTTAAGATTATGGTGTTCATGGAGTTGAATTGTCAGTATCCCAAAATTAATAGCGTTCTTCAACCTTGAGTTTGATACGAGATATACATCTAATTTTAAAATTGGATACAATATAAACTATTTATGTGTATATTTATAAAATAATATGTTTTCCAAAGTTGCTACAAATGTACCCATTAAGGCCCAAATTAGCTCCAGTTTATGGTAAAAGGTCCAATTTTGTATTATGGTAACACTTCCTGGCTATAATTTATCAGGTAAGAATGATCCTGAAATCACCTCCGTGGTCAAGTGGTCAGCTAACTGGTTTCTCGCCTGTAGGTCTCGACTTCGATTCCCAGCTGGGGCGGGGAATTTCTCTTTGACCAGAATCATTCCTTATGCCCCACAGAATCTGGAAGTATGAGAGTGAATGTGTGTTTAAAGGAAAGAAAATATTTAAAAATTGTTCTAAATCAAAAAGCCCCCGATATGATCGTAGATATTAAAGGGGAATATATAAATGAAACAATTATACATTATAAAGAATAATCCTGAATGAGAGTTGTATGTAATATTAAAATTAGAAAATTAATTCCATAAAATGTGAGCAGAATTAATACCAGCTACAGATTTGATTTTAATTATGCAAGCCTAGATTTATGACTACATAATTTGTATTTAATTACCGTAGTAGACGAATAATTATTTATGTATTGGCATTCAATTCCAAATACTGCCTCATCTAGGCTTAGTTAAATGAAAGCGAGAAAATCCATTTCCCTAAACTGGTATTGTGTGTAGATGTTTGTAAATGTTGTACAGCTGTAAGCAGAGAGGATAAAAATCTGATGTGTTCCATTCATATGACTGACTTTACCTACATCTCTGCAACAAATTCTTTTTAAAAAGCTTGTGCTTCCTTTTACTTCATGCTAATCGAGAAACAATTAGCACAAATACTCTTATTACTTACTTCCAAGCAAGTATAAGGGACTGGTTGCTATGTGATTAAAGTTCCTTTGTTTCTATGGACAGGAGTACACAAATTCCCGTATGAGAAAAGTAAGCATTGTAAAGCTGAAACCAATAACAAGGAATATCTTAAAAACGATCTACTCCACGAAAAAATGTATATAATATAAATTGTGTATTTTAACAAGATCTACATATCTAAGTAAGGTTTTGTCTATCTCTTACGGTTTGCCAGATATACAAAATTCCGTAAAATACATCCAGAATAAAGTAGTCTTCAGAGGCTATTCCCAGAAAATTCAAGATATACATTTCATTTGTCAGGTAAAAATATTTCTAAATCAAAACGCCCCCGATATGATCGTAGATATTAAGGGAGGATATATAAATGAAAAAATATAAAGAATAATCCTGAATGAGAGATGTATGTGATATTAAAATTAGAAAATTAATTCAACAAAATGTGTGCAGAATTAATGCCAGTTATACGATATTTTAATCAAAATCGTTAGCCATTTTTGAGAAAATCAAAATTTTCGATGTAAAGTGTAGTTGGAGTGGGAGGATTTTCTTGAAAATCTTAGTGTCGCATCTGTGGACGATACCAAACACAAATATCAAATTTTGCATTTAA
Source organism: Hymenopus coronatus (assembly GCA_030762935.1). Taxonomy (NCBI): domain Eukaryota; kingdom Metazoa; phylum Arthropoda; class Insecta; order Mantodea; family Hymenopodidae; genus Hymenopus; species Hymenopus coronatus. The sequence goes on along the minus strand of CM060892.1, from coordinate 78,911,956 downwards.
CAGAATTTTTGTTTTTGAACTATACTGTACACACGGACATACACACACGCGCGCACACAGACACACACGGACCTTTTTCTAAAAATGCTTTTTATGGATTCAGGTGAAATGCATTTCCGGTGAAATCCCGGTATCGAATTTTAGGGTGCAATACAATATCTTCTCTATACACTATGTACATAGTACGTGTAGAGAAAGTAAAGAGGGGTACGGAAGCGTAGGCATGATTAAAGATAATGCTGTGAGATGTGTTAACTTGCCCGCTAGCGGGTGTGTCTGTCTGTTGGACCAGTCTGTCCCTGCCGTCGTCTTGCTTCTCGCTAAGCGATAAGATCCTTCATTTCCGAAGGGAGCGAGACGATGAAGTTGGTACCTTCCATTGTTGGCCCTCCCAGCTTCCTGCCGCACCGTAGCGACAATGCGAAACCTGTCTTTATCTGAAGGCTACTCCCTCCCGCACAATCCTTCGGACATATGTACACATTGTTCTTGAGATCTTATTTATTGCATGCATTCAAAACAGCAAATATCAAATCTAAACAAAACAAAAAATCTGGTGTTCCATTCACATGACTTTCTCTATATCTCTGCAACAAATTCTTGTTAAAAGCTTATGCATCTATTTATTTCATGGTAATCGACAAAAAATTAGCAGAAATAGTCGTATTACTTGCTTCCTTGTCAGCAGAAGAAAAATATAGGAGTACCATAGCTTAAGGTGATAGTCGAAAGCTGGTTGCTATGTGACTGAAGTTCCTTTATTTGTATGGACAGGAGTTGACAAATTCCTGTATAAGAAAAGTGTAGGTTTTTTAAAGGTGAACCCAATAACAAGGAATATCTCAAAAAAAAAAAAAAAAAAAAAACGATCAACTCCAGGAAAAAAATGTATACAACATAAATTCTGTGTTTTAAGGTGCTCTATATTTTTTGTGTGGTAAGTTTTTGTCTCTCTCTTAGGATTTAGCACTTATTCACTCAGAATAAAGTAGTCTTCAGAGGCTATTCCCAGAAAATTAAAAATATACATTTTATTTTTCAGGTAAATATCTTTAATATACGATATTTTAATCAAAATCGTTATAACCATTTTTTATAAAATCAAAATTTTCGAAAAAAGTTCCATGTAAAGGGTAGTTTGGGGTGGGGTGATTTTTCTAAAAATCTTCGTGTCGCATCCCTGGAAGATACTAAACTTAAAAACCAAGTTTGGTATTTTACCGACTTTTCGTTTTTGAGTTATCGTGTTCACGGACACACACACACACACACACACACATACACACACGGTCCTTTTTCTGAAAATATTTTTTTTTGGATACGGGAGACCCTAAAACATATATTTCCGGTGAAATCTCGGTATCGAATTTTTTTGTGGAGTGCAATATCTTCTCTATACACTATGTACATAGTGCGTATAGAGAAAGTAAAAATGTGATGTGTTCCATTCACATGACTTTCTCTATATCTCTGCAACAAATTCTTGGTAAAAAGCTTATGTTTGTATTTATTTCATGCTAATCGACTTAAAGTAGCAGAAATAGTCGTATTACTTGCTTCCTTGTCAGCAGAAGAGAAATAAGGGAGTGCCATAGGCTAAGGTGATAGTCAAAAGCTGGTTGCTATGTGACTGAAGTTCCTTTATTTGTGTGGTCAGGAGTTGACAAATTCCTATATGAGAAAAGTTAAGTTTTGCAAAGCTGCAACCAGAAACAAGGGATATCTCAAAAACGATCAACTACACGAAAAAAAGTATACAACATAAATTGTGTGTTTCAAAGTGCTTTACATTTTTTGTGGGGTAAGTTTTTGTCCATTTCTTACGGTTTTGCAGTTATGGAAAATTCCATAAAATTCACCCAGAATAAAGTAGTCTTCTGAGGCTATTCCCAGAAAATTCAAGATATGCATTTTATTTGTCAGGTAAATATCTTTAATATACGATAATTTAATCAAAATCGATAGATCCTTTTTTATAAAATCGGAATTTTTGAAAAAAATTAAATAGTTTGGGGTGGGGATTTTTCTCAAAATCTTTTGTGATGCATACCTGGAAGGTACAAAACTTAATACCAAGTGTGGTATTTTACCGACTTTTCGTTTTTGAATTATCGTGTTCACAGACACACGGACACACACACGCACATGGACCTTTTTCTGAAAATACTTTTTTTTGGATACAGGGAACCCTAAAACATATATTTACGGTTAAATCTCTGTATCGAATTTTTTGATGGAGTGCAATTTCTTCTCTATACACTATGTACATAGTACGTGTATAGAGAAGGCATTGCACTCCACCCAAAGCTTCGATACCGAGATTTCACTGGAAGTATATGTTTTAGGGTCTCCTGAATTCAAAAAAAGCAAAATCTGAAAAAGGTGCGTGTGTCTTTGAACACAATAACTCGAAAATGTAAAGTTGGTAAAATACTAAACTTGTATTTAAGTTTAGAATCTTCCAGAGATGCGACACGAATATTTTGAGAAAAATCCACCCACCTCAAACTACCCTTTACATGGAACTTTTTTTAAAAATTGTGATTTTCTCAAAAATGGCTCAAACGATTTTGATTAAAATATCGTATTTTAAAAATATCTACTTAACAAATAAAATGTATAACTTGAAGTTTCTGGGAATAGTCTCTGAAGACTACTTTATTATGGATGCTTTTACGAAATGTTGCACGACTGCTAAATCGTAAGAGATGGACAAAAACTTACCACAAAAAAATGTAGAGGACGTTAAAACACAGCAATTATGTTATGTAAATAATTTTTTTTGTAGTTGATTGTTTTTTAGATATTCCTGTTATTGGCTTCACCTTTAAAAAACTTGCGTATTTTTCATTCAGGAATTTGTCAACTTCTGTCCATACAAAGGAAATTCAGTCATATAGCAACTAGCTTTTGACTATCACTTTAACCTATGGTAATCCCTTATTTCGCTTCTACTTACAAGGAAGCAAGTAATAAGACTATTTTTGCTCTTTTTTTTTCTCTCTCTCTCTCTATTAGCATGAAGTAAATAGAAGCATAAGATTTTTAAGAATAATTTGTTGCAGAGATGTAAAAAAGGTCATGTGAATGGAACACAACATAATTTTATTTTCTCTGCAACATACAATTTACGTAGTAGGTAGAGAAAATTCGATCTAAAAATTCGAAAACGAGATTTTACCGGAAGTACATGTTTTGAAGACACTTGAATAAAAATTTTGATGTGTTCCATTCACATGAATTTCTCTATATCTCTGCAACAAATTATTTTCAAGAAGCTTATTCTTCTACTTACTTCATGCTAATCCAGAAAATTAGCAAAATGGTATTTATTACTTGTTTCCTTGTAAGCAGAAGGGAAATAAGGGAGTATCGTAGGCTAAAGCGATAGTAAAATATTTTAAAATCTGGTTGCTATGTGATTGAAGTTCCTTTTCTGTATACGAGGAGTTGAAAAATTCCTGTATGTAAAAGTATAAGTTGAAATTGAAATAAGGAATATTTAAAACAACAACAAATACAAAAACAAAGCAAAAAAAAAAAAAAAAAAAGAAAGTCATCAACTCCACGAAAAAAATGTAAATGACATAAATTGCGTGTTTTAATCAGTACTACATTTTTACTTTCTTCATATGTACTATCTACATAAGTGTAGAAAAGGTCTTATAATGCACCCGAAAATTGGATATCAATATTTCACCGGAAATTAATGTTTTGAGACCCCTGAATCCAAAAAAGGCATTTTTTGAAAAATTTCCGTATATGTGTCTGTTAGCGTGTGTGTGGGGGGGCAGAACAAATATAAAAATGTGTATGTTAAATCCTTCACCTCGAACTACCCTTTACATGGAAAGAATTTCAAAAATTTTTATTTCTCGAAAATGGCTATAAGTGTTTTAATTGAAATATCATATAAAAATATATTTACAGGACACATAAAATGCATATATTAAATTTTCTGAGAATAACCTTATAATAACCAAATATTATTTATTAGTTCAATTGTAGTACCGGCATAAAATCTAAGGTTCCACAGCTTGAGTCGAGCAGGCGTACTGTTAGAATAGATCTGATTTATCCCTGTGTAGGGACCATCCGCTCCTATTGCCGATTTCTGAGGTCTCTGTTGAGGTCTCTGAAAGTCCAATAATCTTTGAAGGATTGTGTAACTGAAATAAAAAACAATTCAGAATGATAAGTTTATGAGAACTAAAATCTCTTGCAATGCTCTCCGTAGTACCTAGTTATCATATTGGGTTGAAACGCGTCTGGTCTACTACTGCTCCTTTGCTGATACAAAAGTTTTTTGTGGAGGAGGAATCCGAATGGTTTCGACAAATTAAATGTGTTTAGCTTTGATGAAAAGATGTCTTGTATTTCCAAAAATATGAACACTAATACGTTTTCAATTGCTTCAAAACTGCGCCAATCACTAGTCTGCAATTCCTCTTATAAAGCTGGCCTGTTTATACCCTGACTTAACGATTAGTTATGTTACTTCTTTGCCTTAAAAATAATAATTCATTTTTACATAGGAATAGTAACTCCTAATCGTTGGAGAGACACATACACTCTTGCATTCATACTTCCAGACACTGGAGCAATCCTGTTTAAAGAGTTCCTCCAGTAGGAACTGATACCGTGATCTCTGATATCAGTTCCACACACACACACACACACACACACTTGCATTTATACTTCCAGACTCTGGAGCAATCCTGTTCAAAGAGTTCCTATAGTAATTCCTATAAGATAAATAATTATCCTTATTTAGTTGAAAGCAAAATAGAGGTATATTCTTATTAATGATAGAATTGAATAAATTATTCCAATTAAGAAGATGTGTTGATCGAATAAAAACTGCTAACTTATTATTCAAGTGGTTAAAACCTATTTACATCTTAATTATTTAATTCGTTTATTAAAAAACTAGATATTTCTAAAAACGATAAACATTTCATTACCAATAAAGCATTTTTAATATTTATGTATACAATAATTAAAATACCAAATTAATTTTTTTAAATTCGAGATAAAATCTATAATTTATTTTAATATACTCTGATACACAAGATACAATTAATAAAATTAGCCAGGATCTCTGGATGGAGAAAGTTAGCACGTTCATCAAAGGCAGCATATCTAGTCCCCATTTATGTTTCTAATTACAAGGCGATGATTAACACGGGTCACAACTGGCTTGGGTGTGACTTTTGCTGTTTTACTTGCCTTGGTTATACAGTGCGCCATCACATCTATGGTTTGTAAACTCCCTTTCTAGCGCACCACTTCAGTGACACAAGCGGTTGGTGATGGCTAATACGAAACAAAACACTGCAGGGGGGCGAAAACTGAAACAACGAGGTAACGTGCGAGAAAGAGACTATCAGGTAGATTTCGGTAGCAAATCCTAGACATGCAAGGGGAGAGAGGAGTAGGTGGGATTAGTTAACAACAGCATTGTTCGGTATTAAGTTAACCCTATTCCCCCACTATACATCCTTTAGCAATTGAGTTACGAAGCAATTTATGCAACAGCGACATAAAGCGTTAAAACTCTTAATACTTCGCAAAATATGAATCACGATATGTATCAAATTTTAAATATAGCGAAAACAGGCAAATGAAAACCTAGTATTTTCTGGTTTCAGATTAAGATAGGAGCTTTCCAAACCTGCTTTTAATTTTAATATTAGCAAGAGGGCAAATTAAAATTTCTGATGTGTTCCATTCACTTGACTTTTAAAATATTATTAATATATTAATAATTATACATATTAATAAAATTAATATTAAAAACGTATTTTTCTATTTACTTAATGCTATTTGAGAAACAATTATTATTTTAAAGCTGAAACTAATAACAAGGAATGTCTCAAAAACGATCATCTCCACGAAAAAAGATGAACTTATCATAAATTGTGTGTTTTATCGAACTCTACATATTTTGTATGGTATGTTATTGTCTATCTCTTACCGTTTACCAGTTATACAAAGTTCTGCAAAATTCATCCAGAATAAATATGTCTTCAAAACTATTCCCAGAAAATTAAAGATATAAACTTTATTTGTCATGTAAATGTCTTAAATATAAGAGATTTTAATCAATATCGTTAGTCATTTTTGAGAAAATCAAACATTTCGAAAATTTTCCCATGTAAAACAGAGTAGTTCGGGAGGGGGGGGGGGTTCTTGAAAATCTCCGTGTCGCAGCCTTGGAAGATACTAAACTTAAACGCCAAGTTTGGTATTTAGCGGTCTTTTCGTTTATGAGCTATGCTGTTCCCCCTCCCCCCACATACACATACACGGACTTTTTTCTGAAAATGCTTTTTTTTGATTCAGGGGGACCCAAAACATGTATTTCCGGGGACATCTCGGTATCCAAAATTTGGGTCCATTAAAATACCTTCTCTATACATTGTGCATATAGTACGTATAGAGAAAGTAAAATTCCATTGAGCAGGATGGTACAGTGATTCCTCATATTGTCGATCTGCGGTCGTGTGTATGCGTGTACACCTGCATTATACGGAAGGATGATTTCCGTTCTAAAGCTCTCGCTTATCCATAAGAGAGAGTAACAAACACTAAAATGAGTAGTAACATTGCTATTAGTGTGTTGAAAGTGGTGCTCATCTGCATTAGAAACTCCAGACATACCTCGCCTTAACGAACAATAGTTTCTCTAAAGGACTTAACATTTATCAGCTTTATGGACAGAGGTTTTTGAAACATCCACTTGCTGTGTAACATGTCTTAGGCACTTCCGTGGAGAGTGTTCGATTGATGATCTAACGTCAAGTTAGACTGCTTTTTCGCTTCTTAGGTTTAGCGTTTAACGGTCCTATACGAATGTAGGGTACCCGATGGTCATGTTGGATAGATTATATACTTCAGAAGCTTCAGTTTGAGGAACCGATATTGGAGGAAAAGTGTCGTAATGCTGATACAACTAACCAAATAGTACAACGCGCTGGAATAAGCATTAGATATAAATGCTTCGAGAAGTGGGTCACAGTGACCCTTACACCTGAACTATACACGCGGTAAGAGACACTCCTGATCGACGTTGAGTAAAAAGAATCGAATTCTATTTTAACGAGTGTATAAGGAGAATATACAAGGCGTGTTCTAAAGAATTGATGTAATCTGAGGTTTTCGCGCATCTCTTCAGCCATGTGCTCTATTTAATGTCTATGAGCCAAAGGAAAAGCACTAAATCTCCTTGCATCCTTGGATGTTCTAATTTACAGTTCCCAAGCCGTGGCCGAATGGTTAGACCACTCACCTGTCACCTTGACGGCTGGGGTTCGATCCCAAGCGACCGCATGTGAGATTAATGGTGGACAAAGCGGCGCTGGGGCGGGTTTTCTCCGGTTTCCCCCGCAATAGCATTCCACCGGTGCTCCATCTTCATTCATGTGCCATACGTAGTTAAAGCGGGCACTACAAAAAAAAAAAAAAAAAACGATCCCTCCCCAACATACCCGTTTGACCCCTTTACTCCCGTGGTCTCCTATCGCTCTCTGCAGGCGTGAGTGCTAGATCTACGTTGAACCTACTACCACGTGGTAGGAGTAGCTCCTACTTCACACTAGATGAGTTACAGTATTAACCAGCAATCTGACAGTTTCTCTACCTGGAACGTAAGTACGAGGAAATGTCTCCTGAAATGATCTACATAACTGTCACTATGATTCGGTTTTATGTGTGTAGCATATATACTGTAGCATTTGTTAGAGCGTTAATTTTTCAGTGGCCATATCAGTGCATTAATAAGAATAATCCAAAATAATTCACACAGAACACATATGTCTTTGAATAAACTTTCACCTTTGAGTTGCACAATGAACATACTTTAGCCTTTTCAGCTCGGACTGAAGGCAGCAACTGACGCCGTATAACAAGCGGATAAAAGTGCATTAAGCGGTTATTCACTGGACTGCAATGAGAGTCATCTATGGCGCAACTATAAATGAAACGCTGTGTAGTGCTGCTTAATATTTAAATGCAATACCTACTCTCAAGTTTCATTGAAATGTGTATTACACATAATACCACCTAATAGCACAAAACTTACAAATGGAAAATAGACCAATAGCTGTTGAACGATGGAGAGTGTCCACGAGTTCACGAAGCCCTCAACGTCGCTCTCCATCGTATAGTGGTTACCATGTACCCGGTGGAAGGCGATGGATTTTTTCAAGAATAAAAATCCTTAGTATGGCTTTCTTTGGAAGGGAACTAAATCAGTTGATCCTGTGTCATCGACGGCACGCAAAAGGCCTCTGATCAACATTAAAGACGCTCTTTCACGTCCAACATAGAATGGGAGGATGAGAACTACAGTAATGAAGAGCATCCATAAGTAAAGCACCATTTCCATTTTTTACGAAGCCCTCAATCTTTTAATAAAGAGTTATTAACAAATTGAATTAAATTTTGTGTCTATACTTGATGGCTGGGACAAAAATTCAAATAGTCAACATAAGCGGGTAATTATAAGTTTAGGTATTAATGAATAATATGCAGAATATAATTTTGAGGCATGGCCATGTCACAAACCTTTATAAAATAATGAATAAATACCACTTAGAAAATGTCGCTATCGAAAACATTCGAAATATCATCGGGTTTGATGAAACTCTGACCTTCAATCGGGTTACCCACTTTGACTTGATAACTAATTAAACAGTGCTTTTCCTTCACACTGTGGCCACCACATGGCTGCTCGCACGCCGGCCGCTGCTGCTCAAACTCCCGGCGAAATAGTTATATCGCCACATACGTTCTCATAATTACAATTTAAACTTCAACCATAATAAGTAGAGAGCGCAGATGGAGTATCGTTTGAGAGATTGCTAGTTAACGGCGCCACGAGAATTCATGACGTCAGGGACAGTGAGTGTGATCTGTACACTCACTATCCGCTCAAGACAAGTGAAGCTACTGCACCGGCTACCTTTATTTTGTTTTCTCTGTTCAAAAACCGGTTCTTAAAGCACAAACTGCTTACGTGTACTGGTGAATGTGTGGTGAACTGCAATCTTTACGTACCCCAAATGCACTCTCTAATAATAAACATATATCTTATCATAAGAGATGCCACACATTTTTGGCATATTCTCAGGAAATTTTAAATCACACCGAGAACTCAGTATCCAAAATATTGCGTGAAATTTTCGGCTGAGTTTTCTTTTAGTTCTAAAATGTTTTGTATGGGGTTTGGTGCATATACTCGTATCTTATTTGTCATGTGCTCATCAGAGTCGGGCAAATTTCTGTGATTGCTTTGTGCAAAATTGTTGTTATATTTTTGAAAAAAAATATGGTTTCAATTATATATATATACATATATATATTATTGGAGTAGATAGAAATGCGATTTTAAATTATCTTGAATGACGTAAAAATTTGTGTACAATAAATACATTCAGTGTAATTAGACCTATATTTTTTGAACAAGCAATAAATGCAGAGCGTTACAGGAATGGCTTACACCACTTCAGAACAGCGGAGCGACATTGAATATCAGCCTGGTTTTTTCCAAGATTTCTACTGCTGATACAGCTGATGCGTCACTAAATATATTTCAGGAAACATTTTAAGATGGCGTATTTGGTTGTGGCCCTCACGATCTCCTGATTTAAGTTGTTTTTTTATCTTCAAGGTAACCTGAAAAATAAGGCAAAGATGCAAATAATCTCCATATATTGTTAAGAGCGGGAAATTAAATCAGTTTCACCTATTGAACTTTCCAGTGCGATTACAAATTTCTTGATGTAGAAATGTGTGAATAGAGGGAAAAAACTTATTATTATTATTATTATTATTATTATTATTATTATTATTATTATTGTTCTTGTACATGTATCTGTAGCTATAGCTATGACAATTTGGGGCAGTTGCAGAAATATTATGTTCTGCGGGATACTGAGCTGAAGGGCAGGATCACACCACCGTCCAATGGCCACAGTGTGAAAGAAAGTCACTGTAGTTTAATTCGTAGCCTATAAATAATTTGAATGTTATTTGAATATCCAAATTAATATTTTAAAATATTTTAACATCGAACAGAATCCTATCGCAACTTCTGGCTTTCCTCACATACTGAGTCGATACGGTGATACTATCCGGGACTTAAAATTCCACATCATGAATAGGGAATCAGAACACCACGATCTGCCCATTGATTCACGTCTTAAGACATTGATTATTTGGTGTAATGCTATTATGAAATCAGTCGGAATTATTTTGAAGATATAAGACAATTTTCGGTTCTTAATCATGGAGATGAAACCAAAAAGCTAGAGGAGCAGATCTTTGGCTATCGTCATAAGTTGACACTTTCCACAATCAACAGATCATTGGGCCGACTTCGTTGGGGGTATTTTACAGAAAGGATTTTGGCTCGTTCAACAACTCCATTACAACTGAAAATATGCTATCTCGCAACATAGTGTCAATATCTAAAAGATTATATGCAAAATGAAGTTCAAGGAGAACGGCAGATATATTCCCAGGCTTTGTAAACCCCAAACATCACCGTTGTTAAAAATTTATGAAGTTTTTGTTTATTTCGTATTCTTATTCTTCTCCCTCTTTCAAGGCTAGGTGTTATGTTCACCTGTTCCGGTCTCGATCATCCAGCACCTCTTACGAGCTAGAACCAACTCTCTCATTCCAATCGACCGATAATTCACCACTTTTCCCCCTAATCTATTTTCTATCATTCTGTCAACATAATCCTTCTATTTTATTTTATTTCTTCTATCTTATCTTTAACAAAACTATTTTTAAATATCTTGTTATTTCAATCTTTACTTTGTCCATTTTAGCGCATCTGCCTACAGGTCGCATGAATTTCAGTTCTGCTTAAAGATTTATAGCTTTCAGGGTTTTGGTTTTTAATGATGGCTTCAAAGGGATAACAACTGAGTTAAATTGCATTTTTACGACTTAGTTTCTGCTGGCGGTATTTGTGATCTTTCTATTAGTTTTTTGTTATTGTCAGTGATTCGGAACCGTATACAAGAGTAGGCAGAGCATAACGTTATCTAATACAATTTATGTTTTACATTCTTGTTTTTGTTCCCCAAGTTCTTTCAGTTGTTCCATAGATAGTTTGAAATCAATTAACATTTTTCTTAATGTCTTTATCACACTTAAAACTATCACAACTTAGATAATTGAAATGGGATACTTTTTCTAATTTTTTTCCATTTATTATTATTCTATATCTGGCCAGATTCTTCCAATTAATAGGACATTATCTGTGTCTTATTTGTAGATATAGTTAAATTGTAGTGCACTGCTATTTGTAAATGATCTTCTGTTTCCTGTATAACTATCTGTTCATCAGCATGTAATAAAAGTATATACTTGTATGTTAGATCCTATTTTAACTCCAAGCTGTACTGCACCTTTCCATTTCAGAATTAGTTCCTCAAAATATAAATTAAATAGAGTGTCTGATAGACTGTACCCTTGTCAAACACCATGGTTTATTAAAATGTCATCCGACAATTTCATTTCTGAACTTTAGCTATTTTCGTATTTTTATTTAAACGATTTATGGTTTTGATAGGTGCTTAGATAACCTTTGTACTACTGTACTTGGTTTTTTTTTTTCTATCTTAAATATTATAATCAGGATCTTCGTTGCTAAGAACACAGCTGTAATTATTTGTTAACCTTAAAGAACTTCTCTTAACAAAATTTTTCCTATTTGGCATTCTATAAGCACGTTTGTTACCAATATATTTGTTTTCTCTCGGTTTGTTAGTGATGGATCTGTGAAATTTTACAAAAATATTAATTTTTATTCATAATAAAATGATACAAATTCTAAAATTTAAGGAAATGTATCGTTTTTCCCGCTTGGCGCACTTTAACCAACAATTAAGTGAAGCTATAAATGGGTAGGTGCATCCAACTTTAAACTTTATTGTCTCGAAAAACTTTTTCCACACTTTTCCATACTTAAATTGCTCCATATGATTAAATTCACTAATTTATTCAACATTTCTGTACTGCCTCTAAAAGACATATTAAAGCAAATAACCATATAGTTTTTTGAAACAATGCTCCAATTTTGAGAAATAAATTATTAAGTTTGTAAAACTAGATCTTATGTGAATATTTTTAAAAATGCTTTATTATTTTTATTCAAACAATGAATTTAGATAGTACACTTTAGTTTAAATAGCCATGCAAGCTAGAATTTTGTTACCCTACAAAAATATAAATATTATTATATATAATAACTGATATACATTTTAAAAAGATATCTCTCATATTGTGGATATTCCAAATTTCACATATGCATCACCTTTAGCAACTGGAGTGGCTAATGGAAAATTCATTCTCTCTGCAATAGCGTTTTGCTTTCTCACTGTCAACAGCGACGGAGTACAGACTGCCGAGTATTTTTGTTAATTTTCTGTGAAGATTTTTCATCCAAAAAATAAGATACAATTATGTGGATTTTTTTTAAAATGTTGCATCATTACTTAGAACAGGAAGTGACTCCAATGAATTAGACACGACTTGGAGAAAACTCGACTGAACAGTTGTGTCAGTGACCCTGTAGAATAAAATACAATTTTAGATTAGTTGAGGCCGGCAAAATAGTATTTTGATACAATTTTCACTGATTTAAATCAATCCACAATTATTTCTTAATTTTCTTTATGATTGTTTCTTTTAGTAAATGCTCTTTTAATATACCAGTTGTGTAATGAGATAACAATCGAATGAGTAATGTAACATATGTTCGTGGAGAAATAAGCTAAATTATGTGTATATGAGAGTAATAAACGATTAACAAAATGAAGTTTATGAGCTATTATCTGTACAAGTCAAAGGGCGTGCAGTGGTTGGGCATGTTGCTTACTTTAAGGAAAGTTACATAATAGATGATTTAGAAAAGTTATTCACGTACTACTTGCACACGACTTTTCAAATAAAACTACCAAGATATACTCGTCACCTTAGTTGCACTCAAAGCTTTGTTGTACCAATATGCATAAAATATATATAAAATCTGAGAAGTTAAAGGTCAGGCAGTCATTATGACGATCGTGTTAAGTAAAACTCTGTGACTCCTTTGTTATTTTCTGCGCTCTAGTCAGGATATATTCTTTCTGTTATTATGTCACTCTATGTTTCTAACTAAAACTTCAGTTTATTATCTTCGCTTCATCAGATATCGACTTAAATACCTCCAGTATCCTGGAAAAAGATTTATCTGTTTTTCGAGCCATATATCATCCTACATTATTGCACCTTAAAGTAATTCCTGGACTACACCAAGACCTTCTTTACCTTAAACTTTATTACAGTTGCCATGCAGATATTTCTGAAGTTTTAATTACATCATGAAGCATAATTACTTTTTTATTCAATGTTTAGCATTATTTCAGTTCTTTATAAATGTTCTTGCATCTTAATCTTTGAATGAAAATCACAGTTTTTATCTGATAATTACCTATATTATTTTAGGCACCCAGTGGAAAATCATAGGGAAAATAAGGGTTAGTTTCATATCTGGAGGAATGTTGCTCCTATTATATTTTTCGGAGTATTTTTATACGAAAGTGTATAGGTATAAATTAAAATTGTTTAATTAACTTTAAAACTAAACTCGCTACCTTCCGCTGTGCTTTTATCAGCGCATTCTATTCTCCACGTTTAGAGAAGCTAGTAAATAGGTTTCTGCTAGCCGCATATTTCACCAAAGGTAATACTCTTAAAATGAATCTCAAAAGGGAATTGCAACACTGTAATGTCTTAGAACCTTCAGAAATGGTCAGCTCCTATTTCTTAACATAACAAGAGTCAAATATATTCGCCAATGATGCAAATAAACACACCTAAAATTTTTTATTTATAACTGTTATTCTTTATTATTGTTCGAGATTACTCAAGATTAATTTTTTTTTTTTAAATAACTTCGTCTATTGAAAGGTATGTTGAGAACATCATTTGCCAATGATATCGTACGGAAAATTGTTTACCAAAAAGTAATTCCTAACATTTATATTTTACGCTTAAGCATTTTTTAGTTAAAATGTTAATTTTTTATCATACAAACTTAAATGCTAGGTTTGATATTTAACAGTCTTTTCGTTTTTGAGCTACACTATCCACAGATACACACAAACACACAGACACACACATATCTCAAAATATATATTTCCAGTGAAATCTCGATGTTGAAATTTTGGGTGGAGTACAATATCTTCTCTATACGCTCTGTACATAGTACGTGTGGAGAAAGTACAAATTTGTTTGTTAAACACAACACTTTAATCTGAAGCTTACGTCTTGATTTCTTTGCAAATGGCCCTTCGGAATATCGGTTAGGAAAATCCATTCGCATGACTTTCTTTATATGTCGGTAACAAATTATTGTTAAAAAGTTTACTTTTTCATCTACCTACTTCATGCTAATCGAGATAAACATTAGCAGAAATGATCTTACTACACGCTTTCTTGTAAAGTAATGGGGAAATAAGGCAATACATTAGGCTAAAGCGCTAGTCAAATCTTTTAAAAGCTGGTTGCCATGCGTATGAAATCCATCCGCTTCTTTACATTGCCAGAAGTTGACAAATTCCCGTATGTGGAAATTTTGAAGTATTTTAAAACTGAAACCAATAACAAGAACTATCTAAAAATGGTTAACTTTACGAAAATAAAAAAAACATAAATTGCGTGTCTTAACGAGAACTACATTTTTGTGTAGTAAGTTTTTGTCTATCTCTTACAGTTTACCAGTTGTACAAAATTCAGCAAAACTCGTCCAAAATAAAGAGGTCTTCAGAGGCTATCCTAGAATATTCAGGTTATACATTTTATTTGTCATGTAAATATCTTTAGTATAAGGTATTTTAATCAAAATCGTTTTAGATTGGTGGGGGGATTTTCCTCAAAATCTTCGTGTCACATCCTTGGTAGATCTAAATTTAATACCAAGTTTGGTATTTTATTAATTTTTAATTTGTGAGCTACCGTGTTCATAGACACACACACATATGCACACACATAGGTGTGGGTACAGGGAACTCTGAAACGTGTATTTCCGGCGAAATCTCCGTATCGAGTGGAGTGCAATACCTTCTCTACCTAAAAGCTATTGTGTGAACAGTTCTCTTGTACTGTGACTGTTTCTACAGCAATAAAGACAATCGTGTCATTTTCCCTATTGGATTCTGGTGATGTGATTAACACAACGGCTATACGTAGCATATTTATGACGACATAGTTCTGTAATACCCGAGTTTCTCTGTAGCGACTGCGATAATGTGCTGCCATCTGATGTTCACGTGCGTACTTAAGTGGTTTTATGGCTAAGAGTTAAAAGGTGGGAACTCGGCGAAGGGTGAGGGGTTTCATGATGGAGCGAGGCAAGAGAGGTGGAAACAATCAGTACGGGCCATTATCACCCTGTTACGTCACTTACATTGCTGGTGACGTCACCCAGAGGTCGATTTGTTGCGAAGGCTTCTTTCTGTTTTCTTCCATGTAGTAATCTTTGTACGGACAAAACTGCCATTTAAAAATGCCCTAGCAGCACTAGCGAAGTAAATCTTTCAAAATTTAATTCAGTTTCTTACTGTTTTCTCAAACCTCCATACGCGGACACTAATAAAAGCACTATCACGAATAAGAATAGTAACAAACTGCATAACTCTCGCATAGTAACTCATATTCTTAATACTACGTTCAAAATGTTTTAAGCTAGTCTCTGATCCCAACAACTGTGAAGTGCGATCCAACGTTCATGAAGAAGTACGGAATGGGCGGCCTTCTGTTGTTACTGATAGTTAAGTAAGTGAATGAGGCAATTCGTGAACACATACAGTTCACGATAAGAAAGCTTTGTGATGTGTTTCCTCAAAAGACGGCGTCTTCACTGGCGGCAGCTGTATTTAAAGAGGACATACAAACACTATGAGAAATACTGGAACAATGGTGGTAACTGTCGAAAAATAGCTCAAGGAATGCTCCTTCGTTTACGAACAAGTGTTCTGAAAACAAATATATGTTGTTTTTTTTTTTTTCAAACCACTACTTATTTTCCAGACATGCCTCGTAGTTTAGCATTAGATTTATTCAGAAATTTATTGTAATTTAGGCAACAAGTTACACATCTGTTTAATAAAATATTACCAAATATGTTTTAATGGTATATGTAAGTTTTTACTTGAGGAAAATAAAGTATGAAATTTGGAATGGTGCTTTCCGATATACACCCAAGTAACTAGGACGTTAAATCGCATATTATATTTTATAAATGGATCTTAAAGCATTATTTCTGAAGAAATCTCGATGTTGCACTGGTGTATGGAACCCAATGTTGCCTCTAAGTAACACTCTATGTACCAACATAATATATTACAGTATATATCTATAACTGTAGAGACAAGGGGTTAGGAATCATTTTTGCGGATATTGTGAGTATAATAGAGCCTGGTTGCTTGCATAAGGTAGCCATGGACCCCTTCCCACATCTCCTGGTTTTGTTAAGCTCATAGCTTCTCTGCAAAGACGCCCTTTCCATTGCAGTCGTCCTGAGAGATGATGTTCTGTTATCTGATGTGACGTCACATGCAGCTGATCATTTCCCTCCTCCCCCTGATAAGAACCGATCGCTGCGGACAGTCCCACATACACGGACTTCTGGTCTTAGAGTAGGGGACATAGAGATACAGTTTCAATTAAGGCTCCTACAAACGACACGCAGTAGAAATATCGACCACTTCATCCCCTCCCCCCAGCAGCGGATCGAGGACCAAAGCCAGTTAAACGTATGCATCTGGATGGTAGTCAAATTCAGTGCTTGCTACAACAAAAATCCTTACTATTACTTTCGCTGCTATATAAAGTAACTAGAGAAAGCATTGTTCTCCATCCAACAATTCTATATAAAATATTTGTTTACATCTCCTGAATCCTCAGAAGCATTTTTACTTTCTCTACTGTGCATAGCATGTCGTCGTATTTCTCTCTATATACATACCAGGTGCAATATTTGTCTATTGTTTATTAGTTCTGCCACCCTCGGCTTCACTTAAGTTTTGTTGCATTGGTCTCGTCTGGAGAGTGACAACAGACTGTTAATAGATGAATAGACGAGTTCACCATACTTGATGCAGGATCTATTTTAAGTAGGCATGTACCTGGTTGTACATGACGTTTCTCTGCCTCGGTTTTGCTGTAGTGGATTCGGTAGAGCAATTAATCTAGGGGTGGTGACAGGAAAAGTACACAGATAGTTCCTTGTTCACTCTGGTAATTATTTGCTAATGCTGAACACCAAGTACTCATAGCAAAGCCACCTTGACAAAACAGTTTGTATACACAGTTAAATATTGGCACATTGAAATTCCGAGAAACCTGAATAAGATGTGTTAAAATGCTAAAGAATACACTGTTTCTCACTATTACATTTTACGCGCTCTCACAAGTAATATATAATACGCACTTAAAGTTCTTAACGCAATTTCATCACAAGTCGCTGCACTTCGCCTCTGAAGATCAGAGCTCACAATGTTGGTTTTCGGTTTGTGACAGCTTAAATACACATCTAGAGAAAATGTCTTCCTTGACGCTTATTGGCTACCACTTGGCGCTAAAAGTTACACCCTAGATGACGTGAGTCTATTGCACTGATACTATGTGACTAACATAAAAAAATACCCTCATTACAGAATATGTGGGACTTATCCAAAGTTCACTCCTACATCTCCGATGTACGCAAGCAACATAAAGAAATTCTGAAAGTTCTCAAGGTTTTCACCTCAATAGCGGTTGACTTTTGTGATACTCTACTTGCAATTCCCTGCCTTCCCTTAGCACAAGTTAACATAACTAAGATTACAAGTTAATAGATAAATGAGAAATATTACTCCATATTGCTTATATAAAACATATAATCAAGTTGATTAAGGTATTGTAGATTGTCTAGAGGTAGTACTTGATAAGACAATTGCTTTTGTTACACAGGGACTTCAAAAATTACTGTCTCAGGCAAATACTGAAAGTTATGTATTTCACCGAAAAATTTGATGACGAGACTTTAACAAATATATATATATATATGTTTTGAGGTCCTCTGATCCAAAATCATTTTTAGAAAAAGGCCCCTCCGTCCTCTGTGTGTGTGAGTGTGTGTGTGTGTGTCTATCAAAAACGAAAAAAAAAAAAAAAAAAAAAAAAAAACAGCCCGTTAAATACCAAACTTCATATTTGAATTTTTCATCTTTTAAGGACGAGACAAGAAGATTTTCAAATAAATACCCTCCCCCAACCTTTACAAGGAAAATTTTCAAAAATTTAATTAATTTTTAAAAATCAGTTTGACTGATTAAAATACCATATATTAAAGATATTTTTATAAAAAATGAGACGGAAGAATGCTGTAAATTTTGAATGAGTTTTTCATAACTGGTAAACCGTAAGAGATTGACAGTCTTGCTACTACACAGAAACTCTTAAACCATACAATGTATATCAATGTATATATTGTTCGTGGAGTTAACCATTTTCGAAACATTCCTGGCTTTTGATGTAAATTTTCCATCACTTCTGTTCTAAAACGTGAAGTCGTCATTCGTTTTTATTTTATTTTTTTACTGCTGATCATACAAGAGAACGGGATTTGAATGTCAGCCACCAACTTTTGGAAATTTAGCTATCGCTTTAGCCTAGTGAATTTCTTTATTTCTCTTGTACCTACAAGGATAAGTAATGAGACCGTTAATGCTTATCATTGAGGAGATAGAACGATAAACTTTTGTAACACTAATCTGCTGCAGAACAGGTTGAGAAAGAAATGATTGCAACACAATAGATATTCTGTTTGTTTTGTTGATTGATTGTTTTTCAAATGTCAATACCCTTACAAGTTTACAAATACAAATTGAGCATCATACTTTAGTCGCTTAGCTCATACATACACATTAAACCTTAGTATAAAAAGTGATGCTATATTCATGTAATGTTACTCAATATACATTTTACTTTCTCTACTGCATGTAATAGAGGAAGTATTGCATTCTACCTAAAAATTCGATGTCAATATGTTACTTAAAATAAATGTTTTGATCCCACCTGCAACCAAATTTCATTTTTGGGAAAACTGCACGCGCGTATGTGTGCATGTATATTACTCAACAATGAAAAGTGGATTAAATTCATATTTAAGTTCAATGTTTTTCAAGTATGCACACGAAGATGTTCAAGAAAATCCCCCATCCGGAAAGATTATTCACACGGACCATTTTTCGAACTTATAGATTTTCTCAAAAATGTTTAACGATTTTTATTAGAATATATTTAAGATATTAGTAGCATCTAAAGTCTTCGTTCCAAATGACTTTTGCATAACTTTGAACCATACTATAAAAAAGGTAGATTCTTCGGAGCACATACCCGTGGATATTTTTCTTTTTCTTTCCTTTCTGTGATATTCCGTCTTATTGGTTTCAATTTTCTACTTACATTTTTCTCAAATGGGAAGAAGTTACTTTTTATTTCTTTTCATTCTCTTGATGTTTTCTTTCTTCTTATCGGCAATGAAATCAGAACTAATTTAATAAAAAATCACATATCGTGCTTAAGAGTAATTTTTAGCAATAACCGAATGCATAATAACTTATTTCGGCTGAAACACTACAACACACAAAATATGTGAAAATGTAGGACCTTGAAAAGGAGCACGAAAGCAATTTGCGCAGCAAGAATGCGCAAACGATCGTTCCTTTCGGATTATCCTTTGTATCATTGCATTATTACTTTCTATCTCACAAAATATTTAAATCTTGTAATACTTCAATCTTCTGTAATGTATAATAGGAGGAGAGAAAAGTAACATATGCAGATTTAATCTTAAAGTTAAACATTGATAATATATTTAAACTAAAACCACAGATTTTTATGTAGCAATTCTTTTTGATTCGCAAAATATCCTATATCTTTTTACTATCTCTACATGTACTATGTAAATATGTATTGAGAAGCTATTGTATTCCACCCAAAAATTCCATGCCAAGATTTCACCGGTAATACACGTGTTAGGGTCCCTGTAACAAAAAAAATATTTTTTTGGAAAAAGGTCCGTGCGTGTATATCCGTGTGTCTGTGTGCACGATAGCTGAAAAACGAAAAGTCAGTAAAATACCAAACTTGGTATTTAAGTTTAGTATCTTCTAGCAATGCCACACGAAGATTTTAAGAAAAATCCCTCCACCCTAAAAGTATCCTTTATATGGAAAAAGTTTCCCAAATTTTGATTTTCTCAAAAATTGCTCTAATGATTTTGATTAAAATGCCTTATACTAAAGATATTTATATGGCAAATAAAATGTATACCTGGATTTTCTGGGATTAGCCTGTAAAGACCTCTTTATTCTGAATGAATTTCGCATAACTGGTAAATTGCAAGAGACAGCCAAAAACTTACCACAAAAAAATATAAATCACTTAAAACACACAATTTGTCATATGCTTTTCTTTTTTTTTTTGCGGTATTGACTATTTCTGACATGTTCCTTGTTATTTGTTTCAGATTTAAAATACTTATTTTCTCATACAAAAAATTGTAAACTTCTGAATCTGCATAGAAACGGATTTCAACCACATGGCAACCAACTTTTAAGAGATTTGACATTCGTTTTAGTCTAGTGTATTCTCTATTTTCCTTCTACTTACAAGGAAGCGAGTAATTAATAGAATGTCTGATAATGTTTATCTCGATTATCATAAAGTAGATAGAAGAAAACATGCCTTTTAGCAATAATTTGTTAGAGCGATGTAGAGAAAGTCATGTGAATGGAACGCATCAGATTTTTCAAACACTGTTGTACCAAACAGAAGATATGGGTCATCGGTCCACGATAGGAGGTTACCAGTGTAACAAGTGTTTCTAAAATGCCCCAGCTGTTTGTGCTTCTTCCCCGGACATAACGTGCAGTTGCCACCCCTCTAACACTCATCTTAATTGGAGTGGGGTAGGCAAGCAGGGGTAACAATATTACCTCATTAAATCCAATTTCCTCATCAGGATTTCCATTTCCTTTAAATCCCTCCCATAAATTTCAATAAGTTCCAATAATTTTGTAGATGGCAATGCAAATTTTCAGTTCGTTACGAAAATATTACTTCTCACTCATTGTTTTGTTTCCAAAAGTAGTATAAAAGAAGAAACACTAAAATTCTAATTTTAATTGAAAGTTCTGCACCTAGTCTATCAATATACAATGGATTTTTACTTTCTCTACCAATTTGCAATGTGCAGAATACATAGAGAAGGTATTGCGTTCCACACAAAAATTTAATACCAAGAATATATATTTTTAAGACTCTGAATCCAGAGAAAACACCTTTGGACAAGAACACGTGTGTGTGTGTGTGTTTGTGAGCAGCGTAATTCAAAAACGAAAAATCCGTTAGGTATTTAAGTTCCGCATTTTCAAGAGTGTGACAAAGATTTTCACAAAACACCCCCACAATAAACCACTCTTTAAGCTTTATTTAATTTTTTTGTAAAACGTTATTTTCTCTAATGCTTTTGGTTAAAATGTCATACATATAAGCTATTTGCATCACAAATAAAATGCACATCTTTTGGGTATAGCGTCTGAAGCCTTCTTCATTCTGGATGACTTTTGCATAACTGATAAACTGTAAGAGGTAGAAAAAAAAAAACTTGCACAACAAATGTAGATCTCGTTAAAACACACAATTTAAGTCATATACATGTTTACTTTCTCTATTTATTTCATAGTAGATAGATAGAGAAGCTATTTCACTCCACCCAAAAATTCGATACCGATATTTCACTGGAAATACAATGTTTAGAGTCTCCTTTATCTAAAAAATCATTTTCCGAAACGGGTGTGTATGTGTGTCTACGTGTGTGTTATCGGTTTATTTAATAACTATTTTACCCGTAATAAACATTTCATGATTGCCACGTAACAATCAGCACAACTGCATGGCAATAATGCGTACTCCTAAATGAATAAGTTAAAAAAATATAATGATGTGTTATATTCACATATCTTTTTCTACCCATTCTTCAACAAGCTGTTTCTATTAACCTTCTACTGTTAATGGAGATGATCGTTTACAGACATTCTTATTGGATATTTCCTTGTAGGTACATCAGACGGATTAGAAGATGTTATTATAGACTTTAAAGGCCAGACAAATGTGTTAAGAGCGGGTTGCAATGTGATAGCTTTGAAATTCCGTTCTTTCTGCATGGCCAAGAGAAAAAGGAAAACAAGAAAAAACCTATTTCGCATTTGAGAAAAGTTTGTCTTAAAATTCCAAACCAATAACAAGGAATATCTCGGAAATGGTTAAATCCACATTAACTGTACTACATTTATATCTAGTAATATTTTATCTATCTCTTACGATTTACCGATTATGCAAAATTCATTTAGAATTAAAAGGACTTAAGATATTACTTCCAAAAGAATCAAAGCTTAAATTATATTTATTATATCAATATATTTAATATACGTTTTTTAATCAGAATCCTTAGCATCATTTTTGATAAAATCGAACATTTGGAAAAATCGTATATGAAAGTGTACTTTGAGGTGCGGAATATTCTTGAAAAATCTTCCGTGTTGCATCTTTGGAAGACACTGAACTTAAAACCAATACCAAGTTTGATGTATAACAGACCTTTCGTTTTTGAGATATGCCGAATACACATATTCACACATACAGACGTATTGTTTTCTAAAAATGATTTGGGGGGGGGGGCATACAGTTGGCTTGAAAACATTTCCGGAAAATTCTCGGTATCTACTTTTTAGGTGGCACACAAGTATTGCAACTTACTAGTAGAAAAAACTACACGTTTTTCAAGACTAATTTCTGAATTGTATGTAGAATAAAAGTCGCATGAATTAATTTTTACTTTCTCTATACGCACTATGTACATAGTGTATAGAGAAGGTATTGTAATGCACCCAAAAATTCGATACCGAGATTTCATCGAAAATATATGTTTTGAGGCCCCTAAATAAAAAAAGCATTTTTAAACAAATGTCCGTGTGTGTATCTGTCTGTCTGTCTGTCGGTCTATCTGTCTGTGTGTATATGTGTGTGTGTGTGAGCAGCATAGCTCAAAAACGAAAAGATCGTTAAATATTAAACTTGGTATTTAAGTTTGGTATCTTCCAAGGATGCGACACGGAAGATTTTCAAGAAAATCCCCCCACCTTAAACTACCCTTTACATGGAACTTTTTTCGAAAATTTTGATTTTCTAAAACATGGCTCTAACAATTTTGATTGAAATATCGCATATTAAAGATATTTATCTGACAAATAATATGTACATCTTGAATTTTCTGGGAATAGCGTCTGAAGACTACTTTATTCTGGATGAATTTTACGGAATTTTGCATAAATGGTAAACCGTAAGAGATGGAGAAAACCTTAGCACACAAAAAATGTACAGCACATTAAAACACACAATTTATGTTATACACATTTTTTTCGTGGAGTTGATAGTTTTTGAGGTATTCCTTGTTTTTGGTTTCAGCTTTTAAAAACATACCTTTATCATTCAGGAATTTGTTAACTCTGTCCACTCAAAGGAAGTTTAGTCACATAGCAAACCAGCTTAAGACTATTACATTAACCTATGCTACTCTCTTATTTCGGTTTTACTTACAAGGAAGCAAGTAATAAGACTATTTCTGCTAATTTTTTTCGATTAGCATGAAGTAAATAGAAGCATAAACTTTTTAACAATAATTTATTACAGAAAGTAGAGAAAGCCATGTGAATGGAACACATCAGAATTTTATAACAAACTCTTGAACCACTATATTCTCAACACGAAAATATATCCCCCATAACAGTGCCATTAATCCATTATCAGAATTTGCTGAAAGAAGCACTCTACCAAATATTCGGAAATTTCAAGCAACCTTTGGTCATCAAAAACCCGAGGGAACTGAGTCCAAGAGATGACATTAAAAGGCGGTATGAATACGAAACATCCGTTGATAATAATTTTTGTGAGTAGTGTGTCTTCCCCCAGCATAAGCACAAAGATCGCGCGTATCCCAATTTTAAAATTCAGTGAAAACGGCCATATTTCCCATGCTTTCAACTTGATTAGAGCTGAGAGATGTACGGCGACTGTACCCGCATTTCATTTCCTCATTTCGCGGTGTCGACAACACATCGCACATCATTTCCGGTTCGGACCGCTTCACTTGTGTGATGAAGCACTGTTTCAGGCACATGACGTCCTTCAGTGATCGCTGTGCTGTTAAGAGACCAACTTCTCCCCAGAATCGATTGCCAGCGTCGAAGCGAGTTCATTACCCTACGATGCTCAGTTTTTATCCATCCGTTTTCGTAAAATAATCACTAACTACTTTAAGCCCGCTTCAGCAACAAAAGTATCACGTTTAAGAAATGCTGCTAAATAACAAGCAATAATAAAATAATAATTTTGCTGATCTACACTAGTGGTATTAATTCTAGACACTTTTAAAAATTAACTTTCAAATTTGAATATTACATTTACTCTCTTCTGTATCATTATTATCTGATTAACTGTAGCCATTTAGTGTCAGCATAATAGACTATTGGACCTTTCAAGATAAACAGGAACTATTTTGTCCTTAATTGCTATTTTGGCCCAAAGTTGAAAACTATATGATTTAATAAATATTTATTTGTTTATTTATTTATCCTTGTAGGAGTTAAGACTATAAGGCATTCTCTTCCCCTCTACCAGGCAATCGTTAAATTCAATACAGCAGTGATACAATAAATAACGAACAAAAAACCAATTCTATACAACTTAATAAAAACAGATATAAAAACGTGTAACAAGTATACTGAAATGAAAAGAAAAAAAATGTAAACAAATGTGTTTTAAGTGAAATATTCATGTAGGTTGAAACGCAAAATTTACTACATATTCAATTTGAACATTGGAATTATTGCTCTCGCATTACATAGAATACTCAAACTTTCAGGAAATCTAGCAATTTTAGTATTTTACGAACCTCAATACCATGAACACCTTAACCTTAAAATACCACATTTTCCCATTTTTGAGTACCATATTATATACAGATAATATTTTTTTACTTTATATGCACACCGTATGAAATATAATGATTTATTACTCTCGTATAGTAGGGGGCTCAAAGCTCCAGAAATATAATATTTTTAAGACAAGGGCGTTCGTGATAAAGTGTAGCTATCCCAAAATGAATAGATTTCTTAAATTTTGAGCTCCTCTATTATATACGTATGTGGTATATTTATAAAAATAGTACATTTCCCAAATTTGGCCTAAGGTATCTCATAAGGTATCTCATTAAAGGCCAAATTAATTCCATTTTATGGTAGAAGCTTCAAAATTATATTAAATTACCATTTTCTGGCAATAATTTATCAAATAAGAATGTTCCTGAATGTGACTTAAATGCAATACACAAATGTGAATATTAATTTAGCAAACATGTGTTTATAATTAATGCCACTATTGTACTTAGTTATTATTTTCATGTACTTTTCGCTACTTGCTCCTACATAAACTAATATTACAAAAATATTTACTTCTGGTTAATCTAGATAAACCTTCAATTCACATTGCGCATTTTGCTGTACTAGGTAAAGTGATAGTCGGATGCTTAAAGGACGTGCCATTCATTATAAGATGGTTTTGAATTCTCATGCTCTTTGAATGACGACGAGAAAAAAAAAAAAAAAAAAAAAAAAACTACTTGCCATTTGAGGAAAATATTTGAAAATTAAAACCAAATAAGAGCATCTGGGAAATGGTTAACTTCACAAAACAGAGATTTGGATTATATTATTTAAATTTACCTCATTTTTCTATATTTTGGTGTAATATGAGTGCTGTTTTCTAACGAGATATACGCTTTCTATGTAATAGTAATAATTTATTTTTTTCTTACGGTTTTCCGTTACAGAAGTCATCCAAAATTATTGGGACTCGCAGGCTATTCGCAGTAAATTTAAAATATAATTATATTTGCCGTGAAAATACTTTCAAACATATAATAAGGATAGTTTGGATGGAAGATTTTCGTGAAAATCTGTGTTACATCCTTGGAAAATGTTGAACTTAAATAAAAAGTTTAGTACTAAAGAGTGTTCGGTTTTGCGATGTGCTGTTTACATTCACATCACACCAACGCGTGCGCATGCGCGCGCGCGCGCGTTCTTTTTAACATCGCATTCTTGTGATTTAGGGAGTCTCAAAACGTGTATTGGTAAAAATCAGATGCTTTCATTATAATTGTAATATCAGTTAGCATTAAAGTTCATTCACATAATAACCATAAATAGGAGAATATTTCGATTTTTGGATAAGGAAATTAATGATAATATGCGCCTTGAAGTAAAAAGAGAAAATAAAATAAAAAAGCAGGTAAATCAACAGCCTAGAGCGTTTTTATTTAATCAAACGTATAACTAGACGTCGTAATCCGTCTTCCCCATCCGTGTTACAGCTGGTTTACGAAGTTAGATACGGACAGGATACGATACGATCGGAGAGGACTTAGCAAAATTCTTTTCTTTTGAGAGGGATGACTTTTGTTTTATTTTACTCAATTCACTCATCAATAAATCCATTTGAGCCCTCATCAACCAATGAACCGAATTTGAGGTTATTGCACCTACGCCCCACGAGGGCGCGCCCCCGAGAGGAAGGGATGAGGTGAGAGCATACCGGGCGGCCGGAACCAGGAACGACGACACAACAATGACAGGGTCCCTAGAATGAAGCACCCCGACAGTCGGACAGGCAGACCGGGCCCCCAATCCACATAAAGTCCAGCATCCTCGCCAGAAGCGGTCCTCATCCCGGCAACCAACTGAGTTGGGGGGATGGAGATAGTCAACTTGAGCATACTTTCTCTCTGCACACCTCTCCTAGCACCATCGTCCAACCCTGAGAAAAACCAGCAGGATGAAGGATGAATGAAAGGGCAATGGAAACGACATGGAGCGGCATGAAATTCGGGAGAAATGTACCCAGCATTCGTCTTGCGCCTCAGGGAAACCCTCGAAAAAAAAAACATGGGTCAGGTCAGCCGGCCACGAATAGCAAATCTGCGACGTCCCAAGCGTAAAAATCCTTAACATGTCTTCCTTTGGTAGATTTATGGAATGTAAAAAACTTCAAGCTGATATGTAGATCTCTGAGCAAAATTAAGCTACCTTTTAGGACCAACATATAATGAAACGCTGAGCACGGAGGCAGCTAAGAGCTACCATAAATAAAACTATTTAATTTGTAATTTTACACACTCACACATCTGCATGCGCACAACCTTTTTCTAACCATTTGTTTTATTAAAGGGGTTCTCAAAATATATTTCCAGTGGAATCTCGACATCCAATTGTTGGGTGTAATGAAATACCTACTCTACCTACTATGGTCCTACATGGTAGAGAATTAAAAAAAAAAGTGTGGGTAGAGTCTAAAATACGTGTTTTCGGTGAAATCTTGTAATCAAATTTTTGGGTGGAATGTAGTAGTTTCACTACTTAATCTACATTAAAGGGAAGGTAATAATAAAATTGCCGTAGTTTTAAATAATAATGTGGTGAAATTAGGAAAATAATCCTATCTTATGTAATTAGTCAACTGATTAGACAAACTTAGGTCAGTGTATCTAGACCATGCACAGACATGTCACGAATTTAGAAGTTTTAACGTTGGCAGAATATGGCATTTAATGTCCTTTTGAAGAGTATGTATGACTGAAATTTCATGAAAAATCCCAAAAAGTCGACTGTTTTAATTTAATTCAATAAACTAATTTAAATTTTCCTGAAGATAAGTAAGGTATAATTGGCCACCAGGCACCATTTTTAAATGCCTTAACTGGAGCTACAGCAAAGCATTAGATATGAAACTGCACTGGACTCGGCAGTAGTTTCATAGAAAATAAAAACGAAGTTGTGCAGTAGAAAATTAGGACTTCAAGAAGAAAAGGACAGAAGAGGCAGCAACAGAGGAAAAGGAAAGCTGAGGGTCCAACCTACCAATCTAGTGGACTTTAATGGGAGACATGCATTTAAATCTTTTCTTGTTTTCTCTCTACTGATATTTTCAGCATTTTTCTTCCTATAAAATGCTCCTTGCAGAGCATTTCAATTTTCGAATATAAACATTTTATATTTTATGATTAAAAAAACACATTCGTAGGTTTTTAAAAATTTTGGAGTCTAAGCCAAAGGAGACACAGAAAAACCTAGGAAAATTTCAAAAACTGGATATATTGATAACTCCATTATTAGACCATGGTTTTAATTTTTTTTTGTCGCAAGGGACTTTTAGTGATCTGACAAAAACATAAAAAAAATCTCACTATAACCTCTAAACCATTAGAACAAAATGGAAGAAATTTGTACTGTAACTTTTTTGTATTATTCTGTGATACACACATCAGAAAGCTAGTATTATTAGATTGGAATTCCAAACTTTCAGTCATACAAGTCCTTATATAAAGTTCATGTTTTTTCAAATGATAATAAATTTTAATGTCATACGTTACCAAAGTTCTTTTCGCGTAAAGTTCGGAACTTCACATCTGCCTATAAGATACAACCACGAGGTTGATGGAATAACAAACATAAGAAAAGTTATGATGACGTTGCACGTTTTTTCAGAGTTGGATAAAATCTCACGAAAGAAGCAGTAGCAGGAGTTCCTGGATCCGCCAGAACTCAGCCGCCGCTTCCAAAATAAGCCAAATACGTCTTGAGGCACGCACGCTCCTAAACTAACGGAAGTTTTGGATACTTTACCGTAGCTTTCTGACACCATACTAAGTATTGACCGATGAGCTCTCGCTTATTAAAATATGCGGAGTATCAAATCCGATCTCTTTGAACACAGGACTTAAAATACAATACGGTCTGGTTAAACATACGTTCACAGATATCATTTTAAGTAGGAGACAAATTTATTTCTTCACACATAAATAAAAGTCTGATGCGTTCCATTCCTAAAGCTTTCTCTAGATGTTCCATATTCAAACCATGTTTAGTAAAAATAGTTCTTTCAACTACATCATGCTAATCGAGATAAATTTAATTGGTCTTATTGCTTGCTTCCTTATAAGTAGAAGGGAAATAAAGGAATACACTAGGCTAAAGCGATAGTCAAATTTTTTAAAAGCTGGTTGCCATGTGGTTGAAATCCGTTTCTTTGCTTTGCAGAAGTTGATAAATTCCCGTAAAAAAAAGTCAAGTTTTTAAAATTGAAACCAATAAGGGACATCTCAAAAATGTATATGACATAAATTGAGTGTTTTAACGAGATCTACATTGTTTTCTGTTGTAAGTCTTACGGTTTGTCAGCTAGGCAAAAATTAAGCATAAGTCAGCCAGAATAAAGAAGCCTTCAGAGACTATTCCCAGAAAATTTAAAATTTACATTTTATTTGACTTGTAAATATCTTCAATATACGGTATTTTAATCAAAATCATTAGAGCCAGTTTTGAAAAAATCAAAATGTTCAAAGTTTTTTCTATGTAAACGGTAGTTTGCGTGGGGACATTTCCCTCAAAAAATACCTGTCACATCCTTGGAAGATGCTAAACTAAATACCAAGTTTGGTATTTTACTGACTTTTCGTTTTTGAGTTTCGTGTACACGGACACACGGACACACACATACACATACAAGGAATTTTTCTAAAAATGTTTTTGTTGCTTTTTTTTATTCAGAGGACCCTAAAATGTGCGTTTGCCATCAAATCTCGGTATCGAATTTTTGGGTGTAATACAATAACTTCTCTATACACTATGTACATAGTATGTGTAGAGAAAATAGAAAGCTGATGTAACTTGTCTCTGCCCTGTATTTATTGATAGCTAAACAAAGCATTCTTAGGGAACCTTATTACTTTATCGACCATGTATGTACAATGTTCACAGTAGGTAGAGAAGATTTTGTATTCCACCCAAAAATTCGATTTCGAGATCTCAGGAAATACTGTTTTGAGGCTCCCTGCACCCAAGAAAGCATTTTAGAAAAAGACCCTGTGTGCGCGTGTGTGTTAAATACCTCGCATGTTTCCTTGTATACCACCTAAGACCGGGCAATCCGTGTTTTATTGGTGTTCGGCAAGAGCAAACAGTGTGGGATTTGGAGCAAATATTTTCTTTGCTTGATTAATTGTTATCAATTCCAGTGAGGATACAGGCAGTTCCAGTGCATCTACAACAGATGATTCTAATCTTGAAGGTGTGCCTGTTTGGTCGGGATCGGGAGTGAAATCTCCGAGGGGTGATAGGAATTTAAACGGAATCCGATCACGTACCTTAATGTTGATTTCTACTCCCACTGTAGGTCAGCGAGAGCATGGACGTCTTTTGTTGCTTTCTCAGGGGTGGTGTATCCTCATCGACGCCTTTCCTGTGGATTGGGTTCTGAGTAAAACTCACCATTTACTTTTTCACCAAACACTGATTTTATTTAAATAGTTCCAACCTACAGCCCGAACCGAACAGAGACACACTTATCAGTTTCTTATCGGATGTTGTTTCATAATAAAACTCCGTTCTCCGCTCCGTATCGCCGTGCGAAACATGGTTTCAATTCTTTGGGGTTAGGCTTCTTTTGAAGTCACACGAGGACCTTCACCGACACATATTTTCCCTACATGTACAAGCTGAAGCGTGTGTTCTTTTTCAAAGCCCCACAGAGACTTAAACCCGGCATGGACTGTACCTATCAATAGTAGGAGCTGAACTTTTCTCCCTGTTGGAGTGCAGAGTCTGACATCTTGAAAGTCACCCCCCACTCTCAACATCTTTTCCGAAATTTCTCGACTTTCTTGTTACAGCATAAGGTTCTCATTTGCCAAAAATATTATTTGTGTTCAATATTGGCCCGGACATTGCTTGAAACTCCTATGGTCTCAAGGCAAAACCCCTATTTCCTAACTGTATCTACTCCTCACTTCTGGAGTGATTGCCATCAGCTCAGGAATGCACTTAAGCGCGTTATCTGCAAAGTCAGCCAAGCATGAATATTTGCCGTTACTTTTAGCATACCTCGCTAGCTTGGGTATTCCTTGATTTTACATTTCAAAGGTCTGTTCATTACATTTCAACATCTGTCCGTTCAGTATTGATTTTAGTTATGACTTATAGAGACCTTATTTTTCTTTATTGTGCTTATTTATTTACGTCGTTTATTGCGACTCGTAAATACGGGCTCAAAGGAGTGGAACCTTTTTCATCTTCAGGTCAACGCTTTTGGGTAAGTCATTGTATTATTGCGGTATATTAAAGTAATGCAGTATATGTTTGTCCAAACACACACACACACACACACACACACACACACACACACACACACACAATATTGGCAGTTGGAGAGGTGGGCTCATGAAATACGCCATGTCTATTTGTAATTTTATGGGTGAAATTCACCTTCCGTAGTGAATAACAACTCGTCTACTTGTTTTATTTTCATTGATTTATTATATATCCCATAGCTTTAATCAATATCTATGAAGAGTGAAAGTTTATAGGTATTTATTTTCTGCCATTAGTGAAACTTAGGTGTATGTCTTTTGTAATTGTACGGAGACGAACACACCACATATAGTCTGGTCCTCGTCCATTCGCGGAATAATACATTCTGGTTTGTTGATATCGCCGGTGAACAGAGGTTGGGCAGAATAATAGCAGAATGGGGAGTGGATAGTTTACTGAGAAAGACCGGTATGCACTTGGTCTATGTATTTAATACTGGGTCAGTTTGCTCGGATATATTTCCGGTCTTGTATCGATACTTTGTCGGCAGGTTTCACTTGCTTGTATGCACATACTGAAAAAAAGTGCACTATCCCTTTCCTTGCATAGTATTGTATTTGTTCTGCTTGTCTTGCCTTTCGTTTGCTGAAAAATAAGATTTCTTTTGTTATTCGCTTCCCGCTTCTTTTTCTCTCTCACCACCTCTTTTTTGTTACTCCCCTTCCTCTCTCTTTGTCTTCCTTTCCTATACATTCGGAATTTTTGTGACGCAGTGGAGCATGAATGCAAAGATTTGGTTCTTTCTCCTGCAGTTGTATACCTCCCCTACACTTGAAGCCAGGAGGGGCCAGAGATTGCTGTTTTCAATAGAGGCAGGTCTCTCTACCACAACCAACATGTATGTATATGCTCCTGTGGAAACAAGTAACAAACCAATAAATATAGACTCTTAAGGTTTCTAGCTTATTTGCTAGCCTAAAGGCTGGTCCACACTGATCATTGCGACTCTATTTAATCTCGGAGTGCAACGGTGGTCTTAATATTTTATATTAATGTGTAAATTAACTTAAATTGAGTTATTGTAATTGATGAAATTGTTTTTTACGTGATCACACTCTAACTTCAACAATACACTGTTAGCATGGAACAATCGACAATTTAAAAAATCTTATGTGTTACACTCACATGACATTCTCTATATCTCTATAAATTATTATTGTTAATAAGCTTATCTTTTATTTATTTCATGCTAATCGAGAAAAATTAGCAGAAATAATCTTATTTCTTGCTTTATAGTAAGTAGAACCAAAATAAGGGATTACCATAGGTTAAAGTGAAAGCCAAAAGCTGGTTGCTATGTGACTGATGTTCCTTTGTTTGTATTGACAGGAGTTGACAAATTCCTGTATGAGAAAAGTGTAAGTTTTTCAAAGCTAAAACCAATAAAAAGGAATATCTCAAAAACGATCAACTCCACGAAAAAAATATATATAACATAAATTGTGCGTTTTAACGTGCTCTACATTTTTTACGGGTTAAGTTTTTGTCCATCTCTTACGGTTTAGTAGTTATGAAAAATTCATCCAGAATAAAGTAGTCTTCAGTGGCTATTCCCAGAAATTTCAGAATATACATTTTATTTGTCAGGTAAATAACTTTAATATACGATATTTTAATCAAAATCGTTAGTCATTTTTTAGAAAATCAAAATTTTCTAAAAAAGTTCCAAGTATAGGGTAGTTTGGGGTGGGGGGATTTTACTCAAAATCTTTGTGTCGCATCCCTGGAAGATACTAAACTTAAATACCAAGTTTGGTATTTTACCGACTTTTCGTTTTTGAGTTATCGTGTTCACAGACACACGGACACACGGACACACACACGGCCCTTTTTTTGAAAATAGTTGTTTTGGATACAGGGGACCCTAAAATATATTTCCGGTGAAATCTCGGTATCGAATTTTTGGTAGAGTGCAATACATTCTCGGTTCACTATGTACATAGTGAGTATAGAGAAAGTAAAAACATTCACTGAACGTGTTATATGTATGCAATAGTCTTTAACATGTAACTTAACCTTTATCATTCGATCACACTGGTTAACTTGTAGGGCAGGAGATTTGTTTAATGAGAAACAAAATGAACTCTAGAGATGGGAATTTGGCGATTGCTATTTATATCTCTGCTTGCTATGCAATGAGTAGGGCTCGGTTGTGAATTCCGAAGCGCACACAATTACTAACACACACAGCAGGTAGAGGGGGAGGAGTTGTAGCGTAAACATGCACATAACATTTACCTGCAGCTGTTCAAATAACATGCTAAGTCAATCGAGTTTGTTCAACTGTTTATGACATTAGTTCAGGTTACTATTGACGGCGGTGTCGCTAGTGTTACTTTTGCTTAACAAATATATAGGTAGACTAATGAGCACACCCGTGGAATTGCGGGTGTCGAGCGCATGATACAATCCGTCACCTAATGCTGTTAACGGTTGGTATTCATGTTGGCAGTACACTTATGTCATTAACACTAGACAAAAGGCAATATCTTTTCTTTTTCTAGCACGTAGGTATGTACATATAAAGTGCAAATTAGTATTACAATCAAAATTTTGATGTCGGGATTTCACCGGAAATATACATTTTTGAGGACCTCTTTAGTCCAAAAAGAATTTTAGAAAAAGGTCCATGTGTGTGTCTGTGTGTGACTGTGGACAGCTTAGCTCCAAAACGAAAAAACCGTTAAAACACGAAACTTGGTGTGACACGAACATTTTCAAGAAAATCCTCCCACCACAGATTACCCTTTACATGGAAAAAGTTTTGAAAATGTGATTGAAACACATAAGAATTTTTAGACCTGGAGTCATAAATCAATTCAGCTCCTGGAACAAAACCCATTTTGGCTCCAGCTTGGATTACGATTGCTCTTTTTTATTCAGCATCACTCCAGGAACTTAGTTATGTTGCCAGTATTTACACAGTATAATGAGTTTGGACCCTTGTCTCTTCAGTTTACACTAATGGGTTTTGTGCCCTAATTCATGTCTACGTATTGCCCTGAGGTAAGTGGCCCCCTGGGCGACAATATCCTGTCGTTCCATTAAAACACTTCATACAGTCTCACCTTTCTTAAATTTGAATCCCACATTCTTTACTATGCGCCAAAGTGTAGCTTTACTTCTACTAAACTGATTTTGTCCTTTACCGTAAAGAGAAGCTTTCTCAAGGTCGGGATTCCTCGGTGAAGTTTGTAATATTCTAGTAAAGTTCTATGAATAACAGCGTCGAAATTATTCAGCTCGAAAAGCTTTTTCCGTTTTGGATTTCTTTGTTGGGTATTGATACTTTGATGCTTAGCCTTTCTGCCCTTTCGGACTCTTTGTTATTTGTCTTTAAGGTTTTCTCACTCCGACGTTTCTGGCTGCTCTTTCTATGGCTTTTTCTATAGGAATATTAAGACCCGTTTTCTTTTCCTCCCAAAAGAATTTCAGTATATCGTAAATTAACATTCTGCTTTCGAATTTACGACTTTCTTATTTGGTTTTTCTTTGGCGGAGTTTCATCGTCAGATACTGTCCTGTCTTGCTCTATTACAAATACATTTACAAGACGTTCTTTACCTGTTCCGGAAACCTTTTATTCAAAAGATTAATCTTTTGTCTACATCAAGTTAATCAAGAAAAGCATAAGCAGAAGTATTCTTATTAATTTACTGTTCCTTTTAAGTAGAAGGGAAATAAGGAAATGCAAACGCTAATGCAATAATCAAGTCTTTTAAAAGTCGGTCACTATGTGAAACAATTGAAATTCCATTCTCTTTACTTGCCAGGAATAGGTAAACAAGTGAGAAACGAGAAGAAAGATTCTTCACGTTAAGAAACGTTTAAGTGGCTTAAAATGGAAACAAATAATCCGGAATATAACGAAAACGGTTAACTCTACAAGTAAAAAAATTCATGTAGGATTAATTGTGAGTCTTAATGAGATCTGCGTTTTTGTGTAGTAAGATTTTGCCTATCTCTTGCGATTTTTCATCTAAACAAAAGTCATCCAAAATGAACAGGTCTCCAGATCCTATTCCCAGAAAATTCAAGATATGGTTACATTTCGTTTGTCATAAAAGTACCTATATTAAACATAAGGCATTTTAATCAAAATTGTTAGAGCCATTTTTGAGAAAATCAAAAGTTTCGAAAAATGTTCCATGTAAAGGGTAGTTGGGGGTGGTGGATTTTCTTAAAAATCTTCGTGTCGCATTCTTGGAAGATAATCTAAATACCAAGTTTGGTGTTTAGCCAACTTTTCGTAGAGTTATGCTACCCTCAGCACACACACCGACATGTTTCTTAAACGACTTTTATTTTTTAATCAGAGAGTCTCCAAACATTATTTCCAGTGAAATCTCGGTATCTTTTTTGGGTGCAGTACAATACCTTCGCTATACACAATGCACATAGTACGTGTAGAGAAAGTAAAAGCAAATAAGTTTAACTGCGGTAAATAGCAAATAAGTTATATACCATATAGTGGTATACGATGAGTGAACACGTTCGTTTAATACACCACTGTACTTGAAAACTCTAGTAATAAACACTGATTTTACACAGCGCCTGTCCAGTGTTACCGAGCTACCGGAAACATGAGATGGAAAAGTAAGTTCCGCTTGTTGGGTAGTGCTGACCCGGCTTAACGGACACTTTCTCATTGCTATCAGTTTTACAGATAGTCAATAAAAGCTTGTTAAACGGCATGTACAAAACTCTATTTGTTTAGAAGTGAATCACAAATGGCGGTCCGCTGGCCTAATCCGGCCCGCAAGTATGTTTCATCCGGCTCGCAAATAAATATATAACTTACTGTTTTTTTGTTTATTTTTTTAACTTTCTGCATAAATCTCATTTTAGAATTTGATGGTAGATTTCAAGATTTTGAAGTATTTCGATCACAGATGGAACTTATCAACAATGCCATCAGATGTAGAGTGCCAACCCGAGGATCTACAGTTAGAACTATGTGATCTCCAATGAGATTCATCTCCTCATTCCAAAGGAACGTTTTCCACATCTTAGAAACTGGGCTTTAAAACTTACCTCTATATTTGGCAGTACTTACATATATGAAACTGCCGTCTCTGATATGAAACTAGTGAACTCAAAGTCCAGAAACACATTAAGTGATTCAGTGTTATCTCACATTTCTAAGATTGCAGCATCAGAACTGGAAGTGGATTTTAAATCTCCTGTAAAAATGTTGACAAACCTCATTGTTCCCAGTAAAAAGCAGTGCTTGTTCATTCACTGTGCATGTAATGAAATTAAAAAATATGTTCTTAAGTTGTCATTGTTGTTATTTTATTTGTAATACAGTCCTGGTCCTCAAGTAAGGTCCTTACTGTATTCTGGCGCTCAGTGCATTACTAATTAGTCATCACTGCTTTAAAGTATAAATTGTACTAAGAAGAGTATAATGGCGCACCTGTCTGGACAGTTATTCCTCCAAAATCATTATACAGCAGAAAAGGAGTATTTTAATTATGTATTACATAGATCGAGTTCCGTAAATTCCTATAACGGTGTGGTTTGTAGGAAGGAGTATATTGGTATTATGAAATTTAACAAGAGTAAAATGTTACCTCCCGCTTAGCAGTGGTCTGCGTACTGGATGACCTCAATACATCTGTGTGGATAATCTTTGCTTAAATGTCACTTTCTATACTTAGTACACAGCACATATGTAGAGGATGTATTGCACTCCACCCAAAATTCTATACCGAGATTTCACAGGAAATAGGCTGTTTTGTAAAAAGCATCTTAAAAAAAGTTTACGCGCACACGTGTGTGTGTGTTCGTGTGTGTGAATCTGAGAAAACGACAGGAACTTAACTCAAAAGCCCAGAGTTGGTAAGATACCAAACTTGGTTTTAAGCTTCGCATTCTCAAAGGATGTGACACGAAGATTTTAAGGAAAATCCCTCCCACCCCAAAATAATATGAAAAAAATGTCGAAGCTTTCGCTTTTGTCAAAAATTTCTCTAATGATATTGGTTAAAATACCGTATGTTAATGATATTTACATATAAAATAAAATGTATAGCTATTGGAAATAGCCACTGAAGACCTGCTCATTATAGATGATGTTGCATAACTGGTAAACGGCAAGAGATTGTCAAAAACGTATTACATAAAATATGTAGATTTGTTAGAACACAAAATTTATTTCATACACATATACTTCGTGGAATTGACC
This sequence comes from Hymenopus coronatus, assembly GCA_030762935.1. Taxonomy (NCBI): domain Eukaryota; kingdom Metazoa; phylum Arthropoda; class Insecta; order Mantodea; family Hymenopodidae; genus Hymenopus; species Hymenopus coronatus. Next base: position 78,874,393 of record CM060892.1, on the reverse strand, counting down.
ACATTCCTTGTTATGGTTTTAATTTTAAACTACTTGAAACTTTTCTCAAACGGTAAGTCATGTTTTGCTCCGTCTCTTTTGTTTTAATTCTGGCCGTGCAAAGAGTACAGAGCTTCAATTGCTCACAAAACAAAAACTTTGACTATCATATTAGGTTAGTATAATTTATTTCCTTTCTACTTATAAGGAACTGAATAATAAAACCATTTCTTCTGTTTATCTTGATATACGTTATGTAGGTAAAAGAGTAATCGTTTGTAAGAATAGGTTGTCTGCAAAACAGATAGTATTGTAAAATGGAACACATAAGATTTTCAGAAAATGGTCCGTGTGTGTGTGTGTGTGTGTCCACGTGACTGTGAACATGATAACTCAAAAAAGAAAAGTCGGTAAAATACCAAACTTGGTTTTTAAGTTGAGTATCTTCCACGGATGCTATACGAAGATTTTGAGGGAAATCCCTGCACCCCAAATTGCTCTTTACATGGAAAAATGTAGCAAAATTTAATTTTTTCAAAATTGGCTATAACTATTTTGATTAAAATAATGTATATTAAAGATATTTTTACATGACAAATAAAATGTGTATATAAATTTTCTGGGAATAGCCCCTGAGAACCTCTTCATTCCAGATGAGTTTTGCACAACGGGCAAACTGTAACAGATAGACAAAAACTTACTACATAAAAATATAGATCTCGTTAAAACCCACGATTTGTCAGACAGAAACAAAAAAATGTTCATTCACGTAGCAACCAGCTTTTGAAAGAATTGACTATCGCTTTAGGCTAGTGTACTCCCTTATTTCTCTTCTATTACAAGGAAGTAAATCATTAGAGAAATTCTGTTAATGTGGGCCTTGATTAGCATGAAGAAGATAAAATTTAATTTTTTAACAATTATTTGTTACAGGGTTGCACAGAAAGTCATGTAATAGAACAAATCAGAGGTTTGTATTTATTTCTTCTAATTAATACTTCCCAATCTAAATTATAATATTTATGTTGTCAAGGCTCTGTCGTCGAAACTTTGACAAGTGTAGTGAACAATGGAAATGTGTGTTTGTTTCCCTAATGGGAAACAATGGGTTTTACTCTTGTCGTGTCTTAAGACTGTTAACTTCATAACTCTAGTCCACCTCATGTAAATCCTATTTGACCAATTTTTCACCCATCTGTGTATTTCTTTCTGCCCCTTCTTTTTTATCTAGTCGCATAACATGTTTTCTCGCATACTGCCAAATATTGCCGTATTTCAATGCTCTTCAATCTTCAGTTGTTTTTTTTTTCTTTTTCAGTCCTTTGTTATAATACTCTCTATTAACCAAATGATATTTTCCACTTAAAATTATATTTGAAATAGAAGTATTATTTAATATCCTAGAGTGGAAATTCAATATACCTTCGTAATTCATACAATGCATTTTGTATATTTGCGGGCCACGCGCCGTACGGTACTAACTATCTACGTTTTAAAATGAAACCAATAACAAGGAATATCCCGGAAATGGTCAACTTTACAAATATATATATATAGTAAAAGGTATAGGACAAATTTTGTGTTTTAACGAGATCTATATTTTTATGCAGTAAGAGTTACTGAAGATTTCCGTTCTAACTCGTACGATACTTAGGTTTCGGCGCCGGTTGCATGTGGTCGGAAATTCAGATATATTTGAATGGAGGTTTTGTGACGTGGCACACGTCGGGGAGGGGTGGTGCAGTCGTATCGCCTTACAAACTAATTGTAATTAGGGGACAGTGTGTTCCCTGCGTTTACATTAACAGCGCCTCCATAAGTGTCCTTTGAATGGCAGCAAGGTCCTATGCAAGTTACTATGACTACTTCGTTCATGACACGTGATCGTAGCAAGTGGCCAATCCAGTACATTGGCGCGTAAAATTCCAACCAATCGGAACTCATTACCTTTACATTTTAATCGTTTTTTATCACATTCACATACAATTGTTTTTCTAAATTTATCGCACCCACGTGCATTTGTTTTCTCTCTGAACTTAGGTTCGTCTCATAATAATAGTATCAGTGATATTCCCGTACATAATGGCGGAAGTTCTCAAAACGTTTAGCAATCATGGGCTCTATAAAAATATTGTTATTCCAACGGGCTTTACTAAGCCTCCTTTCTTAACACATTTGTTTACTTTACGCCACAATAATACAATGCAGCAATACAAATAGATCCGAAATTGATGATATGAATACCAAGTTGCAGTGATTTCGTTACAAATATACTTCAAGACAAATGGAATTTTAGGAATATTAATTCTTCGTGTTCATGTAGACTAATCGTTGCTATTTTCTTTACAAAATAATCTTATTAAATACAACTGGAGCTACAAATTTTCTCTAGCTGTATTCGCTCACAACAAATTGCCCGCAAATTTATCGATAAAAGTTGGAGCTCTTACTGGATTATGACAAAATAATTAGCATTAAATTCGTTAGACAGTGAGGGTTAGAACTACTAAAGGAATCTCCAGTACACATTAAAAATAACTTTACATATCTATTTAAAAAAAAAAAAAAAAAACGAATGCTTGAGTATGCAAATTTAGAAATGTTTGAAGCACTTCGTATAGTAGAAAAATTACTACAGACAGTGACAGACTCGATTTCTTAAAAGTGAGAATAAGAGTGGAAAACATTTGGCATAAAAATATTGGATATGCGATCTAAGGGATATAATTTTGAGCAGTGAGCATAAGTCCAAGAAGAAGAGTAAGCAATGATAATGTCCCGTACTTCCAATTTGCACCAGTCACACTATATGACGTAAAGAGACGTTTTTTTTTTTAAATACAAAACCATTTTAACTGAAATCGGAAAGCCCTTTGCACGTCATGCAGTAACAAAATATATCGTTACTCAATGCAACTTTTAAAATGAGTTATGTACACGGGAAACGTTTGTTTTTATTATCTACTATTAGTTAATCTTGTTCTTTTATGGTTCTATGACTGATTCCGCTTCAAATAAAAATAATTTGTTTATTTATTTTATCACGAGTGAAAGGTGTGTTTTATTTTAGTCATTTGTACTTTCTCTACACGTACTATGTAGATAGTGTACAGCAAAGGTATTATATTGAACCCAAAAATTCGATACCGAAATTTTACCTGAAATACAAAAAGAAGTATTGTTTGTGTGTGTGTGTGTGTGTGTGTGTGTGTGTGACTGTGGGCAGCAGAGCTCAAAAACGAAAAGTCCGTTGAATACCAACATTTATATTTAAGTTCAGCATCTTCTAAAGATGCGGCACGAAGATTTTCAAGAAAATTACCCTCCCCCTTCCAACTACCCTTTGCATGGAAAAAATGTCGAAATTTTTAATTTTGGAAAAAATGGCTGTAACAATCTTGATTACAATCTTTTGTATTTAAGGTGTTTACATTACAAATTAAATTATATCTTGAACTTTCTGAGAATAGCCCAAGAAGGCCTCTTAACTTTTCTGAATTTTGTATAACTATAAACCATAATAGACAGACAAAGCTTATTACACAAAGAATATAGATCTGCTTAAAACACACAGCTTATATCTTATACAGATTTTCATGGAGTTGACCATTTTCGAGATATTCCTTGTTATTGGCTTTTCTCATACAGGAACTTGACTTCTGGCCACGCAAAGAAAGGAATTTTAATCCCATAGCAATCACATTTTACAACATTTAACTGCCAGTTTATCCTAGTGTATTCCCTTATTTCTCTCCTACTTATAAGGAACTAAGTAATAAGACCATTTCTGTTAATGTTTAACTCGATTAGCATTAGCATTAGTAGAGAGAAGAATGAGCTTATTAACAATAATTTGTTAAAAATATGTGGAGAAAGTCTTGTTAATGGAACACATCAGATAGAAACCATTTATTCTTTAATTTCTTTTGTTTTTGTTACTTATTTCTGATTTCTCCTCGGATTAGTTTTCTAAGGGTGCTGATGATTTTAGTAGTTGCACCTTTAAACCTGATTCATTATCATAATTCTTTCACCCTTCTGGAAATAACAAATGTCTAAGAAACAAAGGGAAAATCAATACAAGTGCTCTATCAGCCCTGCTAGCCACTTTGACCGGATGCACCGGTGTTTCTCTCCCCTTCCTTGCCTCCTCTGCTGTAAACAAACATGAAGAGCAAACAAGTACAGTGCAGTAGCTCTCAACCTAACGTCGTTTGCAACCGGTTCCAAATTCCATTCATGAGTGATGATAACATGCACTATAAAAAGTAATACCTTGTTGTAACGCCGTGGCTGAGTGGAGACCGCTCGCCTCCCACCTAGGCGGCTGGGGTTCGTTCCCAAGCCCCGCATGTGGGATTTGTGATGAACGAAGCATCTGGGCGGGCTTCCTCTAGGTTCTCCGGTTTCCCCCGCAACTCTTTCCACCAATTACTCCATCCTCACCTTTCCAATCATCAATTTTGCTTGCATTTCATATTTTTCACTTCCTCACGGTCATGCCAACTCGTTCCAGGTTCTCCATTCTTAGGTTTCGTGCTGTTGGCTTCTGGACAGACTTCTAAGCCTTAGATATCCGCTGGTAAGTTCTAGGTGGGTGTCAGCCTTACATATGGGGAGGGTAAGCAGACTACGAACGAACCTTGTAGATTGTGTTGAAAACGATGTCCTTCTACACAGATACGTCTGGTATTTTTCGTCGTCACGAGATTGTAATTCATGAACACTAGTCACACACTGTATTATTTTGTGGTCGCGCCGTGGCCGAATGGTTAGACCACTCGCCTCTCACTGGGTTCGATCCCATACGACCACATGTCAGATTTCTGGTGGACAAAGTGACACAGGGGCGAGTTTACTCCGGGTTCTCCGGTTTCCCCCACCATCGCATTCCACCGATGCTCCATCTTCATTCCATGTATCATCAGTGTCATCGCCTGCAGTGCTACAAGTAGTAAAAGTGGGCGTTAAGCGCTATCAAAAGTAATCTGCATTATTTTAAAAGCTAAGCAGCTCTAAGAAAATAAGTTTTTAAAACATCCTCCTGCTGTACAACGCCTCCTACATCAGGCACTTTCAACTGACTGTCCTCTTGTGCCTAAGTAAATGCACTGGAGCCCTAACGTTCGACTACAATTGCTACAGTGGTGGAACCAAGAATTTATATGTGAACTTACGTTTTTATATGGTTTCGAGGATATAATTGAACTGAAATTATTTATTGAATTGTACTTACTGTTGATTGTATAAAAACGAGAATAATATTTTGGACACCGCTATCAGATAACGAACATAATACGAAATAAATCTTTTTTCTTATTATACGCACAAACTGGGATGAGTATTACTCTAGCTTCACTCAATACAAACAGAAATTACTGGACATGTTACGGAGACCATTGTCTTCATTTCAACTTGGGTTTACTGCCGTGTTTTCCTCCTGGATATAGTGTACGATGAGATCATCTTCACAGTTAAATAGATTGTGTTTATTTTATAGATGTATAATGTTTCCCAAATGGAGAATTGTAGTGGTTTCCTAAGGGCTTTTAACTGTTTGAGTTTCTCTTTAAACTATTCAATTAGTTATTATTGCAAGAAAATTTAATTACTAAATACAAAACACAGTACCATTCTGTTATTTAAATTCAACTAGCGTGATGTAAAAATGTATTATAAACTTCTGGAAACCTGAGATTTCATAGGAGTTGCAATATTGATGATGATGATAATAATAATAATAATAATAATAATAATAATAACAACTTTATCAAGCCTGTTACACATTTTAGTTTACTTTGGAGAACATTGAATGATATTTGTTACGCAAAAGGCAAATACCAGAGTTACTCTTAAAAAGAACAAAATACAAAATCCTGAATGTCCAACTTTTGTTCTCATTTTGCAGTGCAGTAAATAAGCTGGAATATTTCCATTAAACCTTGAAAAACAAGCCACTCGAAATCCAGGAGAGGGAATGTTTATAATGACAGTGATTAATTCAAGAGAAGCTGTAAACTTTCCAAGTGAACACTTAAGTAATTCAAACCGAAAAATTGTAAAAGTTTAATCTCCTTAGAGGGCATTAAATTTTTAAAATGTATTGTATTATGACTTGCACAATGATCTTCCGTAAATAATCTTACTGTATATAAATACACGTGAACGCAGTTTGCCAGTTTTGCACAGTCATTATTGCTCAATTAACTGGAAAATGTTAGTACTAGTTTGAAAATATTTTTCAGGTTAGATATATCTATACCAGATATCCCAACTTCACCGTATTTGACGTGTATAAATATCCCTTGGTGCATTAAGAGTTGCAGAACTCAACGGGGCAAATTCATATTAAAATCAGTCGTGGAGCACTGGCGAGAGTCTCTTTCGCTTTACCTTAATGCAATGTTGCGAATTTGGCGTTTGTGTCGCTAAATCTAGTTTTTTTTCCATTTCGTACTGGTGGCAAAAAAATTATTATTCCCGCTTGGCGGGAATTTCAGCTTTTTCTGGTTTGCTCCTTTAATGGAGCTGTTAAATGTGTCCGCAGAAGGAAAGCTTCTATACTTGCTTTGCTGAATCGTATGTGTTTACTCTTACGTGTATTACATGGAAATAGAAAATGCTGTGTAAACATAATACAATCAAAATAAAGGGTAAAAATGGAGTTTCCGAAAACTTATTTCTAAAGTTTTTGAAACAGCAATGCAAATTAGGTTGTTTCTTTTCATAGAAGAAAGAAGGGATGGGGCGAAACTGAAATCCATTTTGTAGTCAAAGTAAACTTTTATCGAGTGTTTTTTTCATTGTTTAATTTTTATAGCCCCCTTTAACATATAGTATGGTCATTTCGGGGGCTTTACATTAAAACAGCTCGATGACTGGAGGTTCTTTAACGTTGGGTTTTTAATTATTTTATTTTATTCAATCAAACGCACATTCACTCACACATCCAGACTCTGTAGTGATGAGGGAATTGTTCTAGTTAAAAAAAAATTTCCCGCCCAGCCGGGAATTGAACCCTGGACCTCTGGATGAGAAGCCAGAACGCTGATCACTCGACCGCAGAGGCAGTCATTGTTATAGAGGTTTGTTAACTAATAATAATAGTTACGTAAATTGTTAGCTTTCTTTCTAGCTTTTTTTCAGTTCGTATTTAGACATTTTAGCTTATTTTGTACCATGATCTAGCTTATCTCTCTAAGCAAGGGTTGGCAACATTGTCCTCATGCTTATCAGCGGTTACGCTAAGCTTGTCGCGCTCATAGCATGAGGTAAAGGTCGCTCTCACCCAGTTGTCCACTGGCAAGTTTTAACTTGAAATAGCCCCTTTAAGTTCTGCAACTCTTTTAACGCATCAAGAGAGATTTATTTGTACACGCCAAATACGGGGACAGTTGGGCCCTTGGCATGCATTATAACAGGTATAAAGACTTAGAAGACATAGCACGGAACTGTCACTAGGAAAGCAGATTTAAAGTGCTGCATTTTTAAAATTTGATCAAACATTTCGAAAAGTAACAAACATATTTTTTCATGATAAAATTATATTTATTCTACTCTAGGAAAGTCTATATCTTGGTGCACTTTAACTATTTATTAACTGAAGATATAAATGGGCCTGCAAATGCTTAATAGCAGGCACTCCCAACTTTAAACCTTATTTTCTCGAAAAGTATTCCACTGATGCAACTTTTTGCTAATTTGCTTCCAAATGGTTAAACTGCTTCTCAAATAGAAACGTTAAACAAACTGGTCTTATACTTTTTCGAAATAATACTCCAATTTTGAGTAATAAGATATGAAACTTTAAAAAATAGTAGTTTTGGAGAATATAAAAGGTAATATTTTTCTACAATAATTAGAATTAATAAACAAATATAATATAACAGATATATTTGTAAACTCGTTTACTATTAAACTTGGATTTTATCACATGTTTTTAAAATGCTTCACGTGGCTTATTTTATTAGAGCAAGAATTAATACAGTAAAAGCTATTACGTAAATAACTATGCTAGCTAGAATTTCGAAACAGGCAAAAATATCATTATTAATGTGTACAATAATTGGTAGAATTCCAATAATATATTTTGTGTATTGTCCAAATTTCACTAATGCATAACCTCAATACCTTCTTATTCCCTTACTTGAGATGCAGAAAACATTAAGGTTATCTAAAATAAGCAAAGAAGTAAATAAAATAGAATCGTTAGGTGGGGCCTACAAACTAAAGAGTGTTTAAAGCTACGACGTTAGCTGTGGTGCAAGAAGCTCCATATTTCTTCTGTTATTCTCGTTTACATAAACTATCTAAAAGTAAATTAGAATAAAAAAAAAACCTTCAAAATCTGCTCATAGAAAGTTTAAGGCCACACTTGCGTGCATAAAAGTGGCATGTTGCACTGGACTGCAACTTTTGATTGTTTTTTCTCCGTTAGGTTTTATCTTGAGCTACAAAAAAATCTGGTGCCATCCAAATGAATTTTTTCCATCTTTTCCTAAAAATAATCTTTGAAAAGGTTATTCTTTTATCTATATCATGTTAATCAAGATAAACATTATCTATTACTTAGTCCCTTATAAATAAAAGGGAAACAGAAAATACACTAGGCTAAGTGACAGTCAAATATTTAAAAAATTGTGGCTATGCGATTGTCATTAAAATTCGGTTCTCTTTCCAGGGCCAGGAGTGAGACAAAAGAGGTATGAAACGGACGAAAGCTCCCCGTTTGAAGAAAATTTTAAGTGTCTATTAAACATTTGAAATCAATAATAGGGAATATCTCTGAAATTTCGGTATAATTTTATCCTAACGGATAATCCTTCAAACGGGACCGCTTCCCCTTGCCACTGGGCATTAACCATTAGCAAACAAAAGACGCGCCTCATTTAGGAGTGAGAGGCAACGTAATAAAATCTGTTTTCTGTACACTCGAAGACTGCTTGCAAGTGGAGATTCGCGCCCCAATTAAGGGTCCAGTAAGCGAGACTTTGTTTGCGGTTGGAAACCAAATCATGTATTTCCGGTGAAATCTCGGTATCGAATTTTTGGGTGCATTACAATACCTTCTCTATACATTATGTACATAGTATGTATAGAGAAAGTAAAAATATTGTTTGAAAAGGCACATTATCCTTTCGTATGCAATTTCTGCATCACTAATACGCTCTGAGAGGAAAGAGTTCTCTAGAAGTGCTTTACAGACGAGCGACACCAATCGACTGCTGACTAGCCGATTTATATTGCCATAGCACTTAGAAAAAAAGTATTGCGAAATCTAGTACCGTTATACAAACTAGCCTCTAAGGTTTCACTCCCGAACCCTGCGCATGCAAGTAACACCTTTATCAGCTGCATTGTCTATTAAGAGCGCCAAAAATATCGGAAAATCAATGTTGCCAACATATGTATATGTCACTAAAATGAAGATCCGTTATTTTTGTTAATTCGGGTGGGTTTAGACCTCATAGATCCAAAAGTTTAACAGCTCCCTGCCTTCGGCCGCGTCTGCTACACTCCTCACCTAAAAACATCCCACGGCTAAATTTTGCGCCTTTGAGCACTCATACCTCCACAACGCTTTGTAATTTAGGGCCCCTCTACCCTCATCCACGCTATGTGGCATCTTTTGCTAATGTTGGCAGCACGTGGAGAGACAAGGACACATGCAATGTTGTCAAGATGCCTTTACTTTGAGAAATAGTTACCAGAAGACAAAAGTGAAACATAAAGTGAAAAGTGTTATTTATTAGTGTGAGCTCTTTATATTGTAGCTACTATGTGACAGATATATCGATTAGTAGTTATTCCTCTGTCGAGAGTTTATTCGCCTTGAGGTCCAGAAGAAGGTGATTATAAAATTGTTCTTGGGCATCTTTGATATCAATCATTGAAGGAGGAATACCATGAAAGAAAAATACATGTTTTAAGGGATAATGGGACCGAAATTTCAAATTTCTATATTTATTATTGATATTTCTGAAAATGTTACTGTGATTGCATTGCTATTTTGTAAATATTAGCAACAAATTTTAATCGAATTGCATAAATACTTTGAAAGATATATCTATATTATTCCACAATTTATTATGTAAATATGTTGCACAGTCAAAATTACCCATGTGCCTTAAATTTAAGAAAATTGTTCGGCACTATTTAAATTTGATCTTTGAACCACACAAAGATTTAAATGGGGATATTTCAATAACTTTGATTACTGAATTATTATAGCTTTTTAAACAATTAGAAAATTTAATCTCTAAAACTAATCTTTTTGCATAAACATAATCGTTTTTGTAATATTACTAGTATTGGTGTTAGACTAATTGGGTCCTTTGTGATATTGCAATAAATACTTCTGCACATTTTGGGAAATTTAGTTGTACCTACCTATTTAAAGAAAAAACTGATACCGTAGAACATTTTGAAAGTGTAGAACTGGAGTATCACTCAGTGTTCAAGTGATGCATCCATGAAAATTGAAAAATCCACAATATGTAATATATGTTATTGAAATTTACGCTGGTTTATTATACATAATGATACTCATACTTTTTCCATACCTATATAACAATTTTAGCTTGCATAGTTAATTAAACAATAAGCTTTATTGTATCAATAATTCATTGTTCTAATAAAAATGAAGCACGCCATACAGTTTTATAAATATTCACATAAAATGTTCTATTTTACTGTAAATGAGTTTACGAATAGATATATCATATTATGTTTTTATATTAGTCCTAGTTAGCGAAGCAAATATTACTTTTCATATTCTCCAGAAGTCTTGATTTTTGAACATTTAATAATATATTTATCAAAATTTTATTACACCTTATTTCGAAAAAGTAATATTATTTTCTTTAAAGTGGTTTTGAGAGCAGTATACACATTTTTAAACAGATTAGTGAAAAATTGCATCGTGTAGAAAAGTGTTGAAAAAAAGTTTGCGAGAGAATAATGTTTAAATTTGGGAGTGCATATTAATAAGCGTGACCCTCTCCATTGATAGCTTCTGTAAATTGGTAATCAACGTTCGCCAAGTAGGAAAAAGGATAGTACCTATATGTTCTTAAAATTTACAAATTATTTAATTCTGTTATGAAACAAATTATTTCTTGATAATACATTTAATTTTAAATAGTAAATACAGAAGGCATTGAATTCCACCCAAAAATTTGATACCGAGATTTTAGTGTAAACAAAGGCTTTAAGTCACTTTGATATAAAAAAAAATTAGAAAAATGTTCGCGCGTGTATGTGTGTGTGTGTGTGTGTTTGTCTGTGGCCAGTATAGCTAAAACATGAAAAATGGGCTAAATACCAAACTTGATATTTAAGTTCAGCAACCACCAAGGATGTGACACGAAGCTTTTCAAGAAAATTCTTCCACCTCCACTACATTTATCTTGGAATATTTTTCGAAAATGTTTGATTTTATCAAGATTTTATTTGATTCCAACGATTTTGATTAAATACGATATATTCAAGATATTTTCATGAAAAACGAAATGTGTAGCTATCATGAGTTTTCTGGGAGTAGCTTCTAATGACCTCCTCATTCTTGATGACTGTTATATAGATAACTAATCCGTGCGGGACTACATAAACATGAAGATCTCATTAACACCCATAATGTGTGTTATATACCTATATTTTTTGTAGAGTTGACCATTTCCGAGCTATTCCTTTGTTATTGGTTTCAATTTAAAAATACAACTTTTCTCAAGCGGGAGGCCGACTTTTATTTCATATCTTTTGTTTTACATCCGGGAATGCAAAAGAGGAGAGAATTTCAATAGCTTAAAATATTTGACTATCGCTTTAGTGCAGTGTATTCCCTTATTTCCTTTCTACTCACAAGGAAGTAAATATTGAAACCATTTCTGCTAATGTTTATCTGGATTAGCATGACGTAGATAAAAGAATAATCTGTTGTGGACCAACTGGAGAACGTCATGTGAATGAAATACATTAGTTTTCTGTTGTTTGTTTTTTTACATTTCAAGATGTATCACCTTAACATTTTATTTCTGTGCAGAACTCGAGGATATTGCAGGCACTGTGTGTTATAGATGCAGTATAAAGTGAGGTTATATTCTCACGGAAAGCATACGTTGCCCATTCCCAGAATAATATGTTTTTACTCGCAAATAGTGAAGCTATTCTGGATTCAGCGTAATGGGACTGCAGGTACGCTCTATTGCAACTAGGTTTATTACTGCAGGGGTAAGTCCGACGCCTGAGGAGGCGAGCGTCTTGATGCCGTAGGTGTGGCGACGCACCTGTAAGAGGGGAGCAAATCACCTGGCATGGTGGGAGGCTCGAGTCCACCCCATTGGCCACCGAACCGTGGTCGAGGGCGGGTCCGGTGCGCCTTCTCCACCTATAGCTAAGTTACAAAAACATCCGCCTCTGGACATCAACTCTACTTCCCCCAGCTCCGTCTTTACACGCTCCCATTCAATGAGACGTTTTATGTGTTGCGGGCTTTTGCTTCTCCAGAAATAAACTTCTCAATTTATGGCACGTAAAAGTCGAAACCCTTGCATTAGAAAATAATTATTTTCTTACAAAATACAAACGTAAAGGATCACGAAAAAAATGGAACGTTATTTCTACTTAGTCATGTATATTTAAGTTATGCGATAGTTAACTTGAGACAACAGAAAAGTAATGGATGATCAAATAAAAAAAAATTGCAGGGATATCTATTGTTATCATGAATTGTGTACCTAACTAAGCAAGAGGATGATTTAATCAATTAATTAAAGGACTCTGGGAGTTTTTATTTATTTTATTTATAGCTTGAAGTTCTTTAACCTGGTTGGTCAAGTCGAGCGTTGAGTGAAATTGGTAAATTACTTTTGGGATCTTTGGGCATCCAATGAGATTCAAAATGTAGCTGCCCTCCGCTTCCTTTGGGCTCTGCAGCCATTTAAACATCATACATATATGCACTTGTTTTTAGCATACTATTTTTTTTAAGCTTCAAAGTGTTCCAGGCGTCTCAGATTTTATTTAAATTAAAAAAAATAATTCTAGAATGTGTAGGAGTATTATTGTAATATTACAAAGGGTTAAACTATCCTAATGCCGATAGCAATTTTTAAAAATATGTATATTCTTTTGAAACATCATTAATTTTAGAGATTAACATGCATCTACCTAAACTTTTAAGTTGATGATAGTGAAGAAATGTTTATTCATCTACATGTAAAAATTAAGCAACAATGTAGGTATTATATCTACGTATTGCGTTCATTTCTACAGCGTTTTCGAAGTTACCCTAACTTACTGCGACTTGATGAACTTGTTTCTCTCTTTCCCTCCCTCCCACTCCCTCTTACACAGACATATTATATGTAATAACTAATAATCATCTTCTTCACTTATTTTTATTTTCTCTACACGCACTATGTACAGTACAGAGTCGGTAGAGAAGATATCCTATTCTATACAAAAATTCGATACCGAGATTCTGCCGAAAATATGTGTGTTTAGGTCTTCTGAGCACAAAAGCACATTTTAAGAAAAAGGCCCCTGTGTGTGAACAACATAACTCAAAATAGAAAATTGTGTTAAAAACTAAATTTGGCATTTAAGTTCAGCATTATATTAGAATGCGGAATGAACATTTTCCTAACTTCCCTTTTAGAAAATTTGGATTTTCTCAAAAGTGGCTCTAATGATTGTGATTAAAATCCAATACATTAAAGATATTTACATGACAAATAAAATGTATATCTTTAATTTTATGGGAATAGCTTCTGAATTCTTCTACATTCTGTGGGAAGTACTTTTGCAAGACCGGTAAATCGTAAGAGACAAAATCTTACTACTTAAAATTATAGAACACTTTAAGACAAACAATTTGTGATATACATTTATTTATTTTTGTATATGGGGTTAATGATTTCCGATATGCTCCTTATTATAGATTTCAATTTTAAACTACTTAAACTTTTCTCAAACTGATATGTCATTCCTGTTTCTTTTGTTTTACTCTGGGCCATGCAAAAAGAATCACATTTTAATCATGTACCTAACTAGCTTTTAAAAGATTTGGCTATCGCTTTAGTCTAATGCATTACCCTATTTCCCTTCTACTTATAAGGAGCTAAGTAGTAATAATTTCTGTTAATGCTTATCTCGATTAGCATACATAGTTTGAAGAACACGCTTTTGTAAAAATAGTCTATTACAGAATAGATAGAGAATAGAACACGTCAGATTTTTGAAGTTACATTTTGCTTTTGAATACAAATAATGTAGTTTTATCACTAACTTTCTGGGTAATTAAGTTCATGTACTGATCGGTGCACTGGTTTCGCTCTCTCTCACACACACACACACACACACACACACACACACACACACACACAGAGTACTAGTATTTCCTGTAGCTTCTAAGTGGAGCAAAGGGCATCGTTACGATGTTTCCATGATGGATTTGGATTTCTAGTTCGTGGGTTCGTCACTATGCGCCGTGGTGAACGAGGGATCAACACGCGCCCACAGATGGCACTGTAGGAACGAAACTTTCGGATGCGAAATGGCAGAAACGTTTGCCCAGATCCCTTCTTCTTTCAAGGAATGGGGTTCTTTTACGTGCAAATAAACATCACACGGGACCACTGGCTTTTCTTCCCTTCCGAACTAAGCCATGCTAAGGATTTTTGCGTTCCATCAGCCTACTCTAGATTTGAATCTGCCTTTTAACCACTACACCACGGAGGGTGATACTTACATAGGTAAGTAAGTATACATTAGAAATATCGTCTTCACTTCTTTTTACTTTTTCTAACCCGCATGTACAATGTACATTGTACATAGAAAAGATATTGTATTCCGCCCAAAAAATCAATGTCGAAATTTCACCGGAAATATATTTTTTTAGGTTCCAGTCCGAAAACAGTATTTTTAGAAAAAGGTCTTAAAAACGAAAAGACCGTTAAATACCAAACTTGGTATTTAGGTTTGGTATTTCCCAAGGATGCAACATGAAGATTTCAAGAAAATGCCCCACCACAAAATACCCTTTGCATGGAAAAATTTTCGAAAATTTTGATTTTCTCAAAAATAGCTCTAACGATTTTTATTAAAATCCCGTATATTAAAAATATGTACATCCCAAATAAAATATAATTTTGAATTTTCTGGAAATAGCCTTTGAAGACCTCTTTATTCTGGATGAATTTTGTCTAATTTTGCGTAACTGCTAAACCGCAAGGAATAAAAAGTGTAGATCTCGTCAAAACGCACAATTTATGTTTTTTACGTTTTTGTTGTGAAGATAACCGTTTCCGAGATATTCCTTATTATTGGTTTCAATTGAAAAATGCTTGCACTTTTCTCAGACAGGAAGTGTCCGTTAAAAAAAAAAAATAAAAAAAAATTGACAATTGCATAACGACAGCTTTTAAAACATTTTACTATCGCTTTAGCATAACGCATTTCTTTAGTTCCCTTCTAATTATAAGGAACTAAGCAATAAGAACATTCTGCTAATGTTTATCTCGATCAGCATGGTGTAGAAAGAAGAATAACCTTGTGTAAGAAGTTTGCTTGTAGAGCAGAGAGAAAGTCTTGTGAGTGTAACACATCAGTATTTTTTTTGTTCTGATATTCCTTGTTTTGACAGTGCTGATGGGCTTTATCTAGCTTTGTCGCTGTTGCTGCTAAGTTTATAGTTGATGGTGGTGGTAGCGCTGATGACGATGAGTTGACAGGGATTCATTTTTTCTGCCTTAGGCGAGTTTTCCTCTAGAGTATGAAGTTTTGCTGTTGCTATTGGTCTCTCTCTCTCTTCTTTTTTTTGGCACTTCCAGCAATCAGTCTTGGGTCCAGGCTTATCACTTTCTGTAATTATTTTTACAGAATCCATGGTCCTATTTCTTTTGAAACTTTCTACAAGCGCATTTGATACACTTTCACTAATCTAACAGCTTCTAACATATCAGTACTGTTGTAATGTCTGTATATATTCGTTGTTTGCCCTTATCTCTTGGAGCCGGTGTTATGATTAACTTACAATGAGCCTAGGAATTTTAAAAAACAAAATTGTACCGAAACTATCAATTGCACGTTAAGTAAATTATTTACTCTTAATACTTATTGAAGCCAATGTGTGTATGTGTGTATATATATATATCGCAGCAATGTGGTTTAATTAATTTGTTAAATATTGTAGCGGCGTCGCTGTGCCCGAGCGACCGTTGATCTGCCTGGCCCACTATTACAATAGAGCGAACAGACAGTATATCCGGGCAAACAAAGGCCTTTGTGTGTAAGATTTCCCGGACCTTCATTCCCCCTGGGCCCAGAATATCCTTCCTTCAGAGTAATTTCTTTCTAATGGACAAAAGCTAATATCCACGTAATTCCTAAGACTGGAATTTTCGAAGCCGGCTACGGATTATACAAGGGGCCGACTAGTGAAGTGTAGTGACGTGAAGTAAAGTGAAGTGAGTTAAAAAGTCAATCTAATGAATGAATGACGCTTGCTAAGACAGTGGCTCGTTATTTGTCTACCAAAAGTGTAAGTGTTGTATTTCGTGTAGTTCTCTAGTGTCCAATAAAGTGAATTTAACCTAAAATGGTATTATCTTTTGTTACGATATTACACAATGTTGGCTACCTACTAATTTTGTGATATTGACTTTCATATACTGAACACTCATAGCAAGAAATATCATATAAGCACTGATATATCTGCAGTTGCATAACAACTATGCATTTTATGGTATTAAAGTGAATGGTATTTCAGTTACTGAAAATGCTAAGAATGAGTTCTCTTTCCCTAAGCTATTGAAATAAACATCCTCAAGATATTAGATATTTAGATTTGCTTTAATTTTCTTTCACATTTCCTGAGCAAGGTCTACTATACCGGTGGACATTACAGGAACGATACATGCAGAATAGAATTATCTTCAGCACGATTTCGTGTATCACTCGTCAGACCAGTTTTGCCAGATCCGAAAAAAATAAGTTGGAAGTCTAATAAGAAGAATCTGATATTTTATATTCATATGGATTTCTCTACCTGTTCTGCAAACAAGCTACTTATAAAAATCTTATGAGTTCCATCCACATGACTTTCTTTACATCTCTGCAATAACTTATTGTTAAAACCTTATTCTTCTATCTACTTCATACTAATCGATATAAACATTAGCA
This sequence comes from Hymenopus coronatus, assembly GCA_030762935.1. Lineage (NCBI taxonomy): Eukaryota > Metazoa > Arthropoda > Insecta > Mantodea > Hymenopodidae > Hymenopus > Hymenopus coronatus. Next base: position 78,857,233 of record CM060892.1, on the reverse strand, counting down.
GAATTCGTCTTATTACTTGCTTCCTTGCAAATAGGAGACAAATAAGGGAATACCTACACTAGGCTAAAGCGATAGTCAAATCTTTTAAAAGCTGGTCGCTATGTGCTTGATATAACTTGGTTTGCATGGCCAGGAGTTGACAAATTCCCTTATGAGAAAAGCATAAGTATTTTAAAGCTAAAACCAATAACCATAAATATATCAGAAAGGTGAGCTCTATACACCAAAAAAAAAAAAAAAAAAAAAAAAAACCGTATATGACATATAGTCTGTTTTTCTCAAAACATATATTTCCGGTGAGATCTCTGTATCTAGTTTTTGGATGACTATAGCAGCTTCTCATTGTACTATGTACATTGTATATATGTGATAAAGAAAGTATTTTATAATTGTAATTTAAGAATGCTTAAAACTGCTTCAATAATAGGATAACATATATTAAAAATAAATATATAAATTGTATGAAATTACCACCCTGAATTTAGATGTAATAGGTTACTCGTTTGGGTTCAACTCGTTAATCAGAAGCCGCTATATAACACATTGCTTACGATGATATGACATTATCACACAACCTTTTTGTCCATATTTCAATATAAAAACTCTTTAAAATATAATGTTTCCCTTTATGGTCTTCTGCACACTGTTGAATTTAGTCATTATCCTCTCCTTGTACATTTTTGTGCCTTTTACTCATTTTCTGGTATCACGAATGTTATAACACCGAATTTGATAATAGTACAATTTTTAAAATAAATGTTAACTTTCATTTGAGTAAAATCGGAAGATCTTCCAGCATGGCAACGTTGCGTCATGCGTTCACGTTGCGCTAAAGGAAGCCACAGCAGTGCTATCTATCGGCAGCCATTTAAACTACCACGCGGGAAACTGTTGTTAGAGAAAAGCAAGCTTATCACTAAGGTATCTCATCAAACAAGGTATTCTTACGTGTACATTTTGCAAAACAAGTAAATCATAAAGAGTTCAGCAAAACTTATAAGAAACTAACCTGGTATGTTCCATTTACATGGCTTTTTCTATCTGCTCTGCGAATAACTACACTTACGATTATTCTTTTATCTACATCTTGCTAATTCGGATAAAGATTACCAGAAATGATTTTATTAATCAATTCTTTTTAAATACAACGGAAATAAGGGATTACACTAGGCTAAAGCACAGGCAAATGTTTTAAAAGCTATCGCTCTGTGATTGTCGTTTGAATTAGGTTATTTTTCCATAGCCAGGAGTAAAATAAAAGAGAGATAATTTTCACGTTTGAGAAAGCTTTAAATATTTTAAAATTGAAATCAATAATATTGAATATCTCTGAAAAGGATAACTCAGGAAAACAAACAAACAAACTAAATACACCAAATGCATATAATTTGTGTACTTTAAAAGAAATTCATTTGTTGTGTATGGGGTATGAGAATGCAAATTTTGTGTGCTGATTTAGGAGATCCAACATTATTAATATGAGGAATAACAAAGACTAATAACAATTTTATCTATCTTGAAAGATAACGGAGATAATTGGACACTATTAAATACATTATCTGCACAGTCTGGCAGCAGAATAGGACTCAAGAGCCGAATGTTTTGTTTTGTGCTTTGAATCTGGTTCGATGCGTGTTTATTATTAGTTCCTGACACTAACGAGAAATGGGGTGGTGTTCTTTCAAGCTATCCGATCGTGTTCACGAGAGCTGAGCTAAAAGCTGGTAAGGAGCTATGCATAAGATTTAATCTGATCTTCAAAGATAAAGCAAATTCAAATGTGAATTATAAAAATATCTCATTCAGAAATATCGTGGAATAATTACATCAAAGCCATGTTATTGTAAAACAGGAAATGTATTAATGGTCAATAACTGCAACATCAACAATAAATGTTCATTTACAGTAGATGTTCAAAACGTGATCGTTAGAATCTAAGCAGACATCACATCTTCTTAGTCAATTTTGCCCTACCCTCGTTAGAGCTTCTGCGTTCTGCCCAATCTCTAGGGTTGCTTCAAACGCACGTGTGCTAAGATTATCAATGGTAGCATCCTCGTTATGTTACACTTTATTCTTCAAATGCCCCAGAAATAATATTCTAAAGGATTGATTTGCCATAAGCAAGAAACATATCTAGATACTCTTGATTTGTAAAGACACCCATAGTTCGGAATGCATTTAACGCTACTGCCACAACCAGCTGTTGTACTAGGTATCGAGGCACAGCATTACTGTAAACATTCCTGGCCTTCCGCTCTACACATAACGCCTCATGCTGCGTATTTGACAAGCAGTAAGCCATGACTTTATTCTAGCAGATTACGCTAAAATCTAATTCTGTAATATCATTTTGTGGCTAAACGACATTATAACTCATTTTTATAGCTCTACCTAGCTATTCTAATTGTAGAATTAAACGATAAAAGAGTTGGAATATATTCGCAATTAAGTATTTGACCAATTTAATTTTTATTTATGCAACCATGTACTGTAGAGGAACTTATGTTTCAGCTTAACGTCAGGAAGTTGCCGTTGAAGTTTGCTCATTCACATTTGTAATATCTTGTATATATTTATATTTGTTCGGTTTTTTGAAACAATCTATACACAGGATGATAGAATGACCTTTCAGTGTTTAAAACCGCCCTCTACACTTGGAGAAATGGGTATAATGCAATTAATATATTAGAGAAAGCGCATATACTTATTAATAGGAGCTACTGGAGTTTTGCAGCTGCTGTATTTTAATAAAAGTTTCAACAAAATTATCCAACCGCCGCGCAGAGATACTAGTGGGGCCCATTTGGCGCAGAAGCTCGTGGTTGTGTCCCGGGGTGAGAACAATGAACGAGGGCTAGCTGTTCTTCCTGAACGGCGAGAGATACCGGATATTTTATTATCTGCCCCCACAAACTGCAACCAGCGGGCCACATGCTCTCATAACAGGATGGATGGGCGTACTCGTAATGCATTTGACGTTTCCAAACACATTATCATCGCATCGGGATATCAAATTGCGTAAATTCCAATAGGACTGGTTTCAAAAATCTGTTTTCCACATACAAGCCTACATTCTGCGAGGATCAAAATATAATAATTTCTCCTATACAAAAGCTTACTAATCAAACTAAGGGGACCTGCCTGTGACCTTTAGCTTCCTTATTCTTAACAAAGATGTACATTTTTCTGTGTTCTTTTCTAATTTGCCATATGCCATGTGGGACGCGTAAACCATATTTAGCCAAAGCTTGTCACCTTCTGTACCACGTATAATGTACATTAGGTGGAAAAGGTATTGCATTCTAACCAGAAATTGGTTACCAAGGACTTCCAGATCCCAAAAACTCTTGTGTTCCATTCACATGATTTTTTTCTGTTCTTACAAAAGATTATTCCCTTATCTATAGCATGCTAATCGAGATAAACATTATCATAAATTGTCTTATTACTTGCTTCCTTGTAAGAAGGGATATAAGGCAATAACGTACCTACATTAGGCTAAAGCGACAGTCAAATCTTTTAAAAGCTGATCGCTAGGTGAAACAATTGAAGTTCGTTCTTTTTGCATGGCCATGAGAAAACTAAAAGAATTATGAAACGAAAGAAGACTTAACGTTTGAGAAAAGTTTAACATTGAAAACAATAACAGAGAATATCGCAAAAATCCTTAACTCTGCGAAAAAAACAACAACATAAATTCTATTTTAACGGGATTTACTACATTTTTATGTGTAGTAATTGCCTATCTCTTACAGTTTATGAGTTATGCAAAAGCCTTTCGGGATGAAGAGCATTTCAGAGAAAATTCCAGAAAATTCAAAATATACATTTAGTTGTCTTGAAATTACCTGTAAAATAAACCATTTTAATCGAAGTCCATAGATTTTTTTTTTGAGAAACTTAACATTTTCGAAAAAATTTCCATATAAAGGTTCCCTTGGGGTGGGGCATTTTCTTGAAAATCTTCGTGCCACATCCTTGTAAAATACTGAACTTAAATATAAACTTTAACCGACCTTTCGTTTGATTTATCGTGTTTATAGACACATGGACATACACATGTATACTTTATTTTTGGACTCGGGGAGGGGGGCCTCAAAACATATTTGCGGTGAAATCTCGGCTTCGAATTTTTTATTGAAATTCTCTACTTACTGCGCAGATATATAGTAGGTACGTGTAGGGAAAGTAAATCTATTTTTTTAGAAAAAGGTTCTGTGTGTGTACAGTATAATTAAAAATTTAAAAGTCAGTTAAATACCAAACTTGCTGTATCAAATCAGTATCTTCCAAAGATACGACTCGCAGATCTTCAGGAAAATTCCCCCACCCCTAACTACCTTTTACATTTGGAAGATTTTTCGGAATTTTCTATTTTATCAAATATGGTTCTAACAGTTTTGATTAAATTAACATACATATATCAAATATATTTACGTAAGCAATAATATTTATATAGCTAATTATCTTGGAATAGCCTCTGAAGGCCTAGATAAGTTTTCCATAACTGGCAAACCGTAATGAAATAGATACTATCTAAATAATATAGATCACATTAAGACACACAACTTTGTTCAATACTTTTTGTGGACTTTCCGAGATATTCTTCAGTAGTTTTAATTTTCTAATACCTATGCTGTTCTCAAATTTTGTTTTCTTAAGAATGTCCAGCGGAGAAGTGTTAATAATGGTGTTCTAGATGCTGAAACTTTGGATGCCTATCTTTCAATTTTCAAGAAGATGACTGGCCGTGTTTTCTTTACTCCTGGACCACGCACAGAAGAGGGAATTTTAATGTGTAAAATTATGAAAGAAGAAAGAAGATATTAAGAAGAAAGCATTTAAAAATTTACGACTTGCCACTGTTACTATAAACATAAATGTGTTTTTGTTAGATAGCCAACAATAATGCCAAATTTACGGCTTTTTATAATGTAATTTCTTGCTTTATCTCATGGTTGGTAACCCAAAAATGATAGCTACAGTTGATTTATTTATTTGTTTCATTTGATATTTCTTTGATGTTTTTAAGTGAGTTTTCACATGTTCTTTTGCTAAATAATACCATTGCAGTCATTTTAGTATTATTTAACATATTCCATATTTGTTTAACGCGTCTACAGTTTTGTCCAAAGGTTTATTTATTAAATTATTTTTACTAGATGTGTTTTAAGATGCCGTATTATATAATTTTTGATCAGTTTTACAAACTGTCGAGAGCTTTAGGTGGTAAGTAATTTTTTTTATATAATGTCATCTTTGTTATTTGCTGTATCCAATAATGTAGAGGCTATTTTAATTCTTTTCTTTTGTTTATGTTTCTTAAATATGCTGTACACCAGTTGAATATTGAATATTAAAACCATTGCTTGTGGTAATGTGATTTAATTCTTTCACACTTCCTTGTAGATTAGAGGTGTGTTAATTTATATATTAAAATTTGAACAACAGCATATTTTTGACTTTTTGGGCTGATCTTGGTTTTCTTTATATTATTATCCTCATGAATATGTTTTCTATAAATACCAAATTCTAAGTTGTGACATTTTTAAATCCAAAAGAGGTAACATACGATTTTGTTCAATTTATATTGTAAACTTAAAAATAGTTAAAAATAATATGACACTTTTTTGATTGTTTCATTTATATACCCCCTTTAATATCTATAGTTATCGGGAGCTTTGATTTAAGAAACAATTAACTGCAGGTTCTTGAATTTATTTTCTACATTTTATTTTCTCCAAACACCGCACATTCACTCACATTCATACTTCCAGATTATTTGGGGTTAGGAAATTGAACCCGGGACCTCCGGGGGGGGGGGACATATCACTCGTTATTAACATTATTTAGACATTGCATTCGCGTTAGAAGATAGGCTTCCCATCAATGTGTGTACTTTTCTGAGGACGCGTGAAAAGTCAGAGAAGGATTTGCAATTATTCGATCGATCCTGGAGTTTCTTACGCATGATTACTCATTAGATTGTATGGGTGAAGATTGCACATTCCTCGGTTCAGTTCCCCGGGAGACCATAGAGCAATAACCAGAACATCGATACAGCAAGCAAGCCTTGGTACAGCCGGCAGCTTGCTCCATTGCCGTAATGAATTGCAGAGTAAATCGGTATTTACAGCCACCATCCTTACTGCAACAGTGGAACAAGCGACGTTTGGAACTTTACAGGTTCTTAAACGCAACCTCAGCATTTTGGCTCAATGGTTCTTAAAACATCCAGCATCAGTGGTTTAAAGTCTTCATCTGTTTGCTTATTATTTCAATAAAGGACTTTGGGTAACTTGTAATCAGATTTTAAACAAATTGGGTTGTGTGCATTAAACATGTTCCGGACTCATCTTCTTTGCGTCAAGAATTATTTATGCATTACAATACATACGCAGCTCTTTTGATATTTATCATGACTAACCAGATTTAACCGACTGTATGAAGATATTTTTAAATTTCCAAACAAAGTTCCTAGCAGATATCTATTACGATGTAATGAAAGTATAGTGATGATATACGCTATTAAAATTACATCGACTCTGGAATAAGTAGGACATCTACATTTTCAGCTTTAGGCACCGTCTTCGACGTTGATCCACATGGTTTTAGAATTCTCATACGGCCTTTCCTCAGTATATTTCGTGTTACATATTTTACAAAATAAAACTAATGAGTACTTCTACAATTGTTATTTGTGATTGGTTTTCTTTTTTTATTATTATTATTATTATTATAACAAACATAAAAACTTGAAAGTGTTTAACAAAAACTAAAGAATGTAGCCACTCTAAGAATTTAATACGTAGGACATTTTTATAGTAATTTCTGAAATTTTCGGATCGATTGCTGAAAATTATCACACATAAGCATTTTAAGTAATACAAATCTGATGGGTTCCATTCACATAACCTTCTCTAGCTGTTCCAAATACAAGCTATTCTTACTAAAGATTATCCTTTTATTTACATCATGCTAATCAAGATAAACATTAGCATAATTGGTCTTATTACTGGCTTAATTGTAAGTAGAAGGGAAATAAGGGAATATATTATATTTAAGCGATAGTCAAATCTCTTAAAAGGTGGTAGCTATGTGAAACAATCAAGACTCGGTTTGGTTTGCATGGTCCCGTTTGAGAAAAGTTTGGTAGTTTAAAACTGAAACCAATAACAAGGAACATCTCAAAAACGGTCAACTCTATAAGAAAAAGTATGACATATATGTTTTAACAATATCTGCATTTTTGTGTATTAAGTTTTTATCTCTTACGGTTTAACCGTTATGTAAAATTCTGCAAAACTCATCAAGAACGGAGAACTCCTAAAGACCATTCTCAAAAAATTTAAAATATACATTTTAATCGCGATGTAAATATTTTAATATACAGCATCATTAGACCCGTTTTTGTGAAAAACAAAAAATTCAAAACATTTTTCCATATAAAGAATGATTTTTGATGGAACCTCTTTCTAAAAATACCTTTTTCCTCAAAACATATATTTCCGGTGAAATGACATCAAATTTGTGGGTATAATACAATACCTTCTCTAGCTACTATGCATAATGCTGTAATGGTTACCATGCTAACTTCATATACCCAAGGTCACGGGTTCAAACCCGACGGAGGACGATGGGTTTTTTTCGAGCGTAAAAATCCTTAGCATTGCTTCCTTTGAAAGGGAAGTAAAGCCATGGTCCCGTGTCTTAGATTTACGGCACGTAAAAGAACATCAAGTCTGATAGGCCTCTGAGCAAAATTAAGCGGTCTTTCACGCCCAGTATAGAATGGGACGCTGAGAACCACAACTGTGAAAGACCGTCCATAAATAAAACTCCATTTCATTTTTTCTAGCTACTGTGAACATTATATGTACATACCTGCTAAGGAAAGTAAAAAAGAGCACACGTTTTCCCGGACAAAATAATTGAAAAATTTGAATGTGCATTCTTTATTCTGCTTTGGAATATTTAAATGCCACAAGGGCTTTAAATACTCCGAAATTAAAAGTTTCTAATAGAGCAGAGAGTATAAAAATAATAACGAGCATAAAAGATAATATGATTGATTACTAAAAACTACAAATCCGGTTTAGAAAAGTAAATAGATACATACTTAGCATTTTATTAAATCTTTATGTTTATTTATATTCGTGAAATATAATCTACCAAAAGTAGGTTTATCTTTTCCTCTTGCATGAACTTATTAGAATTTGAAGAAGTTTTACTTTCTCTAGCACATATACTTAAAATGTACGTAATAGATAGAGAAGGTATTGTACTCCACCTAAAAATTCGACGGCGAGATTTCACCGGAAATATATGTTTTGAGGTCCCTAAATCCGAAGAAAGCAGCTTTAGAAAAAGATCCGCGCGCGCATGTGTGTGTTTGTGTGTGGGTGGGCAGCATAGCTCAAAAACTAAAACACCGTAGAATATCAAACTTGGTATTTGTATTTAGTATCTTTCAAGGATGCAACACGAACATTTTTATAACGACCCCCTATCACAAACCACATTTTACATGGAAATATTTTTGATTTTTTTTTTCAAAAATGTCTGTAGCAATTTTGATTAAAATATGATATTAAAGATATTTACATCACAATTAAAATGTATATTTTAAATGTTTTGGGAGTAACCTTTTGGAAACCTCTATATTCTGAATGAACTCTGCAGAATTTTGCAAATCGGTTGAACTGTAAGAGATAGACGAAAATTACATCACAAAACATGTAGATTTCGTGAATTTGTAGATGTGTTTTAACACATAATCTATGTCATGTACGTTTTGCATGTAGTTGACCGTTTTCGGTTGGTCATATTGGACGATGAATGAAATTGGTGAAATAATGTTAAAATGATCTCGGGGTCCATGTTACTTAAAGTTACTAGACGTTCGGCTTCTCAGGATAAGGGAAAACTTCGGAAAAACCTTTTTCCAGTAACTCACCCTAAGCGAGATTTGAACTCGTGACCTGTTGAATATGAGGCAGACACGCTACCACCACACTACCAAGGCAGCCCGCTTTTTAATGGTTTCACTTTTAAGCTACCTAACTTTTCTCAAACTGGACTTGACTATCGCTTTAGTCTATTGTATAGTTTTCTCCAAAAATGTTTGACCTTCAAACGGGACCGCGCTCTCCTGCCACTGGACAGTAACCATTAGCAAACAAAAGATGACCCTGTATTGGGGGCGAGAGGCAACATATTAAACTCTCTGCTTCCTGGAGATTCAAGAGATTCTGTTTGCAAGTCGAGATTCGCCCCTCAGTTAAGGGATCAGTAAGTGGAACGGGTTAGATTCCAGCTGTACGTCTCCTAATCCCAAGCTTTAAAGTGAAGGCGCCTTTGGCAGAGGATTAACATTTTCCTAAAAATACTGTAATATCTTATTTCCTTTCTACTTACAAGGAAACACATAAGACCAATTCTGCTAATTTTTATCTACATTAGCAAGACGTAGATAAAAGAATAATCTTTTCTAAGAATAGTTTGTATATGGAAATTTATTGAATAGAGCACATCAGAATTTTGTTAAATATCATGCTATAAATTATTGTAGAAATTCAAAGCAAGTTATTCACAAAAATAGAATCAGAAAATATTCTTCGGCCTTGAGAAGAAGCCTCATCATAACTTTGGAAACATCAAAGTTCAGTGTTGACAGCGGGTGCCTAGTGTCTGTCCTGGATGAAATAGTCCTAAGTATTATTATTGCTCTACTGAAATTACATCATTATATTTATATGTTTCTGAGTATACTTTTATTAAAATCTAATAAGTATTTTCTATGAATTTTGATAGTACATGAGGCCCCGGTAGTTTGAGCTAATTGGAGCTGAAGCTACCTATAATTACAAAAAACTCGGATTATACGGAAATATCACTAAATCAATAGATAAATAATGAACAATTGTTTAATTAGAATAGTAATGCTTAAAAATAAATCAACAATAAGTAGATACGTGTGTTATACGGTGGGCTCCCTGCAGTACAGTTTGTATAAGTACATATCATCTACATGCGGTCAGTCTGATACTGCTGTAAAATGTATTTTATTACTTAAGCTAAGTATTTCAATGACCACTGTCGCTTATGGCGATTGCTGTAGCAATACAGTACATTTTTCTGAAAGGATTGTACACCCTGTGCAATTGATTGACAGAGAGTTCTAATTAGCGAAGGGTCGACAAAGAAAGAGCAAGCGTACTCCTTCAAAACTTGCGGTACCTGACAATCAGTATTGGAAATGCATTATTTCTGTGGATTATGAACGAAAACCTTTGTCACAGTTTTACCTCTATTGTGCATGGAAAATTAAAAGAAGCTCAAAATGTAATATATTCGAGAGTGCATAAAACATTTATGAGGACAATGTATAAAAACGGATTTTACTCTGGTTTTATGTAAAATTTTAATTTTTTTAGACCAGCTCGAAGTGCCTGAAACCTCGAAATACCGTACCTCGAATTACTGGGACTTTACTGTATATATTTAATGGACATACTCCAATAACATACCTAATTTTGTTAGATTTTAAGAATAAGCATTATGCATATAAGCATGAAATTCATTTACTGGAACCTTCCTTAGCATTTTTGATACTGCGCATATCGTCTTTATGAATGATTTGTGAAAAAAAAGTTAATGAGTATAAAATAACTTGCGCTTATTTCCAGAAATCAGGCAATTGAAGTTTTCACTTGAAGTTGAATGCAAGACGTATAAAATGGACCGTGGTTAAAAGACATTATAGGTTTTATGTGCCACTTTTTACAGAGTACTTTAATTGTATCTATCGAATTTAATAGAATATGCTAATATGTTAAACTGTCTGTATTTCTATAGACGTATAAATATTATAATGTGATTTTATCTCTTTACTATAATTTGATTTCATACTTAGCAATTTGCCGTATATACATCTTGTTACCTATGATAATATTTGCCAGAAGGGCATTCAGCTATGCAGTAAATATATATTATAGATTTAAAAATATAATCATTAAAAAATTATGCTAATTCTTATTGATAATGAGAACTTCTGCATAAGAAATAAAAACCTGCATCTTAATGTTTCAAATTGTATTGCTTGAAATGAGGCAGTTTCAAGTACACAACGTGAAATATTTGGAAAATGTTTTATACAACTTTTATTTGATATAAATTGTGTATGTTATCGAATTAGCACCTTCTCTGAAAATTTACTAATACTTTCATGTTAAGGGTTCCAGAACCGAAATTTGATCAAAGTTTGCAACAACAAAAATAAATAAATAAAAAAATAGAATAAATTAAAAATATCATTTGAGTTGAACAATAATTTGAAACTTTAGCTTTAATTACAAGTGTCACTTATTCTCTCGGAACTCTTTAAAGCTTCAACCATGCCCATTTAAATGCCAAAGTCATTTATTTTTTTAATTTTAATGTTTGTACTATCAATTATTTTAACTATTATTTTAAATGGATCAAATGTTAATTAATCTTGACAACAAGGATGAACTTAAAAAAGAAATAAAGAAAAACAAAACAAAAAATCGATGTGTTACATTCTCATTTTTCTATCGTATGAGGCGTCAAAGCATTCTTAAAATATCTAATGTGCTACTTCACCAAACTTTACATAGTTATTTTGCAACAAACTATGCCTACAAAAGCTTATTCTTCTATCCACTAATCGTGATGCACATTAACAGTAATGGTCTTATTACTTAATTTCTTGCAAAAGAAATAAGGGAACATGTTAGGTAAAAGTGATAGTGAAATTTTAAAAGCTGTTTCTACACGTTTTAATCTCTGAAGAGACTGCCTCCGTGGTCGAGTGGTCAGCGAGCTCTCACCCGGAGGTCCCGGGTTCGATTCCCGGCTGGGGCGGGGAATTTTTCTTTAACTAGATTTATTCCCTATCCCCCACAGAGTCTGGAAGTATGAATGTGAGAGAGAATGTGTGTATTAGTAATATAATAATGATTAACCTAATGTTCTAACCTACAGCAATACGAGTTGTTTCACAAGTCAAAGCCCCGGATATGACCATTGAAGTTAAAGGGGGCTATACAAATGAAACAATATAAAAAAAAAAATAATAAAAAAAATTGCTGAAGATATGAACTCGACCACTGAGGCTAAATTGTTAAAGCAAATGTATTTAAGATTTACATTTTTTCTGAAATAACTAGAAATTTCTGAGCCAGGATTTAATAGTATTTGATAGTATTATAATTTTAAAAATATATAATGTGATTTATGCAATGAATGGAATATTTTATCATAAGTAAAACAAAACATTTTTCTGTCAGAAACAGTTAAAGATAATGTCAGTATTAAATTTAAAGCTCGCCTGTAATTGTGGTAACATGGGATTCATTTTGGAAAAAATTACGTAAAAGCAAAACATACAGAAATACATCTGTAAAATTCTTAAAGATAATTTTAAACGCTATTCGTAGCAAATCATAGATGTGCTTAATTATTTCTCTTACATCTGGCAAATATGGTATCGTAATAATGAAAATATTTATTTTCTATGAAATCTGAATCCCTAGGTACAAAAGGCACAAACACTCAAATAACATTAGCTATACTGCTAGGCACAAAAATGGCAAATAATATGTTTTTTTAGAATGTAATGGACGTTGCACTTGATGTCACCCAAGACCTGAAGGAGTGACTCCTCGTTATGATTTATCGTTGGGTCCAAGTCTCGTCAAATATTGACGTCATCTGTCTCCCTCACCTTCCCCTTCACCTCTGTGCGGTTGATGATGAGTTAATTTCCCTTCCTCTCAACTTGTTACACTTTGTCCTGCTGATTACTTTGGAAACTTGGTTAATCTGGGGTGCGCGGAGACGTCCTTGGCAACTTGTTAACTTAGCTAGACGAAATGGTTTCAAACGAAACTTCGTACAACAACGGGGTCTTGGGATTATTCTCCACGGCACTTCTCCTTCATTTTAAACGAGCAAGTATGCATTATGTTAAATTGTTAAAACTCGAATTATGCCTTCCATGACCCCAGCTTCATAGAAAATTTAAACGCGATTATCATCAGCTTATAACCAGTGCCACTTTCGGCGCGAACATTGTGGCTATGTGTGCATTAACACCTTACCCAGAGCGGTTAAAAACTAATGCGTTAAGTAGCTTTACCCTTCTTAAGCTAAAAGTTTCAAACGTTTCGTAACTTATTTTTAATTTTTCTAGCACTCGCGTAAAGGCACAGAACGAACAGCGTTCAATTTCACGAGTTCACTTATGAAGATTTTGAATAAAATATAAGCATATTTTCTTTTTCTACATGTACGTACAAAGTGGGTAGAGACGGTTGTATTCTATCCATAAATTTGATGCCGAAATGTCATCGGAAATAAACGTTTAAAGGACCACTGAATCCAAAAGAGGTATTCTTAGAAAAAGAGCCGTGTTTGTGAGAGTGCTTTGTGTGTGTCTGTGTGTGTGTGTGTGAACAGCAAAAAATAAAAACAAACAAACAACAAAAACGAAAAGTTCGTTAAATACCAAAATTCAGCATCTTCCAAGAATCCCACAGCTCCAAGCATCCTTTCCTAAACATTTTTTAAATTTTTGATTTTATCAAAAAAGGCCCTACATCACGTTATTTACCATTTTAAACAAACACTAAGTCAAATTGGGCAGTGCGTCTTAAATCTAACCAGAAATTAAAGGAAAAGAAAGAGGTGACTCCACTTGATTCAAAGATTTTAAACAGAGTCAAAGTGTACTGGCTGAGCCTCTCAAACCTATCCTCTCGGTACGCTTCAAATAGGGTTGAATAGCTCTGTAATGGAGGATGGTGGTTGTTAGCAAAAACTCTGATGTGTTCTAGTCACTTAACTTTTTCTAGATAGTCCATATACAAACTAATCTTACATAAGATTATTTTATCTACATCATGCTAATCGATATAAATATTAGGAGAAATGCTCTTATTACTTGCTTCTTTGTAAGTAGAAGGGAAAGAAGGGACCACATTAAACTTAAGTCTGCAGTAAAATCTTTTAAAAGCTGGTCGCTCTGTGAAATAATTGAGGTTCGGTTCGTTTTGCATGGTCCCGTTTGAGAAGTGTTAGTTTAAAATTGAAACGAACAACTAGGAATATCTCGAAAGCTGTCAGCTCTATAAGGAAACGTATCACATAAATTGTGTTTAATAAGTTTTTGTCTGTCTCTTACGGTTTAACCATTGAGCAAAATTCTGCAAAACTCATCCAGAAAATGGATCTTTAGAGGCTATTTCTACAAAATTCAAAACATACATTTTATTTGTGATGCTAGTAGCTTTAATAGATATTTAAATAAAAATTGTTAGAGCTATTTTTGGAAGAATAACATTTTCAAAAAAGTTTATACTTAAGGATAGTTGGGGGTGGGAATTATCTTGAAAATCTTTGCGTCGTTGAAAAATACGAAGTTTGATATTTAGCCGACTTTCGCTTTTGAGCTGTTTTGCCCACAGACACACTCACACAGCCAGACACACATACGGACATGTCTCTAAAAAAAGGGACATATTTCTGGTGAAGTATCGATATCGACTTTTTGGGTGGAATACAACACCTTCTCAATCCACTATGCACATTGTACATACGGGCTAGAAAAAGTAAAAATGTTTCAGAATTCTTCGTAGAGGTCCCGAAATACACCGTATAGTAAGTATATAACACAATATTGTTAGATATTATATCATTTTTGCCCAAAACTCAATGAAGCATCGCCTTAACAATACTTCATGATTGAGAACTGATATAACGCTACCCGTTGGCGGTTCGGCGTTATTTTGGGGAAGGTAAAGTATTCTCATCAATCCAGCTTGAGAAACAGAGGAAGTTCACGCTGGAAGAAAGTGGGGCTAAATTTACCACTGTCAACATAAACAGCCGCTTTGGATTTTGGACCACATTTTATGAATGACATTATACATGGTAGAGAAATAAAGCCATCCATTAATAAGATGGATGAACCTCTGGTGAGTCGATTTTGTTATTTTGTTTTTATTAGTGTGACGTGTCCCAGTGGTTAGACCGTTCGCATTTCACGAAGGTATCCGGATTTAGTCCACGGAATGACTTGTGGGATTTGTTGGGGACAAAACGGTGATTGGTCGGGCTTTATCCGAGTACTCCGGTTTCCCCCGACATCCATTCCGTCAATCACCTTGTCTATCATCCATTTAGCCTTAATTTCATGTAATCTACTTCTTCACTCTCGTGCCTGGCTACGAGCGGATCCCTCGAATCCAGGTTCTTCATTCTGTGATTAAATTTCGTTATCTCTTCGAAAGATTTCTTATTCTAGGTACCTAAGCAAGTACTAGGGGAGTTAAGAGCTCCGTAAGGGGAGAGTAAGGCGACTGTTGTGTATTTGCTTTAACTTGAAGTAGATGGTAACATGGTAAGTAGAAAGACATAGAAGTATATTGCACATGGTGGTTAGCAATCCTTAACTACCAATCCCAAACTCTGATTGCAAAGGTTCCCCTCGTTTCCCAACAAGCCCCTACACGCCTAGCTGCGCAGACCAGTGCAAGTGTCACAAGCTGAAATGCTCTCGAGGGCAAAAGCCATCCAAGGTCGCGCGCAATACATTCGTTGTAATGGGAAAACAGTGAAATTAAAAACAGCTATAATTATGTCATAAGGATATTTGAATAGGAAATAATTGCGACAACACGTTCTTTATTGAATGCGTAGGCTTTCACGAAGCGGCCTTCTCCGGAAGCTAAGAAGACACACCGTTCTTTATTATTGTCAGCATCTACGCACAGGGATTAGACTTGAATGTTCTCTTGAGAGTTGAATAAAATCACTTCATTAACTAGACGGAATTTCATCCCACAATTGGACAAAACAAAAGTAAATATTATCATTGAACTTGAATATCGCATACCTGCATTTACAGTGTTTTACAAATGGGGTGTAAGCATCATAGAGAGCATAATTCAGCCTTGATTCCGTTTTCGCAATTTCTTCTCAGTGATTCCATGTATACATTCTGCTTTTTTACTTTATTCATAAAGTCGTACACAAGAATTACAAAGGGGGTTTGTTAAGAGTGTCTGCAGTAAAGCTGTCAAAATACTGAATTAAAAATGCCAACTATGCTGGGTTCGATTCCAAGCTGATGAAGCAATTCTTATTTCATAATCATTATTCCCCACCACCATATGAATGCGATACTGAATGTGTGTTAAACTAATCGAGAAGTACAGTTTTAACGTATACCTCAATTTAAGTAGTTATAGAAGGTCAAAGTGGTAATACGAAGATATTACCTAAAGTGGTATGTAAATAAATAAAACCAAACAAATAAATAAAATGATTTAGTAGGGAAAAATGCACTTCTGGATTTTCAGAGACGGTATGTACAGTATAAAAATAAACTAAACGTGAAATTAGGTACCTGTATTCCTCTTCAATAACTATGTTCAAGACGTTAAGCAAAGATTTTCTATCAGTATTTGTGGTATATTTGAGTTAGATAAGAGTTGGTGTTCTTCCTGAAATAATTTACAAACAAAATAAAATTAGAATCGATTATTATTGTTCTTTGTGTTCTAACACTTTTGTAAAATTCCTTTTTACCGCCTTGTAGGGTTGTATCTCAATCTAAATTATAGATTTTAAAAACTAAGTTAATCGAGATTTCGGGTACTTTTTTTAATTTAGGAAAAATTAGACTATTGAAGCTAATATTTTAACACTGCCTTCTAATGCTAATGAACATATACAAAATGGTTATAAGAATGAAATTAGTGTTCTCATTACCTTTGCCTTTATTCTCATGGAAACAATTTTTCGCAAAATGTATCGAGTATAGTCTGTGGTATTTCGATGGCACAAATTTGTCACGCCTCAGAGCAGCTAACGACTTACTCAGTAATTCTGGTGTATGTATTGGAAGCCTAAAATAAATTATCATTCACTTAGTGACCGAGGAAACCCACGAGAATAAATCGGAATGAACTTGGAACACAAATCACAAACGTTACAATTTATTCTTACCGATGGAAAGTGATATCGGAATTTTTTTCCGGTGGTTGGTACAGTTATACAGCAATACGAATGGGCCATGTTAATTACTAAACCCTAATACTTTGAATCATTTCACCTTTAAAGCGTACTGAACATATGGCAAAAAGCATGATCTACCCTCCAAGTGCCTATGCGCGAGAGGTTTCAGTTATTGACAGCAGCACTAGCGTTAACAGTGTGTCTAGGTAGTATAATTCCAAGATCTTTGTTTCCCAACAACCGCTTGGAACAATACGAAAGCCAGTGAAGCAAGGACAGCAAAAATAACAACATATTTCATATTTCTCTGACAAAAAAGTACGAATAGTAAGAGCACAATTACAACTGACATTGAGAGAGTAATTGGCAGTGGAGGATAACTATGGCAGGATTTTCCAGTACTGGACCGTCTTTAAGGCATCCCAACTCCTAGGCCGGTCAGTTGGCAGAAAAATGGCAATGCTTCAACATAAATTTCACGAACTGTAAGAAGAATTAGTGATGGAAACGGCAGTTGAAACAGAGAACTCCAGATTCTACGTTGGTTCCTACCACCATGCAGTAACTTCGGAATTTACCTCGTTCATATGTTTTTAAGTGGAGATGTCCGAACGGTAGTGACCCATGCAGGCATCTTACATGTAGATAAATTTGGTAAACAGGAGTTAATTCATAACAGCTAAGAGCCACTGTGAAAGGGCAAACTCTAAAAAAGAGTAAATAAAAATTGTCAGGAAATCTTTTATATCCGTTTAAGGAAAGAGATTTTTTTTTTAAATGCACGGGAGCTATTTTGTCAGCTTTTGTTTTCACGTTATCTAATATCTTTCGTGTTAAAACGCTGTGAAGACTTGATTTATGAAGCATTTTATCCAGATTTCCTCTTCCATTAGCCTCGGAGGCGGAATAGCTTAAGGTATCATTATACTCATTACTTCCTTTTTGTTGAAAATTATATCCAGCGTCCGGCATTTTAACCCCTTTTAGGTGGCGATGCGCGAGGACATTTTTTTTTCTTTTCTCTGTGCCCGTATGCGGAGAGGAAAAAGGGTGCCACACACGCGCACGTAAGGGACCGACCCCACTGCAAATAACGGAACCGTACACTCGCTCCATTACCCCTGGAGACAGGCAACCTGCCGTGTTTCGGTCCATCACCAAGGGAACTGCGACAAGTGACATAACACTCGCATGTCGCCACACCTAATTTGGCAGTGATTCTCATTTTAAATTGCGCTGTCTACATATGCGAGAACATTGAAATGAAACACCAGCTTTGATCAGGTTTTGCTTTTTTCGCGTTTCATTATGCAGGGTAATAAAATATATTATTTATTTGTTATATCTGATAAAAAATGTATAGACAGCTACTATTATTATTTTTGCTACATTGCAAAAGTGTGACTAAAAGTTCATGTAATTTTCGATGTTGTATAAAATGTTATACCAATTTATGATTTTGAATTTTAATTAGTCAGTTTTTTATAATACAATATACATTGAATATTTGTCATAATTGTTTCTTTTAGCAACGTCTATTATAAGCAGAGAAATGTAAATGGAGTTTTATTTAGGGGCGCTCTTTAACTACTGTGGTTCTCAGCGGCCCATTCTAAGTTGGGCGTAAAAGACCGCTTAATTTTGCTCAGAAGCCTCTTTCATCAGGCTTGAGGTTCTTTTACGTGCCGTAAATCTAAGACACCAGCCCAACGGTTTTAGTTCCCTTCCGAAGGAGACCATGCTAAGGATTTTTGCACCCGAAAAAACCCATCGTCCTCCGCATGGTAACCATTACACCACTGAGGGCGAATATTATGAGTTGAGGTTATCTCCTATGGCGCCATGGCCATTTTGTTAATAACCTCTTTTTTTTTCTCCTAATTTCTTTAATCCTATTCTCCTTAACCCATTTTTCCATTTTTATTTTATTTTACTTAAACTTGTTTAATTTCTCTACATGTACTATGTACATAGTGTATAGAGAAGGTATTTATTGCACCCAAAAATTCGACACCAATATCTCAGCGGAAATATATGTTTTTGTACCCCCTAAATAAAAAAACAAGAATTTTTAGAAACATTTCCGTGTGTGTGAGGAGGGGGGCAGCATAGCTCTTTTTTTTTTTTTTTCGAGTGGAGGGCAAAATCCACCTTAAGGACTAACCCGGGCTGGCTAGCCCGGAGTGTCGGGGTCTCCCAGAGTGGGCCTACCGACTAAAAACCCTCCACCCGGAGTGGAAAGTGAGGATTGTTGCGGTACCGCTGTTGCACCCGCGTAGTGATGGAAAGGAAAATGAAACTGGCCCGCTGTGCGGCCACCAGTGGGTAAGGTAGTGCTAGCAGACCGACTTGACCAGGGCCCAGCCGGCCTCCTATGCGGATTCAGAGATAGGGATAATTAAGGATTATAGGAATTTAGCGTTGGTGGTAAGGAGTGTAGGGAGAGGTGCCACTCTCTCCCTATGTTTATTGGTGACATTGCTGAAGACTGGTCTCTAGATGAGGTGCAGTTCTAGCGTCGTAGTTTGGCTTGTGTGTCTTCTGCCTATGGGGCCGAGTCTCTGAAACAAACTAAGGAATGATGGTGAGTTCCATTCCATGTCAGTGAGGCATAGCTCAAAAGCGAAAAGTCCATTAAACATCAAACTTGGTATTGAAGTTGAGTATCTTCCAAGGATGGGACACGAAGAGCTTCAAGAAAATCACCCCACCCCTAGCTACCTTTTACATGGAAAAATGTTCGAACATTTTGATTTTCTTAAAACTGGCTCCAGCGATTTTTATTAAAATATCCTATATTAAGGATAATTACATGAAAAATAAAATGTATATATTAAATTTTCTCGGAATAGTCTCTGAAGACATGTTTATTCTGGATCAATTTTGCGGAATTTTGCATAACTGGTAAACTGGTAGACAAAACTTACTTGATAGAAAATGTAGAGTTCGTTAAAACACCCAATTTTCGTCATATACGTTTTATACGTTTTTTTCGTGGAATTGACCAATTCTGAGATATTTCTTGTTATTTGATCTAGATTCAAAATACTTAAACTTTTAAACACGGAAAGTTGTAAACTCCTGGCTTCGCATAGAAACTGATTTCAACCACATGGTAACCAGCTTAAAATATTTGACTATTTTGCCTAGTTTATTCCCTTATTTTCCTCCTACTTACAAGGAAGCAAGTAATTAAGACAATTTCTGCTAATGTTTATCTCAAGTATTATAAAGTAGGTAGAAGAATATGCTTTTTAACAATAATTTGCTTCAGCGATGTAGAGAAAGTCACGTGAATGGAACACATCGGATTTTTATGTTTAGGATTTCAAAACCATTATATTCGTGTCCAAGTTGTCCCATTTATTATCCAATATTTATTTTCTCCACTTTTCAGTTTCTTTACATTGTAATAAATCATATTCTATACAGCTTGTTTTTTGTATATAGCACATCCTTTTCGCAGTCTAGCTCTTATACCTTTTAAGAGTTTGGATCCAGTTCAGAACCATGCTATTCATTCTCTCTCTTTTTTACTGCATATATTTACATACTTTTCCCTTCCTCATCCTATTTTAATCATTTTATACATCACAGTGATTTAATTTCTTCCACACCTCCCCAAATAGTTTGCCTTTGTGTATCATTTCTATTCTATGCTTATCTAATTATATTCCAGAAAAACTCTTAACACTCTTATCTTCATTAACCATATTTTCCCAACCCTCTTTCCTGCTATTCATTTCCTATATTCATCCACAAATTTTCCTGAGTTTTACTCTTTTTTTGTTGTAGATACAACGTTGGATTAATTCGTCATTACTTTATACACATCTATACAAATATTTAAAATCCTTCCAATTATTACATATTTTATAACTATTTTTCTTAGTTCTGTTTACGCTTTTTATCTTCTGTATCCTAATAAGCTAGGCATTTGTTCTACTTTATCCACTATATCCGCTAACTCCCAAATTTCTACCGCGTACAAAATTATTGGTTCCATCATTGAATCATATATTCTCTCTAACCGTTAACCATCCTGTATTCATTTGTATTAGTTTATACTTACACATTTTTAGACTTCGTAGTGGCTGTACAGAGAAGGTGTTGTATTGCACACAAAAATTCGATACCGAAATTTCACCAGAAATACATGTTTTGGGTCACCCTTAATCCAAAAAAAAAGTATTTTTGGAAAAAGGTCCGTGTGTGCGTGTGTGTGTGTGTCTGTGGACAGCATAGCACAAAAACGAAAATACCGTTAAATACCAAACTTGGTATTTAAGTTTGGTATCTTCCAAAAATGCGACACGGAGATATTCAAGCAAATCCCCTAACCCTCAACTACCCTTTACATGGAACCTTTTTCGAAAATTTTGATTTTCTCAAAAATGCCTCAAACGATTTTGATTAAAATATCGTATATTAAAGATATTTACCTGACAAATAATATGTATATCTTGAATCTTCTGGGAATTGCCTCTGAAGACTACTTTATTCTGAATGAATTTTTTTGAAATTTTGTATAACTGCTAAACCGTAAGAAATGGACAAAAACTTACCACACAAAAAATGTAAAGCACATTAAAACACACAATTTATGTTATATACATTTTTTCGAGGAGTTGATCGTTTTCGAGATATTCCTTGTTTTTTGGTTTCAGCTTGGAAATACTTGTATTTTTTCTCATACAAGAATTTGTCAACTCGTGTCCATACAAACAAAGGAACTTCAGTCACCTAGTAACCAGCTTTTGACTTCACTTTAACCTATGATACTTCCACATTTCGCTTCCACTTACAAGAAAGCAAGTAATAAGACTATTTCTGCTAATTTTTCTCGATTAGCATGAAGTAAATAGAAGAATAAACTTATTAACAATAATTTGTTACACAAAAGTAGAGAAAGTCATGTGAATGGAACACATCAGATTTTTTACTATGAGCCTCCAACATTCTCTGCTAATTAATGTCACTTCTAAATAATAAAATTCTTTCACAATTTCAATTTCCTCACCTTCATACACCATTACTAATTTATCGAATGGATTACTCCGGATCCAGAAACATTTCAAATTGATGATAGCATTAAAAAATTATATATGGCATGAAATACTATGTCCAAAGAGGTATGTGCTATTATGCGAAAAATAAAATATATCGACATTCACTTATTTGAATATTGCAATCGTATGGACATTACAAAGAATGGAAGAGGAAAGGTACTTAGACGGATAATTGACTGTTATATTACAGGATGAAAGAAAACAAGAAATACTCGTTTTAATTGTGTGGTCGTATGCAAAGAGCTATAGCTAAATTTATCTTAGAAACAGACATTATTCCTCTATGGAAGCAAACGCCGAAAAGTTGACAGATGTAGTAGTGGTAGTGATAGTGATAACAATAATTCCCAATAACAGCTATCAAATTTAAAAAAGTTCAACTCTGTATATTTTAGAAATATAAAGACGTTTCGCTACTATTATTAGCGTAACTACGACAGTATAGTTCCGACCGCATTACAAGAATAAGGTACACAAGTACTGTTAAACCCCTTGCTATGATTCAATTGTTGTTACATCAGTATTAGTAACTGTTTTGAAAATACACAACCGCATGTACGTACATTTTACAGATATGAAAGGAGAGAGAGGGAGAGAGAGAGACAGACAGACAGACAGAGGTTGATGGATGTGAATAGAGATTGTGAAAGAACAGTAAGAGACCAAGGCAGAAAGAGGAAGGAACAGCAACGGGAAGGAGGGGAGAAACGGATATGCAAGGCAGCTGGGGAAAAAAGGGATAAGCAGGGAAGTCATAGAATAATAATTGCCTTAAACGCAATAACGCGATCAGTGCTGCCTAGATAATGCATTTAAATAGTACACTATAATATAAAGTGAAAGCTTCAAAGCTATTTCTAAATACAGCTGATAGGTTTAGAGAAGACAATGCGGCTGTTGGAGCTTGGTCGTGCACCAAAGAATAACGAGCTACTCATTTATACACAGACGTAGGCCGCCTGCAGTATGTGATACGCCTTAGCTTTGAGGGAAAGCCATCTTCAGTAGTAAACGAAGTGAGAGCAAGATCACAAACTTGTGAAATAGCCTTTGTCCGGTGACGTACTGGCTATAAGGCTCCCCTCCAGTCGGGCTCAGAGGTCTGCTGTTGCGTATGCACGAGCACTCCGGCTCAGACCACCATTATGCTTACTATAAAGAAAGGAAAAAATAAGTTCCTAAATTTTGAGCTTGTCAAATAGACAACAATATATAAAACAAACTTAACGTTTAAGGATTTAATGGCTGTGCTTACATTTCAATTCAGTCATTGCCTATTTTGTAAAGTGTTTATGAGTTCGAATGCTTTCTGAAATATGATTACGCCTGTCTGGGCCAAGATCAGGTATTGAACTATAAACACGTGAAAGCAAATGGAATATTCTATACTGACAGGTGTTGTTTATTTTTTGATGCAGTTATTATCGTGCAGAAAACAACAGGTAGTAAAATACGTGACGTGATGTCTTTATGGGAACATGGTTAAGAGGCAGAGAATAAACAACTAACACACTGAAGTGAATACATATAATTAATAGATCCACAGTAGGGTACATGAAGTAGGCAGACCGACCTCAGAGACGCGTAGAGTCTCTAACAGCTCTTAGCTTGAAGACAGAATCCACTACTGGACCTACTCAGAGAGAGAGAGGGAGCGATGAATGACAATTGCAACTAAGCAGCCCCCTAGAGTGTCCAGTGGGTGTACTCTTTCCTCGAACAAGCATATGCAGCATCTGTCCAATGCCACCTCATATCGCGAAACCTGGAAGCACAACTATAGCATAAGAAGAAAGCGAATGAAAGGGAAATGAGGAAAATGAAACCGCGGCAGACAAAATACCACCCCAGCTTTCACTTAACGACCAGGGAAACCCAAAAAATGTAAGCTCAAAGTAGGTGGTCGACGGGAACTCAATTTGCTCGATGATGTATCTGTAACAACGACAAGCGTTGTTGACAAGCGAGTAACCAGCCGCAAGTAGCGGATCGAAAGGAGACGGCTAGGTCCTGGTTTTGATCCTGGTCTCGCGCTAAGTAAGGCAGAAAAACTATATATTGCATTCCCCGCCCGCGTTGTCGCTATATATTGCTATGAAGAATCGGAAGAGTGGTTATATTATTAATTTAAATTTGTGTTATACAGGACAGGGCCACAGGAAATCTGAACAACCATAAAAAATGAGAACACTTCAATCTAATTCATCTTTAAACACAAAGAGTTATAATCTATAAGAAATATCAAATACAAAATCTGAACATGAATTAAAATAGCTTGATATTTAGTGATAAATCTTATGAGCTCAACATTAAAGCAGAACATTTAGCTGCAACTTAAGAATTTAACAGAGCACTTAACCAGAATCCTACCAGTCATTAGGATAAGATCTGCTGTATGAATCTCGGCATTGACTAGTTTGTCTATCATGGTTTGATTTCAACCACTTAAATAGTGCTATGCAATTATAATACGTTTTCACTTTAAATTCATTGTGTTCCAATGTATCCAAAACTTTACATTTAATATAATGTAGTATTCATACGTTCTTTCTGCTACATTTTCCGCGGCAACTTTTCTGTAAGATTCTCAGGTGTAAGCATTACCGCCCATGAAACCGAGTACACACGAGCAATTTTTTCAGAATTCGCACACTTGTGAACGTATTATATTATATACTGAATGTACTGGACAGAAAACTACCTGTTGGAACTGTCGCCTATACAATTATATATTTATACGGTTCCTCACGTTGAAAGCAGAATCTCAGTAATGCAGGATAAAAATGAACTAAACTTGAGTATACAAACTATTTTTGTGGTCACATTTCTCATGATCCCACGCCAAGGTCGTCATGAGCCAATCGTGGCTTGCAAGCACTCTTTTTAATATATCCTACTCGGTTTTGATTGTCCAAAATGGCATGTCCTCCCCTCAAGGGGAAGTCATAACATCATGCTAATATAAAGACTTGCAGATACTCCCTCCACTTTCCCCATCTCTCCTTAAAGCATAGAGTTACAAAAACTCATTCATTCACTACACAAGCATTCATATGGTGGCGCAACTTTACAACGCCACAACACGAAGAAAGACTTAATTTACTTACCTTAACGGCTGGTTAATACAGTCTATTTACATGAAAGGTAGAGTCTGACCAGGATTTAAAATACCTGAGACGTTTGTAAGTCACCATTGAAGTATAATTTGAGATCTCCTTAGCCTGAAAAAAGAACAAAACGTGAGTCAGCAAGGGAATTTAACCCCGTGCCAGCATTTTCCATGGTAGCTCAGTGGTTGAAACTTCTCGTTAGTTCTCATTCAAGAAAATCCTTCTATCCTAGACTTCCTAAGCTCTAGACATTCCGAAACCTTTTATTTTCCCAAAAATTATTCTAAGGATTTAATAAACTATCATATGTTTCGGATATTTACAAATGAAAGATTTAATCTCGAATTTTTGGGAATAGCCTCTAAAGCCATCTTCATTCTGAATGACGATTTCATAACTGGTAAACCATTAGAGATAGACAAAATCTCACCACAGAAAAGAAAGCGTAAATCTCTTTAAAGAACATAATTAATATATTACACTTTTTGTCTATTTCCGAGATGCTCCATGTCGTTTGTTGAATTTTCAGATACTTAAAAGCATATTTTCTCAAATGCAAATCGTTATTCGCTTTCTTTCTTCTGATCGTGGAAAAAGAATGGATTTCAAAGCCATCGCAAAGCGACCAGCACTTAATTAAGCAACTCGAGAAATGTTTATGTTGAATAACAAAGTGTATAGAAGAATGCATTTTGTACGAATATTTTGTTGAAAAAACGGGGAGAGAAATAATGTGAATGTAACATATTTTTACTTTCTCTACGTCGTACATAAAATACAGGTAGTGACATTATTGCATTCTACCCAAAAATTCGATACCGAGATTTCAGCGGAAATGTGCATTCTAAAAAGGCAGTTTTTAGAAAAGGAATTGTACGTGTTAGTGTGTCCGTGTGCTATGAACAGTATAACTCCCCCCCCCCAAAAAAGTAGGTTAAATATCAAACTTGATATTTAAGTTCAGCATCTTTCAAGGATGCATTACTAAGATTTTCAAGAAAATATTCCACCCCAAACTACCCTTTACATGGAAAAACTTTGGATTTTTTTTATTTTCTCAAATACTCCTTCAACCATATTGATTTAAATACTGTACATTAAAGATATTTATATGGGAAATAAAATGCATATCTTGGATTTCCTGAGAATGCCGCTGAAGTCCTAGTAATTTTAGATAGCGTTTACAAAAAGTTAATCGTAGAACGTACTACACAAAAAGTAAATCTGTCAGAACACATAATTTGTCCTGCACATTTTTGATGCGTAGCTAACCATTTCTGAAATATTTCTTGTTATTAGTATCAATTTTAAGCTATTTTTCTCAGGTCAACAGTTTTATTTTGCTTAATTACTTTCTCTATACGCACTATACACATAGTGAATAGAGAAAGTATTGCACTCCACCAAAAAATTCGATACCGAGATTTCACCGGAAATATATGTTTTAGGGTCCCCTTTATCTAAAAAAAGCATTTTCACAAAAAGATCCGTGTGTGTGTGTGTGTGTGTGTGTGTGTGTGTGTGTGTGTGTGTCCGTGTGTCTGTGAACACGATAACTCAAAAACGAAAAGTCGGTGAAATACCAAACTTGGTATTTAAGTTTAGTATCTTCCAGGGATGCGACACGAAGATTTTGAGAAAAATCCCCCCACCCCAAACTACCCTTTACATGGAACTTTTTTCGAAAATTTTGGTTTTCTAAAAAATGGCTGTAACGATTTTGATTAAAATATCATATATTAAAGATATTTACCTGACAAATAAAATGTATATTTTGAATTTTCTGGGAATAGCCTCTGAAGACTACTTTATTCTGGAAGAATTTTGCAGTTTCGGCAAAGTCAAGCGGTTATATTTGCTCAGTAATCTCTGCCAATCTGCTTCAAGCAGAGTCGCCCTCCGTGGTGTAATGTTTACTATGCTAACTGCATATACTTAAGGTCGCGGGTTCAAACCCGGCGGAGGACGATGGATGTTTTCGGGTGTAAAAATCATGGCTTTCTTCGGAAGGGAAATAAAGCCGTTGGTCCCGTGTCGTAGATTTACGGCTCGTAAAAGAACCTCAATCCTGAATGAGAGGCCTCTGAGCAAAATTAAGCGGTCTTTCACTCCCAATTTAGAATGGGACGCTGAGAGCCACAGTAGTTAAAAGAGTGCCCATAAGTAACACGCCATTTACATTTTTCAAGCAGAGAGAAGCTCTGTGTGACGTCACAGAGCATTCAGTTGGAAATGTCTGATTTAGATGTCTGATATGTTTCTATGCCATTTTGTTACGCTTGTGTTTATTGACAGCTATTTAGTAGGAGTGGCACACCCTTGCACCATGGCTAAAGCAACAAACTAAGGGTTCGCAAGGCCACCTATAACAATAAATAAAGTGACGTAGACTCCAGGTGCAGTAAGATGTTATTTGATGCTCCTTGTATGTATGCTTGTAAATGTAATTTTTGTTTTTTACACAAATATTTGAAATCGTATCCTAAGAAACCTCGGGCGGTTAGTAAAATTTAAAACACCAGCATAACAAGTTTGACAGTGTGCGTATACTGCCACAAACTGCGGACAGGGACCCACTTTCTTGTTACGGGGTAGAGGTGGGAAGTATCGCTCTTGAGACTCAGAATTAATAGGTGGTTGTGCGGTGACATCTCGTGAGGTCTGCCGAAACTTTCAACGTCCTTTGCCACCCTCAACTATGCCGGGGAGGAAGTGGATAACACTCGCTCTAAAATTATCCCACCTTACACTAACGACAAGTTTGTCTTGGCAGGCATTAGGGGATGCAAGACTGAGCATTACAGGGGGTGTATTCCCCGCCCCCTCTCTCAGACACGAGGGGAACATGTTATGCATGATGCATAGATGAATGTTGTATAGGGGCGGTCTGGAGTGGGTAAAGTCTTTGTCGGTTGGTTGACTGGAAGGTGTTGCTCTAAGCCCAGTACAAACAGCAGCTTCAAATACAAGGATTGTCATATTTGTAGTCCAAGATAGCAGAACTTTATATTAAAGCAACTGGACAAAGATTTAAAACAAACCCGAATTGTGAAATGATGCTATGCGTGACCTCTAGCAGATCTAATGACTCTAAGTAACAGTATTATGTTCTATTCACATATGCTTCTCTACCTATTTATCTATTAACTACTTTATTTTGTGCTACAACACAGCTCTACTCCAAGTAGAGGTAGCAACTTATACATATGCAAACTTAAATATGAGGCATGTCCGGAAACCAAGTGCCATCTCATTCTAACGCAACCGCATCGCTAGTGTTGTAGTTCCACGCATGCGCACTCGTCTCTCTGGTTCATCGCCGTCCACTGATGCCATTACAGCTAGAACATGTTGTGTATACAGTTGTTTGTAATCGTTCAAAATATTTAAGACAATTTCTGATCCCAGCGACTGTGAAGCGCGCTCCTTAATACAATTTATGAACGCAAAAATTGTTAAGACAGTTGAAATGCATCACTCCAAGACAATATAAGTATGCCTGGCGCTGTGATTTTGCTGAAAATGTGAACGTTTGACGGGTACTCGGGTCTTACCACGCTTTTTATTGGCGCCATCTTAGTACGTCATACCACGTGAGTAAGAAAAGGCAAAAACTAATTGGACAGTCCCTCAGCTCGGCTTAACCTAATTTTGTATCTCCCGGTGAGCGGGGTCGAGTGTTGTCCAACCAGAGAGTTTGGGAATCACTAGTTCGCAACTAAGAACTTCATTTGTCGCAACCTACGTTTCATATCCAAACCTTTCTCTTCGGTAACGTGACCCGTCAAATACGCTTTTAAGAGCATAGCAAACAGGTGAAAAATATGGGCGGGGTCAGCGAAAAGACCCCGTCTTACAATAACCAATTTCAGGCATATTTTAGTGTTTTTGAGTAGTCATATTTACGGTAAAAAATTAAAATATAATGGCAGATGGAACGGTGAGCAAGTGGGTAAGGCAATTCAATGATGGAGATCCAATGCTCATGACGAAGCACGTAGTGAGCGGCCTGCTGTTGTCACTGATGGTTTAATCGAACAAGTGAATGAGGCAATTCGTGAAAAGAGACGGTTCACAATAAGAATGCTTTGCGATGTGTTTCTGTACATTCAAGAAATGTTCAGCCGTGACTTCTTCCTAATAATAGCTTTCTTTGAAGAGGGCATGCAAGAGTTTATTGTCCACTATGACAAATGCCTAAACGGTGACAGCTATGTCGGAAAATAAGTTAAGAAATTCTCTTTCATGTACAAATAAATTTTGTTATAAAAACAAATATTTTATGCCTTTTTTTTTTTTTTTGCTAAACCATACTTACTTTCCGGACACATCTGGTATGACGTATCATTATATAATGAAAAAGCTGTATTACATTCACATGACTTTCTTTACTCTCTGCAGCTTATTAGCGGATATACAAACTATTCTTATAAAAGCTGAATTAGCTATTTCATTTTGGATAAACGTTTGCAGAAAGGACTACATTACGCATTTCGATATAGATACTTAGGTAACAGCAATAGCAAAACATTTAAGAACTGGGCGCTGTATATACTCGCTTTAATATTTCATACTGAAATAACTGAGGACAAATTCGATTCGAGAGGACAATATTCGATTACTTGAAGTAGATAATCGAACAACTTTACTAATAAAAAGTATTAACAAGAAGATATAATTGATTTATGAAATAATATAATTAAAATAGTGGATATGAAGATCACATAATTTGGACTATAAATTGAATTTTAAAATAATGAACATTAATGAATAATTTAAACCATCAATAACGGATGTAAATGACTTATGCCACAGAAAATGTACTTGTAATAAATTGTTTGTTTTAAGGTGTTCTACATTTTTTGTGTAACGCGTTTTCGTTTTCACTTACCATTTATCAGTTATTAGAAGAACCAGATGAAAAATTCAATGCCCAGCTGGGATGTGAGGACTGTTCTCTGAATTTCAACCATTGAGATTTTGTGACAACATACATCTTACAACTGATGGGTAAAAAGATATGAATCAGTTGGAATTGAATGTCACTCGGCATGTTGTCGCAGTGGCTCAATGATCAGAGCAACCGCACGGAGAACAATGCTCAAATCCTGGCTGTGGCATTGAATTTTTCAGCTGGTTCTAATAATAATAATGATAATTGATAAAATAACGATCCAGATGTAACATATGCATAGGAGAAGTATTGCCCCTATAATTTATCAGTTATATCTAGATACAAGACAATACAATTTCATTCCGAAAAAGTTTGTGTTCTATTCACCTGACTTTCTCTACATCTCTGCAACAAATTATTTTTAAAAAGCTTATGCTTCCATTTATTTCATGCTAATTGAGAAAAGATTAGCGGAAATGGTATTATTACTTGCTTCCTTGTAAGTAAAAGTGAAATAAGTGAGTACCATAGATTAAAGTGATAGTCAAAAGGTGGTTGTTATGTGACTGAAGTTCCTTTGTTTGTATGGGCAGGAGTTGACAAAGTCCCGTATAAGCGAAGTATAAGTATTTTAAAGATGAAACCAATAACAAGGAATATCTCAAAAACGACCAACTCCACCAAAAAATGTATATAACATAAATTGTGTGTTTTAACGAGCTCTACATTTTCTGTTAAGTAAGCTTTTGTCTATCTCTTTACCAGTTATTTAAAATTTCATAAAATTCATCCAGAATAAAGGATAGATAAAGTCAGACTGAAAAAATTCAATGCTATAGCCAGAATTTTAACCATGGATCTCCTGGTCTCTAGGTGGTTGTTCTGCCATTGAGCTACCATATTACCATGCCGGCATAGCATTGAATTTCTCAACTAACTCGCATGTTTCCCGGTAAACCACAAGCTGATCTCAAATTATTTTGAGATGACATACCCCAATGGCGACTAACAATGTTGTAAGGGCTTTAACTTCCAGTATTCGTTGTATAGCCAACTATTATGGTCATTTAGTATTGATTTAATTATTTTTTCTTCAGTCTGGCTCTACCTATCCAACTCCTGTCCTACACACGGTTTGTGTGGAAAAAAAACAACAATTAAACCAGAATAAAGTAGCCTTCACAGGCTATTCCGAGAAAATTCAAGATATATTTTTCAGGTAAATATCTTTAATCAAAATCGTTAAGAGGCATTTTTGAGAAAATCAAAATTTTCCAAAAAAGATGCATGTAAAAGCTATGGGTCAGGGGATTTTTTTAAAATCTTTGTTTGGCATTCTTTGAAGATACCAAATTTAAATATCAAGTTTGGTATTTAACGGTCTTTTCGTTTTTGAGCTATACTGTCCAGACACACACGCGCGCGCGCGCACTTAGACACATGAGTGCACACACACACACACACACATGAACATTTTACTAAAGATGTTTTCTTTTTTATTCAGGTGGATCCTAAACATGTACTTCCTGTGAAATCTCGGTATCGAATTTTTGGAAACATTACAATACCTTCTCTATACACTATATACATAGTAGGTGTAGAGAAAGTTAAAAGAGAACTTCACGGATATTCCCTAAATGTTCAATACATAAATTTTATTACCCATTTAACTGCCCCATTTTTTCCCAAGCATAATTCTAGCCCTTGGCTTGGCATTGTGCTTTTTTTCCCTTAAAGCATGACCAAACTGCCGAAGTGAACTATTACAACTTAAACTGTATTTTCATATTATACTACAATTTTCTTAACATTGGTTTGTTTATTTCCATTCGATAACGGCAATAACTTTAACCTTTATCTCCATATCGCTGATGAAAGCTCTCGTAAACCTGCCAGTTTAGCTGTAATGCAAATAATCCTTCACTCTATCCTCTTGTAGGCCGATTTATAGTTTATTTGGTTTACTCTTTCCTTGCGTATAATCGCAGCGAAATTCTTTCAAAGAGAGCTAAACTTGTTCATTGGTTAGTGTTTATTTCCCTATTTGTCTTTAGGGTAGTCAACATAAGAGTTCGGATGCCGACCGAGGAATCCAAGTTTGGTTATCTGTATGTGGAAATCTTTTAGAAATAGATGTACTATACTGTGAACAAAACAACGAGTTAGTACTTGAATTTTTGGTTTTCAAGGTAAAGCAATATATATATATATATATATTTTTTTTTTTTTTTTTTTTTTTTGTTGAACCGGCCTTAGATTTAATTGCGCTAAGTATACACTACAGTAAACAATGAACTGCTGGCTTTAGAAAAGGAATACTCAGTGTTAGAAACTTTCTCAGGGATGTCAACAATGGCTCAGAGCTTGATGTATTAATTGCAACACAAACCTAACACCAAATCAGTAAGCAATATTAATAAATCATTACTAATAACAAGAATAACTAAATTACTTTTGACAAAAACCTTGATATGAGATTTCATTATAAAAACAAAAACAAAACGAAAAACAGACTACATTTTCCTTAAGTCAAGAAAAGGTACACACTATGAAAACAGCAGTTATAAACTCTTATGATTATTATAATGATGACGGGCCCGAAGGTTTGTTGAAACCAGGATGGCATCTTTAGAGAGACTACAAACCGACCGCGGCTAGGCGGGATGAAACTGCGGTGGTTTGCCAGTGGTGGCTTCTTGAGATGAAAAATGGGAGCTTTATTTATAGACGCTCTTTAATTAGTAAGTGCTCAGCGTCCCATTCCATGCTGGGTGTGAAAGACCGCTTAATTTTACTCAGAGGCCTCTTTATCAGGCTTGAAGTTCTCTTACATGCCGTAAATCTGTGACTCGGGAACAACGGCTTTACTTTCCTTCCGAAGTAAGTCATTTTAAGGATTTTTACGCCCGAAAAAATCCATCGTCCTCCGTCGGGAGTGAACCCGCGACCTTGGGTATATGATTGACCAAGTGCACCATTCTTGCTCAAATCTTTGTTGACCGAGGATCACTGAAACGTGATCAAACTTTGATTGGGGCTGAATTGTAGTTTCGGTGCATCATTGTTAATGCTCGTTCACTAACCAGCATCAGCTGATGGTGCACTAGCGCTCGTGATTCTACGAGAATTACTCGTAGGAAATCCCCCAACTCAATATCCAAAGATATTGAAGTGCAAACTATAATTTCTTTATCTTGGTCCAGTGTTTCCGGTGTTATCGCGTCTTGAAGCTAAAATTTTCTAACGTTCGCCCATCTTATGATGTGGCTTCTTCAGGGCTAACTGTGTCTTGTCCAGCTGGCGTTAGCCCTGAAGAAGCCACATCATAAGATGGACCAAACGTTGGAAGATTTTAGATTCAAGACGAGGTCTACACCGGAAACACTGGACTAAGATAATTTTAATATTGGCCGTGGACGTTTACGAAAACATAATTTCTTTGTCTATATCGCTTCGATTTTGTTTTCTTCTGATGTGTTGTATAACTGCACATGTTTTGGTGGTAAAACAAAATACAAAACAATAAATCTGATGTGTTCCTGTCACATGGCTTTCTCTATATCTCTGCAACAAATTATTGTTAAAAAACTTAAGCTTCTATTTACTTCATGCTAAATGAAAAAACAGCAGAAATAGTCTTATTACCTGCTTCTTTGTAAGTAGAAGCGAAATAAGGGAGTACCATAGATTAAAGTCCTAGTCAAAAGCTGGTTGCTGTATGACTGAAGTTCCTTTGTATGGACAGCAGTTGACAAATTCCTGCATGAGAAAAGTGTGTTTTTCAAAGCTGAAACTAAAAACAAGGAATATCTTAAAAAGGATCAACTGCACAAAAAATGCATCTCACATAAATTGTGTGTTTAAATGTACTCTACATTTTCTGTATGGTAAGTTTTTGTCCATCTCATACGGTTTAGTAGTTATGCAAAAATCCGTAAAATTTATCCAGAATAAAGCAGTCTTCAGAGGATATTCCCAGAAAATTCAAGATATACATTTTATTTGTCAAGTAACTTTCTTAAATTTAATCAAAATCGTTAGAGCCATTTTTAAGAAAATCAAAATTTTCGAAATTTTTTCCATGTAAAGGGCAGCTTGGGGTGGGGGGATTTTCTTGAAAATCTTCATGTTGCATCCTTGGAAGATATCAAACTTAAATACCAAGTTTGGTTTTTAACGGTCTTTTAATTTTTGAGCTATGCTGAGACACACACACACACACGGACATTTTTCTAAAAATACTTTTTTGGGTTCAGGGGGTCTCAAAACATATATTTCCGGTGAAATCTCGGTATCGAATATTTGGGTGCAAAACAATATCTTCTCTATACACTATGTACATAGTACGTGTAGAGAAAGTAAAAAGAGGTTCCCAAATTTTCTTCATGAGATGTTGGAACTGGAAGATAAAAATATTTCTATACACTGGAAGATAAACATCTGTGTTCTTTAAAGGACAGTAGGAGGCGTGGATGTATTAAACCATGGCAGGCTGCAATAACCAAATAAATAATAAATCGAGTTTTTACTTTCTCTACACTTATTATACACATAGTGTATAGAGAAGCCATTGTAATACACCCAAAAATTTGATTCCGAGATTTCACCGGATATACATGTTTCGGGAACCCCTGAATTCTAAAAAAGCATTTTTAGAAAAATGTTCGTGTGTGTGTGTTTGTGTGTGTGCGTGTTTGTGTGTGTGCGTGCGTGTGTGTGTGTCTGTGGGCAGCATAGCTCAAAAAACGAAAAGTCCGTTAATACCAAACTTAATATTTAAGCTTGGTACCTTTCAAGGATGCGACACAAAGATTATAAATAAAATACCCGCACTCCAACTACCCTTTATATCGAAAGCATTTAGAAAATTTTGAATATCTCAAAACTGGCTCTAACGTTTTTGATTAAAAGCTCTTATAGTTAAGATATATACTTGGCAAATAAAATATATATCTTGAATTTTCTGGGAATAGCCTCTGAAGACCTCTTTATTCTGGATGAACTTTTCTGACTTTTGCATAACTGGTAAACCGTAAGAGTTAGAAAAAATCTTGCAACACAAAAAATGTAGATGTCCTTAGAACACACAATTTTTGTCATTTTTCGTGGAGTTGACCATTTTCGAGATATTTCTTATTATTGGTTTCGGATTTAAAATGCTTTTAAACTTTCCTCATCGGGAACTTGTCAACTCCTGGTCACGCAAAGAAACGTATTTCAATCCCATAGCAACTGCATTTTAAACCTCTCGGTTTAACCTGGTGTGTTCCCCTATTTTCCTTCTACTTACAAAGAACTAAGTAAAATATCATTTATGCTAATGTTTATCTGGATTAGCATGAAGCAGGTAGAAGAAGAAACTTATTAACAATAATTTATTACAGAGATGTAGACAAATCAATGTGAATGGAACATATAAGATTTTTTTTTTTTAAAAATAGCGTGAGTTATGATACGTAAATTTTCGGAATGTGAAATGAAAGTTCTTTGTAAATTTATTCCTACGTAGCATCTTGATAATACAGAAGAATTTATCTCATATGTATTATGTGGTTAAATTGGAGTTGAATAAATATTATATATGAGCTTTATATTATAGTTTGAATTCCCTTGAGCGCAACTCTGCAGTGTGGAAGTAGCATACGCACCTCACATACAAGAGCTTCCCGAGTTCGAATCACGGTTAGAGTAAGATGAATAAGGTAAAAATGAATGTAGGGTAGCTTTAAGATCTAAAAACCATGGGCTCACCTGAGCATTTTTTCAGCTATTGCATTGATCACCCTATATAACCTACCCGGTTAAATGGTATTAAGCTAAAATGAAAAAGGTAGCTTTCAACAACATTATTAAAACGACAGATATTTAGTGTAATAATAAATACATGTCTATAATTTCCATGATATCCGGAAATCCACCAAATTGATGGAATTGGTTTATCACAAATGTATTTCTGCTTTCAATGAAAACCATTCAAATCGTGAATAAAGAGAAACAATTATTTTTACACATCACTGGTTCCATTGTTCGGCGAATTCTAGAAACATCAAAATTACCATATTATATAAAAGTTTCTGTAGTATATGACCTCAGGGTTCATTTTGAATGCGATTCGCAGGAAACTTTAATCTCTTTCATTTCATTTTTTACCCACCACCTAGTGTCCTTTGATATCCGGCATAGTTTTCAGATTTTCTGTCCCCATACTCCTCAAAACGTCGGCTACTTCTACATGATCTGTTTTGACGTTGGTTCCGATTTAAGTAATCCAGGCACATTTTCTGTCATCATCACCTTTAAGAAAATCGAAAAGGGCAACCATTTTGGCGAAATTAACGGGCCCAGCGGTCATAGTTGTCCACAAACAACTACTTCTTTAACTGGCTGTACGCGATTACATGTAGGAATGACCTTGATCGAGAATGGTACATGACCATCAGAACTGGAAGAGAGCGGTGAAAAATCCCTATACCTCAGGGGCAAGCGCAGGGGGCGGACTTTCTCCGGTTTCCCCCGCCATCGCATTCCATGTATCACCAGTGTCATAGCCTGCGGTGCCAGGGCAGTAAAAGCAGGCGTTAAACACTATGAAAAAAAATAGGGCAAGCACTGTACTGCAGAGACGGTCATAGGCTCTTATGAATACTCCATACTGGGTATTTTTTTTTCTTTCTGCTTTCCCTACGTTTCCTGTTTGTTCTCCTATTAGTTTTTCCGTATTTTACAGATACGTGCATTTACAAGTTCACAAACACAACACAAGGCTGGACTCGAATCCGCGATCCCCTACGCCTCGGAGAACCAAAGCGAGCGCGGCCAGCTCTTCCGATTTATTAGACCTTTAACCCAGTGGGTTTAAATGCATGACAACATTATTAGTTCAACGAACACCTTGTCTCAAAGGGGAGGTGCGGAATTGAACCTTCGATTGCCTGCATTGCCGACTTCGTAAACAGGTTGATATACTGGACTGTGCAGATCTGTTTTTCATCAGGACATTTTGGCATTCTATGCACGCGAGTTGGAAGTGATCATCATTTGCAGAATTATTCTGGTTGTTAAGTTTTCATTTACTGCTGTAAAGAGTACGAACAATTCGTGTCATTAAAGCCCTATACATTATCAATACCGTCCAATTATTTGAGATACCAATCAGTATAATGCTGCCATTGCGAGTTTACGAGACGCAAACGAATGTTCCAAATTGGAAAGTTACAAGTCCTGGGATTCCAAATATGACGATTAATAAAGTCCAATAACAATTTCACCTATCTTAAAAGGTAACGGAGCTAATAAGGCATCATTGAATACATTATCTACACAATCTGGCAACAGAGTAAAACTTAAGAGGACTTTTGTTTTGATTTGTGCTAGATATACGGTTCGCCAGTGCCTGTGTGTTTAGTATCAGCTACTGCCACTAACGAGTGAGGTGTCTTTCTTTTAAACTATCCGAATGTATTCACGAGTTCTGAACTACAAGCTGTATAAGAGGCTACGCATAAGATTTAGATAATCTTACCGATGATCAACGATAAAACAAATTTAAATGAATTATATAAATACCTCATTCAGATTAACTTGGAATAATTAAATCAAAACCACATATTTGCTTCACAGAACATTTATTAATGCTCAATATCTGCAACATCAACAGTATAGCATGTTCATTTACAGTAGATGTTGAAAATGTGCTCCGTTAGAATATATGCAAGCATCGCATCTTCTTAGACAATTTTGCTGTATACTCGTTAGAGCTTCTGCATTCTGCACAATCTCTAAGGCTGCTGCAAACACACGTGTGCGAAGATTATCAATGGTAGCAACCTCGTTATGTTACACTTTAGTCTTCAAATGCCTCCAGAAATAATCATCTAAAAGATTGAGCTTTGACATAAGCAAGAAACATATAGATCCTCTTGATTTGTAGACCAACTGGAGCACTGAGAGAACCAGCAGTTTTGCAAGGCGTCGAGGCACATTACTGCTAACATTCCTGACCTTTAACTCTACAGTAAAAGGCGTAGTTGCCAAGAATATGACCACGACTTTATTCCATTAGACACGCTGATATCCATTTCTTAAAATAATTTTGTGCCTAAACGACCAATTTTAGCACAAATGGTGAGAACCCGAATAACTCGCCTTTTGTAGCCCTACCTAGTTATTCTAATTGCAGAAATAAACGATAAAAGACTGGTGACATACTCGCAATCAAACATTTGTCCAATTTTTTTTTTCATTTATGCAATGCATACACCTTAGAGGAAAATGGTACAGGAACTTATGATACTGAGCTCCAATCAAACCACAAAGAACCGTTTTTATTTATTTTATATATTATTCATTTATTGCTAAGTTTTACATACCACCGTTAACCTCTAATAACATATAAGGGCTTCCTCTTGGCAATGATGTTCACCCGCTAACGTCACGTTTAGCTCTGGACTTTCTTTTATAATATTAAATTTAGACACTCGTATAACGCTCTCACTCACACTTTCAGTCTCTAGGGTAAGTGGAGAATAATTCCAGTCAAAGAAAGTTCCTACAACAGGGATTTTAAATGGGACCTCTGGATTTGGAAGCTAGCATGCTAACCAACAGACTACAGGTGCAGTCAGAACAGATTTCAGTTAACTGTCAGAATGTTATCATGACGTTAGTGGAAGGAAGTTGACAGTACAGGAACAGCATATCTAGTACAATGATAACAGCGCAACCTTTACATCCGCTGCGTTTGTGTGCTAGCGTTCTAGTCTCTACGTCCCTATTGCGGCAGAAAAGGGCATTCTGTGCGTTATTTGCTAGGTATCACTAATAATAGTAATGACCAGGATTGGATTTTGGTGACATTCCAGTTTTAATTGTTGCAACATAGACATTGTTGACATAAACCTAAATTCTTATCATGGATCCCAGATTAAGAAATATACCAACATTTTTCTCATTTTCTGTTTTTGGGTTTAGTTTCGATTTCACGTCATTATTTTGTCATTTTCTTGTTCTTTGCATCCTTATTTAGCCATACGTTTACATTTACATAGAGTAGATATGTAAGCTGTGTCTAAACAACTCAATTATATAAAACTGTCTTATAGCTTGAAATAGTCCGAAATTTGATGGAGCTTCGAAACTCTTTAAATGTGTTTCTTACATTGAAAGTTACATTATTTTGAGGTTAAGTAGCACACGAAGCACTAGAGTATGATGTTCACACACTCGCACATCAGAGAGTCTTTTTGGCAAGCAGCATCTGAAAGCAAACGCGTTTCTCCTTGCTATTATTAGCTAACTTGTCCTCCCTTTTAGGTAAAGGGACAAAGGATAGTTACTTATTCAGAAGACTACTCACGAGATTGCTACTAAAGTCAATATATATGTATATATATCCTAAATCCCGTGTTGATCTTCTTGTGTTGTTTATTAGACCAACCTCGGATAAATCAAAAATTTTACCTGAAGATGAGAACTTTACGAATCTATGGGCATGAGCCAATTTGTATGCATGTAAGTGTACCTAGAGAAAGTATATTAACAAAATCACCTCTAATAACGCTTATCTCCATGAACATGAGACTGGCAGAATAAGGTTTTTCCTTTCTCTACTCGTACATGCTATGTGCGCAGTGTATAGAGAATGTATTGTATTCTACCCCAAAATTCGATACCATGATTTAACCGGGAATACGCGTTTTAGGGTCCCATGTATGCAAAAGAGTATTTTAGAAAAAGGTTTGTGTGTGTCTGTGAACACGATTACTCAAAAACAAAAAGTCGGTAAAATACTACATTTGTTATTTAAGTTTAGTATATTTCAGGGATGCGACACAAAAATTTTGAAAAAAATAATCCCCCCAGCCCAAACTACTCTTTACATGGAAAAATTTCGAAAATTTTGATTTTCTTAAAAATGGCTCTAACGATTTTGATTAAAATACCATGTTAAAGAATTTTCTGGGAATGGTCTCTAAAGACATCTTAATTTTGAATGAATTTTGTTGAATTTTGCGTAATTGGTAAACCGTAAGAAATAGACAAAAACTTACTACATAAAAATGTAGTTCACGTTAAAAGCGCAATTTACATCATATGCTTTTTTTCATGGAATTATTAATTTCTGAGATATTCCTTGTTATTTGTTTCACAAGGAAAATTGTAAAGTCCTGGAACTGCATACAAACGGAATTCAACTATATGGCAACCAGCTTTTAAAAGATTTGACCATCGTTTCAGCCTGAGGCTACCCCTCATTCCCCTTTCCTTACAAAAAAGCAAGTAGTAAGACAAATTCCTCT
Organism: Hymenopus coronatus; assembly: GCA_030762935.1. Classification (NCBI taxonomy): domain Eukaryota; kingdom Metazoa; phylum Arthropoda; class Insecta; order Mantodea; family Hymenopodidae; genus Hymenopus; species Hymenopus coronatus. The sequence goes on along the minus strand of CM060892.1, from coordinate 78,816,816 downwards.
AATGTTTATCTCGATTAGCATGAAGTAGATAAAAGAATAAGCTTTAAACAACATTTGTTACACAAATGTAGAGAAAGCTACGTGAATGTAAAACATTACTTTTTTCTCTTCTTTTCTTTGGCAACCCTAAAAGTCTGCAGTGTTATCGTTTGCACCACATCTAGGACGCCTTATGTGGTGACCTCAGACGTTGGATGCCCTGTGCGGTGACCTTATCCCCACATTCAAAATACCAGATGCTGAGTTCTCTGCTTCGAACCCAGATTGAAGACGTTGGCAAGACTCACTCCACTACCTATGAGTAGACCCACGTACCTGGTGAGGTGGATCTACTGCCGTTGAATTTTGCCTCGGTGTTGATCAGACGTTGGATGCCCTGTGCGGTGACCTTATCCCGACATTCAAAATACCAGATGCTGAGTTCTCTGCTTCGAACACAGATTGAAGACGTTGGCAATACTCACTCCACTACCTATGAGTAGACCCACGTACCTGGTGAGGTGGATCTACTGCCGTTGAATTTTGCCTCGGTGTTGCTCGGCCTGCGCGATGATTGACTCTCTCGGGGTGCTGCAGCTAATGGAGGTAGTTCAGGGAGTGATCTTATAATAATTAAAACTTACGTAACTTTCCTGGAGTTTATCTCTTACTAGGAGAAGCGAGATAAGCACTTTTGCTTTACAATTATGCTAATTTGTACACTTGTTATGAACTTTAACACTTGGCTGATCACACGTAATTATAATTCCTTCTTCGTCCTTAATTCTGTGTTATACATCATACACTTTAACACACGTCACTAACTTTAAAGATATTTAGAGCACTGGAGATTAATAAGCTTTCGTTACACGTTACAGTGTTTAATTTTGTGTGAAGAAGTTACGTTCAGCCCGACAACCAACAGCATAACAGCGACAGACAGATATCAACAGACAGCCCCGATTTGCCTTCTTGGACTCTTTATATACTAAAAATACCGTCATGGCGGCCTCTTTCTGATTGGACAGAAAGGCCGCGCGATTGACTTAAATATTACCCGAAAGTCAATTTTCTCTTCCCAGGGCACACTGCAAACCTCATGTGTCATGTCTTGTACAATGAAGAATTACCGTCTTCCGAATTTTAAGGTTTACCCCTGTTGTAACTCAATTGTACGTGACTGGACAAAAGAAACCTTTTTAACAAAAGCGCTACTCACCTACTTTTACTCCTTGGCGTCAGCTTTCTATTTCTGCTCTAAGCTGAATTTACTCAGTTAAATACATACATTTGTACTCTTTTAGCTCTTTACATTGATAAATAAGTAATAACTAATAATAGTTTTGATGGGGAAGCTAATTAACGGACTTATATGCCCCTATAAACTATTGAATTTGCTGTTTACAGAAATCGAATATTTTATATATCTCCTTCAGCCGTGAGTAAAGTTTCTCTCTCCCTTTTTCTTTTCTTTTTCTCTGCCAGTTCACATAAACCTGTTATTCTTTTGTCAGCTGTTCTCTCGTTATGCTTAATATACGCATCTTTCTAAACCTATTCTAGCGTCGTGCTTGTCTCTTTAACAGCATAATTAGTACAACAATAAACATCATTAAATACATATTTACACAGGTACTTACAGTCATTCAAATTATAATATGCAGTTAACACTCATGTCCTAGTGACATTGACATGATTATACACATTTGCTCTACATAATTTCACTCACTCCACCTTGAAAGTTTAACTCGTGCTGGCATAAATTTTGTCTTTTTACCTATTAAACTACTACATTTAATTTATTTTGCTATTTACACTACGTTCAAATTTACTTTTCTCCTCTCATTTAACAGACATTATTACCATAGTCATCACGCCTCCTGCAATTTCTCACGGGCTTGAGTATTATTTCTGGTCCTCTGCTAATATAACTGGCATCAATTTCATTACTTCTATCGTTACTTGAGTGCACTGAAACCCCATCTTCAGACCTAAAATTCCTATATCGTCATTATTCCTTCTTCGAGTCCCCCTTGTATGTCTCCCTCTTTGCATACCACCATTATTTGAAACTGTGGCTGACTATCACTATTGTAGCTTCTGTGAGTTCTAAAAGTGTTTATCTGCTCGTTTCTTTGCCTCTGGAAGCTTTGACTATTACGTGAAGTTTGTGGGAGTGTCCTGTCATAGTGGTCACGTGTGTCGCATCGTCCCCCGCCATGGCGCTCCGTCCTGCTATTCCTGAGATGCCCCCTTCTTTCAACGAACTGATTCCTATAATTTTCCTCCCAACTTCGGCCTGTCTCGTCCTGCACCTCTAACGCACCCTGTAAATCGGTCATCGCGATTATGTTGCGTGGCTTGGCAATCAATAAATAATTTTGTATGCGGAAAGGGAAGTGATTGGTCATCAACTGAATGAATTCAAATTCAGATATTTGTGGTCTCAAATGTTTGATAAATCTCGAGTTCTTTAATACATAGTCAGACATTGAGATCCCCTTGTTGTGTAGATAATAGCATAACTTGGATCTAATCCTCTGCTGTTTTGCAGCATTACAGTATCGGTTCAGAAATATATGTTGAAAAAATTCGAAATTATCTTGTAGTGACATTGCAAGGTTTACCCAATCTTAATTCCGATTATCAAGACATCTTTTTGTCACCGTAATTTTCAAGGCATCTGGAACGTTTTTTTTTATGTGAAAATATTCCACAGGCTGGTCAATGAATACTAGCGGTGATTCATTACCGTCCTCGACAAATTTCGGTAGTGGAAGATCCCCAAGTAAATTTGACATTATATTATTTTCATTACCCTTTGAAGCAACAGAATTTTCAGCATAAACAGGCGCGATATTAATGTTTTCTCTCTCAATTTCTACCGGTCCAGCAAAATTTAAACTCTCCTGTCTCACATTCTGATGCACTCTATTTGACAAATAATACACACTATTGAAACCAGTGTTATAACCCTGTACATCACGTGGTGGGCTGGCATGAGAAATTGTATCTCTGTGTGAGCTAGTATTATTTGATGCCACACTTAGCTTTGAGAACTTACCATTAATTTCCTTTAGGATGGATTCTTTAAACTCCTTTCTTTCCTTTTCTGCTTTCATTTCTATCAGGTCCAATTTCACGTCCAGCTCACGACGTGTTTTATTACTTTTTACATTAATGTTCTCAATTTTTTATCTATGAGAGCTATTTCCCCCATGACACTGGTGTGAATCAGTGAGGCTTCATCTCTTGTGTGTCCTATAACCTTTTCTAACTCATTTCTTTCTTTAATCATAGCTAGATGTATTTTTCCTAAAATATCTTGTTCCAGCTTGACTAGTTCTACTTTTATATGCTTGATTCTTCCCTAACTTGAACTAAGATGTACTGTATTCTGCAACATCCTGTTGGTACTGGCCCCCTTCTAATTTTTGTCCCGCAAAACTTTCTTTAACCTGGTTAGTTAGTTCTAGCTTTAATTTGTTTAATTCCTCACTTTGATTTTTTGAACTTCTTGTAGGCCTTCATTTTGATTTTTTGAGCTTATTTTAGGCCTTCACTCTGACTTTTTTCAATGCCTGTAGGCCCTCTATTTTTTTTTTTTTTTTTTTTTTTAATTTTCAGCCTGATTTTTATGAATTTCTTGTTGGCCTCGTTTTGATTTTTTTGAATGTCTTGTTTCTGAACATCTATCTGTAGCATTAACATCTGAAACATTTGACCTAGATTTAGGGAAGCCTGCTGTGACTCTCGTATGTTTACATTCGTTGGAGGATCTGCTACCTGCGTTTCCCCTTCCCTGAGTAGGTTCATCAAACTCTGACCGTCAGCCGTTCTTTCTACACGCCTATCTCTCTGGTCCTGCTCTGTATTCCCCTCAAAATTCATTTCTCCCTCCTTAGTTACAACATTTTCTAAGTTATTCATTTTCTGTCCTGCTATCTTATTGTTTCTAAGTAACATGCACACATCTTTAAATGATGTAGCTTGTAAACGTGTTTATCTGACCTTTTTTTTTTTCCTTTTTTCTTTCTTCTTTCTTGCACTTTCACTTACACTAACTGGTGTTCGGCGTCGTAGATGTTGACGGGTAGTTCCAGGTTGTCGTCTCGTTGGTGTTATCGTGACGTTGGTGCCCCCTCCTTCAGGTTATCGAGGTCGTCTCTGCAGTCTCCTCGTAGTTGTCGTGATGTCCCACTGCTGTTTTCCTCTCGCCAACCACGTTGGAAGCCATATGCGGTGTTATCGTTTGCATCTCATCTGGGACGCCTTATGCGGTGAGCTCAGACGTTGGGTGCCCTGTGCGGTGACCTTATCCCCACACTCAAAACACCAGATGCTGAGTTCTCTGCTTCTAACCCAGATTGAAGACGTTGGCAAGACTCACTCCACTACCTATGAGTAGACCCACGTACCTTGAGGTGGATCTACTGCCGTTGAATTTTGCCTTGGTGTTGCTCGGCCTGCGCGATGATTGACTCTCTCGGGGTGCTGCAGCTAATGGATGTAGTTCAGGGAGTGATCTTATAATAATTAAAACTTACGTAACTTTCCTGGAGTTTATCCCTTACTAGGAGAAGCGAGATAAGCACTTTTGCTTTACAATTATGCTAAACTTGTACATTTGTTATGAACTTTAACACTTGGCTGATCACACGTAATTATAATTCCTTCTTCGTCCTTAATTCTGCGTTATACATCATATACTTAAACACACGTCACTAACTTTAAAGATATTTAGAGCACTGGAGACTAATAAGCTTACGTTACACGTTACAGTGTTTAATTTTGTGTGAAGAAGTTACGTTCAGCCCGACAACCGACAGCATAACAGCGACAGACAGATATCAACAGACAGCCCCGATTTGCCTTCTTGGACTCTTTATATACTAAAAATACCGTCATGGCGGCCTCTTTCTGATTGGACAGAAAGGCCGCGCGATTGACGTAAATATTACTCAAAAGTCAATTTTCTCTTCCCAGGGGGCACTGCAAACCTCACGTGTCATGTCTTGTACAATGAAGAATTACCGTCTTCCGAATTTTAAGGTTTACCCCTGTTGTAACTCGATTGTACGTGACTGGACAAAAGAAACATTTCTAACAAAAGCGCTACTCGCCCACTTCTACTCCTTGGAGTTAGCTTTCTATTTCTGCTCCAAATTGAATTTACTCTTCTGCTCCAAGCTGAATTTACTCAGTTTAATACATAATTTGTACTCTTTTAGCTCTTTACATTGATAAATAAATAATAATAGTTTTGATAGGGAAGCTAACTAGCGGTCTCAAGTGTAAATGTTAAATAATCTGGTACTGTGCCTAAATACAGTGTTAATACTACATATTCTCACGTAAAACAGAATTATGTGAAGTTTACAACATATTTTCTCTTTCTCATACTTAAGATGACATGTGGAACTATGCATATTTCGACTACAATATGTACAGACACTATGTTATGCCTAATTGTGGCAATGAGAAAACCCCATCGAAGGACAATATACCGGAAACCATTTTTGCATCGAAGACGATATACAGGGTGGGAAGTGAAAAAGTGCCTATTAAGTTGATATTTAATTGTGAACAATGCTTATAAAACACAAATGTATCTCATTTCGTCTGCTTATTAATAACATGTTCATAAATAAAACCCAAATTTCAGGGTCTAATGTATTTTGAACGGTCCTGGTTTATATACCTCGTGTAACAGCCAGCTTCTTTGTTTAGTACAACTTGCACATCGCGAACCTGTATTCTTATGACTCAGTGAAGGAACGAGCATCTTACCTTTACACAATGAATGCCTTTATATAAATTAACAGATATTCAGCTAATTTACGATGCAATTGGGGAATCTTCCAATCTTGTTTGCGTTATCATTGGAGATTTCTAAATCGCCATATTCCCAAAAGACGAATGTTAAATACTGTGTATCAAAGGATTTGTATTAGAAGTTATTTTAATTCCCAATTTAGAGGTATTGTAATTATTGAGGTTTCAGTTTAATTTATGACCTTCATAAGAGGGCGATTTTGTGGTTTAAAGAATGGAAATGCAACTGCTTACATGTTGGTTTGAGTTATGTATTTATTTAATAAAACCAAACTTAAATAAAGGATAATAATGTAATGACATAAAATATGTCATGGTAAAAGTTAAGTAGAGTATATTGTTGCGCAGGTTGACGTTTTAGAGCGATCGATATTCTGCCTTATAGTCCGGTAGGGCAAAGCTAGAGCGCATAGAAGATTCAATTGCATGAACGGTTACGTAAACAAATCACCGAACGTTTGAGATAAGGAATAATAGCTATCCTAAAAAAAATCGTGAAATTTTCATCATGAACATATTTAGAAAATAACGAAAAATCTGTAAATACTGGATCATCACATAGTCTTCAAACGCTGATACAGATATTTGCACTTATTCACCTCCCATCCTGTATTAAGAGATGGGAATTCTCTCAGCTGCTCTCGTCAGCAAGTATTTGTTTGCAAAATGACGTTGAATGCGAGCGAATCGCATTCCCGGAATGCATGAGGCATTACTCAACTCCGGGGTAATTCAGTTAATTCCCAGTAAACATTTGCTCAACTGAACAAACAGCTAATGCCATAAACACACCTGGCTCCACCGCGTGATGAAATTAATACAAAAAGTTGAATTAACCTTTTATATCGTTTCATTCTTCTGAAAGATTATGGCAGTAATGATATAATTAAACAATTTCTGTTAGCATAAATGTAGCTGATTACAAGCCTATTATCCTAGGACTTTGGTGGTTGTGTACTTTTATTAGGGTTCTGTTCAAATGTGACCACATGCGAGTAACTGAGAGACACGAGTATTGACAAGTAAAACACGCTATACTGTTCATGATCAGAATCGAAAGCCTTGTTTCACATGTTGACAACAGATTCGTTTAGTCTTTTACATAAAAGATGAATCAAATATCGATATATAGCGATTTTCACTCTGGTTTTGTTCTATTTGTATATCAAAGTTGGATTTTGATTTCGAAAACCCTGTAAAATATGTGCCTTAACTCTGAGTGATTCGCAGAACTCACCTGATGAGTTACATTCGCATGACTTTCTCTACATCTCTGTAACAAATTCTTAAAAAGGGTATTCTTCTTTCTTCTTCATGCTAATCGAGTAATCAACGGTTTTGTTACAAAGTTCCCTATAAGTAGAAAGGAAATAAGAAAATGCACAGAGCTAAAGCGATAATAAAATATTTTAAAAATGGCTTGTTATGTGATTGAACTTGGTTTTCTTTGCTTGGCCAAAAGTGGACAAATAACTGTATGAGAAAGCTATTTAAAATTTGAAACCAATTACAGGGCATGTCTCGGAAATGGTTAACTAAAAAAAATAATAAAAAAAAAAACACATAATTTGTTTGTTTAAACGAGCTCTACATTTTGTGTATAGTAACTCCTTCTCTATCTCATACCGTTCATTCAGAATTAAAATGATTTGGTAAGTGAGGAATGAATTGAGTAAAATTAAACAAAGGCCCTTCTTCCTAAAAAAAGAATTTTTGCCCAAAATTCAAACATTTAAGAACAAAAGGCTATTTCCAACAAAAGTCAAGATAGGCATTTTATTTACCACATAAGTATCTTTAATATAGGTTATTTTAATTAAAATAGAGAAAGTTTTGAGAAAATAAAAATGTTGGGAATGTTTTCTTGTAAAGATTAGCTTGGAGTGGAGGAATTTCCTGGAGATATTCGCGGAAAATACTGAAATTAAATGTCAAATTTGGTATTTAATACGAGTAACCGACTTATCGTTTTTGAGTTACTGTGTTCAAGGACATATGGATACACATACCGTTACAGACAGACATTTTTACATAAAAATCTGTGTTCCATTCACATGACTTTCTCTACATCTCTAACATATTATTGATAGTAAGCTCATTCTTCTATCCACTTCATGCTAATCGAGATAAACACTAGCAGAAACGGTCTTATCACTTATTTCCTTATACATAGAAGGGAAATAGGCTAAACCGACAGACACGTACTTTAAAATGTGGTTGCTATGGGGTTGAAATAATTTCTTTGCGTGGCCAGGAGTTGACAAGTTCCCGTATGAAAAAATGTTAAGTATTTTAAAACTGAAACTAATAACAAGGAATATCTCGAAAACGGTGAAGTCCAGGAAAACAACATATGACATACATTGTGTGTTTCAAGCACTCTACAATTTTTGTGCAATAAGTTTTTGTCTATCTTTAACAGTTCAATAGTTATGCAAAATTAAAAACAAAAATCATCCAAAATAAAGTTATTTAGAGGCTACTACCAGAAAATTCAAAATATACATTATATTTGTCATGTAAAATCTCAAATTTAAGAGATTTTAACAAAATTGTTAGTAATTTTTGAGAAAATCAAAATGTTATACAATTTTTCCATGTAAAGGATAGTTGGGATGGGAGGAATTCTTGAAAAACCTCGTGTCCCATCCTTGGGAGATACTGAACTTAAATGATCAAGTTTGATATTTTCTTTTTTGAGCTATGCTGCCCACAGACCCGAAACATGTATTTCTGGTAAAATCTCGGTATAGAATTTTTGGATGCAATGCAATACCTTCTCTATGCACTGTGCACGTAATACGTGTACAGAAAGTAAAAATACCTTGGATAGGTAGAGTCCGACTGAAAAATTTAATGCCATAGCCGGGATTTGAACCACGGATCTGCCGGTCTCTAGGTGCCTGCTCTACCACTGAGCTATAGTGCCAACATACCGTCAGGATATTGAATTCCCCAACTGACTCGCACGTTTCACGGTAAACCACAAATTATTTTGTGATGACATACAAGTTCTGTATGAGCGAAACTGTCACTCATTAAGGTTTTCGCTAGTCGACATCAGCCGGTTTTCGAATGCAAGTTCTCGGATGCTGTGTTATCGTTACTCGAGTGATGTTCTTCAGTTCTCACCATTGTTGTTGTCAAATAAAGCATTTAGTTCAAATGCTGTTCGGAAAATCCGACAGTAGATGCTGTCAATTAGGTGTTATTATTTTGTGAATACGCAGGAAGTATTGGATGAGAAAGATAAACGACCAATAGATACAGTATATTATGGTACTGTTGTGCTAATTGCAATCCTAAACAATTCACTGCAGGAGAACATTTGATTTGAACACAAAAATGTTAAAAAAAGTTTTAAAGAGATTATTTAAGCACGATCATACTTAATTTTAATTTTATATACTCTTAAAACTATTTAAAACATTATAAACTATAAGACGTGAATATCCGGAACTTATTTTGCAAAATAAAATGAATTATTCATGAGTCAGGTTATTTATTATCAGTCAGTACACTTCTGTGCTCTTCCCGACAAGTGCACAAGCACAAGTGTAGGAATAAGCTTATCAGATTTAGATGCAGCTACGCCAGCATCATCTCGAGACGAGATCTCGACTCAGTTCGGTGGACCTGCACCCATCCGAGTGCAACATTCGTAGACTGCATTGAGGACATTCTCAAACGAGAATCGTGCATTTGAACCCATCGAATGAAGGATTCGAATACAGCATTGAGGTTTAGAAATATCTCTATAACATCCAAGAATCGAATGCTTCGAGATTTTGCATTCGAATACTCCCATCACTATCTTAATCATACCAGCTACGTGTGTATGCTATATAATATAGAGGGGAGGTGAATGAGTGCAAATATTCGTATTAGCGTTTGAGAACACGTAGTGATCCTTTAATAGGCACTTTTTCCGATATTTTCTAAGGATATACCCACGAGGAAAATGTCACTATTTTTTTTAGGATGGCCATTACTCCCTATCTTAAGTTCAGCATCTTTCAAGGATGCCACAAGAAAGTTTTCAGGAAACTCCCCCTTCATAAACTACTCTTTATGTGAAAAATGTTTGGAAAATTTTGATTTGTCATAAAATGCTCTAACGATTTCGATTAAAATGCGATATGGCTAAGATATTTTCATCACAAATAAACTGTAGATATATCTTGAATTTTCCGGAAATAGCCTTTGAAGCCCTCTTCATTCTGGATTACTTTGGTCATAACTTATAAACTATAAAAGATACGCTAAATCTTACTATACAAAAGTATATCGTGTTGTAATCTACAATTTACTCATATGTATTTTTTTTGGAATTTACCCATTTCCTTGATACTCCTTGTTGTTGATTTTTAAATTTCCAGTACTGAACACTTTTCTGAAATGGGAAGACGTTATTCATGTTTTTCATTCTGGTCATGCAGAGAGAATGGCATTTCAATTTAATTACATCACATAATGGCAGCTTATAAAAGCTTTTTATTATCGCATTAGCATAGAATATTCCCTTATTTCGCTTCTGCATACAAGGAAGTGTAATAGTCATTTCTGCTAATATTTATCTAGATTAGCATGAAGTATATAGAATAAAATGCTTTTGAATGGATATAAAAGTGTTATTTTTATTAGGTGGTATTTCATGTATTTTTATTTTTCACCTTACTACTATGACGTATTGTATTTTATTTATATTTATTGCCAGGTAGTTTGAAAGAGAATGCCTTTTGTCAAATTAATTGTTGATCTCACAATATTATGGCAAGAATATGACATTCAAAGCAAGCTTTTAAAGATCTGATTGTGATTTGGTTTCCTACAGCGAAATGTATAATGAAACTATTTCTATGAGTTTGTAAAAGTTACACTAAAATAAACGGTGGTGGATAAGGGATGTCCCAAGTAATACATTATCATGTTTTAAAACAGAAAATTTGAATAAATAAGTTAAACAAAAGGTGTTATAATTAAAATAATACTATGTTCCTAATAAACTTATAGCATAAAAGTGTATCAGTGAATTTGGAAGGCATCTACTGTGTGACCGGCTGTGAAAGGCCACGAGTCTAATTTCAACATATCCACAAGGCTTGCTAGGATCTTAAAAAAAACCTACGTTCTTGTGCTGGTAATGTTTAATTCACGATGGGGTGCCTATTTGGGCGATGTATTTGTTGTACACGGTCCATATACTTATCATCATCAGCTTTCAGGTGCTAAATTCCAACCTCACTCTTTCAGAGAGCAAAATATCCCGCAAACAAAAATGTCTTGATAGCTTACTAAAAAAAATGGCTGATTCGTCATGATTCGTCATGATTCGTCAACATTCTAACTTAGGTCACTAAGACATAGAACCAGAAGGATCACCAGTCAACCTATTTATTTGCCAAAGAGTCACTATTTTATATTCTTCTAGAATTATGAACCATTGTTATATTATATATTTTAGGTCATTATTATATTATAAACGTTGAAAATAGACAAATACAACGATTTTGGTCACCACCTTCGTAATCGTCGATTACCTATAACCAAATTATTAACTGGATGCATGTTAAAAGTTAAATTAAGACCTGAACCGCGCTATAGACATAATTCATATAATATAGATGTACGCTATAAATTGTGTACCGTAATAGCACGTAGCATAAATTATAGTCACATTTCGATATCATATGGCGTATTTACCTAACCCAAACAATTGATTTCTTAGTTTTCTTTTACACAAGATATTTTTTCTCTAAAAACAAAACGCCACACAAATAGGTGACACTTACACCAAACATTACAAAAACGAATCAAATTTCTAGTTAACTGCGAAGGTAAGATCTGATACTTAATAATAACCTTATAACGTAATAATAATGACTCATTAACTAAACACTCGTGTAATGAATCTAACTACTATAACTTAAGGCAATAACATAAAATATACAGGTGGGAGGTGGATATGTGGAAATATGTATAAGTGTTAGCGTTTGAGGACGATTCTGATCGATGTGACGATCCAGTATTTGCAGTTTTTTCACTATTTTCTAAAGGTCACGAGGAAAATCTCATGGTGTTTTAGGATGGCTGTTATTCTCTATCTCAGACGTTCGGTTGTTTGCGTAACAGGTCTCACGGTTGATGTTCCTCTGCCCTCTGCCTTTTATCGACTATAGATGTGCGACGTATGCAAACACAGCAGAGACATAGCTCAGGGCCGTGCAAAACACATTACAGCTTGAACTTTGTGCTTCATTAATGATTACTATTAGAAAGCGGACAAAATGAGATACACTTGTGTGTTATGCGCATTGTTCTCTACAAAATATAACATTATTTGCATTCATTCACCTTCCACCCTGTGTAACGTTGAGTAAAATTATAATCAGTGCGTCAGTTGGTGACTAAATGATTGGTATAAAAAACTCTGATGTGTTCCATTCACATGAGTTTCTCTACATCTCTGCAACAAATTATTGTTAAAAAGCTTATGCTTCGATTTACGTCATGCAAATCGAAAAAAAATTAGCAGAACCAGTCTTATTACTTGCTTCCTTGTAAGTAGAAGCGAAATAAGGGAATACCATAGGTTAAAGTAATAGTCAAAAGCTGGTTGCTATGTGAATGAAGTTCCTTTGTTTGTATGGGCAGGAGTTGACAAATTCCTGTATGAGAAAAGTTAAGTTTTTCAAAGCTGAAACAAAAAACAACGAATATCTCAAAAACGGTCAGCTCCACTAAAAAAACGTTTTAGATATAAATTGTTTGCTTTAATGTGCTCTACATTTTTTGTGTAGTAAATTTTTGTCCATTCTTACGGTTTAGCAGTTATGCAAAATTCCGTAAAATTCACTCAGAATAAAGTAGTCTTCAGAGGCTATTCCCAGAAAATTCAAAATATACATTTTATTTTTCAGGTAAATGTGATTAATATACGATATTTTAATCAAAATTGTTAGAGCCATTTTTTAGAAAATCAACATTTTCGAAAAAAGTTCCATGTAAAGGGTAGTTTGGGCTGGGGGAATTTTTCTCAAAATCTTCGTGTCGCATCCCTGGAAGATACTCAACTTAAATACCCAGTTTGGTATTTTAGCGACTTTTCGTTTTTGAGTTATCGTGTTCACAGACACACGGACCTTTTTCTGAAAATACTTTTTTTTTGGATACAGGGGACCATAAAACATATATTTCCGGCGAAATCTCGGTATCGAATATTTTGGTGAAGTGCAATACCTTCTCTATACACTATGTACATAGTACGTATAGAGAAAGTAAAAATGACGTGTTATTTATGGACAGTCTTTAGCTACTGCGGTTCTCAGCGTCCCATTCTAAACTGGGCGTGAAAGAGCGCTTAATTTTGCTCATCAGGCTTGAGGTTCTTTTACGTGCGGTAAATCTATTACACGGGACCATCGGCTTTACTTCCTTCCCGAAGGAAGCCTTGCTAAGTATTTTTACACCCGAAAAAAATCCAGCGTTCTCCGCCGGGTTTGAACCCGCGACCTTGGGTTCACGAAGTTAGCATGATAACCATTACACCACGGAGGGCGACAAATGATTGGAATGCAAAGTATACAAAAATACCTACGAATAACAACACAGGGCGCCTCGTAAAAGATATAATAAAGCTACTTAATTTATATTATTCGGCTTCTTAAAGAGGACTTGCACTTCCTAGGATAGGATGTTCTAACTTGGATGCGTGCCAAAGGAGCACCGTATTGCTCGCGACTCGCAGAGGTCTACCTATGACATGCAATACAGCTCAGCATTGAGGGACACTGCCGAATCAAGTTAGAAATGAAACGACAGGTCGGAAGTATTGCACTATGCATTTTTCCCAGTGGCATACTGGCTACAACGTTCTCCTTCCAGCTCTGACCTGGATTTTGTTGTTGAATACGCACTTGTAATTTTACTCAAATGAGTTGATTTGAAAAAGCGTGACCACTGGGTGTCTAGGGTCGAAAGTTTAGGAATATTTATTCATGGGATAAAAAATCCGGAGTGAGGGATCGGCTGACAGCTAGACATGAGAGCGAGGATAACAGATGGTAAGAACTGATGGCGAAATGGATGATAGAAAAAGAGATGTTGGAACAATTGGAGGTAAGAATGGTGGGAAAAACCGAATAACTCAGAGAAAACCCATTCAGACCCGCTTTATCTACTACAGATCCCACATATCGTCCCTGAGATTGAATTTGGGCGGCCTTGGTGAGCAGCTAGCGGTTTTATCATTCGGCCTTAGCGCCGCCCTAATATAACTACGTGGGTTCATCAAACCAGAACGATACTATTATGTAGGTCTAAAAGTTACAGCCTCATGTCAGTAGATTTACTAGCATGTAAAATAGCTCCTGCGGGACGAAATTCCGGCACACTGGCGGAGTTGATACACGGGGGAATTGCCGGCTATGAGTTGTACCTAACAACCAAAATTTCACCACTTTATAGTGAGTTATCCCTTAATGGTGGAAAAAAGTCAAAAGTTGTACTTTAGTAGCCTCTCGTATGCTGTTCCCCTTTAAATCTTTTAGAAATTTTAGACTCATATGTATTACTTTAAAAGATAATGTATGAGGAATTTAACCGATTTAAAGTTGACCCTCCTCTTATGTAGAACTTAAAACCTCCAAGACTTACAAGCCAACGCGGGCCAGACGCCAGTTGAGGAGTAGAGGCTCTGGATCAGAAAGAAGCCATAATGGGTGATCAGCCCGATGCCTGGTATGGAAATGAGGAAGTGGATTATATGAAGTGACGGTGAAATGGATGACAGGAGAGATGATTATGAAGTTATTGGTGGAGTAAATGGCGAGGAATTCAGAGAATATGCTGCTTCCACAAATTCCAAATGCGGGCCCATGGGATCGAACCCGGGCCCTTTAGACAAAAGACGAGTGGTCTAACCACTTGGCCAGGGCGCCGAAGTTTTTCATCTCCCATATTAAATGATTCGTATTAGCAATTGCTCTGTGGAAGAAGTAGCTGCAAAACTTAGTCGTCCTTAATACCGTCCACGTGGCTCTGGACATCGATTGGTTCGTACATCCAGAGGGCGACCCCTTGTGATAGACATGTAGCATAACTGTCGACAGGATTTACTTTACCGACGGAAACAAAAGTTGCACACGTGTGTATGTGTGGGAGAGAGAAAGCCGGCCAATAAAGTAGGTCTGACCCGGGCACCTGGCCAATAAATCTACAGACTCTCTTCCCTCGCACTGCTGACTCTCCCCAGTCATCTGTTCCGAGCCAGCTCGCCGCGTTTGTTTCAATTGCTCCGCCACTAGATGTCATGTGCGACTGTTATTCATCCCTCATTGCACACCACAAATTGGCTTCACCCACCCCTGCGTCCACACAATCGGCCTTGGCTGCTTGCAGTGGTGTACAAAGGTTTTACCTAGCTGGAGAGGTAAAATAAAACAAAAAATTAATGTCATAACTGGGATTTAAACTAAGGAACTTCGGCCTACTATGTTTTTTTTGGTAGTGTTTAAGCTACTAATGGCACCTCAGGCAATGACGCTTGATACATGAAATGAAGATGGAGTAACGGTAGAATGCGATGGCGGGGGAAACCGGAGAACCCGGAGAAAACCCGCCCCTGTCCTGCTTTGTTTCGACTTACTGTGCCGTTACTCTAAAATTAACTGGTTTCCGGTACCAACATGGTAACGTCTCTTATTAAAAATCCGTCACAACATCTTCCTAACTGAAATTCTTTTTCTTTTAAGGCAGTACTAATGAGAAGGTGTAAATAAATTAACAAGCAAGAAATGTAAACACGTATATAGTATAGAAATAAGATATATTATTAGAGTATGTTAGCATAAGCTTAGTTATAAGAGAGAAAATATAGCTAAAATTTTACTGTTATAAAAAAGAACTCTTTCGCATGTTTTTTGTGGACAATAGCTAGGGAGCTGGGGAAAATGTAGTCTTACGCAAGCCTTAGAAAAATAGTTAGGTGAAAGTTACTGGGGAGCTAGTTTATTCGGTTCCAATTAAAATTCCTATAGATGTTCCTTGCACCAAAAATAAAATATAATGTTCCGATATCTATTTGTCGAGAATAATCATAAAAATAATTCCTATTTTGTGAGCTTATTAGGATTGTGATTAGAGTGAATTATATTTAAATATAAGTGAGGTATTAGGATAGTTTTTATTGGCTCACATGAGAAGAGACGCTACTGAGAGCGGGAAGACTAGCCAGTCAAGCTTAGTTTTAATGCTTAGGCAGAACAGGTGAGTTTGATAAATATTCTATGGAGACGCGAGTTCTCAGTTCAGTTTTCCTCGGTTATTGTATAGACACTCGGGTTTCATTTATTGTACACTGCAGTTCATGTAGGTAGAAGTGAGTTTAGTTTATTCTCCTGTAGTATTTTGGTATTACAGACTACCTACGTAATTAACCTGGTACGCGAAATCCAAGTTAAATGGTTAAGTGAACACCTAATACAATTTCAGCCATGATTGCATACAAATTTAACTTTTACATTAATTATGAAATCCTTGGTAAAAATTCAAATAATTTGCTTAAACTAAAAGTTACAAATCTGTTACCTTTGAAATAGTCCTTTTACCATTCACGCCTTATTAGGAGATACTAGCTCAACCAAAAAACCCAACCCAAGAAAATGTGAATAATTTACAATATAAAAATAATCAGAAATAACAAGACGCTACAGGGAGGAGGACGCTGCACATTTCTTTTATTTTTCTCTGAATTCTTCTTCAGGCTTTCCTCAGTCCTCAAAATAAAATACATAGATTGGTACCTTGAAAACTTGCTCCTTCAAAGTTTTCGCCCTAAATTTCTTTTTCCAAAAATCATTTCACATGTCATCAGTAAACCGCCGATTTTTAGTCCCTTAAGGACACTCTGTGAAATATTGGTATTGCAGTTTCTTTTAATTTGTTAATATTATTTGATATAAATATAGAAGGCAAATTATCAATTATCAGAATATTAGGTTTATTACGTTTCTCAATATTGATGTTATACCTACCTCATCTTTAAGCGATTTTGAAAATGTCCCACAAGATGTAGTTGATGAAAATATGTTACATTTCCATGACTTTATCTTTGATACCGCCAAATATTCTTACAAAAGCTTACTATTTTATCTATTTGATGCGCATCATGATAAACGTTAGCAGAAATGGTTTTAATAATAAACCAAATTGAGATTAAAATCTTTTAAAAACTGATGACTATGTGATGATGTTGAAATTCCGTTCCGTTAACCAGAATGAAAAAAATATGAATAACGACTTCCCATTTCAGGAAAGATTAACTACAGGAACATTTAAACCTATAAGCTGGAAGACTCGGAAATGTTGGCTCCCAACAAAAATGTATTTGACAAATTGTGTTTTAAGAGTACTACATTTTTATGTAGTAAGTGTTGGTCTATCTCTTTGCCAGTTACGCAAAAAACATTTAGAATGAAGAGGTTCTTCAAAAAATTTAAGATTTATATCTTATTTGCCATAAAAATATCTTTAAAATGTAGTATTTTAATGAAAATCATTAGTCATTTATGGAGAAAATCAAACGTTTCAAAAAATGTTCCACGTAAAGGGTATCTCGTGTTGGAGGGATTAACTTAAAAGCAGTCGTATTGCGCCCTTGGGAAATCAGAACTTAAATGACAATTTTTCTAGGTATTTAATGACTATTTTTTTTATTTATCTTGTTCGAAGACACACACACACATATAGACAAACTCACAACTCCCCCCCCCCAAAATGCTTTCTTTGGACTCAAAACTTGTGAAATCTTGGTATCGAATTTTTTGTTGGTATACAGTTCCTTCTCCATCTACTATGTACATAGTAAGTACATGGCTGAAAAAGTAAAATTAACAAACGGGCTATGGATTTTTACATTCATTTACATTCACTAAATATTTGTGCCCATGAGAATACTTTTGATATTTCCTTTTTAAAGGAGGAAAAAGTAACGCTTGAGAACGACTTTTTCCATAATGTTTTATAAACAATATCTCATGTGTTTCATTCTCATGACTTTCTCTGCACCTCTGTAGCAAATTATTGTTAATAAGTGTATTCTACCATCTACTTCATGCTAATCGAAATAAACGTTAACAGAAACTTAGTTTATTTACTTAGAAGTGAAATAAGGGAATTCACTAGGCTAAGTCGACAGTCAAATGTTTTAAAATGTGGTTGCTATGGGATTCATTTTTTGAGTGGCCAGGAGTGAACAAATACCGTGTAGAAAATTTAAGCTGTTTTAAAACCGAAACCAATAACAAGTTATATCTGGTAAAGGGTCAAATCTATGGAAAAAACATGTATATGACAAATTGTATGTTTTAAGGAGATTATCGTGTTTTCTGTAGTAAGTTCTTGTCTATCTCTTACAGTTTACCAGTTATGCAAAATTCAGAAAAAATCATCTGGAATAAAGAGGTCTTTAGAGGCTATTTCCAGAAAATTCCAGATAAACATTTTATTTGTAGTGTAAATATCTTAAATATACGACATTTTAATCAAAACCGTTGGAGCTCTTTTTTCGAAATCCAAAATTTTCCAAATTTTATCCATGTAGTTTTTTTGAGATGGAATGTTTTTGAAAATCTTTTTGTCGCAAGATATTGAACTTAAATATAAGTTAGGTACTTGACGGACTTTTCGTTTTTGAGCTTTGCTAGCCACAGACACATACAGTAAGACAGACATCGGTACAATACAATACCTTCCCTGTACATTATGTACATAGTACATGTAGAGAAAGTAAAAAAACTAATATTTTTACTTATTTTTTTCTGAACACCGAAAAGAGTGAAATGTAAAAGAAATCCCATGGTTATTTTAAAACTGCGATTACATTCTTAAACCACCTGGTAAAAAGTTGCATAATCCAGAACATTATGACATTAGGAACAGAGAAAAAAAAAACAAAGAAAAAAAAGTGAATCCGAGAAATTTTATTTTAAAGATTGGTCAAAGAGGACGACCTCGAGTGCTAGTACTTGGACTTCTGTGACATCTGCCTTCTTCCGTCGCGATCTCGGCGACCTCTGGTTGGACATCTCGGAAGGTTTGCTAGTTTTAAGCCTTTAGCCTGACTATAAGATTGTATTAATTTTAAAATGACGTCAGCTGGTGCTATTTCAAAATAGCATTACTACTATTCTTATGGATAAAAAAGTTTCCCAGATATCTAACTGATGAAGTATTAATGGATTTTAATAATTTAATTTCTTGTCCCATTTCACGGTTAGAATTCAAAAATCGTTAGCTACTGCTGATCTTTCCAACTGTTTAAGCTTAATATTTCTTTAATGTTCTTTTAAACGTATTTTTAAATTTCTTTTAGATCTAGCAATGTTAACCTTTTCACAATCATTGCAACTTATTTTGTAAATTCTAAATTTATTTAACAGGTCTATAGTTTTATTTAATGTTCTTTAACATATTTTCTTGTTATATCTGTTGCTAGGTACCACTGTTATGTTACATTTCGCAAACAATGTTTTGAAAACCAGGAAACAGCTTGGGGTGATAATTAATTTTGTCAGCATTTTAGAAAAATGTCCATGAGTGTGTCTATCTGTCTGTGTGTGTGTGTGTGTGTGTGTGTGTGTTTGTGGACAGCATAGCTCAAAAACAAAAATACCGTTAAATATCAAACTTGGTATTTAGGTTTCGTATCTTCCAAGGATACGAAGATTTTCAAGAAAATTCCTGCACCATAAACTACCCTTTAAATGAAAAAATGTTCAACAAGTTTTATTTTCACAAATAGGGCTCTATTTTGATATTATAATCCGGTATATTAAATATATTTACATCCCAAATGAAATGTGTATCTTGAATTTTCCAGGAATAGCCTCTTTATTCTGGCTGAATTTTGCCGAATTTTGCTGAATTTTGCTTAACTGTAGATCTCATCAAAACATACAATGTATGCCCATTTACGTCTTTATTGTGAAGGTAACCGTGTCCGAGATATTCCTTGTTATTGGTTTCAATTGAAAAGTACTTATACTTTTCTCAGACAGGAAGTGTTCGTTTTTCTTTTGTCTGCTCTTGGCCAAGCAAAGAAGTGATTTGCAACGACAATCGCATAACGATAGCTTTAAAAACATTTGACTCGCTTTAGCCTAGTGCATTCCCTTAGTTCCCTTCTAGTTATAAGGAATTAAGTAATAAGAACATTATGCTAATGCTTATCTCAATTAGCATTGTGTGGAAAGAAGAGTAATCTTTTGTAAGAGGTTTGTAGTGCAGCTAGAGAAAGTCATATGAGTGTAACACATCAGATTATTTCTAGTCCATCTGGCTAATCTGGCATTGCACTATTTCTCATTCAATTGTTGGTAACCCATGGCTGCTTAATCCCAAGCCGCACCACTTCTACACTCTCCGTGAGTGTTTTTGCTGTTTTCTTAAAATTCAAAGTTATTATATCAATTGACGTTTTATTAACACTTTGGAATTAGAATCATGTTTACAGTAAAAATTAAGGGCATGAAACTATAGAGCTTGAAAAAAATAATTTCACAATAAAATAAATAAAAGGAGTAATTAAATATACGCTTAACCCTGTTGGTAGTTTGTGGCATTACAGTTACAGCATCTAACGGTTTCTTGGAGTTTGAAGCGCGAGATACGCGTGTCTGCCTCACATTCAAAAGGTCGTAAATTCGAATCTCGCTTAGGGTGTGTTACCCGGTTAATGTTTTTTTCGGGGTTTTCCTTAATAATGAGAAGACGAATGTTGAGTAACTTTAAGCCCCATGGACCCCGAGATCATTGGAGCATCATTTCACCAATTTCATTCATCGTCCAATATGACCAAACTAGGTTAAAGGACGTTAAACTGCCCACCCCCAAAACATTTTCCACTCATCATCGAAGAATTTATGTACTAAACATACCATTTCCCCTCCATCAGATTGTAGAGGTTTTCCATTCTTCCATATTTCCCTGTCAATAAATTAATACTGTATCCAAATTAGCAGACCTAGAACCGGTCACTACAGGGTTCATTGTCTGATTGAGAACTACACAGGAATAGATATTTCAAGATAACAAAGGCGTACTAAAAATCACACGATAACAAAGTCTTGAATAAAATCAACCCTGTGATATCAGTGCTTATCTTTTATTCTGCTTGAAAATTTGCAGTGAAACAATACAAATTTGAAATAGGTAATTTTAGGTTTTAAAATTTTAAGATAGGCTCAAATAGTCAATATAGTCATTGTAAGTGCCAATAAACTACTTTCACAGTTTAAGTGTTGTACAAAACTTGAAGATACTTGTTTATTCGTACGCATAAATATGCGTGTAGTACGTGGTCTATAATCAAAGCTTAATAATCAGTGTGCCGCATGCAATAAAATCGAAAGCTATAAAAATATGCCAGCATGACAAAAATTAACCAAGTAAATCAGATTTTCGTCGGTAAATTACAAAAAAAAAAAGATCAAATAAATTTTCAGATAACATACCTTAAAGGTGACCTAAAATCTCGTTACTACTTGAGGTTTAGGGTTTCATAGTTAACCACTATTAGGTGAATCACTGATAAATTAATTCTTCTTCGTAAGTTGTGTGTAGACTAAATTGGAGAGGCAAAGGTAAAGACAAAGATTGCATGCTTAATAAGAGGGCTCACAATCGAGCCAGAGCGCAACACATATAGGCAATTCAGCTCTTTGTGCTTCTACCTTGATTTCTGGAGAGAGGAAATGGGGGGGGGGACGTAAATGGAGATAAAATGTGAATGATCATGTGTGTTTCCAGTTTGAACATTTCCGACACCGCCCAAATCCAGCCGTTTGATGTGTGTATGATCTGTTAAATGGTTCTCTGAGGTACTCACGCGCATACAGTATTTTTCAGAACATGATGGCCCTGCCCCACTTTTTCTTCCCCATCTTCTTCTTTTAAAGACGGGCGTGCGGTTGCAAACCTACACTCGCTCTTGCCAAGTCTTCCGCATACTGGTCTTTTTACTGAGACGAGATTCTCGACTTGCAAGCAGCGACTCCAGGAAACAGATTTTACTACGTTGCTTCTCGCCCCTAGTACAAGCTCGTCGTTTGTTTGCTAATGGTTATTGCCCAGTCGAAGGAGGGAGCGGTCCCATTTGAGAGTCATCATGTTTTGCAGAAAAATATACTATTCGGGCATCTTTTCTTGTGCTTTAATTTTACGGGGAAGCGAGGATCGTCGAGGGAGGAGAGGGGCGAGTTCGCCGGCTTATCTTCCCGCAGTTATGTTAGCCAAAGAGTTTCTTCCTTTGAGAGCCTAAGCCATTATTGTGAATAGGTTTTCTAATTTACCGCAATCTAGCTAAATTATTAAACAAACACAGCTCACGTGTACATGTGTGAACTCGGGGATCTACTAACACAATGAAACCATAACATTGAAGCCACTAATGTCAGTATGTACAGCGTTCTTCAAGTTTCAATGTTATTGCTCTGCTCTGCTCTGCTTCCGAAATTAAGCGAAACCTACCGAATGAAGACTAGTGATCCGAGAGCCCAAGGAAAGGTTCGCGCATGGCATACACACACTGACATTTTTCTGGTAATAAATAAATTGATATTTATGACAATTATCCTACAGATACTTGTTTCTACTCTTCGTTAAGTTCTGGCGTATTAATTACTCTCTGTTTCACCGTATTTCTATAGGAATTCATGAAAGCAAAGACATTAAGTACGCCATTCAAAGCGTAAATGTTGAGCATGCGGCCCTCCTGATAGTCCCATCTTCCGTTAATGGTAACATTTGTGCTACACATGTCCAGAGCTGTTAAGCCAACAGAAGTTTGGAGCAGAACAGAGGACATTTTAAGTGTACCGGACTTCAAACAGTGAGTAATCCGTAGATACGCTATATTCATTAATTCCACACCCACACAGATTAGAAAAACATGCTTTATCTCGTTACGAGGGTTCAGCCAGAACTTCTACAATAACAGCATCCGAAACAATAACAATCTCTTTGAGTACTTCCTAACCGTTTCAAGCAACTTGTAATCCAGACAACTGAGCCAGATGAATGAAATAAAGACACAAATTCCTGTAGAGATCTCGAAAAGACAAATTTGCATTAACCAACAATGAAGACAGGTGTTTTCTTGCTCAGCTTATTTTTAATACAGTTTTTTTTGTCTCTTAAAAGTTAAATTCTTAAAATCTGTTCAACTCCAACAAAATTTTAAAATGCTGTCAAACAAGGTAAAGCATTAACATGCTTAAGATTAAGGAGAGGGGTTTTATTATAACACAGGCAATCGTATCCAAACATAAAGTTAAATTAGAAGCTTCAGAAACAAATATTTATGATCGTTTTACAGTGAAATGAAGAAAGAAAAAAAAAAGGCCCAAAATGCCAGCTAAAGACATAATAAGGCAATATTTATACTTTTGTAATACTAAGCTCCAGAGAATAAAACTATACCTATTGAAATAAATAAGTAAATAGCTGTATCGACGACAAAGAAGAAACTGAAAATATTGTGACACAGAGGTCGGTCGGTACTGGGAGTTGGAGAGATAAATAGAGATAACTAGCGCTCTCGCTATATTTAAACACCGGGAGCGCTATCGTCAGATAAACAAAATCATCTGGACGTTTCATTCAGTCCTACCTTCGGAACACTACAGAATGTACCGCCTGCGGTGCCATTAGTAGTTAAAGCGGGCGTTAAACACTACCAAAAAAAAAAAAAAAAACTACAGAATGTTGGTGGTTTATGCAGCAACACCGAGGGTGATTATAAGAGTTAGTGACGAGAGTTGTAATGACTAGGGACTGAGTGACGTGACAGTGAGAAATTACGAGAGATAATGATATCCCAGATTAAGCTCTGACTTTTATACCGAAAATACATATTAAAAAAAAATATCCTGTCTTGGGGTTCTCTCCCATAGGATTTTTATTTGCTGAAAAAAATTACAAAGGTTTAAAGTTGTAACGGCGATTAGATTTCTGGTACCAAGCTAGACGCTGAAAATAAAATGTGTCCCACACCGAGGCTAAAGTACTCGTATCTAAAGCCCACACTAAAGATAAGTACAAACAAAATTTTATATAGTGAATAAAAAATCGGCAACAGTATGATTAATTTTTCCCACCGATGGGTGCCTTCAAGAAAGAAAGAAAGGAAAGAACTCAGGAAGGATCGAACTAAAGAGATAAAATTGCACATTTGTGTATGTTCCTAGTTAAAGTACGTGAACGAGTGAGAGAATTGTAATACCAGTTAAATTTACTGAGAATATTTAATGAAGTCTAATAAATTGGAATGGCTTGCCGGTAGTGTTTCAAATTAGTAGTCAACTGTTCCTGAATGTAAGCACTAGAAACTCTAACTACGTCGAATTGAGTGTACTAACTTCCAGAATATTAAGACCTTTAGGTTTTAGGCAAAATTTGTTTCCGCAGTAAAAGATATAAGCATAAGTTACCGTGACTTCGTTAACCTGGTATACGGTGAATCCCTTTTCAATCAGCGTCATGACGGTGATAGCTCAGGGCGGTGATGAAGCGCCATCGATTGCCGATAACACTTGTAACAACTTTGAGGAATAGAGCCAAAAGATGCAGAAGTCGCTACATTAAGTCCCGTTTACTGATTAGCCCATTAATGTTCCTACGTCCTGTATTACCAACTCTTTAAACTCTTATATGCACCTCTGATACGCTTTAATTTTTTGTCTTGTGAATTCTCAGAAGTGGTCTACATGCATTTTCGAGCGTCCTTTAGATTTTTGGGAGTACAAATTCTCATAAACTGAACCTGGGGCTCAATGGACTTCTTGCATATTGAGTTCCCCTGAACACTTGATTACCCTTGCTATTCTACATTTCTCCTAATTGCTTTTTTTCAACACTTTTCCGCTAATGACCATTACGCAGCAACAGAATCGAATCCAGTGCTTTTTACATTATTCGTTGATTTTAAAATATAGAAATCATTTATGTCATTTATTTCTCTATAGATGTATTAATTTAATACGCCAATAATACTGGGGTATCACGTGCACAAAATGCTGCCCACGTAATTAACTTCACTGGTGATAACAAATGACTACCCTATATCAGTATGAGCTACTATTTTTCTTGTACTTAATTTGAAAGCGAAGATTTGCAGGACATTTTCAGTCCTCCCAAAATGTGCCTGAACTGCCGAAGAGTAACGTTAAGAAATAAATGACCATATTTCTAAAATGCTTCGTTGTATTTAGGCGCAAAAATAAAATTAGTAAAAACGTATATATAAATACGAAATTCTTTTTGATTCGGCTCAATGTCACTGATGGAAGTTCTCATATACCTAAATGTTGTAGCTGTCCTTCAGTTTTGCAACACATCAAATAATAATTCTTCACCCCTTCTCCTGAAAGGCCGAATTATGTCATATTGGCCTAGCGTTTCCTTCTGTATCAATTGCAGCAAAACTTTTTCATAGAGGCGGGATCCGAACCACAACTTCATTCCGCCACGATTATAGCATGTTCATTAGTGTGTGTGTGAGTGTGTGTGTGTGTGAGTGTGTGTGTGTACGTTACGTTACACTGCAGCCCTTGGCTTATTGTGCGTCAGGCCCCAGGAGGAGAGGATGAGATGAGTGTAATTTCAATGGGGTGGCTGACATCCGTACATGGACAGAGCCGATGCGGAGGTTCCCTAACAGTTCAGGAATATTCAACTCGACGTGGGAGCGCTCAGTCCTGGATAGACCGCAGACCACCACCTGCGCCATCCCGTCGACGAGAACTGTATTTTCAGAGCGGTCATCTCTACGGAATGGCGCCTCTGCCGCAGTCCTCATCGATACTTCAACGCAGGAAGAGCCCAGTTGGGATGAAATGAAGGGTCAGGAAGTTTGGGGAAATGAAGAATCCTCCTGAGCATTCGCCTATTGAAGCCGGGAAAGCCTCCGAAAAACTCATACATTAGAGAGGTCGGCCGCGGAAAACCGATCCCACGACCTCCCAAATGCTAGTACTAGACGAAACGCCTGAGCCAACTGGCTCCGGTCGATAATTAGTTGTCTCTGGATTGTTTCACAGGCCAGTCACATAGAGAAGTTGTTTAGCTAAAGGTGGAGGTCTACGGAGGGAAAAATAAAACTATTAAATACCCTGGAGGAAACTTTCACGGAGGAAAAAAAAAATTAAAAAATGTATTACTTTAGTTTTACAAAGCAACTATAAATATTACATTCCACTGTTACGTGACTGTTACATTTATAAAATTTTGATGTATCCATTCACATGACTTTTTGTAACAAATTATTGTTGAAGAGTCTATTCTTCGATCTGCTTCATGCTATTCGAAATAAACATTAGCAGAAATGGTCTTACTTACTTCCTTGTAAGCAGAAGGGAAATAAGGAAATACAGTAGGCTAAAGTGATATTCAAATATTTTAAAAGCTGGTTGCCATGTGATTGAATCCCGTTTCTTTGCATAGCCAGAAGTTCACAAATTCCAGTAAGAGTTAAGTATTAGGTATTTTAAAACTGAAACAAGGAATATCTCGGAAATGGTCAATTCACGAAATAAATGTAGTTTACGACATCAAGTGTGTGTTTAATTAATATCTACGTTTTTCGTATGGCAAGTTTTATCTATCTGTTACGTTTGCCAGTTATGCAAAAATTCAGCAAAGGTCATCCAGAATGAATAGCTCTTCAGAGGCTAATCCCAGAAAATTCAAAATATACATATTTGTCGTATAGGTATCTTTAATACA
The DNA here is from genome assembly GCA_030762935.1 of Hymenopus coronatus. Classification (NCBI taxonomy): domain Eukaryota; kingdom Metazoa; phylum Arthropoda; class Insecta; order Mantodea; family Hymenopodidae; genus Hymenopus; species Hymenopus coronatus. Next base: position 78,790,221 of record CM060892.1, on the reverse strand, counting down.
CGGCATTTTAATCAAAATCGCTAGAGCCATCCAAATATTCGAACATTTATCCATGTAAATAGTAGTTTGGGGTGGGAGGATTTTCGTCAAATTCTTTGTGTCGAATCCTTGGAAAATGCTAAACTGAAATACCAACTTTTCGTTTTTGAGTTATCATGCGCACAGATTAGGCTGCGCCGTGGCCAAGTAATTCGACCACTCGCCTCTCACAAGACGACACGAGTTCGACCCCAAGCGACCGCATGCGAGATTTGTGACGGACAAAGCGGCGCAGGGACGGGTTTTCTCCGGTTTCCCCCGCCATTGCATTCTACCGGTGCTCTATCTTCATTCCACGTATCACCAAGATCATCACCTACGGTGCCATAGTAGTAAAAGCGGGCGTTAAACATTACCCCAAAAAAGGTACACGGTTCCACAGATGTGTACTTCCGGTGTAATCTCGGTATCGATTTTTTTGTTAGAGTACAATACCTTCTCTACCTATGTATTATGTAGAGAAAGTAAAATTTAATGATAGTCATGCAAGTAGAAATAAAAAAGGCATACCTATAATTCCTTGTTCGCTATCTCTGAGGGTTTGAATAGGGTTATATTTATGTTCGTCTCATTTGTACACCACTGCTTGCCTCCCTTCGATGGGAAGGAAAAGCGAGGGTAGGGCACAATTTGTTTTAACTCTTAAACTTTCTCTTCACGAAGTGATTTTCCGTTATGCGAGAACATCTGAGGAGGGAACAAAGGAGGGGAAGACTGGGATTTGGGGGAGAACGACAAGAACGACCTGAGAAAGTGGACAGCAAGATATTAGATACTTCCGAGAGGAACAGTTATTTGTCACGTTCGACTATATAGTTTCCCGATACCCTGATTTTACTTTTTGTTTTATTTATTCTTTATTTTAGGTCGCAGAACTCCTCGGTCTTATAGCGACCGCATTAAAAGTCTTTTACACAGTCTTATATCCAGTACTCAATGAAAAATTGAACATTATAAGTCCTGCACCTCTCGATGAAAACAACATTTAAAAAAACTTTTTTTTTTGCTTTATTTCTCAACATAATCTCCAGAAAGGCTAATACATTCGTCATATCGGTGTTCTAATTTAATTAAACCATCTCTGTAGAGCGAATTATCAAGGTCCTCAGAATAGATGTTTACCGCATCCATGACCTCCTTGTTGCTGTGAAATCTTCCAAGAAATTTTTTGAGGTATGGGAACAGGTAATAGTCACTAGGTGCTAGATCTGGCGAATAGGGTGGATGTTCAAGAATTCCAGCTTTAATTCACATTTTCCCCATTGCAATGACTGAACGATGGGCCGGAGCATTGTCGTGATGAAACAAGAGTTTTTTTTCCAAACGGGTTTTCTTTTTCTTTCACCTCATCACTCAAACGTTGCAGTAGGCTTGAGTAGTAGTCACCAGGGATACTTTCACCCTTTTCTAAGTAATGAATAAAAATAATTCCTTGTGCATCCCAGAAAACTCTCGCCATAACCTTATTAGCTCACAAAATCGACTTTGCATTTTTTGGACTTGGTTCACCTGGTGCAATCCTCTGCTTTGACTGAAATTTACTTTCTGGAGTGTAGTGATGTATCAGAGTTTCATCCATTGTAATAAGCCGTCTCAAAAATTCACTGGGAGCCACATTCTTAACAGAAACAGTTTTTCTTTGCAACTTTTGATCAGGTGTCAACAAACGCGGCACCCATCTTGCACAAACCTTGTGAAAGTCCAAAACATCACTTAAAATATTACCTGCACGTTCTTTTGATGTGTTTACAGTCTCTGCTGCTATCTCAAACAACTTAAATCTGCGGTCTTCCAGTATTAAACGATGATTTTTTTTTTCAATGAAGTTGTCACTTCTACAGGGCGTCCAGAGAGAGGCTCATCACTAGTGCTCGTACGTCCCATTTTAAACTCTGCAATCCACCTGAAGGGCCAGAGTCTTTCAATGTACTGTCCATTTCCTCTTTGATTTCTTTAGGCGTTAAGCCTTTCAAATGGAAGTATTTAATCACTGCCGTTTTTCTAAATCCTCCATTTTCGTGAAAACTCTAAAGGTGTCTTGTTTAAAATGCTGTCATTCAAAAACTAAACAAGCTATTGACCTGTAACTATGGATACAAGCTAGTCTAGAGTTAAATTATACGATGCTACTGTTTAACTGACCTAATGGTGCCATATTTGTGTGAAGCCCGGGACTTATCAGCCGACCCTTGTAAATACTTTATTCACACAGGGATTAAATATACAACTAATGCTTATTGGTATATGAAAACGCGGTTAAATAGAAAGAATATAACAATGTTAAAATTATATTACAACGAATACTGACAACATAATGCAAATTAGGCATAACATGTTAATAGTTATAATTCTAATTATATAGATTGATTTCTTTAAGGTATATTAATATATGAACAATACTCTTTGTGTCTGTAAGTGTTAATGCAATGTTATTTGAGATTGTATATTGTTTTCTGACATAACTGTATTTTGGACACTGAAATATATATGTTTAACTGTAAGAGAACTAATATACATATCACAGTGTGGTGGAGTTTCTTTTGACAGTAAATAGGAATGTGGGAGTTTTGTTTGACCTATTCTTAGTCTAAGTATCTTAAGTTGATCCTTGTACATGTTCAAAAAGACATATAAAGCTATTAGTAATGTATTGTAGTATGTGCTATTGCATAATGTTATTTCTTCATTCGCATATTTTCTGCCATAGCTAAATGGAAATGGTTTTCAAGAAAATCTGACGTGTTCCATTCACACGACTTTCTCTACATCTTAGTTTATTCTACTATCTACTTCATGTTAATCAATATAAACATTAGCAAACTTATTCATCAAGTTTATAATGAGGTAAATTTATTATTAATACATTTATTATCTCTAATTTTAATACTTAAGGGATTTCAAATATAATAAATCAAATATACAACTTTTAAAAGCTGTCCTGTTAAGATAGTCTTATTAATTAGTTCCTTATAAGTAGAAGGGAAATAAGGGAATACACTAGACTAAACGATAATCAAATGTTAATATATGGTTGCTATGGATTGAATTCCGTTTCTTTACGTGGCCAGTTGTTGACAAGTTCTCGTATGAGAAAAGTTTAAGTATTTTAAAAGTAAACCACTATCAAGGAATATCTCAATAACGGTCAACTCCACGAAAAAAGTGTATAGCTATTAAAAAAATTGTGTGTTTTATGAGATCTAAATGTTTTGTGTAGCAAGTTTGTGTATATCTCTTATGGTTTACCAGCTATGCAATATAGAGAAAGTTTTATCCAGAATGAAAAGTTCTTCCAAAGATATACCCAAAAAATTCAATATATACATTTTATTTGTGATGTAAATAGTTTTAATATGCGGTATTTTAATAAAAATCGTTGGAGCCATTTTTGAGAAAATTAAAATTTACAAAAAATGATCCCTGTAAAGGGTAGTTGGGGGCGGGAGAATTTTCTTGAAAAGCTTAGTGTCACATCCTTGGAAGATTCAAAACTTATATATTAAATTTGGTATGTAACGGACTTTTCGTTTTTTGAGCTATGCTGTCCACAGACAGACAGACAGACAGAAAGACACGCGGACCTTTTAAAATGCTTTTTGGGACTCAGGGCATCTCAAAACATATATTTCCGGTAAAATCTAGGTATGGAATTTTTGAGTGGAACACAATACTTCCTCTATACACTATGTGCATAGAAAGTAAAAACACTACGAGACGTCGAACAGGTAGATATTTTAAGACACTTTTTCACAGAGGCTGACCATTCTTCAAATCTATATATCTTTACTTTCTCTAGTGCATATGTACAAGCACATAGTGTATAGAGAAGGTAATGTATTCCACCAGCAAATTCTGTACCGAGATTTACCGTACATATTTTGAGACCCCCTGAATAAAAAAAAACAATTTTTAGAAAAAGGTCACTGCGTGCGTGTGTGTCTGTGGACAGCGTAGCTCAAAAACGAAAAATCCATTAAATACCAAACTTGGTATTTAGCTTTAGTATATTCCATGGATGCGATACAAAAATTTTGAGGAGAATCCCCAACCCCAAACTGCCCTTTACATGAAAACAAATTGAAAATTTGTATTTTCTCAAAATGAGTTTTATTAAAATGCCGTATATTAAAGATATTTACATGATAAATAAAATGTATACCTTGAATTTTCTGGAAATAGCCTTTGAGGACCTCTTCATTCTGGATGACTTTTGCATAAATGGTAAACCACAAGAGATAGACAAAAAAGTACTGTACAAAAATAGATATATGTATAATTAAAACATACAATTTATGTCATATACATATTTTTCGTGGAGTTGTTCATTTCCGAGTTATTCCTTAATATTGGTTTTAGTTTTAAAATACTTACAGTTTTCTCATAGGGAAATTTGTTAACTCCTGGTCATGCAAAGAAATGGATTTGAATCACATAGCTACTAGCCTTACAAGGATTCGATCATCGCTTTATTCTAGTGTATTCCCTTATTTCCCTTCTATTCACAAGGAAGCAAGCAAAAAGAACATTTCTGCTAATGGTTATCTCCAATAACAGGAAGTTGATAGCAAAATAAGCTTTATAACAATGTTTATAGAGATGTAGAGAAAGTCATGTGAATGAAGCACATAAGATTTTTTATTTGTGCAGTTTTAACGTCCTTTAACCTGAAAATGCATATCAGAAAATGCATGAAATCAGTGAATCTATCCACAAATGAGTCTGGAATCTATGAGGCTAAATAGTTACTCGATGTTCGTCTTCTAGGCTAAGAGAAATCCTGAAGAAAGAGAGAAAGAAAGAAAAAAAAGTCTTCGGGTAACTCGCCCTAACCGAGATTCTAGCTCGGATTCTCTTGAACGTGAGGTGGGCCTCTAACCCCACTGCTAATATATGTATATTTTGTGTTGACCATCCCAAAAATTGTATTATGTATGATTGTGCGCTATATGAATAATTCATTTAATTATTGTTGTATTCAACTAACATTGCTACATCGCTGAAAATACAAATGCAAAGGTTCTCTTTTAACCATTGAACTTGTGCTGCTTTTTCTTCCAATGGGGAAAGAAAATGTAGATGATATAAAGACTTGTAAAAAATACTATAGCTCAGAGTGGAAAAATTTCACAGCAGTAGTGTGCCCCTGTTAAAACATATTCAAATTACAAATGAAAACGAGAAATTTATAAATGCCTATGTCAATACAGAACATTTGGAGCTTTTTGTTATTGAATCACGGCCCGATTGATAATAATGTAGGTAATAAAGCGGATGCTATCTATATAAAGTATACAAGCAATGCATTCCTTACATGACTGAAAGGGATATAAATGGACTGCATTCTACCTCTCCTACTATATGGATCTCAAATTTCTGAGGCAGAGAAATAAACATACCGAAGAGAGATGGAGAGAAAAATTCTTTGGGTCATCCTCCAAGACAGAATCCACAATGAAGACTTGAAGAAGGTACCCGTCAGAGATACGAGAATGTCAGCTCCTTTCACAATTGGAACTGTTCATGAGAATGGACCACCACAGGTGGGCACATAAAAAGAACTGCCTTCAGGAACGTTAGACTTCAGAAAAGAAGCAGAGCAGACGACCTAAAACTTCATTTTAAACCCAAATTAACAACACTCAAGTGAACGGAGAATACTAACTACACAAGAATGAAGATATTTCTCGAAATGGCTATGCAGCATTGCCAGTACAGCCACCCTGCCAATTAAGAGGTCCTTGCTCTTCAAGGATTCTACGGACCAATTCTAATACCCTTGAAATAAACAAACGATAATTAATCAACAGAATGCTTCAAAATTCCGATTCAGCTATTGCACAGTCTGATAACAGCGTCCACCACCAGAAAATGCATTTTCTTCTGAGGTAAACAGGAACAATTAAACGGTTCAACTACAAGAACCCGGGACAGCGATGTCACAAAAAGATGTGCATTGTTTTATTTTCAGTGAAAGTAGGTTCACCCTTACGTTGGCTAATCCAGACAACTAAAGGAAATACAAAACAGAACAGCGATGAGGATGTTCAACAGAAGCATTTTCACCTTGGTGAAAAATAAACACCAGCGAAGGTATGAGGAGAACATACAGAAATTGGTAATGGAGTTAATTAGGATAATTCATCTCAAAAGGACTGGAAGCTACTATTTCACGAAAGTACCAAAGTTAAAATCCAAAGCTCATTGTGAATTAATTATTTGTTCCACACAAGTCCTGTGTAGATCAGCATTAGGAGAGATAGAGTCAGTCTGAAAAATGCAATACCGTTGCCGGGATCTAAATCACGGACCTCCTGATCTTCATCCAGTTGCTCTAACCAATGACTTACCGTGACAGCATGCCGGCGTCAATAAACTCTCCTGCTGACTCACGTTTCTCCCGGTAAATTGCAAGGAGATCTCAAATTGTATGAGATGACATATTACTTTCTCTATATGTACTATGTACGTAGCGTATAGAGAAGGTATTGTTTTGCACCCAAAAATTTGATACCGAGATTTCACCGGAAATATGTGTTTTGAGACCCCTGAACCCAAAAAAAGCATTTTTAGAAAAATGTCCGTGTGCGTGTGTGTCTGTGGGCAGCATAGCTCAAAAAAGAAAAGACCGTTAAAAACCAAACTTGGTATTTAGGTTTGGTATCTTCCAAGGATGAGACACGAAAATTTTCAAGAAAATCCCCCTACTCCAAACTACCCTTTACATGGAAAAAAATTCGAACATTTTGATTTTCTCAAAAATGGCTCTAACGAATTTGTTTAAAATATCGTATATTAAAGATATTTACCTGACAAATAACATGTATATCTTGAATTTTCTGGGAATAGCCTCTGAAGACTACTTTATTCTGGATGAATTTTACGGATTTTTGCATAACTGCTAAATCGTAAGAGATGGACCAAAACTTACCACTTACTTAATGTAGAATACATTAAAACACACAATTTATGCCATACATTTTTTTCGTGGAGTTGATCGTTTTTAAGATATCCCTTGTTTTTGTTTTCGGCTATGTAAAACTTATACTTTTCTCATACAGGAAATTGCCAACTCCTGCCCATACAAACAAAGGAGCTTCAGTCACATAGTAGCCAGCTTTTGAATATCACTTTAACCAATGGTACTCCCTTATTTCGGTTCTGCTTACAAGGAATCAAATAATAAGACTAATTAATTTTTTCTCGATTAGCATGAAGTAAATGGAAGTATGAGCTTTTTAGCAATAATTTATTGCAGATATGTAGAGAAAGTCATGTGAATGGAACACATCAGATTTTTTTTATATATTGCTAACATTGCAGAGGATAATTTTGAATATTATATTTTTTATTAAAACCTTTTAATATTCTGTGCCAAGTTTCACAATAATCAATATATTTAAATCAAATCATTAGTTATTCTTTAGAAAAACAAAATTTTCAAATGTTTTTCCTTATAAAGGATAGTTGGGGGTGGGGGATTCTCTTGAAAATCTCCTTTGAATATACTGAACTTAAATATCAAGTTTGGTGGTAACGCACTTTTCATTTTTGAGCTATGCTGCCCGCTGACACACGGGCATTTTTCTAAAACTGCTCTTTTTTGGATTCAGGGGGTCTCAAAATATACCTTTCCGGTGAAATCTCACAGTACGTGAAGAGAAAGTAATGTTACCAGTGGAATATTTATGTTAAGAATTTTAAGCCATATATGCTAATGATGTATAATGATGTACTATGCTCATGTTTATTCACGTATTAATTACGGATTCTCATTTTTGAATAATTTTTCTTTAGCAAATAAGATTTTTAAAAAAGCTATTTGTTGCATGAATTCTAAACGTCACTGTAAGTCACATTTTATGGTTTAGGTATCTTAACTTCACCGTCGAATATCTGCTGAATTCCTCATATATGTTATGAAGAATTTTAATAGTATTACAGCTTGTTCAATATTTATAACTCTTTGACACGAAATAGTTTAAATGTATACCTATGAAATCCAGAAAGTTATATGGTTTTTTCAGTTAAATTGTTAAATGGTATCCCGTAAAGTTTAAGAGAAATGCCTAACTTGACGTTGAAGAGCCACGCCACGCATTGGTGGCTAATCTATTATAGGTATAGTGCAAATAATTTTTAATTTAATTCTGTATATTTTTACTTTATTGACGTTGTTATACTGTAGTAGCTTTTGGTAATAAGAGCTATCCATCTAGCCATCCATACACGTGTGTGTATGTGTGTATGTAAAATATATATATCCCTGTATATATACAAGATGGAAGGCAAATAGGCGCAAATATATTTTGTATCAGCTTTTCAGGACGATGTGATTGTCCAGTATTTTCAGTTTCTTTGCTATTTTCTAGCTGTGCTCATGAGGAAATTTCAGAATGTTTTAGGTACGATTGTTTAAGCAACAATTCACCACATGATTGCCCCTCTTTTGCCCTTTGCCCTGCCCGACTATAAGGGTGTGATGTGTGGAAACAGCAGACACAGCCCAGGGCCGTTAAAAACGCAATAAGCCCTGAAATTTGTGCTACATTTATGGCAGTGCTATTAGTAAGCGGACAAAATGAGATACACTTATGTGTTACACGCATTTTTCTCTATTAAATATCAAATTATTTGCACATATTCTTCTTCGTGTATATATATAATATATACACACACACTTAATATACTTGTAATCACTCAAGGGCATTGCAAACATAACCAGGGGGCACGAATTTCTATATTGAATAAAAAGGTTATCTGTTAATAATAAACTATTATTATAACTATTATTATAACTATTATTATAACTATTATTATTACTATTATTATTACTATTATTATTCCAGAAAGGCCACCGTTTATCAATCCATCAATTGACCTATAAATTACATAGAGAAGAGAAAGTGGCGAATAAGCGGAGTGTTAGAGAGTGCAAAGGAAGTGATATTCGAAGTAAGAGAATTGGTTTAGTGAAGAGAAACGAGGACAGTGACTTAGATGTTGGGAGAGAGACTCGGTATCGAGAAACAGTGGATAGACAGAAAAGAATTTTGAAATTTAACTCGGACAAATGCGAGCAGAGTTTTGCGTTAGGCTGGTAATTCATGTACAAATGACCACTTACACATATGATCGTACACACAAGATGGATTTCACTGTGTTTTTAAAAGACATCCATCATCATTCTCAACAGCCTCTTTAGGGAAGTAGGCAGCGGCGACGACATTGCATTACCGCGTCTCTTTGGCAGACACAGACGTGTTGTCTGCCTATCCTTGCAGACAATGCCAGGGATATCATCCCAACTGAGGGGCTTGATAATATGATCCCAGTGGACGCGTAGAAGGCGTCTTTTCTATGGAAGCAGGGCTGGTTAATCTCATCCACAGAGAGACCAAATAACTAAGGTCCATGGCGAACTAAAGCGCCCTGGTCTTTGTTGACGTTCTACACCAGCTCCAGGCTGATAATCTAGGTGCATCCGGCGTAAATATCGAGGTTTGTCACTCGCGCATTCAAATTGACGTTAGCACAGCCTCCGTTTTCAGCATAAGTTTTCATTCAACATTTTTACTTTGAGATAAACCTTCTTAAGTGTTTGCAAAAAGTTCAATCCTGGTTGCCTTTTAGCAAAATGGTCCAAACCGTGCAACCCTTGCAATAATATTTTACTCTAATAATAACAGCACATGAGGGTGTTCAAACAATATATATTCTCATTGTTACCTTATCCACCAATTAATATCGAAATAATGCACAATTTTAAAGTGTGATGCTAAAAATAGGTACCTAATAACCGATCCCGTTTTTATCCTGAATTTATTTTTGCTTTCCGTACTACATTCATTGTAGATAGAAAGGATTGCTTCTCACCCAAATAATCGATATAGAGATATCACCGGGAATGTATATTTTGAGGCCGCCAACTCAAAAAGGAGAAAAAAGTCCGCGCCGGGGCGCGTGCATGCGTATGTTGTGTGTGTCTAAATAGCATAACTAAAAAGAAAAGATAAACTTGGTAATTAAGTTCAATATCGCCCAAAGATGCTTGTTTTATGAAGGTTACCACGCAAATCCTCACCCCAGCTTTATATTCTTTACACGGAATATTTTCCGAAATGTTTTATTTGTCAAAAATAGCTCTAATATTTCGGTTAAAACATATATATGAGAGATTAAAAGGAAAAATAAACAAATTCTGAATTTTCTGTAACTGCACCCCAAAAATGTTACTATTTATAAACCCTTAGGCAAAATAACATTGACAGACTAAGAAAATGTTATGGGCCCATCAAGAATTTCATTCATGCGATCGGAACAAGCCTTTCGAAGCTTAATGCTTAAAGATGTTGATGTCTGTGTGATTCTGTTTACTCTGAAGGATTGGTGTGTAATCTTGCATAGTTGGTATACGTTAAACCAGAACTCTTAAACATGAAAAATCTCAGGCGCACAAACCAAGGTGCAGAAGTACTGTGCGCCGTGTATCGCTCCGACTCGACTCGCTCGGCTCGGACAATTCGCAATACGGAAGAAACAATGGTAGGGCGAGGAAGGGGAAGGAAGACAGGCAGTTCAAGAGTTGCAAGCATAAGGAAAAATATATAAATAAAGTATGAATATACTACCACGACATCTATGTATATTACATAATATATCTGGTCATATATTCAAATTTAATTTAAACTTGAAGATAACACTGCAAGCTCTTTGTTATCTAACATATTTTCTATATATTTAACTAGCTACAAACTAAAACTAAAAAAATTAAAAGTTTGTAGATAAAGGTTTATATATAGCTTTATGTATGCTGAATAGTCAGATATTCATTAATTTACGCCGCAATTGAGGAATCTGCCAATGCTGCAAGGGACTGTTTCATTGGTGAATTCTAAATCATCTTCCCAAAAGATGAACGCTAGCTGCATTGTGTCAAAGACCTGCAACACAAGTTCTCTTAATTCCCTGTTTGAAGGTTTATTAATGGTTGAGATTGAGTTTTCATTTTTCATCTTTGCAAGGGCAGTCAGGGTGATTTTATCTACCTTCAATAAAAAAAAATATTAATAATAATAAAAAATATATCAATGAATTTAAAGTTTCCTAAAAAGACCTATTTTATATTAACACCTATTTTGATTTTTTGGACATCCTGAAGTCTACATTTTAATCCTTAAAGAACGGAAGCTCAAATGCTTACAAGTTGGTTTGAGTTGTGTATTTGTTCAACAAAACCAAATTTAAATAAAATGTAATAATGCCATTGTGTTTGATATTTTAGAATTGAACACTGAATACTTTGTGAATCCTAATCAGATGTGATATGAAAACAAAAGCATATGGTTATGTAGGTTGAAGTTTCAGGGCAATCGAAATTCTTCCCTCACATTACACCACCTATAGTCGAGCAGTACAAAGGGCAGAGTGCAGAAAAGGGTCAACCGTGTGACCTATTACGTAAAAAAATCACTAAATATCTGAGTTAGGGGATAATAGCTATCCAAAAAGCATCGTAAAATTTCCCCATGAACATAACTTAAGAAACCCGTAAGAAGAAGAAAAGAATCTGATGTGTTACATTCACAAAACTTTCTCTAGCTGTTCCATATAAACTACTCTTGACAGATGAGTATTCCTTTATGTACACCATGCTAATCTAGATAAACATTAACGGAATAGGTTTTATAACTTGCTTCAAAGGCAAATAAGGCTAAAGCTATAGTAAAATTTTTAAAAGCTGGTTGCTAAGTGAAACAATTGAGTTTCGGTTCGCTTTGCAGGGTCCCGTTTGAGAAAAGTTACGTTAGTTTAAAATTGAAATTAATAACAAGGAATAGCTATAAAACGGTCAAATCTACAATAAACACGTAAATGACATAAATTAAATGGTTTAACGAGACCTACAGTTTTGTGTAGTAAGTTTTTGCCTATCTCTTACAGTTTAATCGTTATGAAGAATTCTGCAAAACACATCCAAAATAAAGAGCTCTTCAGAGGCTAATCCCAGAAAATTAAAAATAAACATTTTATTTGTGATACAAATACTTTTAATGTACGGTATTTTAATCCAAAATCGTCAGTCAATTTTGAGAAAATCAAAATTTTCAAATATTTTTCCATGTAAACGAAGTTGAATGTATGGGGATTTTCTTGAAAATTCGTGTCGCGTTCTTGAAAAATACTAAATCTAAATACCAGCTTTGGCAGTTATGTCTTTTCGTTTTTGAGCTGTACTGTCCACATACATACACTCACACTCACACACATACACACAGATGGATCTATTTCCAAAATGATTTTTCTGGACTCAGGGAACTCAAAACATTTTATTTTCGGTGAAATCTCGACGTCCTATTTTTGAGCGGCATATAGTTCTTCTCTAACTATTATGTACATTGTAGCTAGAGAAAGTTCAAAGGGGCAGAGGAAATAAAAAATTCGAAATACGGGATCATCCCATCATCCGCAAAGCTGATGTAAGAAGATAGAAAAAAATTTGATGTGGTACTCGCACACTCTTGTTTCTACACCATGCTAATCGAGATAAGCATTAGCAAAATGTACTTATTACTTAGTTTCTTATAAGTAGAAGCGAGCTAAAGGAATGCGGTTTGATAAAATGATAGTAAAATGTTTTAAATGCCATCGCCATGCGATTGTCATTGAAATTGGCGTATTTGCTTGGCCAGGAGTAGCACAAAAGAAAAACGGACACTTCCTGTCTTAGGAAAACATATTTGAAAATTGAAACCAACAACAAGGAATATATCGGAAACGGTCAACTCTACAACAAAAATGCATAAAACATAAATTGTGGTTTAATAAGATCTACATTTTTTGTATAGCAAGGTTTTATCATCTCTTGCGGCTTAACCGTTATGCAAAATTTTGTGAACATCAACTAAAATAAAGTGCTCTTTAAAGGCATTTCCCAGAAAATCCAAAATATTCATTTTATTTGTTTTGTGAATAACTGTAATGTACGGTATTTTAATCAAAATCGTTAGAGCCATTTTTGAAGAAATCAGAATTTTCAAAAATTGTTCCATGTGGAGGGTAGTTTGGGGTCGGGGATTTCCTTGAAAATTTTCATGTCGCATCCTTGGAAGATAAATTAGCTTAAATACCAAATTTAGTATTCAACAGTCCCCACAACACACACACAAGCACGCACGCACCCGCACACACACACACACACACACACACACACTGTCTGCTTTTTAGAATTGCTTTTTTATTCAAGGGGTCTCAAAGATGTATTTCCGTTGAAATCTTTGAATCGAATTTTTGGTGCAATACCATACTTTCTCTATACATTAAGTACACAGTACGGTAGAGAAAGTAGTAAGCTGGGTTCGTCTACCCAGTAATAAACGAGAAAGAGTAGAAGCAGTCATGTGAATACAATAGATCAGTCAGTATTTTGTAAAATATAATTTTATGTAACTAATCTCCGCGGCGATTCTAATATGCATCTAGATAGCCCGTTCTCGTGCATATTCCTGATCACAATTGGGTAGATAAAAACTGTAAGAATAACGAGATAAAATAAGTCCTACACAATTAACATCTAATACAGTTGAAACAAGTAAGCAACAAGCAACTTCAATAATCATGCAATAGGCATATAAATAATATCGTTTTCTTCCCGAATTCCCCTCTTGCTTCACTGTTTTTATTAATAATTTTACTTAGCTTTCTTGTTATAATACCAACATAATGTCATAAGAAAATTAATTGTTGATCTTCGGACTAAAATAATTATCTTAACAACATGCATTTATTAACACCAATTAAACCTGTCAGTATAACCCTGGCGTTATTAAACATTTTGGTTAAGCAACAGAGATATGTGCATCTGCCAGATATATAAAAGGAGCTTTTGTGATGCATTACACTTCTTACTTTCTCTACCCATTCTACCACATATTATTCTGATTATAGCTTATTATCCTTGATCCTTTAAAACTCCGTTCTCTTTGTCACCAGGGGAAACGTGAATAATGACTTTCCATCTTCAAAAAGTTTATGCATTGTAAAATTCAGTCCGATAAAAAAGAATATATGGGTTAAGTAAACTCCACAAAAATATACTTAACATAAATGATGTACTTTAATTATATATTCCTGTTTTGTGCGGTATGACAGGTTTACTACGTCTAAAGCTGTATTTCTTACGATTTACCAATTATGTAAACGTAGTTTAGAATGAAAAGGACTTTAGAAAACTACCAGAAAATTCAAGATGTCTTAGAACATTGTAATATTTTAATATAATTCATTACAGCAAGTTTTCAGAAAACAATTATTTTCGAATAATGATCTATACGTACAAATAGCAGTTTGGGATATGTGTAATATTTTAATATAATTCGTTAGAGCAATTTTCGAGAAAATAATCATTTTCGAATATTAATCTATGTAAATTGCAGTTTGGTATAGGAGACTTTCTGTAAAAGCTAAGCATGGCATTCTTGGAAGACACTAAACTTGAATAAAGTTTGGTATTTAAACGACTAGCTTCCAAATATATATTTTTTCAGTGAAATGTTGACAACGCACTTCAAACTACTTCCCCCTTTTAATATACGTAGTAGAAAAAGTAAAAACAAAGACAAATTATTTTAAACATAGATCTCGTTTGTTCCAAACGTGCTTACATAGGTAACTTAACTATTTCTAAATAGCTGAGGAGGCTGAAAATGGATGTAAAACAAGAGAATTCAGAAGGTGGTAGCACCCTTTACAAAATATACACCACCGCTTCATAAATACACCTAATAATTAACAGCGCGAAGAGGGGCGGATGGTTGTTTGAACGCTTGGCCTTCTTCCTTTGCGTATGCATAATTTCAACCTAAATTTCTGACAATCTCTAAGACAATTACGTAAACCAGTATTGTACGTCTTCACATTAGAAGGTTCTTAATAGACAAGACCATTTGCATTTATTTTAATCTTTTGGAATATGTATTGCATTAGCTCATATTAAAATTCTGTCTAATGGGACGTGAATATTTGTGTGTAGATATACATATTCTGCTTTAGGAGCAGTCCATTACCTTGTTTTGGATATTCTCTGATCCTTGTCCGAGCTTACGCTTTTGTGAAATCTGTTAATTTGGCTCTCTCCTCGTAAAATGCTACACTATTGCGAATTTAAAATACTGCAGAGTATATGTCTGGCAACTTATTTTCTAGCTCAATAAGGAACATAACTCTGAAATATTGTTTAAAAGCTATGAAAATTGAATCGCAGGGAAATTTTTATTAGTTAGCTTACATTTGTATTTTAAAGCCCACAGTCCAGGAACACCTTAAACACATTCACCAATACTTGAAAACACACTTCTTCATATACATATATGTGGTAAATAATTCAAAATAGAACCAGATTGGTCATTTAAATGTAATTTAGCTGTGTAGCCAAACCTGCCTAACGTTCATATAATTCAAAACTGAAATTTTGTATTCTTTGGATAAGGGAAAATCCTTGGAAAACCTTATCCAGTCTGCAGTTATGCGAGGCTAAATTAGTTTTTTAAAATTAAATTTCTCTGCCCCTAATACAATCTCCGCATAATTTCGGTAAAGTTGAAGTAACAGAAAATGAAAGTACAGCGTTTCTAAGGCTAAGCTGCTTAAGGAGTTATAAATTCAAATCTGCGAATATTTGAATACCTGATTTATAATACATTTGAAAGAAATGTATTATGTACTTTTTGCTATTAATTTTTGTAGAAAATAATAAGCAGTCTTTTTTTAAATGAGGAAACTGACTTGACACAGCCACTACAGTCAATATTCTACTCCTACAAAAACTACTATAAAATGGTTTTGTTAAGAGATTCGTTTCAAAATTGTATGTAAAGAAGCTAAATGACAGTCAAAATGATTTTCTCATAATTTTTTTCTATATTCTTGTTTTAATTGCATACAAATATTTCGAATCCCCTGCTCATTTTGGCGGAACTTTCATAGAAATATGCTAATTGTAAACAGTTTAAAATTGTTTAAAATACTCCTGTGTAGCAGTTTTATTAAAACGTTTTGGTACACTCACTTGGTAAAACAGCAACAATTTTGTAAATATTAGTGTTGGAAAAGAAATGCTTTATTTATTTTCTTTTTTATCGGAAAGTTTTCCTTTAGCTATTTGCAGCCATGACACCCCGCTCGTATTTCCATCATGTGACAGTTTCGATGTATTGCGAAATTGTGTTTGGAAAGTTAGGTTAATTTTTTTTTTAATGTTCTTTTTGAAAACAATTTCTGGAGAAGTAAAATTTTCTATACAAATGCTCTTATTATCTCCGAAACTAATTGACACTAAGGCTGAAATTTGTACAACACATTTGCACCCAAATAAGCTTTATTTGAACGAAAATAGTGTTTCTGTATATGAATTAGTTATTTTTTTACATTTAAAAATCGTAATTTTTCAAAAAAATTCTAAGAGCTTTATTTAAAAAAATCATACATTTCCTTCTAATTAACAGAATAATTCTATTTTTGATCAATAATCAGTCAAGCTATCACTAAATATACGTTGAAAAATGTAGCTAATTAACTTGAATAGTTACAGATAATGGGTCAAATTTTAACATTGGCATATTGTCACATTTATGATTGGCATTATCGACTCCCCTTAAGGCTTGTCTCATAAGCTTGTTGATGACACTGTTTAGAGGATTTGCCCATCATATGGGGAATAGAAAGGTTTACGGACATTTTGGCAGCATTTATGCAGACGTAGGTTGCTAGCTAGTTTACTTTGCGGGGGAGCTTCCAATAGAGGAAGAGAACTATGCTGGGACTTGCTTTTAAACAGCTAAATGTGGTCAAGCTTGGCACATAATAGAGTACGTTTACTAAGAGATAAGATGTTTGTGTAAATATGTACAAACATAATTAGTAGTGAGTGTATGTGCGTATGATGGAGAGGTTGTGTGATTCGTAATATTGACGTGATTGCGAATATAAAACAAGTGTCTTTATAGATTCTGCAAGCTAAGACTCCAAATTAAGCATTTCTCTAGAACACATGTTCGGTTTTTTGACACTTGAGAATGTTTAACGCAATTAATGCAATATTAAGTATATAATAAATACTGGGTCTTCAGATTTATGTTGCCTTTAGCACGAGTGGGTTTAAATAGGTACATGACGTGATAATTAGTTCAACGAACTCTTTGTCTGAAAGGGGAGGTGCGGAATTGAGCCCTAGACTTCATGCATTGCCGATTTCGTAAGCAGTTGAGGTTCTGAGTGGTAGAACTGATTTTCACTAGGACATTTTTGCGAGATGAAAGTGACCACCGATCATGGAATTTACATGGTTGAGTGCCACTTCCGAATTTGAAGAATACGTTATCTGTCAGCTAAAATGCTGTGATTGCAAGTTTACGAGATGCATGCGACTTTTCCAATTGTAAATATTGTAAAGGACATTTTAAGTCCCATTTCATAAGGTGAACTCGAAACTGTTGACATCCACCCTTTATACCCATCGTTCGCAAGTCCTCTGTAAGAGGCAATGCGGATAAACCCACTACCTTGTATCGCCGTCATACTTGGACAAACGACTGGCGGCAATGACAGAATAAATCTGAAAACCCTTTACTATTACTACTGTCACTGGCTACTACTGCAGCTGCTGCTGCTGCTGCTGATGCCACTATCAGAGTAAGAGCAGGTACAAGGAAAGGAAGGCTTTAAGGTAAGGAACTTCTTTTTTAGTTATTCATTAAATCCCTAAGCATTTCGAGAGGGTTAAACGAAATTTGTTTATAAGAAATAGATAGGAGCTCCATATCACATCTGCATACAAGCATTACACGAGGTTTAAATAAATCTAGCGAATTATTTTGTTTGCTAATTTGAAATCAATGTACCAAATGAAGTACTCAAACACCAATGTAAATGTTATTCAGCAGTTTAATCAAGTGATTAACGATGATATGTATGTGTGAACAAACACACCTAGATATTTTTAAAGTATATGTTTAGCAGATGGTGAAATATAGATATAGAATAAGTTTCTGAATTCCTCCCTATCTGTTCTTTCTGTCACATGTTTATTAGATATAGTTGCTGCAAAATAAAACTAGAATGCTGTAAGCCACACACGGACATACACATACACTAAAACGGCAAGCGTAAAGGTATTGGATAAGAGGCACATAGGTGCATGTATATAGTGTACAGTTAACACTACAGAGCAGATTAAGACAGGAGGAAGATTTCGACACGAAAGCTCATAAGGGTAAATTGTAAGTACCTATAGAACCTCCCGGAGGAAGTGGCAGGCGAAGGACTAAGAGGGCAATAAGACCCAAAGTGGCAGTTTTAGACGCAAACGGTGTCTCCAATGTCTCCATTAAAGCAAATGCAAAACATCTAGGAACATAAGACGTGGCTACAATAGTCCGTTATCCAGCGAGTAGCCAGTGAGATTACCGTTGCTCGTTAAGGCTATTTATGACTGAAATCACAAGGAATCAACTTTATTTATTTTAATTCCATAAAATAATTTAAAGATTTCCAGGTGCAATTTTTAAATGCCTTAAGTCACTGAAGCTAATGTGAAACTGTATACTGGACTCGGCAAGAAAAGTGTCAGTTCGACAAGATCTCATTCACATCATGCAAAGTAAAACACGAAGTTGTGGAGAAGAAAATCAGCAATGCAAGAAGAAAATTCAGCAGCAGAGGGGAGGAAAAGAAAGCTGAGAGTCCAATCCACCAACCTGGTGGATTTTAATATGAGCCATGCACTGATATATTTACTTGTTTTCTCGCTATTAATATTATCAGCATTCTTCTTCCTGTAAAATGCTCCTTGCGGAGCAGTTTTTCTGTTACACAAATAACATTTTCTGTACATGTTCACAGAGGCACAGTGAATAAGATGTGCCCTAGGCTTTACTGTCAGATGTAATTAAGCACATGTTTTAAGTTTCAAACATAAAAATTATAGTTTTATGACAAAAAGGCACATTCATTAATTTAAAAATGTTTGGAGCCAAAACCAAAGGAAACATAAAGATACCTAGGGCAATTTAAAAAAAAGTAGATGTACTATGAACCTAAGATTAAAATATTAGAACAAAGTTTTAATTTCTGTTATTCGCAAGGGACTTTTTTGGTGACGTGACAAACACATAAACAAACTTGACCATAACCACCAAACCATTAAAGCAAAATGAATGAAAATTTCCCTGTAACTTATTTGCATGTAGTACATCTTTATAAATTTAAAAAAAAAGTTAGCATTGTTAGTTTGGAATTTCAAACTTTCAGTCATACATGTATCCCAAACGAACGCATGTAAGATTTGTGATGGACAAAGCGGCACAGGGACGGGTTTTCTCCGGTTTCTCCCGCCATAGCATTCCACCGGTGCTCCATCTTCATTCCAGGTATCACCAGCGTCATCGCCTGCGGTGTCACAAATACCAAAAGCGGACGTTAAACACTACAAAAAATCTGGTGTGTTCCATTCACACGACTTTCTCTACATCTCTGCAACAAATTATTGTTAAAAAGCTTATGCTTCTTTTACTTCATGCTAATTGAGAAGAAATTACAGAAATAGACTTATTACTTGATTATTTGTAAGAAGAAGAGAAATAGGAGAGTACTCTAGGTTAAAGTGATAGTCAAAAACTGATTGATGTGTGACTGAAGTTCCTTTTTTGTATGGACAGGAGTTGACAGATGAGAGTATGAGAAAGGTATAAGTTTTTTAAAGCTGAAACCAAAAACAAGGAGTATCTAAAAACGATCGACTCCAAGAAAAATATATATAACATAATTTGTGTGTTTTAACGTGTTCTACATTTTTTGTGTGAGAATTTTTTGTCCATCTCTTACGGTTTACCAGTTATGTAAAATTCCGTAAAATTTATCCAGAATAAAGTGGTCTTCAGAGGCTATTACCAGAAAATTCAAGATATACATTTTATTTGTCATGTAAATATCTTTAATATATGATATTTTAATCAAAATCGTTAGAGCCATTTTTGAGAAAATCAAAATTTTCGAAAAAAGTTCCATGTAAAGGATAGTTTGAGGTGGGGGGATTTTCTTCAAAATCTTCGTGTCACTTCCTTGGAAGATACCGAACCTATATACTAAGTTTGGTTTTTAATGGACTTTCGTTTTTGAGCCGTGCTACCCCCCCCCACACACACACACAGACGGACATTTTTTCTAAAAATGCTTTTTTTGGATTCAAGGTGTCACAAAACATGTATTTCCGGTGAAATCTCGCTTTTGAATTTTTGGGTGCAATACAGTACCTTCTCTATACCTATGTATAGAGTATGTGTAGAGAAAATAAAAATACTCATGCTGTCCTTAAAGAAACCACTAGCCCTCGATGGAAGTGAGCTTTGCTTCTTTCTTTGCACGTAGATCTTTTACGTTTAAGTTTATTTGATAACGGCACCAGGAACAGAACTAATCATTTTGACGATAGCTGTGCAAATCGCATGCTTTTGCGATGTTCCCTGGAGAGAAATGTTCTTGACAAAAATAAGTCCTGTCAAACTAATTTACAAAGCGAATCATTATGTAACTGTTTACTCTCCCTAGCACGTACATAGGGGCCCCGCCGTGGCCAATTGGTTAGATCACTCGCCTCTTACCTAGATGGACCGTTCGATCCCAAGCGACCACATGTGAGATTTCTGGTGGACAAAGCTGCGCAGGAGCGGGTTTTATCCGGGTTCTCAGGTTTTCTTCGCCATCGCGCATTCCACCGGTGCTCCATCTTCATTCCATGTATCATCAGTGTCATCGCCTGCGGTGGCATTTATGGTAAAAGCGGGCTGTAAACACTGTATAAATTTACATAGAAGGTAGATAAGTATTGTGTTCTATCAAAAAAGATAGATATTTTACCAAAAATACGTGTTTTGGGGACCAACGAATCATAAAAAACATTTATAGAAAAGATCGGTGTGTGTATGCACAGTGTAGCTGAAAAATACAAAGTCTGTTACACACCAAACTTTATATTTAGATTTAGCAGCTTGCATGGATGCCACAAAAAGATTTTCAGAAAAATCCGCTGACTCCAAACTACCCTTTACATAGAACGTTTTTTTAAAATTTTGATTTTCTCAAAAATAAATCTATTTGTTTTGATTAAAATACCGTATATTAAAGATATTTACATGACAAATAAAATGTATATCTTGAAATTCCTGGGAATAGCCTCTGAAGTCCTCTTCATTCTGCATAACTTTTGTATAACTAGTAAACCGTAGTAGATAGACAAAAAGTTACTCCACCAAAAATGTAGATCTCGTCAAAACACCAATGCATCTAAAACCTCTGGACCTCAGGTTCAACTCCGCCATGCTGAAATAAAGGGGAAGTGCATGTTGCCAATCACGCCTTGCTATAACTGTCAGAGGTTTGAACTGGGGCCGTGGCAGAGAAGTGATGCCATTCATCTACCAATCTAAACAGCTGTTCCTTTTATCGGCACTTTTCCGTGCATCTGCCTGTAAATTTATTTTAACGGGAGCGTTCACAATTGTTAGGAATGTAACTTTGGTACTACTAGAGGAATCGAACACAGTATTAGATCTGCATTTATATAATGTTTACTCTTTCGAATTTTGACGTTGGCATTATGTTGCCTAAATTGGAAGCACAAAGAAAAATATCGCTGATCTGTTGAAATAAATGAATTCCCAATACACAAAATGGAATTCCCGCTTTGAGATAGATATGGTCATCGATATGCATTCCCCTTCTCGTTATTGGGATATTGTGAACCAAAATCTTTATTTGACATGCTTCCCGTTTTCATTTCCGTTTTGGTTACCATTCTTGGGTTATTGATACCGACATCAGTGAAATTAAGAATGATTTGTCATACACCAGACGTCAGTATACACAGTTCCTCGAAGAAAATTCAAGTGCCACACGCCCCACAATGTCGTCCACTCGCCTGATCTACAGCATTCCCCTGGCATAGGAAAACCGTGAAAGAAACCAAGCACTTGTGGGCCGTAAGCGAGCTTATACCGGCCCCTACCTAGCCAGCCGGCTTACATATCCTTTCATAACAGTTCGAATTGCCGTGGATGTTAAATCGAGAGGTAATGGACAAGCCATTCATTCAAACCTAAACAACATTAGTTCTAATTATAGTCAAACATCACAAGCAACTACACTCAATTGTGGCTGTAGTAAAGGATGGGGAGGGCCCAAGTAAAATAACCGGTGTATTGAAACACTTGGATGCTGACGGGGATACATTTGAGTGCAACTCCATGGATTTTGTTTATTTTTCTTAAGAAATCATACACTTTATTTAAATTTAATAGTTTTAAAATATAAAGTATATAAATAGTTGTCTTATATGATTGAAGTTAGTATATTAGGAAATTAAAAAAAATAAGGCCACAATAAAATCTAAAACCTTAAGAAAAGTATGCTATATTAGACTAACAAGTTAAGGAGTGCAGTTAGACAAGAAGTGAGTGAGCTTTGAAGGTTGACAGTGCCGAATACAGTACAGTTGTGACCTGTGTCTCAACAGTTCCCTTGCTAATTGTGATTTGTTATGTGGTGTTCCGAATGTGTCTACAATGATTCAAGTGAGATGCGTTGTGTTACGTTGAGTATCTAAATGATAAACAGTGTTTAGCAATAATAGGTATTTTGTATATTATATTATATTGCAACAACAGTTGTAATAATTTGTGATTCTATATATTTATATAGGTTTTGTTATTCTCCGCGCCCTCATGGGTGAACTCAGAACCATGCACTTTTGGGAACTAGATCATCATGGTCCAACACACTAAGCAGCCGCGCCATGCCAGAGTGGTCAGACCACTCGCCTCTCACCAAGGCGACCAGACTTCCGCATGTGGGATTTCTTATAGATAAAGTGGCTCAGGGGCGGGGTTTCCATCTTCATTCCATTTATCACCAGTGTCATTGCCTGCGGGACAATGTGTAGTAAAAACGGGCATTAAATACGAAAAAAAAAAATATTAAGCCACGACGTAGGACTCATAGGGACTAAATTATTCAATTTAATTTCTAGTATCTACTATATTAGTTGATCTGCCATGAAAGAAAAAAAATGTGATGTCTTACACTCACATTAAATTCTCTGGCTGTTCTACGAACAAACTTTTTACAAAAGATAATTTTTCTTTCTGATTCACACTAATGGAGATAAGCATTAGCAGAGTTCTCTTATTACTTAGTTCCTTATGAATAGAAGGAAACTGTGTTATAGCGACAGTCAAATCTTTTAAAAGCTGCCGCTTTGCGATTATCATTGAAATTCACTTCTTTGCTTGGCCAGAAGTAAAGCAAAAGAAACAGGGCGACTTCCTATCTGAGAAAGGTACCTATAAGTATTTTAAAACTGAAATCAATAACAAAGACTATCTCGTAAATGGTTACCTTAATGTGAGTTTGACGAGATCTACATTTTTTGTGTAATAAGCTTTTGTCTATCACTTGCAATTTACATTTTATTTTCCATTTAAATATCTTTTAATATACGGTATTTTAATTAAAATCGTTAAAGCCATTTTTGAGAAAATCAACATTTTCGAAAATTTTTCCATGTGAAGGGTAGTTTAGGATGGGGGATTTTCCTGAAACTCTTCATGTCGCATCCTTGGGAGATATTAAACTTAAATCTTACGTTTGGTATTTAATGGACTTTTCATAGACAGACGGACAGACACACACACTGGCATTTTTCTAAAAAGTCTTCTTCTTAACCCATGTGTTTCCGGTGAAATCTCGATAACGAATTTTTAGGTGGAATATAATACCTTCACTATCTACTACGTACGCTGCACATATACTCTAGAGAAAGTAAAAAGTACAGTTCAACTGAAAGAAAACTTGTACTTCCTTATGTAACAATAGCAATCAACTAATGCAGTAGTTTCTCACTATTGTATTTTCAAACACTTCCACGTTAATGCCTTTTAGGCAACAATGGAACAACTACAGCACGAATGTAGTTTTAAAGTAAATCATGTGTATATTCTTAATAGTAATTTACTTTCTTTATTATTTCATCAGCACTTTTTATTATTCACATTGTTCTTTCCTGTGCAAACTTTGTCACCTAATTTGAAAATAAGCAAAAATATTTTCTGCAAATTTTCAGGAAATAATTTTATCGCTTAAAAAGCACATATTTTTAATTTGTTTTTCAAACTAATTTGCAAACCATGTCATAAGGCCAAATGGAGGTTTATTTATGGACGCTCTTTAACTGTATTTCTCGGCATCCCATTCTGTACTGGGCGTGAAAGACTGCTTAATTTTGCTCAGAGACCTCTCTATCAGGCTTGAGGTTCTTTAACGTGCCGTAAATCTACGACGTGGGAAGGAAGCCATGCTAAGGATTTTTTCGCCCGAAAAAATTCATCGTCCTCCGCCGGGTTGGAACCCGCGACCTTGGGTATGTGATATTAGCATCATAACCATTACACCACGGAGGGCAACATGAGGTTAAAGACAATACATTTGAAACACACTAATTTGGTTCTAACGTTTTGAAAGCTCAACCGTAAAGATATGTTTTATTGGCAATTAAAATCAAAAGCATTTTATTTTTCTTAGAAATTACTCAAGATGCTGTTCTTCTTGAGTAATTTCTGGTATAGAAAACTGTCCCAGTAAAATAGAACTAGGTGCTTAAGAAACGCATAGGTTTCAAATTTCAGAAGCGGCGTTACTGAAATTTAAAATTGGTACAGTTTTAATCCATTTGTTTTATTTTATACACATTCTCTAGAATTCATTGTAGGAGTTGTATTTTTTTTAGAGTTTAGCATAAATATTTTTTTTAATCAAATAATTTATCATAATATTAAAAGGTTAGTGAATCTGCCATTTTAATAAAGCAATTTTATTCTAAACTAACATTGTTAAATTTCATGCCGAATAAACAGTCCTATGCAATTCAGAATGTTATTTTTCTTGTCGGTCGCAAACTGCCGTCTTTTTAAAAGCGGTTATATTGGTGACCTCTGAGTGGGGAATCTTCATTTGCATCAGCTTCAACAATATTTCTTTGTATATTCAAAATTGTATGTATTATGTAAAATCTACGTGTATGTAGCTATAATGGCATTAAGTAACCACCGGACGAAACAGAGGGTACATAAGCTTAAAAGGTTATTATATGAGAGGTGTTCAATATGTCCTTAGAAAAAGATAGAAGAACAAATTAATTTTAAAGTAAAGTTTAATTTTGGTAGTTTTTTTTTAAACCCAATTTCGTTTTACTTCAATACACTTTTTCCAGCGCTTCTTCAACTGTTTTAAGCCTTCCAAACAGCAGGAGTTCGGAAGGTCTTCCAAATAGGTATGTTTGGAAGATGACCTCTGTTAGAGGTAATCGTTTGCCGCCGAGTCACTTTTTCAAGTTTGAAAACAAACAGAGGTCACTGGGGCCCAAATCTGGTGAGTACAATGCTTGTTGCAGTACAATTTTTGCCATCAAAATTGCACAAGTGTGTACCCTTGCATTGCCTTGATGGAAGATAATCCTTTTCTTTGCCATATGAGGGCGTTTTTTTTTTTTTGTTTTTTTTTTTTTATTTCTCCGTTCAGGCGTGCAATAACTATGCATAATACTCTCCATTTATCTTTGTTCCTCTCTGCAAATAATCAATGCATATGATTTCTGCGTGCATCCCAAAAACTTGAGGCCATCACATCGGTTTTCTTCGGAGTATCTTCGGAGTATCCATTTATCATCCATAGTTATGTATCGACGCAGAAACTTGTCAGGATTGCGACGGAAAATTGCCAAATTAGCTTCTGAATCGATCACACGAATGCGTTTATTCTCCGATGAGATAAAACACGACATCCATTTTGCCAAGACCTTTGTCAGACATAACTATTAGTGCAAAGTTGAGAACACTTGTACCTTGTGATATACCTGTGGCCCCTACTATTTCGTGAGCTTTGATTGGTCGAGCATTCAAAACATATCCTGGATTTTGCCAATTATTTCGGAGGATGTCACTTATACCGGACATCTGGAACAATCTTCATCATTCATTTACCACGTTTACATTCATTTAACCAATTGTAAATTGTTGCAAACGCAGAAGGAGCTGTACCATAAATATGTTCCAACTCGGTTTTTACCTCTTTCGGTATTAAATCCTTTAAATAGAAATGTTAAATCACTGCACGAAACTCGTTTTTTTTCCATCTCTCTAAAGAAGCACGGATTGTTGATTCAATCGACTATGGTAATAAAACTACGTGATGGATATACCTGAAAGTTAACTGTCATCTAGTAACAGACGATGGTTACTAAATACAAACATTTTCGATGCTACGTGAGTAATTTCTTGGATTTTCTAAGGACGTATTGAACGCCCCTCGTATACTGTGATTTAAAATTCTTCCATCATTCCGACTGAGATTTCTCACCACTAAAGGGCACTTTTATGATACGCGCAATTTGAAGCCTGGTTTGTTATCCGGATGGTCACTTGTTACTGAGCTAAACGCGAAGCAGTGATTAAGTTACAGACACAAGTGTCAGTGATGGGGAAAAGAAAAATAAAGAAAGAAACGTTTTTCTTTCTCTATACGTACTATGTACATAGTGTATAGAGAAGGTATTGTAATGCACCCAACAATTCGATATCGACATTTTACTGGAAATACATGTTTTGAGATACCTGAATAAAAAAAATAGAAAAAAAGTCCGTGTGTGTGTGTGTGTGTGTGGACAGCATAGCTCAAAAACGAAAAGACCTTTAAATACCAAACTTGGTATCTAAGTTTGGTATCTTCCAAGGATGCGACACGAAGATTTTCAGAGAAATCCCCCACCCCCACTACCCTTTATATGGAAGCTTTTTCAAAATTTTTTATTTTCTCAAAAATAGATCTAACGATTTTGATTAAAATATTGTATATTAAAGATATTTACATGACAAATAAAATGTATATCTTTAATTTTCTGGGAATAGCGACTGAAAATTACTTTATTGCGGATGAATTTTATGGAATGTTGCGTAACCACTTAACCTTAAGAGATGGACAAAAACTTATTAACCAAAAATATAAAGCACATTAAAACACACAATGTATGTTAAATACGTTTTTTTGGCAGGGTTGATAGTTTTTGAGATATTCCTTGTTTATTGTTTCAGCTTTAAAAAACTTACACTTTTCTCATACAGGAATTTATCAGCTCCTGTCCATACAAACAAAGGAACTTCAGTCACATAGCAACCAGCTTTTAACTATCACTTTTACCTATGGCACTCCCTTATTTCGCTTCTACTTACAATTAAGCAAGTAATAAGACTATTTCTGCTAATTTTTTGTTGATTTGCATGAAGTAAAAAGAAGCATAAGCTTTTAAACAATAATTTGTTGCAGAGATGTAGAGAAAGTCATGTGAATGGAACACATCAGATTTTTTTTTTAATATAAGGTCCTCTCCTACAACAACAATACAGCGCATTAATATCTGTATGTTTATTGAAACTCAGCGCAATTATAATTATAATATATTGGTATCTATAAGTATTTATTTCAGCTGCCATTTCCTCCCATAGTTTCTGCCATCAGGATGAACAGGATTCTACAATTGGTATACTCGTCATAAATACACACGAAACAAGCTTTTCATAATCCACCATTCCGACACTCAAAGTATACCAAAAAGTGCAATACTTTTGGTTTTCTGAAGCATGCGCCAAAATTGCCTAATTGGTTGCTCGAAAGAATGAGGGAAATCATTTCTGGCAACAAGCGGACTAACAAGAATGGACCAGCCTCCATTTTGTATACCTTCATTTGAATAATTTTGTTCATTTCTGCCTACTGGGTAACCAACCAGACAAACAACGACCAACAAGGCTCCGTCTTACCATATCAGAATTTCCAGAACTTACGAGATTGTCGGGGGAAAGTTAAGGATGGCAACCTTTAAGTCGGGATTTCACATCCTTTTTCACGGATATCGGGGAGGTTACATACATTATTAGGACTATATGACAATGTACGAAATTACAAATAAGGGCCAAAGGGGAGGATTCACCGTAAAATGTATCTAGATATATTATGCCCAACTTTATCGAAAGAAAGAATTGCGGATTTATCCTTTGCATTGTTCGCGAAGGTATGACATACTCATGTGCTGTGGCAGTAACAACAAACCTCTAATGTGGTTATCATTGCAACCAGCCAAGACGATCAGAGTGAAGAGAAATGTTTTCATAACATAAACGAAGCAAGGGTGTAAAACGGCAGTTTCAGCTAGTAAGAAAAGAGTTTGGGCTTATCTGATCTAGGTAACAGTTGGACTTTATCATGAGTGAAATCAAGGATCTTTAGAATGAGCTTCTTAATACAATAATTCTAGGGTTTTAGTTAAATATAGGATTTTATTTGCATTCAAAAAGTATTGAATTATCAATCTTCCTTAAATTAATTATATTAATCGTTTGTACCAAAGGTCCTACTTGTTTTAAGCGCTATTACAGAATAGGTTTGTACTTTAGGGTTAGCGCCCGCATGTGGGATTCGTGGTGGACGAAGCGGCGTCTTGGCGGGTTTTCTCTGGGTCCTCCGGTTTCCCCACCAATCATCACCTTTCTAACCATCAATTTCGCTTACATTTCATTTCATCCACTTCTTCATGTTCATGCCTGGCTGCGGGCCGACCCCTCGTAACGGGTTCTCCATTTTGCGGTTTCGTGCCTTAGGCTCCCCGATAGGCTTCTGACCCCTAGACGTTGGCTTGTATACTCTAGGGGGGTGTCAGACCTACAATCACGGGGAGGGTAAGCCGATTACAAAAGGAAACTTTAAGGTTAATTTAATATTAAAGTAAATTTCAGTCACAGCATACAAGCAATTAAGACCATCTTATATTCTAAAATTATTAATTTTTTCAACAAAATTACAGTGATTTGTTTTTAAAAGAAAAGAGGGTCAAATCCACGCAGCTGCAGTCAAATCAACCGCGCCAGCTTCCAAGCGTGCCATTACACCGGTTATTTTACTTGTGCCCTCCCCGTCCTTTACCACCGTATATTTTACTGCAGGTGCTGGGATTCTACTCATAACGCTTGATTTTGAGTAGATGACCAGTCCCTTCCTCCTATCGCCTTAACACTCAGGGCTATTAGTTTCATCAGAGCGAGGGGAGATGAATGAAGTAAATAATCATTCGACTGTGCAACGTCTGGTAAGCCAGCTAGTACATGGATAAACATACAAGGTTGCAGGAGTTTAAATTCTCCTCTTCTAGGAGATTATCGCAACTCTAGAAGGTCATCAACCCGTCACCTGAAGCCTTCACACAACAGGTTTGCATGCAGTTGATGTTTTAGCTGGCCACGAGGCTAAAACCCTTAAATCAATAACAGCAGGAGGGGCTTGTCCCCGTTTTGCACTCGGACAATGCTCCCAGCGTCGCAGTGGCCGTAACGTCCACAGTTATGACAAATGTTCCAATTCCCTCCCCGACTCTCACCACTAAATACCACCCCGCTGCCGCACCGAGTTACAACTCTATGCCCGCCCCTAATAACATTTCTCGGTACAACCATGATGTCCAGCCTTCAGGGCTCCCTCTTTGTTGCACAGGGACTGGGTATCCTGTTCACTAACAATGCAAATCAATTGGAGTGCTCCTGCAAATTGCTCAGCCGCTAACCTCATTACCACTCTTCGGTTAGCATGCAACAGATCTGGGTGTGCTCAAATCGCAGATTTGTTATGAGTTCTTCGGTTTAACACACTCTTCTTCCGCTACATTATCGGCGTTAACGTAGTGCATCTGTGGAATTTGGAAAATTCATAGTTTGCAAGATATCTTATTGAAATTTATACCAGTTGTTATGCACAATAGCTATGATATGTTTGTCATGTATCAAAATTCTAACTTACATGATTATTTACATAATTTTTACTGTCTGAATTTATTTTTCTAATAACAGTGATACATTTGTCATGTATCAAAATTCTAACCTACATGGTTATTTAAATCTTTTTTACTATCTAAATTTATTGTTCTAATAAAAATTAGCCACGCGATACAGTTTTAAAATTATTTATATAAACATTAAATTCTACGGTAAGCGAGTACCTATAAAATTAAATCTGTCATATTTTTATAATAACCTAAGTTATTGTGCAAACATACTTTTCATACTCCCAAATATCTTGAAGTTTCAAAATATAATATTTTTTTCTCTTAATTTGGAAATTATTTCGGGAAACTATATGCAAGTTTTTTGCGTACTTTTGAGAGATAGTATAATATTTTTTTAAACAAATTAATAAAAGATTCCTTCGGGTATAGCATTTTGAGTATGAATAAGTGTTGGAAAAAGGGCTGCGAGAAAACAAACATCTTGGAATTGCCTGTTAATGAGCATATGCCTATATATTTAATGCTACAGTTAATTGGTAGTTAAAACTCGACAAAGGAGAAAAGCGATGTGTTTTTTTTTAAGTTTAGAAAGTTATGCGCAAAAAGTAATTTTTAATTTTTCAGAATAACCAAGCATGATGATAATGATAATGTAATAATGATATTAGTAATCGCAATGATAACGATAATGCTAATGATAATGGAAAGGAGGAAATAGTTGAAATTTACAGATTTTGATAAGGGTGTCTTGTTACCAATACCTTTGAACATTTATATAGAAACAGCGATAATAAGAACCTGGTTAGACAGTACTAAACTTTAAATAATGCACGAAATTCCAGGCTTATAGGCCGTGCATTATCTAATGACACTAGCCGCGAAAGCTTGCGTACTTCAGAACTAAACCTTTTATAATTGACAGTGTAAACTTTAGAACTCTAGTTGAAGATGACTTGTTCATTATAGGTCGGCGTGAAAACTATGTACAGTTAATAATCAATATATTAAATGAGGTAGTAAACAACTATTATATGGAAATATCAACCGTGAAAAAGAAATTATTTTGGCTTCCCATCTAACTAGAACAAAAATATTAATAGATGTCAAAACACTAGAGGACATAAATACATTTAAATGCCTGGGTTGTAATTCTAATCAATTGAGACTAACTCTGAAATAGATAAAAAACTGAATATCTTTAATTATTTTTATTGAACCATAGGTCGAACATTTGGAAGAGTCTTGTTGGATGTTGTAAAGTTTTGGCATTACCAACTCTACTATACGGCAATGGGAATTGGATATTAAGGAAGAGGAAAGAAGACTTTTAGCAGCTGAGATTTTTAGATTTACAGCTATAAGAATAGAAATGAAGCTATTAGAAAGGAATACAAAAACACACACACACAAAATTAGAGTTAAAAAAGGCTTTCAAAATATAACGGATATATGGCAGATTCCACAGTTATAAATTCTATATATAGCTATAACCCACAAGGAACAACAAGAAAGACCCAGGAAAAGATGGCGAGACCAATTTTAATTCTATTTGAAGATGGCAGAGATGGATTGGCCTAAACCGTAAAGAAGAAGACGCAGAAGAAAAAGTGATATTAATAATAATAATAATAATAATAATAATAATAATATAAATGTTTCCCTCAGTTATGTCCTGTATTATACTAAAACGTGTTAACATTTTTGTTAAATTGATTTTAGATTTTCATGTAGCTTCTTTGACGATGAAGATGTTAGAGAACATTTTCATACTAACCATGCACAGCTTTGGATTTAGGGTTTTCACAATTGAAGAAAATTAAAGGAGTTAAAACATTTAAATTATTTCTTCCCACAAAACTTCAAATCTACCCTATTTTATCGCAAAAAACTAAATTCGAAGAATAATGGACAACATTTAAAATATGATTTATTTTAAAATATTTATCGTGTAAGGATTTCCATTGTTCAAACATTTCTTTTCTTACAGACCTACATGTATTAGACAACGAAAATAATTTTGCTGTAAAGTTGTGTTAAGCAAATCGATGAAAATACCTTCAATAAAATAAGTTAAAATTTGCATTCTATTTCACTATTTTAGAAGGTAATTTTCCACCCTCATTGAGTATTTCTATTACTAACTAATGGGTTTTCCATGTCGAGACAGCTGTTTGAAGTCCGTCTGCTCCTAACACCATCTTCCTACCTCTCCTTGTACATAATTCCAACCACTTGATCCGCTAGTTGCTTGACGTCCCAAATTGTGGTTGACAAGCAACACTGCAAATAAGTATACATGTTCCTGCTAGCTGAGTACCATTATGTTCAATACCACCATAGCCGCTGTTATCAATAAATTATACTTGCGTTTAGGATATTTACATAATATTACGTCATTGCTATATATGACATATTATTTTGACAGAATCAAAATATCTTTAGCTACTGAAGTTGACAAATGCATCGAAAATGGCCTGTTATTGATTTAATTGTTTTATTCACACAAGCCATGCGTAGGACAGGAGTTGATAGGTAGAGTCAGATTGAAAAATTCAACGCCATAGCTGGGAATTGAACCACGGATCTCCTGATCTCTGGCCGGTTGCACTACCACTGAGCAACATGCCGGCAGGGCATCAATACTACTTGACCCTATTAGATGGCTATACTACGATCCTGTGACTTAAAATACTCAACGGCGTTGAAGTCGCCATTGGGGGTATGTCATCTCAAAATAATTTGAAATCACCTTGTGTAACGGAAAATATCCGAGTCAGTTGAGAAATTTAATGCCGTGCCAGTATGTTGCCTTGGTAGCTCATTGGTAGAACAACCGGCCAGAGTCCATGGTTCAAATCCCGGCTATGACATTGAATTTTTCAGTCTGACTCTACCTCACCAATTGCCTGTCACTTTATAGTTACGTTTATTTTCTCTATACGTACTAAAAATAAAATAAAATAAAATCTGTAATACAACATCCTGGCATCTTGTTCCCTATACCAGGACGTATATTGCAAACTTTATAATTTATTTCCCACTTTTAAATTATTGATATACATATTTATTTTACAGATAATACTTATATACTAATAACTCAAAATTTAATTTAACTTAAAACACAACAAATTAATATAAACTGAAATAAAATAAATTCCAACCATAAAACAACTTTCACTAACACTAAACCATCCATTATTAATTACTGGAAACCAGTAACCAAATAACTGGTAACCAGCTATTTACCCATAAAACTATGCTCTAGATTATTAAGATAAATGAAAAACTAGTCCTATACTACTGGTATCCAGCAAAATATGCACTGGTTACCAGCGCAACTAAATAATTATATTATGCAATAATTTCTTTACATTAAAGTAAACTGTAGTAAATTGTCTTTTACTTCCTTTGGCTAGTATCTGTTACTAATTATACCTAATCTTTTACATCACCATTACACTAAACTCACTGTATTTAACTTTTTAACACTATTTAGCACTTCACTAACACTTCCTCCTCAACGTCATTTCCCCTTACCTCGTACTGTCCACCGCCAGAAGTCCATAATCGACCATTCCTGCTCTCATACGCCCTCTGCATCCCTCTTATCACTCTGGTCTACACCGGCTCCTTCTTCTTCGCTTCCTTCTACTATACTCGGCTCTCCATCTTCCATTAGTCTCCAGTCTCCATTTAGAACTAATTTGCATTATTTATTCTTCCTCTCCTTCCTATAAACTTCCTCCCTTTGGTTCATAGTTATTTAAGTTGCAATAGTATTTGCTTATATTTCTGTGTTTAAGTTTTTATCAAAGTGTCAGTTATAAGTTTAAGTTTACTGATTTCGAATTCTATCGGATCTTCTTAATTCGTCTCTGGCTAGTGCACGGGTTGGTATTTCCACTTGTTCAATTCTCTCTTCCCAGGAAATTTTACTACTTATATTCACTAACTTCTCTAGGTGGATATATAAGTCTTTATTTCTTAATATGTCCGCTATTTTGTGCCCAGTTAATTCAGTTCGTAATTAAGTTATTTGTTCACTATATCGCGGACATTCAACAGGACATGTTCGAGTGTATCTTGTTTGTTACAAATAGCACAATTATCGTTTAAGGTTTTATTAATATTTTTCCAATATGTTTTGTAAGGTCCATGTCCGGTGATGTAATGGATTAGTCCTCTAGTAGGCTGAATATGTTTAAATCTAAGTCTTTCGTTGATATCATTAAATAAATTATGTACTCTCCTTCCCGCTGCCTTTATGTCCCATTCTTGTTGCCAGCTTATTTTCAAAAACCTCTTAATTTCAGCTACATTTTCACATCTTCTTCCAATTATTTGTGTTACCATTCCAAATTCATTCTTCTTCAACCAAAGTTTTTCTCCCTTAAGTTTAATTAAAAGGTCTATTGGCCAAATTCCTGTCGTAACTAGGAGGGCCATAGTCGGAGTGGTTTTAACTGCTCCAGTAAATCGTAGCAATACTTTTCTTTGAGTTCTTCTTAGTAAGCTCCTTATATGAACGTCTTGCATCCGAGTGCCCCAAACACTAGCGCCATATGCTATAATGGATACGAAAATACTG
Organism: Hymenopus coronatus; assembly: GCA_030762935.1. Classification (NCBI taxonomy): domain Eukaryota; kingdom Metazoa; phylum Arthropoda; class Insecta; order Mantodea; family Hymenopodidae; genus Hymenopus; species Hymenopus coronatus. The sequence goes on along the minus strand of CM060892.1, from coordinate 78,755,668 downwards.
TTATGATATGTTGAGATTGTGGTTAACGGTATTTTAAAATTTGATTGCATAATTCGGGCCAATTTCATCATCACGGTTTCGGATTTATTTCTTATATACTCTGTGTGCTTCCTAAAGTTTAATTTCTCATCTAAATATATTCCGAGGTATTTGGCCTCCTTTTGTCTTCTTATGATTTGATTATTAAACTTTATGCTTGGATCACTTTTTAAACTACCCCTCCAAAGCATATAATTTGATTTATTCGGTGGTATTTGTAGTTTTGATTTTGCGCACCAATTGCTTAGTTTCTGTGTTAGATTATTTGCTTGTCGTTCCTGTTTTTACCCTCAATAATGATTAAAAGGTCGTCGGCATATGCGATAGTGTTTATGATGTTTACATCCTCATTCAAGTCGTCTAATAAGGTCTCCAATACAATGTCCCAAAACAATGGTCCTAATACGGATCCCTGTGGACATCCCTTGGTACTTATTTTATATACTATGCCATTTACAACTTCCATAAAAACCTTTCTATTGTTACAATAATCTCGTAATATTTCATAGAGACATTTTGGGTAATCTTTTTGACGTAATCTCTCAAAGAGGTATGCCCACCACAAATTGTCAAATGCACAGGAAATATCAATTAAAATTCCTATAATATATTTAGCTTGTGAGTTTTTGACTGTTGCCAATGATAAATTTATCGCGTCTTCGGTAGATAAGCCTTTTCTGAATCCAAATTGTTTATCATTCATTCCAACCATAAGTCGAAATTCTTTTATTCTCTTACAAAGTAACTCTTCAAAAAGTTTGCCAATTACGTTTAACAGACAAATGGGTCGGTAGGATTTGGGATCCTTTGGGTCTTTATCGGTACTCTTTTTTAATATAATTACTTTTGCTTCCTTCCAGCAATTTGGAAAGCGGCCTTTCCATATGCAATCATTAAACAATTTATGTATAAAAGGTAAAATTATTTCCTCCAAATTAATCAAAATTTCATTTATGATTCCATCAGGTCCGGCAGCTTTTTCTCTTCAGCCTTTTTATTGTCAACTTGATTTCTGTTATATCTAAAGGATATATCACTCTTGTATTTGGATATGGAAGATTCATGCTTATTCGTTTGAGTGTGGTGTGTGTGTGTGTGTGTGTGTGTGTGTGTGTGTGTGTTAACATCTGACATATGGTCGTCATCTGGAAGTAATTTCTCTAATAAAGCCTTTGCTGACTCCTTCCAGTCAGTGGTCATGTTACCGTCTCCTTTATATAACGTTGTCAGGTTTCTTCACTTTGTCCATTATAATCTTATACGGCATTCCCCAAATGTTCGTGTCTAATTTATTTTCAACAAAATTCTTCCAAGAATGTTGCCTCGTTTCTTCTAAACAATTTTTAAATCTCTCTTTAGCTTATCGATAGTTCCTTAGATTTATTTCTCTTTCTGTAGCTATTATGGATTTTTTATATATTTTACGTAGTTTTCGCATTTGTCTTCGAGCTTTCTGTAGAGCATCAGTCCAAACATTCTCAAAATACTTCTTAGAATTGATTTTTGGTACCGTTTCTAAAATAACCGTATTTATTGCGTAGGTTAATTTATAAGCCTCTTGATCCACAGATTTTCCAATGTACGTGGGGCATTTAGCTTCAAATTTACTTCTCATCTCATGCCAGTTTGCTTGTTTATAATTATATAGCAATTTTCCTCTTTGATTATACTGCCTCCGTTGATTTCCAATACAATAACTGAAATAAATCAGTCTATGATCACTAGAGGTATAATCTTGTCCTACTTTCCAATCTATCAGTTTGGCTTCCGATTTAATGCTACTGCTCTGCTTTCATAGGTGGGTGGATCGTTTGGTTCATTTTTATTACTAAATTTTATTCCGCAATGGCTTCTTCTAATTTCTCCCCTCTTTCATCTTTATATCTGCTAAACCACCAGCTTGATTTTTCGTTTTCTTCACAGGTATGCACTATTTCTAAGTCTGGATAGGTTCTGGTAATGTTTTTAATTTTATCTATAAATGGTTCAGTGGGAAGGCTGAATTGAAACTAATAATTTGCCAAAATAAATTTGCCGTTTGCATGAGTGATTTCTAGGCAGTTGGTGTGTGCGATGTTAACAACCTGTAGATTTGGGTTAAAAATTATAATACCAGCCATTGGATTTTCTCCAATACTAATCGTTCTTGCCTTAAGTGGTGCATATGCCATTTTCCCGTTTATCGAATAAGGTTCCTGAATGCTTAAGATATCTAGATTTAATTCTTCAGATACCTTTTTAAGTTCTATCACTAGTCTGCTTCTTTGGGCATTTATTTGCCCAATTTTAATAACGTTATAGTTTTCGCATTCTCCCATTTTGCTTTCTATAAAGAACATATCCCATATTCGCATATGAGTGCTGTTTACTGCCTGATTTGAGTTCTTGTTCAGTTAATTCTCTAGATAACTTATGCACTCGAATTAGCTGTACATTATTATTTCTCTGTCGTGTCAAAGGTGGCTTTAGTTTTATGTTTACTTTTTCCCTTGTCTGGTTTTTGGTATTATTACTTAGTTGATTAAGAACTGTAGCAAAAATATTACCATTTTTACTATCATTTTTGGTAGTTCTATTAATATTGGGTTTCTGTACGACTTGTTTTTTATTATTAAACGAGGTGCTCGTGGTATGATGATTTATAGGTTGGCTAGTATGTGTTTTAACTGTTGCTACTTTAGAATAATATGCTCTGTCAGGCCGGGTTTGTATATAACAGTGTGGATAAGTTAAATTAGGGTCAAATACAATTCCACCGTAATATAACACGAATTGTTTATACACCTCGTTAATATCCAATTCGTCATTTCGTCTCTTAAATGCTAGTTCTAATAGATTTAGTAAATCTTTTGGTTCTGTGGTTATATTCTGTGATTTCAATTCAATTCTATCGGCAGCATCCGGTTCTTGAAAAATAATAGTTTCGCATTTTGCGTGAAGCCTGCGAGCAAAGTTCGTTGGTTTTCCAGTCTGCTTAGCTGAAGAGAGAGATTAAAGTTCTCATATATCTGCTTAGTTTTGGGCAAGGTCGCCATCGTCTCCTGCTCTGCTGCTGTGTTATTGTTATCTCCATGTTTCATCTCCTTCTCATCCGATTCAGCTTCTGCTATCATCACTCGCCCTTCATCGATTTTGGTCGTGTTGTTTTGTGGTTTCGAGGTCATTCTTAACAGTTTTCTTCCTCTCCATAATGTATTAAGAAAGCCACTAGTGCGCTGCTTTAGGTTCGTTTTTGTAATTATTTCTTCATGTTCTTCTCTTTCTTCTTCTGATTCGGTGCTTAATTCCGCCATTGTAATTGCGTCGTAATCAACTTCAATTTTCTTTTTATTTCCAATCCCTAGTTCATGATTTTTATTATGGATTCTTAATTTAGGTGGTAAGTTCGGTTTTGTCGTATCATCTACCTTTTCATTTCCTTTTTTAATTGTATAATCGGTCGCCAATTGCGAGTTTTGTATTTTAAATATTTCTTCCTCATCTGTCTGAATAGCAATATCCTTCTTTATCTTTTGCTTTTCTAACCAAAGTTTATGTGCTATTACTCTTGCCTTATTCTACAAGGAGTATTCCTCTTCTTTTGTTTCGCCCCGTGGAATTATTCGCCATAGTCTGTTCTGAAAACAACTCTTTCCCACATCATTTTATAGGTGGGGCAATCTTGCTTCCCCTTACAGGTTTTATTCCTTTTCTTGCATGGTATACAAATAGGTTGCTGATTATTTTTTATGCAATTTTTTCTTTCATGATCTTCTTCACCACAATTTCCACAAATTAATCTATCTTTATAACAAAATTTGGAAACATGCCCAAAATCGTAGCATCTTAAACATCTTGCCACCGACACAAAGTCTTTCACTGTCACTGCTTGGAAGCCAATATAAATCCTGTTGTTTTGGATTATAATTGTTCTTATTTTAGCGGAAACCTCCGCCACGTGGTGTACAGTAGCACGATTTCTGGGACCAGTTTTGAATCTTAGTTTAAATCCGTCACCAAATTCTTGCTTTGTTATTAATCCCACAAAATTCTGTTCATAAATGTTATTTTTCAACTCCTCTTCTTTAGTTCCTGCTAGTACATCATACAATATAACTAGAGGATTTCGTCTTTTTGGTAGTTCAACCTTCGGACTTTTGTCCTTTAAACTCTGACTGTCTATAATTCTCTTTGCATCGTCAGCAGAATCTACCTCAACAATCAAATTCTTTCCCGCAGTTCTCAGGCTGCGTATTTTTATTTTCTCCTGTACTGGTTTGAGATTTTGAGTTACGGTCTTTTGTAACTCTTTAATGTCTGCATTAGATGTAGATGATATAAAAACAGTATGGCTCTTCATCTCTACGGTTTTCTGTAGTTGTAGGGTTCTTCCTATTAATATGGGTGTCGCAGTTGCTTGCGCAAATGTTTTCACAGGTGTTTGTTGGGATTTCTTTTCATATAGTTGTTCAAATATATTTGCTTCAGCTATGGCTTTCTCCTTCTCAATATTTACATGTTGGTACATTCTTTGTATTGAGGATAATAAGGTAAAGGCTTTTTCCTTCGACTTAAATCTCTCACTACCAATAATGGAATTTAATTCCAAAATGACATCTTCAAACTGCTCATTTATCTTCATGCTTTCATTAAATTGTGCATTTATCTCTGCCATGGAACCTTTCTTACCTCGTTCGGCATTACTTTCTTTAAAATTCACATCCTTCTGTGCATTCTCCACATTTCCTTCTCTTTTCGATGGTGACCTACTCAGGGAATTTTTCGGATTAAAAGCTGAATCCTCTTCCATATATTTTAACGAGGGGAATGTACCCCCCGAAAATAATTAATTCTTATTACAATATTAAATTTAGCAGTTTTTAATTAAATATAACGCTAAATTAACTCAACAGAAATAAGGTAGTATACAACTTACAATCCTAGATAACAGTAGCAGTCCAAATAGTTGCAAAGGTTATTCACACAGGAAAGCACGTAAATGGCAGCGCGTGTGCGTGACGTCAGGCAAACACCGCACGTGTATCAGGTGTAATACCACATCTAGTTACACATGATTTCGCTCATTTGTTAGTTGTTATGTGAAAACTGCTATAATGGTACTTACAGTTTCTTTCACTTGACAACTTACCTTATTTAAAAATACTCACTAATTCACTACAAAAACACATTTAAAACGGAGCTCATGTACATTACGACTTCTCCGCGCGGTAACCAGAGCGTACTATGTACATAGTGTATAGAGAAGGTATTGCACTTCACCCAAAAATTCGATACCGAGATTTCACCGGAAATATATGTTTTAGGGTCCCCTGTATCCAAAAAAAGCATTTTCACAAAAAGGTCCGTGTGTGTATGTGTGTGTGTGTCCGTGTGTCTGTGAACACGATAACCCAAGAACGAAAAGTCGGTAAAACACCAAACTTGGTATTTAAGTATAGTATCTTCCAGGGATGCGACACGAAGATTTTGAGAAAAATTCCCCCACCCCAAACCACCCTTTACATAGAACTTTTTCGAAAATTTTGATTTTCTTAAAAACGACTCTAACGATTTTGATTAAAATATCGTATATTAAAGACATTTACCGGACAAATAATATGTATATCTTGAATTTTCTGGGAATAGCCTCTGGAGATACTTTATTTATTTTACGAAATTTTGCATAACTGCTAAACCGTAAGAGATGGACAAAAACCTACCACACAAAAACTTTAGAGCATATTAAAACACACAATTTATGTTATATATATTTTTTTTTCGTGGAGTTAATCTTTTTTGAGATATTTCTTGTTTTTGGTTTCAGATTTGATATCCTTGTACTTTTCTCATACAGGAATTTGTCAACTCGTGTCCATACAACGGAACTTCAGTCACCTAGCAAGCAGCTTTTGAGGATCACCTTAAACTATGGCACTCCCTTGTTTCGCTTCTACTTACAAGAAAGCAACTAATAAGACTATTTCTGCTAGTTTTTTCCTCGTTTAGTATGAAGTAAATTGAAGCATAAGCTTTTTAACAATAATTTGTTGCAGAGATGTAGAGAAAGTCATGTGAGTGGAACACGTCAGATTTTTACCAATATGGTCTCGTCCTTGAGATATGCCACATCGTTCAGAAAAATTTGTATACCTGTACTAGGGTTTATTTTTATTTTCTCTAGCACGTATGTGCAATATAGATACCTAGTAGGCAGAGAAGGCATTGTATTCCACCCAAAAATTCGATAACGAGATTCCCCTTGAAGTACATATTAGGCACCCCCTGAATAAAAAATAATGGTTATAAAAATGCACGTGGTATCTGTGAGCAGGATAGTCAGTTAAACACTAAACTTTAAGTTCAGTAGATACTAGGGATGCGACACGAAGGTTTTCAAGAAGATCCTTCCACTCCTACCCTTTACATGGAACATTTTCGAAAATATTTATTTACTCAAAAAAAGGCTGCCGAGATGTATTAAAACACCATTAAAATGTTTAAGACATCATTTAGATAGACGATATTCTAAATGAATGGAAAATTTTATTATGAAGAATTTTAATCTAGAAAAAGGGAAGAATAAATAACCTATTGTTTGCGGACGATGTTCTATTTATCGCAGAATCAGAAAGAAATCTCCAAATAATAGAGCACAACTTCCAAATTGTGGTCAATAGTTATAATTGGAAAACGTTAATAAACAATAACAATAGTATTTAAGGGTAAATATGGAATAAAAACCAAAATAGTATTGGAGAATAAAATAGTGGAACAGGTAACACATTTTAGTTTCTTAAGATGTGATATTACATATGAAAAAGATAAAGATATAAAAAGAAAATATCTAAATTCCAGGCAATATGTGGGACCATTAAAATAACTTCAGGCCGTGAAGCAAGAAAATACATAAAACTTAAACTATATTCAGAAATGGCTGTTTCTCCTTTGTTTTATGGAAGTGAAAACTGGATAATAAAATCAAAGGAAAGAAGCAGAATACAAACAGCAGAATTGTTATTTTTACAGATTGTGAAAGGAAGTACACGAACAGATAGAATATGAAATGATCAACACACACACACACGCCATGTGGAAGAAGAAGTAGATGTAAACGAAATATACATCTTTAATTTTCTGGGAAGAGCCTCTGAAAACCTCTTAATTCCGGATGACTTTTGTGTAACTGTAAACCGGAAGAGATTGACGAAAACTTACTATACAAAAATTATAGATCTCGTTAAAGCACGCATTTTATCATTTACATTTTTTGTACATTTAACCGTTTTCAAGATATTCTATGTTGTTGCTTTTAAAGTACTTAAACTTTTTTCAAACGGGAAGTTATCTTTCGCTTTATACCTCTTTTGTTTCACTCCTAACAAGGCAAACGGAACCAAATTTAAATTATTTCGCATAACGATAACCTTTATAAAAGATTGGACTATCGCGTTGCCTAATGTGTTCCCTTCTGCTTATAAGGAAGCAAGCAATAGGACAACTTCTGCTAATGTTTATCTCGATTAACATGGTGTAGGAACATGAATAATCTTTTGTAAGAATAGTTCGTTTGCAGAACAGGTTCAGAAAATTTTGAATGAAATGTATTATATTTTTATGTACTAGGGTTCATTTTATTGTGATTTCCCGCACGTCAATATGGCAAGAACGACGTCACAGTTGACTGGTGAGCGCTTTTTATAAAGAAGGAGCAGTGATCTTTGCGAAAGAGAAGCTATAACGGTGACCTCTAGGTAGAAACAGCATTCTCAGAAAGCTCTGTAGAAAGAACAGTGATTGTTTGCAGAAGATAAGCCAATGTGATTATATTACTAATACGATTATGCTTCCCACGCATCCTCCTGGCGCATTAATGAATAACATTCAAAGTTTGCTCCGCTTTTATTGACAAGCTGAACATGAACACAACACACCTTGTGACTGTCTGTACGTTGAATGTTGTTATCGTTCTGGTGCCAATATAGGAGCGAAGAATAACTATAATTTATATCGCTGCAAAGATACAATACCTACTCCGAATTATCACGCATGAACACCTGCCGCTCTCATCAAGATGACATTATGTTAAGTATGTTTTTCTGTCACTAGAGGACAGTATCCATTCGCCTCATCGCGAAAGCATCACAGATAAAAATGAACACCCAGTATTCTGTTTTATGGGGAGAATCGAATACTTCCATTTCAGGAGAAACGCTGACAGAAGCACTGTGGTTGTTATGAATGTTAATGGCATAAGGCATCCTTTGCTCACTCTCATCTTCTAAAAGGTTGATGCACTAACCATTTTACATTGAGGTAGAGTATTAGTCATTAAGAAATGCTATATAATAGATAATTTATTGTTTAAGTTTGTTTTTTTGCACTTTGTTTTAAGCCACTCATTGAAAGAATATTGCATGACTGAAGCCTGATATTATTATTAGTATTAGTAGCAGTAGCAGCAGCAGCAGTAGCAGCAGTAGCAGGAGCAGCAGGAGTAGTGGTAGTGGTAGTGGTAGGGGTAGGAATAGGAGTAGGAGTAGGAGCAGCAGCAGCAGTATTGGAGAATTTATGTGATAAATATCATTATTAACATTCAGGAGACTAAGTAACTATTGTGTACACGATTTGGCTCGACGGGAAGATCAGTAAATTACTAGAAAATACAAAGCTATAGAATATAAAATATATCCTTTGTTCAGACTTTTGAAACAGTGGACTAGTTAAAGGTAGGGAACAGTTTGCTCCTGACGATATGTTACATGGGACGGTAGTTTGTAATAACAGGCGGTGAAACCACGTGACTTTCTTACCTAACCCTTTAACTATCTGAAAATACTAATCAAAGATAAAAAATGACTTCCATTAGATGAGTGAGCATAGTTGTTATTTATGACACAAGGGTAAAATAGGATTATTTAGTGAGTAAGAATGTTTGCGAAAGGAGGTCATAGGCCTATTCTAGTAATCCTACAAGCAAAATAACACGTATCGCACACACTATTGATAGAAAGCCCTGCAACTTTTAAAATAAAAATAAAGCAATACTATATTGATTCCATATGTAAATGCAACTAAAAGAAATAACGCATAGAGTGAGATGAACAGCGTAAATGCTGTTTCGTTTATCTAAATTGCTAGAAATGCGTACCTTGCAATAATATGATATGAAATATCATATTGTTTTCTGGATTTCTGTAGCAATTTCAATGTTTATAAATTCCTCCATATCATTCATTCATAGTTATGCTTGTCACCATTTAATGGATTATTCAGGTCGTAGATAAGTGAACAACATATTTGATTTTACTTGTTCTTAAATCATGTATACAGGATCTTAGGAATTTTGCATTAGCTTTTCATGTTATTCTTCACTTCAACCGTAGCTGTACAGTTTTGCATACATCTAACATTAATTAACAATCATTCTGTGTTACAACATTGTTTATTCTTCCTTGGTGTGTACCTGTTACTAACTTGATACTGTTAGACTTTCACACCGTTCACAGCACACTACATTAGCGACTTTGTTAAAACAATTTTTAAAAACTTCATACCAGTCTACCATCGTTTTAAACCACGAATATCTGTCAAATCTCACGGACAGTTTACACAAATTTCGAATGATATATAAACAAAGAAAAATTGCAAGTCATTTGGTCCGAGTCAAGCTGCCCTCTGCCGCCAAAACAGTCTCTATTTCTCGGCCGGAAATATGTTGTTGGTGGGGTGTGGGGTGGCCCGCCGGGTGCTCTATCTCGCCTGTGGTTTAGGATGGGGAGGGCCCACGTTAAATAATCGGTGATACGGCATGCCTGGATGATGACGTGGCAGGTAGAAGCACCCGGTGTGAGACCTGTTTTGTAAATTTTGAAACAAACTACTACACTTATTTTTTTATTAGTCCATATTATTTTATTTTCAACTTGAAATAGACATATTTAAGGTGAAGTGTTATTAGTCAAAACCAAATTTCGGATTTTCAGCAATTTTTCACCATAGAGAAAACGTTAAAATACCATACCCACTTACAGTAATCCAATTAAATCGTCACGTGATACGGTTTAAAGCGCCGTATGGTAATAAAAACAACAGGAAATTGAACTACAAGCATTACATTATTTAATTAGGTAGTTTTTTATTTTTTTGCACTTTTTGATCAATTTTCAGTTTAGGCTACCCTTAAAGCTACTAGTGATTAAATATTTTCTCTCAGTATGAGTTTCGAAATGTTGATAATAGGAGCTGGTCAATTCGTCCCCGCAATTGCATGATTGGGGACGGCAGGGAACGTAACCCGACATGCACATAACGCACGGTTCGAAAGTATTTTTTATTAATTAATTATTTTTTGTTTGTTTAACGGCGTATACTAAAGAGGGACTTCTCTAGCGTATGCTTGATTTTACTTGTGCTTAAATCATGTATACAGTCGATAGGAATGTTGCATTTCTTTTCATGTTATTCTTCACTTCAACCGTAGCTATACAGTTTTGCATACATCTAACATTAACTAACAATGATTCTGTTACAACATAGTTTATTCTTCCTTGGTGTGTACCTGTTGCTAACTTTATACTGTTAGACTTTCACACCGTTCAGAGCACACTACATTAGCGACTTTGTTAAAACAAATTTAAAAAACTGCATACCAGTCTAAGTTTTGAGTGGTTTCATTATTACTTTCTCCAGCACGTATGTACAATACAGGTATATAATATATAGAGAAGATATTGTATTACACCCAAAAATTCAGTACCGAGATTTCACTGAAAATACAAGTTTTGAGAACTCCTGAATCCACCAAATTATTTTTAGAACAAAGTCCGTGTGAGTGTGTGCGTGTGCACGCGTGCGTCTGTTGGCAACTCTCAAAAACGAACAGTCTGTTAAATACCAAACTTTTTATTTAAATTCAGGATTTTTCATATATGCGACACAAATATTTTCAGGAAATTCTTACTCCACTACCCCAAAACTACCCTTTGCATAGAAATATTTTCGAAAGTTTTGATTTTCTCATAACTGGCTCTAACGATTTAAAGTAAAACAATGAAAGATATTTATACGACAAATACAATCAATGTACAGCTACATTGAAATTTATGGAAATAGCCTCTGAATAACTCTCATTCTGGATTACTTTTGCCTAACTGGTAAACTATAAGAGATACACAAAAACTAGCCCACATATATGTAGATCACACAATTTAAGTCATATACATTTTTGGGTTGAAATAACTGTTTCCAAGATGCTCCTTGTTATTGAGTCCAATTTTAAAATACTTAGAATACAAAGAGCATTGCTCATTCCTGTTTGTTTTATTTTACTCCTGGCCATGCAAAGCGAAACGAATTTCAGTCATGTAGCAAACAAGCTCTTAAAAGATTTGGCTATCGCCTAGCCTAGTGTAGTCCATAATTTTCATTTTACTTCTACTTCCTTTCTATTCTAAGCAATAAGACGATTTCTGATTATGTTTATCTCGATTAGCATTAAGTAGATTAAAGAACAAGCTTTTGTAATAATAGTCCGTTATAGAGCAGGTAGACAACGTCATGTGAACATCAATTTTTCCCAAACCAATGATATAAGTGGCTTGTTTCATTATCGTCATTTTATTTTCGCAGCATACGTGTTAGCGAAGCTTTCAGCTCTATATTGCGGCAGTTAATTTGCAGGCTCAAGTTCCAAAGATCAAATGCGTAATATACTTTGTCTACTTGCTTACTTACGCCCTTTAATGTTTCAGATTTTGTAAAATGAGTATACTTTGTAATGTACTTCTCAATGAAAACATGCATCTGCTTGAATATTGAAACTTTGTTACATTTAGAACTTTGTTACATTTACGGACAAAGATTACTTTTTTTCAACACTCTCAAAATGTCCATGGTACTTCTGCAGTTTTTGTGGTATTTCTGACAACGTTTAGATATCCTTTACCGTTTGACTTGTAAACACCAGCCGAAACTTTCGAACGCAAGGCATTTCACATGTTCACTAATGGCACAGCAAAACTATAGTTTCTCCCACTTGTTTGGAAGGTTCCTTTACGTGTTTGTGATTTTGAAAAAGCCATGACGTATTGATGCGGTGTACACTTGTTGAAGTTTCGAACGCATGTTGATTGAAGGAGGGAGGATTGAGGCAGAGCGACGTATTCTTTTGCTCCTAAATGTGGTATTGCGTCATACCATCAGCCGGTACAGATATGCCAACCTCTGGTTTGCAATATTATTCTAATTATTATGCTACACTAAACCTTGGAAATCTTATATTAGATAAACATTTTTTTTCAAAATAATGATGTTTTGAACTCATTTTTACAGTAAAATATGTTAAATATGAATTTGGAATGTTTCCTTTTTCATATCAATTAAGAACAAATCTCATATTTCTGAAAATGTTTTTTCTCGTATTTGCCTCCATTCGTGACCATAATTAAGAGAAAAATTACTATTGTGAAACAGAAACATTATCTACATTACTCTAAGATATATATATATATATATATATATATATATATATATATAGGTGTTTTTTATATTTTTAAGTTTTCTTCCACGATAAGAGTTATTATCCACTTCGTGCTCATGTTTTCATATGTGAATAGTTAACAATCCTGTGTATTGCATTTTTAACACAGACGTTAATTTAAAAAGGTAATCCTGTTTAAGTATATTTATTGCTGCGGACAAGTAACGTAATCACAGTTGATATTTGAATTTTACCATTTAAATCTTATGATCTGTGCTTGTCTTTGTTATTTGCAATTTGTTCTCATTTAAGTATAACTCTTTCGACGTAAGCAGCCAAGTCACCTTCAGTTATAGACTGAATTCTCAACACTACAATTCGCAAATAACTAGCGCACTCTTTTGAAGAGCACTTGTATTGCAATATACTATAGTGAATGAGCGACCTTTCTAAAGATTTTGTATATTGTATATCTACTAGATATTTCGCAAACCGTCATAGGAGAAAAACACTATAGTTTATATACTATCATTAGGGTCTCTTTTGTTATTGGAAATTCTACTACAGTGTAATATTTTGCGGCGTGCCTAGCAGAAAATATTCACAGAAGCAGTTCTCTCAAATTAATATCGAAATCGGCCACGCTAGATATATCCTTTTTGCATAAACAGATTGCTTGTGGGGTCCTGCGTGTGCCTGCAGGTAAGATAATAAATAAAACACAATCGATGGTTGTATTTTTTGACGCAATAAAGTATTAACTGTGTACATATATATAATTTATTTTTATTTTATATTTAAGAATCTTTGGGTTTGTACTAATATTTTCCGATCAGCACCCGGACTGATTATTGCAGAAATAGCGTGCTAAGTTTTACTCATACAAATTCACTTTTTATATCCTCTTATGCGAAATTAAGGATATCTACTCTTTTCTTGCATATAACAAACTGCTTTTCTGGAACACAAATAATTTAATTGGTTAGAAACCAAAACAAATAAGTCAACTCCGCTGCAACGATACACAATGAGGTAAATTATAAATTAAAAAGTCTTTAACCCAACTTTCTTTCGAATCAATTTATTTCAGAAGTAATGTAATAATAACATTGTTAGATTATGTGATGCAATAATTTTTTAAACTTCAATATAATGAAAGTCTAACTTATTCCTCAGCATTGTCTTACTACATATTACAAAATTCAGAATTTCATCAATAATATTGTTTACAGGTAAAATTTAAGTGTTACAAAAATAAAATAGGTAAGACTTTAAAGTCAACCGCAATCGGGAATACCGGGTTCAAATCCCGTGGGCCGACCAATCTGACAGGAGATTTTCCTGTGTAAATATCGGATTGGATTATTAATACTATGACCCACAATTCCACTTTAAGCCTAAAGTAATTGCACAAATAAAAATAAATCTGACATGTATATACAGATAATGGAAGTTGGTAGACAGAAAGGCATCCTAATGGCATCTGCCCGGCATGTGTAGAAGCGGAAATGCAGTTACTTCGCACTCAGGCCTCTGTGGATGCACGACAAGCAAGATTTGGCACAGGAATGAAAACTGGAAGGCTAATTGTCCGACACACACCGAGTCACGGAGTATTTTTTAACATATTCTTTGTCATATGGCTTCTTGGTTAAAGTGATGTAAAATAGAGGGAAAATAATTTTTAGTTGTATCGATTTAAATGAATGTATTTGCAAAACTTATAATTAAAAAAAAAGACTTTCACAGCAAAATTAAGATTTCCTATTTATCAATATTCTGATAGAAAATACACGTCAACTCTTGATTTGTCCTAGAAGTTGGCTGCTTTTAAAATTGTTTCATGCCTTGTTATGGAAATTCTTTAAACCATCCTACTATGAAATGCTCCGTCAGCAGGAAATAGCTTGTTGGAAAACAGTCGAAATGCAAACGCCGTCCAAAAGATCCAGAGATATTGTACATGTCAAATGTTTGACAGCACAAATGAGGAAAATGCTGGCTGATAACATCCGAAATTCAGCTTATCCAATTCAAATTTTCATCATCAAACATTAACTTTGGCAGAGTAGAAACTAAAACCTTGAAAAAACAGTGCAGATAAGTTGATGGACGTCACAGTTGTTAAAAAGAAATCAATAGTAAAGTGTGCGACCGGAAACCTGGTGATCTTTAAAATGAAATAAGTGTGTTAAATAGAATTGAATGAAAAATCTTTGTGACACTAGAAACTATATTTCATATAACTTTAAGCTTCAAAGATTATATCACAGAGATATCTTCCTCCTATTCTTACATGTCCTCAGTGTGAGGATTCTCATTGTTCGTGTATATTGTGAAATTCTTTGCTTTCAGTCCTTGATGTTTCTTAGTCTTGTGGCTTATGGCATAAAACTTATTTTTGGGAAATCCCACAGAAAATAGCCACAAGCTCTCAAACGGAGGGAACGTGCTGACCATTCCACGTAAACATGTTGCCATACATGTTCTTACACATGCCATGGTAGCCCAGTTAGAGCAATCAGACGGAAACCAGAAGAGCCATGGTTCAAATCCCGGCTACGATTTTGGATATTTCAGTGTCATTCTATATTTCCAAGAGTATTCTTAACGTTTATGGTAACCATCAACAGCGACTGAATTCAAGAGTACAAGATATTATGCAGTTTGTCAAAGATGCCACCTATCAGGGAATGAAAAGGATATTGTTTTCCTTGATTATGAAGAGAAGGTATTCCTTCAATATTAAAATAATACCAGAGAGAGAGAGAGCGAGAAATTAAAGTCATCGAAAAATCGGTATCCCACACAGAGAACACAACATTAAACTAATCTAATAACGCATTATGTAGACATTGCGGTGTGAGGTTTCATAAATGTTGCATAAGCCCACGATAGTGAGGATTATGCCTCAGAACCATGGCTAGAAAACAGAGACTCTGATTGTATATCATACTTCGCGGTTTTTCACTATAAAGTCCGCGTTGTTCAAAATAGATTTCCAGTGCTTATAGCTCCATGGCACGACAGCTCACGGGAACCCTTGGCCTATCACCCGGCCGCTGCGTCCCCCATCTCGGCCCACTAAAGACGTCATGGATGGTGAGACGGGTCAACGCCTCGAGCCCCGCGGCCGGTTAATGCGGTCCTCATGACCTGGAATCGCTACTTCTCCATCAAGTAGCTCCTCAATTGGTCCCCAGGGACCTTACGAGGCTGAGTGCACCCCAGACCAGGTCTCCCAGTGGGGTAAAAATCCCCATGCCGATACTGAGGATATAACCCAGGTCTCCCGCTTGGTAAGAAGCTGCGCTACCAGAAAATACTTATTTGTGACTTTCAAGTAAGGTATGCCAAACATTTGCGGTTAGTGTGAAATATGGTGTTTTCGTTATTATTTAAAATCCAATTTCATATATTTTATATTTAAACACAAGGATAATTTAAATATTATTATAATTTGTTTTGAATATCGTCCCAGCTAATAGTCTTATCATATCCTCTGAAAGTCCACTTGTGTAGTTATCCTTCAGTTAAGAAGGAGAAAAGTTCTCTGCATCCTCTGGAGTTTGACTTGTGTAGCAATCCTTAAGATAAAAAATAAAAGTTCACTGTATCCTTTAGAAGTCCATTTATGCAGTAATCCATCAAAAAAGAAGCAGAAAAGTTCACCATATCCTCTGGAATACAACTTGTGTAACAATCCTTAACATAAAAAAGAAAAATTCCACTGTATCCTCTAGAAGCCCATGCATGCAGTAATTCTTCAATAAAGAAGAAGAAAACTTCACCGTATCCTCTGGAAGTCGACTTGTGTAGTAATTCTTTAGAAAAGAAGAAGAAGAGTTCGCCGTATTCTGGGTAAGAACTCTTGTGTAGTTACTCTTCAGATAAGAAGAAGAAAAGTTTATCGTATTTTATGGAAGACCACTTAAGTAGTGGTCCTTCAGATAAGAAGAAAAGTTCACCGTATCCTCTGGAAGACCACTTGTGTAGATATCCTTCAGATAAGAAGAAAAGTTCACCATATCCTCAGAAAGACCACTTGTGTAGTGATCCTTCAGATAAGAAGAAGAAAAGTTCACCGTATCCTCTGGAAGTCGACTTGTGTAGCAATCCTTGAGATAAGAAGAATAAAAGTCCACTGTATCCTCTGATCAACTTGTGCAGTAATCTTTCAGATAAGAAGAAAAGTTCACTGCTTTCTCTGGAATTCAACTTGTACAGTAATCTTTCAGATAAGAAGAATAAAAGTTCACCGCATGCTCTGGAAATTCAGTTGTGTAGTAATCCTTCAGATAAGAACAACAAAGGTTTACTATATCCTCTGGAAGTCAACTTGTGTAGTGATCCTTCAGAGAAGAAGAAAGAAGTTTACCGTATTCTCTGAAAGACCACTTGTGTAGTGGTCCTTCAGATAAGAAGAAAATGTCACCGTAACCTCTGGAAGACCACTGGTGAAGTGATCCTTCAGATAAGAAGAAAAGTTCATGTATCCTCTGAGAGACCTCTTGTGTAGTAATCCTTCAGATAAAAAGAAAAGTTCACCGTGTACTCTGGAAGTCCATTTGTGTAGGAATCCTTCAGATAAGAAAAAGAAAAGTTTACCATATCCTTTGGAAGTCTTCTTGAGCAGTAATCTTCAGATAAAAGAAGAAAAACTCGCCATATTCTCTAGAATTCGACTTGTGTAGTAATCTTCAGATAAGAATAAGAAAAGCTCACCAATTCTCTGGAAGTCGACTTGTGTAGTAATCCTTCAGATAAGAACAAAAGTTTCCGTATCCTCTGGAAGTCTACTTGTGTAGATAGGAAGAAACGTCTCACCGTATCCTCTAGAAGTCGACTTGTGTAGTAATTCTTCAGAGAGGAAGAAGAAAAGTTCACCGTATCCTCTGGAAGACCACTTGTGTAGTGATCCTTCAGATAAGAAGAAAATTCACCGTATACTCTGGAGGACCACTTGCGTAGCGATCCTTCAGATAAGAAAAAAAATTTATCACATCCTCTGGAAGTCGACTTGCGTAGAAATCCTTCAGATAAGAAGAATAAAAGTTCGCCGTATCCTCTGGCAATCGACTTTTGTAGTGATCCTTCAGATAAGAAAATTTCACCATTTCCCTTGAAAGTCGATTTGTGCAGCAATTCTTCAGATAAGAAGAGTAAAAGTTCACAATATCCTCTGGAAGTCAACTTTTGCAGCAGTCTTTCAGATAAGAAGAAGAAAAGTTCATCATTCTCTGGAAGTCGATTTGTGTAGCACTCCTTCAGATCAGAAGAAGAAGAACAACAGAGGAATCTCTATGTATAGTTGTGTTAGTTTCTATTCGGGGGTCCCTCTTTGTTCCATGCAATATTTATACATATAAATAAAATGATGAGGAAAAATCATATTGATCCCGTTTGTAATAAATATTTTATATTAGGGATGTTTTGTACCTTGTACATATCTCATATCTAAAATTACAAACAGTTGCTGGCAAAAGTTGATACGTGTTTCCACACCATTTAAGAATATTATCCCAGAGTGTCTTGGATAAAATATGTATTTCTACCTAAAGCTGAGGCAGAGATGGCCTTCCAAGATGGTGGTAAACTCATTTTCCATGACAAAACCGCAGTTTGACTGAAGTAAAATAACATATTTATAAAAATAACATAAATATCTTGTCATTCAATCACTATTATAATCACAAAGGTGGTACCAAATGCAATGTAGTACCAAACTTTGTAGTCGTAGAATTTTTGCAACTATTTATGAGTAGTCTATGAAGTAGTCAACCCCCTTTATGTACTTAATTCATATAGATACTATATAATACATTCACGTACAGACTGACTAAAATTAACTTTTTTCTTAACTATTTTACCGTAAATAAGTGCATTCAACCCATGGATTTCCTAAAATAGAATATGCAGCTGCTAAGAAATATGCAATGAAACAATTTCTGCATGACTTTCTATACATCTCGGTAATAAATTATTGTTAAAAAGTTTATTCTTTTTTTTCTGTAGTCTAATCGAGATAAAGGTTAGCAGAAATGATTTCTTGTAAGTACGAGAAGAAGGGAAATCTCGGAATACACTAGTCTAAAACGATAGTCAAATGTTTTAAAAGCTGGTTTTCATGCGGATGAAATCCGTTTCTTTACATTGCCAGAAGTTGACAAATTCCCGTATGTATTTTAAAACAAACCATTAATAAGGAATATCTAAAATATGTTCAACTCCACGAAAAAAATATAAGGCGTTACACTCACATGACTTTCTCTAGCTACTCTACAAACAAACTTCTTACAAAAGATAATGCTTCTTTCAACACCATGCTAATCGAGATAAATATTAGCAGAATTTTATTACTTAATTCTTTACAAGTGGAATGGAACTGCCAAGGCTAAAGTGATAGTCATATTTTTTAAAAGCTATCTTTATGCGCTTGTCATTGTAAATCGCGTATTTGTTTGGCCGGAAGTAGAACAAAACAAAAACGGACACATCCATCTGAGAAAAGTATAAGTACTTCGCAATTTAAACTAACTACAAGAAATACCTTGAAAACGGTAACCTCTACGAAAAAAAAAATGTATATGACATAACTTGTGTATTTTAACAAGATCTACATTTTTTATAAAGTAAGTTTTTGTCTGTCTTACGATTTACTAGTTATACCAAACTAAGCAAAATTCATCAAGAATAAACAGGTTTTTAGAAGTTATTCCCAGAAAATTCAAGATATACATTTTATTTGTGATAGATATGACTTTAATATGTGATATTTTAATCAAAAATTTTAGAGCCATTTTTAAGAAAAACAAAAGCTAAGAAAATTTTTCCATGTTAAGGGTAGTTAGGGGTGGGGGGATTTTCTTCAAAATCTTCGTGTCGTATTCTTGGAGGATACCAAACTTAAATACCAAGTTTGTTATTTAACCGTCTTTCCATTTTTGAGCTATACTGTCCACACACACACACACACACACACACACACACACACTGACACACACGGATCTGTTTCTGAAAATGCTTTTTTTTTTTTTATTCTGGGGGTCCTAAAACGTATTACTGGTGAAATCTTGTCATCGAATTTTTGGATGGAATACAATACTTCTCTATCCCTATGTACATTGTACATTGTACATACGGGGCTAGAGAAAGTATAAATGTGTATAACATCAATTGTGAGTTTAAATGAAATATACATATTTTGTACAGCAAGATTTTGCCTATCCCTTACTAGTTATACAAAATCCAGCAAAAAAAAATCCGGAATAAAGAGATCTTCATGGGCTATTTCTAGAACATTCAAGATTTACATTTTATTTGTCGTGTGTATATCTTTAATATCCGGTATTTTAATCAAAATTGTTATACCCATTTTTGAGCAAATCAACATTTTCGAAAATGTTTCCATTTAAGGGCTAGTTTGGGGTGGGGGATTTTCCTCAATATATTCGCACCCTTTGAAGATACCAAGCCTTTATACCTAGTGCGCTATCTTACCGACTTTTCGTTTTTGAGTGATCGTGTTCACGGATTTCTAAAAATTTTTTTTTGGATACGCGGGACCTTAAAACGTCTATTTCCGGTGAAATTTCGGCATCAAATTTTTGGGTGGAGAGCAATACATTCTCTCTACACGTACTATGTAGAGAAAGTTAGTACACGATAAAAGTTGAGAAAATCATATATGTGTAATGATTCCGCAGCTGATATAAATTCATTTGGAATCCTTTGGAATCTCTGAGGCATATTTATCGTAAAAATATTAATTTTCTATAACACTAACAGTTTTAAAGAATAATGTGAAGCTATTTAAAGAGATATTCATATGATTGTTAGTAAAATTATATATAATTATACTGCTTATCTTTAGAACAAATTACCATGGATTGAGGGTAAACCATTACTTTTCTGGACATAAATATATAATTGATTTCTATCCGACGTGAATTCAAGAAAATAACACTCAGAAATCTTCTTGATTGATATTCAAATGTTTGAAAATGTTATACAGAATATTTTAAACTAAGAGGGCGGTACTAAACTACCTAAGCATTTTGAGATCAGGAGCAGGAGATTGCAGAGGCAGTATAACGCTACATGAAGGTACCTAATTGAAATCTAGCTCTCTGAAACATCTTCATTTTCCAGTCAAAATGAAATGTATTTCGCAAAAGTTGTATACAGGCGTGCACAAAAAGTTTGTAATATTGTATTTATTACTTAAGGTGTCCACTATCAAGTAACCAAGCTTTGACCCACTCAACCGGTCTCTGCTCTCTATGTGACTGACCTAAAAACAAACAGGAATATAAGAACTAAATAATGTACGACGTTATAATCGTTATGAAATGAAGGGCTGTGTTGCATACGGTTCTGTCAAAATACACAAAGAAAGACAAGCATTATTCGGAAGAAGGGGAAGATTATTTGCCTGTGCCCTTAAACTGGACAGCAACACTTAAAACCTTACCATCCTGTTCATGCACTACACAGTTGTGGCAGTGAAGATCAGACAAGACTAGTGATGGTAACTTGCTATACAGTCAATAACAAAAACTTGCCGATGCTTTTGGTTCCCTACACGGTTTTTGCTATTTATTGTTGCCAGAATCCCCTTAGCAATTGCGTTACACTCTTACCCGGCCTTTTGATGGACTGAACAAAGTGAGTGTAAAGGGGGTGGGAAACGGAAGCAGTTTATCTTAATGGCTGTGAGACACTTGCTGGATGTTTCCGTCTTCCATTGGTTTTATATAAATATTGTGATACTGAACTTTAACCACTGAACAGAGGTCTTTTCTGGCTCGGGAACAAAAGAAAAGAGTGGGGATGTAAGAAATACATAATGCCCAGTTATTGGATGAAATTGCCTTCTTCTCTTTATTACATGTAATTTGAAAGAAACTGAGTATGAACGGAAACCCCAAAATTAACTGGAGAAATGATGATGATGATAATGGTGTTTAAGGGCGCTCAACTGCCGAGGTCATAAGCGCCCTTACGATTAAAACTTGGCAATAGGCAGTAAGAAAAATACCAAAAAAAAGGAAAAAAAACACAAGTAAAAGAGCTAACACAGTTGAAACTGAAGTAACAGAAAGGTCCAGCCCTCTAAACAGAGCTGGATATAAAACTCCATCTAAAATCAACACATTAAAATTAAAAGAGTTTAAAAAAAAACTGCTATCACACTAAAACGTCAAGGTAAAAGAAAGTTTTGCTAAAAATTTAAAAACCCTCTCCACTGCTCTTGGGTCATCTGCCAGGACCTCAGCTAGAGAGGCCGGCATGCCCATAGATGACCGAATGTGTGCCAGGTGACCACACTCCAGCAACACATGACGAACTGTCTGTGCCTCCCCACAGAGCGCACAGACAGGAGCAGGTTCACGTTTAAAAAGGTAACTGTGAGTAAAAATACAGTGGCCAATTCTTAGCCGAGCTAGTACTACCTCCTCCCGGCGGAATAAACGAGAGGAGGTTACCCAGTTGACAGGGAGGTCCTTCACCTCTCGCAGCTTATTACCACGGAGAGCCGACCACTCCGCATGCCAAGTCGAAAAAACGGCTCCCCGTACAGCCACTCTAAAATCTTCTGCTGTTGAATGGGTGATCGTAACACTGGGCGCTGTGACTGCCGATTTCGCTGCCAAATCCGCCGTGTCATTCCCTGGCAAGCCAACGTGTCCAGGAATCCATGCGCACTCCACATTAAAACCAGAAGCGTGCAAAATGTGGAGAACGTCCTGGATGCGCTGCACCAAAGGATGGTAATTGTACAGCTCACGAATGCTCTGAAGGGCACTAAGGGAATCACTAAGAATAAGGCAGTCACCTAATTTTCGACGTCGAATATACAGAAGGGCTTGATAAATAGCATATAGCTCGGCAGAATATATAGATGTGCAACTAGGCAAACCGTAAGTAGAAGTTGCGGTGCCAGTGACAAAGGCACATCCAACACCGTCGGGGCTCTTACTACCATCGGTGTAAATACAAATACGGCCACTGTATTTGGATAAAAATTCTAAAAAGCAACGACGAATACTATCAAGAGTCGTAACAGATTTCCCGTAGAGCGTCATCCCGAGATCGACATGGGAGGTAGCGCGTAACCAAGGGGGGTGTATACTCTCTCCCTTGGATAACAGCCGAGGAATGTCTACATGGTGCTGGCGTAGAAGCTCACGGAAACGAAAACCTGCTGGCCTGGGGCTCAGAGAGCGGCGGCAGTATCGCTCGTGCAGCTCAGGGGAGAAAAACGCGTGATAAGTTGGATGCCCAGGCATACACTTCAGCCCACAGCCATAATTAGCAAGCAGGACATCACGCCGACAACGCAGAGGAGGTTCTCCCGATTCGGCGTAGAGGCTAACAACTGGGCTCGTTGGAAAAGCTCCAACGGCCACACGGATGCCCTGGTTATGGACTGTGTCTAACCTTCTGAGCACTGAAGGTCGAGCTGAAGAATACACAATGCTGCCATAGTCCAACTTCGAACGAATCACAGCACGATAAAGACGGAGCAATGCCGTCCGATCTGCACCCCAAGACTTGCCACTTAGTATCCGTAAAAGATTTAGAGAACGGTCACATCGTGCTCTAAGCTATGCTATTTGTGGTGCCCAACAAAGTTTCCGATCGAAGATCAAACCAAGGAATCTCGCCTCGTCTGCGAAAGGAAGTAAATCTGGCCCGAGTCGAAGAGACGGCGGCATTTGCCTATTACGGCGCCAGAAGTTAACGCAGACTGTCTTCTCAGCGGAGAAACGAAAACCGTGTTTCGAGCTCCAAGCATAGAGATTGTCCAAACACCGCTGGAGACGGCGTTCCAAAAACGGTGTACGCTGAGAAGTACAGAAGATGGCAAAGTCGTCCACGAATAAACAGGAAGAGACACCTTGAGGCACACATAGTGATATGGAATTTATCGCAATAGCAAATAGAGTCACGCTGAGTACCGAGCCCTGCGGCACTCCGTTCTCTTGAATAAAATGGTTAGAAAAAACCGAGCCCACCCTCACTCGAAAAACGCGGTCCCGCATAAACTCCTGAATGACCAACGGTAGGCGTCCACGTATGTTCCAGTTGTGCAGAGTACGCAATATTCCCGCCCGCCAACACGTGTCGTAGGCCTTCTCGAGGTCAAAAAATATCCCAACTGTGGGGCTGTTCTTAAGAAACCCGTCCATAATCTGAGTTGACAGAGAAACAAGGTGGTCAGCAGTTGAACGTCGTCGTCGAAAGCCACACTGGATGTTCGTCAGAAGATTGTGGGATTCCAGCCACCACACCAACCGTCCATTGATCATGCGTTCCATCACCTTGCACACGCAACTGGTGAGGGAGATAGGACGGTAACTGGGAGGAAGATGGCGGTCCTTTCCAGCTTTAAGAATGGGTATGATGGTGGCCTCCCGCCACTTGTCTGGAAAAATGCCATCAACCCAGACACGATTATAGACCTCGAGTAGGAAATCTTTGCCATCAGGAGAGAGATTTTGCAACATTTGGACGTGGATACCATCTGGACCTGGTGCTGAGTGTCGTGAAGACGAGAGTGCATTGTCTAGCTCTGCCAGGGTGAAAAGGCGATTATAATCCTCAAGGTTGCCAGAAAGAAACGAGAATTGTTGAGATTCCACCTGATTCTTAACTGTAAGAAACTCAGGGGAATAATTGCCTGAGCTAGACACCTGAGCGAAAGCACTGCCTAAAGTATTCGCCACGTCAAATGTATCAACAACAGCTCCGGTAGGTGTTTTGAGACCGGCGATGGGCATATGGTTCGGTTTCCCAGCCACACGTCTTAACTTATCCCATACGACAGAGGAAGGTGTATGTCGATTAAAGGAACCCACGAATTTATTCCATGACATCTTTTTGCTATCCTTAATAACCCGCCTAGAATGTGCACGCATCCGTTTATAGTGTATCAGGTTATCCAGTGTAGGAAAACGCTGGAAAACCCGTAGAGCTCGTCTGCGAGCGCGAATAGCATCCCGACAGTCATCGGTCCACCAAGGTACCGGAAATCGACGGCTGTAGCCAGTCGAACGCGGAATGGATTGCTCAGCAGCAGAAAGGATTGTCCCTGTGAGATGTTCGACCAAGTGGTTCACAGAGTCGTGCTCTTCGTAGCTAAATTCCGCCAAGTGGGAGTACAGTTCCCAGCTGGCGTGGTCTAGGCGCCAACTAGGTAAACGGGTGGAACATACAACGGGTGTCAAGACACTAATACGACAAGGAAAGTGGTCACTAGAATGCAAATCCGAGATGATATTCCAGCATAAGGTGACTGCCAGCTGAGGGGAACAAATTGCAATGTCAATGTGTGAAAAACTATGAAATGCGTCAGATAGAAAGGTGGGCTCTCCGGTGTTCAAGAGAGCAAGATTCTGACTATCCAAGAAGTCTTTAAGTAGCGTACCTCTCGCACAAGCCCGAGGAGAGCCCCAAAGAGGGTGATGGGCATTCACGTCGCCTACCAATAAAAAGGGTGGTGGCAACTGCGAAATGAGGTGTTCTAAGTCGCTGTGCGAGAGGTCCGCAGATGGAGGCAAATAGATACTGCAAATGGTGAATGAAGCGGAGGGTAGCTTAATGCTGACAGCAACGGACTGGATTGCAGATTGTATGGGTACGGAGTTGGCAAAAATATCATCTCGAATAAGCATCATAGTACCCCCATGTGCCGGGACACCGTCCTCCGGGGATAAATCACATCGTACGCAGGAGTACTGCCTGATGGTAACGGTGTCCTGTGGACGGAGCTTCGTCTCTTGTATAATACAGCCAAGGGTTCATGCTGGCGCAGCAACAAGTCAAGCTCTGGTCGATGTGGTCGAATTCCGCGTATGTTCCAATGGAGGATAGCCATTGAGTATATTATGGGATAAGTTTCAAATCGAAAGACGCTTCTGCAGATTGGGATTAGCTGGTCGGTTCAATTTGTTCTTCTTAGGCGTTGGGCTAGTACTATTTTCAGGAGCACGATCCTGCCGTTTCCGCACTGTCCCTCTGGCAGTGGCGGCAGAATCCTCCTGGTCCATCTCCTCCACAAGGGAGGTCCCTTTTTCAAGAGCAAATTTCGGTCCGAGAAGTTCGAACCGATTGGATGTGCTGATCGGCGAAGACGGCCGTCGCCGATTCACGCCCTCCTCCCCAGATGACCCTTCAGAGGAGGATACACGTGTGGAGTTGCGTGTACTTTTCTTACCCTTAGATGACTTGGTAGAAGATTGCACATTCTCTTTCAAGAAGTCTTGTCGTACATACTTGGTCTTAAACTGTTTTTCCGGGGCAGAAGACGTCGTGAATTTACCAGCTTTAGTTCCCGAGGTCGAGGCTTTCGGTGACAGGTGTGCAGGACTATTCTGTAAGCTGGCGGATTTGGCAGATGTTGATACCAACTTAGTGGTAGGTGTCGAAGGCTTTGGCAGCGCTTGGGCTAAAATAACCTTTTCCGCAATTTTAACCCCGTTCATATCGCCGGTCTGTGTTGCGATTTCCCGACGCGGTACCGGTTTAGCTGCAACTGAGCTATAGGTACCGGACCTCGGGGCAGAGGGTTGGCGGAGTCGCAGGAGCTTCCGGGCTTCCAAGAAGGACACCTTCTCTTTCACCCGTATCTCCTGGATTGCTCGTTCCTCTGCAAAACGGGGGCAGTCTCGGGAACTAGATGGGTGTTCCCCGTTACAATTCACACAGGATGGAGCTGAAGCACAAGCCCCATCGTGGGAGATGTCACCGCAGTGGACGCAGGTGGACTTGCCGGTACACAACTCACTAGTGTGACCATAACGTTGGCATTTAAAGCACCTCAGCGGATTGGGTATATAAGGCCTAACTTCGATGGCTTCATACCCTGCCCTAATCTTTTGAGGGAGGTCAATCCGATCAAAAGTAAGAAACAGGGTACGAGTAGGCAGGAATTCACCATTGATCTTACGTTGTACCCGATAAACAGATGAGACACCCTGAGTCGCTAGATTTTCTTGGATCTCCTCAATGGACAAACCGTCCAACGCGCGGGTTGTTACTACACCGCGGGAGGAGTTCAGCGACTTGTGCACCTCGACCTTCACTGGATAGCTGGCTAACGTGGTGGCTTTAAGTATCCTTGCAGCTTGCGAGGCGGAGTTGGCTTCGACAAGAAGTGTACCGTTGCGAGCTCGAACGCAAGATTTGACCGGACCAGCAATGGCATCGAGACCCTTTTGGATAGTAAAAGGGCTCACCGTAAGGAACTTCTTACCTTCCTCTGTCCTATGAATAACCAAGTAGCGAGGACCACATGACTCGACTACTTCCTTTCCAACGTCTTTATTAAGGGGTTTTAATTTTGGTGCCATAGAAAAAATGGTATAAATTCATCCCCCAGTGCTCCCCACCCACCACGGAGCCCAACGAGGGGTCACCCCACTGGGGTGACAGGGCTACACAGGGGATATAGCGGCCTCGCCGTCCCACTCACCCTGGAGTTTGGTGTAATACCTAGTCCTGGCCGATTGACTAGGGGTGGGTTAGTCCCTAGCCTCCCGTTTAGGCAAATCAGAAACCAAAGCGGTGTATTAGGCTGCGCACCCTCCCCAGTTATTGAAAGACAGAAGCCCAGGCTCAGGTACGCAACCCTCAACCAACCAGGATATTCCTTTTCACCGACACGGGTCTCCACGCACGGCCTTCACGTGGGTGGGCATTTTGACCTACTGACTCCCTCACCACTCTGAGGTTGCCCACAGAGGGAGTCAAGGTGGCTCGGGACCCCGGGTGCGCCTAACCCGTACCTACCGTAGTAGGCCCCTGGGGGGAACTGGAGAAAGAAATACAACAAGTTTGCTATTGCAAACAAAAGTAAAAGTCATTTTAAGGAACTGAGACATACAGAAATGGTACAAATAAATAGAAAAACATTTTAAAAAGGCGCATTCTTGCAATACTTACTTCTTTATATTATATATATATATATATATATATATATATATATTGCAAAACATGTAAGATAATAACATTTATGTAAAAAATCCTAATTTCGAAGTAATTATGGATAGATAGGAGCAGAATGAAAAAATTGGTACCATAGTTGGTACTCAAACAATCCACTTTGTCTTTTGGGTCACTGCTTTGTCATCTGAGCTACTCGTAGCACGTCTTGAAATTTCCATGGGACTCAAATTTTCCCAGCAAAACAAGATGTTCTCCAACTTCTCTTGAGATAGCATACTTAAGGTAACGCATCTGTGAAATTTGATCAAAAAGTGCAAAAAACGAAAAAAATGTTTTTTTGCCTAATTAAATAATATAATGCTTGTAGATCAATTTCCTGTTATTTTTATTACCATGCGGCGGTTTAAACCATATCACATGACGATTTAAATAAATGGCTGTAAGTGGGCGTGGTGCTTTAAACCTTTTCACAATGGTGAAAAATTAGTAAAAATCCCAAATTTGGTTTTGGCCAATAAATTTGGTCTTAAATGTGTCTATTTCAAGTTGAAAATACAATAATTTGAACTAATAACCAAAAATAGTGAGTATAGTAATATGTTTCAAAATTTACAAAACAGGTCTCACACCGGGTGTTTCTACCTGCCCCATCATTCAGACATGCCGTATCACCAATTATTTAATCTGGGCCCTCCCCATCCTAAACCACAGGCGAGATAGAGCACCCGGCGGGCCTCCCCACACTCCACCAACAGCATATTTCCAGCCGTGAAATAGAGACTGTTTGGCAATACATTAGTTTATTTATATCTATAGACTCTCTTAACAAAGCTTATTATTTTCTCTAGCACGTGGTAAGATGCACATAATAGATAGAGAAGGAATTGTATTATATCCAAAAATTCAATATGGAGATTTCACCGGAAAACATGTTTTGAAACCCATTGAATTAAAAAAATAACATTTTTGGAAAACTGTGTGTGTGTGGGGGTGGCCGTCTATGGATAGCATAGCTCAAAAACCAAAACTACATTAAATGCAGACTTTCATAGCTGTATATTGTCTACCATTCCTTCTTATGGAAGAACAATTAATTAAGCTGAGAGTGATTACATGTTGTTAACAAATCAATAGTTTTGCTCTCTAGCTTCTGGTTAACATCCACCATCGCCAATAAAAAGGAGAGAGAGAGGAAAAAAAAAGAAACAAGGTGGAGTCATGAATGTGGGAGGAGCTGCTTAACTAGCCTTACCAACTTAACACTGAGCTGGAATTTGTTATATTCACACGTGTTTTATTTATTTGTTATTTATTTATTTTGCTCCCACTGTATAAGAGTGCGCTTTGTTTACATCTGAAACACCACAAACAGGTTTAACATTCGGAGACTAACAAGGTGATTTCAGTGATACTTTGTTCCCAATCTCAAAATTATTGTTTAAAACACTGTCTTTCTACTATTTTCTGCACATTGGTTTTCCGCAACCTGTATATACCAACATGCCCTCACCAAACCATGACGTTGCACTATTGTTCAGCATCCAGTAGTTGGTACTGGACTGTTACACATTGTATTAGAGATAATTTCCTTTCCATAATTGCAACTGTGCATGTGCACATATGAACTCCGGGATTATACAAGGCGTCCTTAAAATAAGTGTGCAATGCATATTATGAGCTATTCAGAGTTTTTCCACTTAATCACATCCTTATAAATAGTTTCTTTGCATATTCTTATTCAAAAACTACACACAAAGTTTAATATCAGCAATAAATATAAATTTTTAGGATGAAACAGTATATATAAGCAACA
Source organism: Hymenopus coronatus (assembly GCA_030762935.1). NCBI lineage: Eukaryota > Metazoa > Arthropoda > Insecta > Mantodea > Hymenopodidae > Hymenopus > Hymenopus coronatus. The sequence continues at coordinate 78,726,407 of CM060892.1, read as the reverse complement.
TTACTGTCTCCGAAATCGCTGTTTTGAGGTGACTTTAAAGTGTTTTAAGAACTATAGCTAAGTACTGTAGTAAAATGTAACGTTAAAACAGGTACTAAATGCGAACCTCTGTATTTATAGTTCTTAATTCTGTTAGGGGAACAAGTCAGCTGGGAATAGCACATGCATGTTTCTCCATTGTAAGTGGCGGATCCAGCAAGGTGCGTGAAAAATGTGCGCGTGAATCATGACCAGCTAAATTAAAACCAGTTATTGTTGGAACCTTGGACGAGAAGAAGCCAGCTAAAAGTTACTGGTAGTCGGAGTAAGGCGTGTTTTAGATTTCAACGTTTCTAGGAGGTCATGTTTCGGCTTAATTTGGAAACATTATGAACCTTAGTGCCTGCTCCTGTATGTTAAATGCTTAATTTCGGGCGAATATTCATATGGGGAGAAGTAGTTACAGAAGTAAAACAACTATTTGAGATACAAAGCCAAGTTGTATGAAGAATAGTTAACAAATATGCATATTTTGTAATTGTTATTTCACTTTTGCATCGCTAGTGGAAGCTTGTTATTGATGCCAATGTAATTAAGAATATTTTGCAATATATGTATGAAATACTTGCTTCAGTGTCTTTATATTAACGTTACAATAATTCCTTTCACTTTTCCTATAGTGCATAACGTCTGCATTCCTAATTGCATTCATCTCAATCCATGGTAGTACTACAGAAATGTTATAAATTCCAAACTAAACGTAACAATGAATTATTCAATAATGTTATACTATTTTAGGATACATTAGCTCGGTTTGCTTATAGGGGAAGAGCTTAGTTTCCTCATAAGCCATTCGCGTAAAAGAGCAACAGTAAGGAGAAGCAATAATGCTGAACACCGAGCAACGTGATTAGCCGATATCGTCTGTGGCCTTTATTCGGCAGATCGCGGGTTGAACCCCCGTGGCTGGTCCACCTAAACCATGTTTTTGCTGGGATTTTCCCGGGTAACCAGGCACATGCTGGATCGAGTTTTTCCTTCTCACGAATGTCCTGTTTCTCCATGTTATTTCATTCAGGTTTCCTCCTTCTGTTTTTTTTTTTTTTTTTTTTTTTTTTTTTTTTTTTTTTTTGAGATTGGAAATGCTGACGATGATGCTCGGTGCGGCCTGGCAGAGAAAAAAAATTCTGTTATGACTCTCTCTCTCTCTATCTCATGATGTCGGCTGATTGATGAGATGAGGACCACTCCTTAGGGGGGGGGTGTTGAACCGGGTTGCCCGGTCGACCTATCCGACAGCCGGGGTGTTTCAATCTGGAAACTATAGGCACCCTAACATTTCTGTGCCGTCGCTCTTGTTCCGGCCTCCCGGTGTATCCTCATACTTCATCCCTCCTTCCCGAGGACTTTCCTTCATGGGATATAGATACAATAACTGTCTTGGTTTTTCTGTTGGTATCCTAATCATAATAAGGTTGAGTAAGTTAGTTTATAGCTCCTAAGTGGAGCATAGGGCATCGTTACGATGCTTTTTTGATCAGATTTGAATTTCTAGTTTGTGAGTTCACCGATATGCGCCATGGGGTCAAGGGATCGACTCGTAGCTCACAGATGGCACTGTAGGACGAAATCACGACTTGCGGACTAGCGGAATTTTGTCCAGAAAACTTCTTCTTTTAAGGTATAGGGTTCTTTTACGTGCAAATAAACATTATACGGGACCAACGGTTTTATTTGTCTTCCAAAGGCAGCTATTTTAGGGATTTTTGTGCGCGAAAAAAAAATTATCACCCTCCCCAAGTTCGAAACTGGAATCGTGCGTTTTATAGGCAAACATGGTAATCACTATACCACGAAGGGCGGCCTAATAAGGTTGAACTCGCGAACAATTGCTTAGGGAAGCTTCTACAGCAGGGTTTCAGATAAGGACAGGCTGAATAACCATGTGCGAAAAAAGCATATATTTTATATACCCTTAATGAACTCCTGCTGGGACAATATTGCCTCCCCCTTGCCCATCATTAATTGTTTTCAACCAAAGCCCTGTTAATCCTCAGCACACGGAGTAACTACTAATAAATACACTGTTTAATTAACAGACTATGTAATAAATTTGTCAAACCAATACACTTTGGTGCTCTCTAATTATAATCATGTAAATAAGACTATTTCATTGTTAAGGCAGAGTTGCATAATTACGTAAAGGTGTACTGTTAATATTAAGAGATGAAATGTAAAATAGTATGTACTTCTATGTTGCGTGATGGAGCACACTCAATAAAATATCAATTAAAAAGAACTGATGTGTTCCATTTACATGACATTCTCTATCTGTTCTGCAGACAGCTATTCTTACAAGGTTATTCTTTTATATACAATCATGATAATCGTGAAAAGATCAGAAATTGCTTCCTTGTAAGTAGAACGGGAGTTAAGGAATATATCAGGCTAAAGCGATACTGAAATGCTTTAAATGACAACTTCTCTTTGAAACAATTGTAATTCGGTTCTCTTTGCATGACCAGGAGTAAAACAAAAGACATGAAACGAAAGATTACATCCTGTTTGAGAAAAGCTTAAGTAGTTTAACATTGAAACAATAACAAAGAATATCTCGCAAACGGCCAACTTTACAAAACATCTCTAAACATGATATAGATTGTGGTTTTTAACCAAGTCTACAATTTTTATGTACCAGAAGAAAAAATCTGATGTGTTCCATTCACATGACTTTTTCCACTTCTGTGTAACAAATATTGTTAAAAAGTTTATTCTTCTAGTCCATGCTAACCGAGATAAATATTAATAGAAATAATTCATTGTAAGTAGAAGGGAAATAATGGGATACTCTAGGCTAATACGATGGTCAAACTGTTTAAAAGCTGGTTGCCACGTGGATGATTTCCGTTTCTTTGCTTTGCCGGTAGTTGACAAATTCCCGTATTTGAAAAGTTAAAAGTATTTTAAAACTGACACCAATAACAAGGAATATCTCAAAAATGATCAACTGCACGAAAAAAATGTATATGACATAAACTGTGTGTCTCAACGACATCTATAAATTTTGTGCAGTAGCATTTAGTTATCTCTTATAGTTTATTAATAATGCAAAATCCAGCAAAATTCATCCAGAATAAAGAGTTTCACAGGCTATTCCTAGAAAATTCAAAATATACATTTTATTTGTCAGGTAAATAAATTTTAGTCAAAATCGTTAGAGCCATTTTTGTGAAAATCAAAATTTTAGAAAGTGTTTCCATGTTCAGAGCAGTTCGGGGTGGGGTGCTTTTCTCAAAATCTTCGTATCGCATCCTTAGAAAATACTAAACTTATATATCGAGTTTTTTATTTTACCGACTTTTCGTTTTTGACACACACATAAACCTTTTCCTAAAAATACTTTTTTTTTATTCAGGGAATCCTAAAACGTCTATTTCCGGTGAAATCTCGGCATCGAATTTTTGGGTGGTGTGCAATCCCTTCTCTATATACTATGTACATAGTACGGGCAGAGAAAGTAAAAATGTCAAATTCGGAACTACATGCGAGGCGTTGGCTGAAGATAATAAATACAGTAAATGCATTGCCATTAGGAATAGTGAAGTAGAAAATAGAATAATAATGTTCATGCAGGGTGGTGCCTTCGGAGCGTGCGCTAACATCGGAGGACCTAGTTGTAATGTCCCTGGAGATCAGTGTACGAACAGCACTCGACCAAGGGCTCAATTGCCACTTCACAATCTTGGCAAAACGAAGTCACATCCTTGCTACGTACGTCATAGTGTAAATCATGTCCATGTCTCTTCACGCTGCTGTCGTGTTCCAGTTCATGTCGACTAATCGATTAATCACTCCCCGCTCACGCACAGTGGGGACTTCCACGTGACACTAATCATCGCCCGCACTAGCGCTTAAATCACTCGATACTGACACTAACAGCCGGAGCCATAACACTTGTGCAACACTTGCCACGCTAACAAAATCCCTCTATATGTGGGACAATGGAGTCGGTTCCAATTCGATTTCCGTGCTATATAGGTATTACAGTGGCACAATGGCGCGGGACTTAAAGGACGGTCGTAAACGGTTTTCTGCTTCATTATGCACTCAAATTTGTTTCGGACTTGCCTCAAGAGCGAGTCTCCAATTGAACAGTTAAATGTTACGTACAAATAGAGAATTAATTTACATTCATGCCGCTCTCTCGCAGTACAAGGAGCAAACATAATCAAAATTAGCTGGAGTAGTGTGCCAACAATTACGCGTAAGAACTGTTTTCTGTATACCTATCATCATCCATCATGATGATGATAATCATCACCAAGATTTGTAAGAGTGAGAACTTGGAAATAAGCAGTGGGCGGTGGTTTTACGGAGAAGCGAAGCCCGGGAGGAAGAAGAGAAAACTCGCTCGCCCAAAAAACTTATTTTTTGAGGTTCTGTGCCATTGTAGTGCATAGGTTATCTAATTTACCGCAAACTAACTAAATTATTAAACAAAATACAGCGCACGTGAATGTGCGTGAGCTCTGGGATCTACAGACAGAAAGAAAGTGATAAATAAATGGTAAGAAATAAAATAAAACAAAGCTATTAATTTGATTTCGTTGGGGAATTTATGTTCTCATTCTTACCTCTTGCTGTACCTTTATCAGTAACGGAATGTTTATTGAGCAGTTTTCTTCTGAAGAAAGCAATCACACGAAAACATTAATGTGAAGTAAATAAAATGTGAGTCAATGCTTTGCCAGGAAGGTCTCTACTGCGAAACTGCCTTAGGTGTTCTTACATGATCTATAACCATGTTGATGAATGAAACACTAAAATGTCCGAAGTTTTCAGCTTCACTTGGCTTTACGAAGGAACGCTAAGGAGATTTTTGGCTAAAACACAGCTCTCAGGATGGGAAGAACGAGAAAGATGTTACTGCAGATAGATTCTTCCCTCTGTTTGTTTTCCATCGCAGGAAGGTGATGTTGTGTTGGATTAGATGGGATCCACCGCGCATCAAGAATTGACCAGTCGCAGGTAAATGTGGAGTATCGCATTTTTTGGCCCCTCCAAAGCAAAAGAAACGAACGATCTTGTACGGGGCGTCCTGAAACATTTAGCAGCAATTCCCGCTGTTAGTGTCCCGAAGGGCTCCGTGCCCACATAAACCTCCCCTCCAGACTGGACGTTGTAAACTACTTCCACCGCTTCTTACTTTACGGCGTGGCGGGAGCGTTTGATGGTAGACAAATAGTTTCCATTTCTATTCAGTGCTCATTCTCTAGAAATATTGCCAGCCAGAAAACTGCAAGATTCCCGAGAGAAACCTCTCGCTTTTCAGAATTCAAAGTAAGTTCTCGTTAACATCTACAGGGAATTCATTTGGTTTCTACCTTTGGAGTATATACCTTATTTCACTAAAAATTGTATCTATCCAAATTGTTTTACGTTAAATTCGTAATTTCATACATTGCAATCAATTTCTTTTCGTTCAGGAAAAAAGTTGAATGTTTAAAGTGTTTCCGTTATTTAAATGTTCCATGTTAGGTTTAAATAGATAGATATCATTATATTTTTATTGTAAAAATTTTTAAACTAGAGTATTAATAGTCATTGTTCCAAACTTTAATTTTTACAACATACCTGCACGTTCAAAGCCTAATGAAATCCACGAAATTAATGTAAGAAAGCTTAAAAGTTTAGTGTACCTCCTTATAACTGTTCATAATAAACCTAGACATGGAGCATCTATTAGAGCACTACAGCATCAAGTTTTTATATAAAATATAACATGTATGCAGAAATAGTATAAAGTTTAATTTTTATAATCTTGATGGTGTGTACTAAATGGAGCTCTTAGCATTAAAATTGTAAGTCTAACAATCATCTATAAACTTCCCTCCTTATTAAACAATTAATTATATTTCCAAATTTCATTTCTGCAACTCTTATAAGCCTTTCAACACATATTTCAATAATAATATTGCAATACCTATACTCTGCTGGCTATCATATCTAACCCTGTTTCACAAAAAATGGGTATTTTCTAGCCCTAACGTTGTAATATTATTTAATAAGTTTCACATATATTTTCTTAAAGACATCAAGAATACTTAGACAAGTTGATTTAGATACAATAAAAAGTATAAGAAGTAAAGTTTATTTATTTGTTTAGAGTATTATTTTAAGAAAATTATTTATAAGTTACATCTTCAATAAAACGTTTAAAATATTTACTGACTTTACTTCGCGCCACCATTTAATATTATTATATTATTTTTCAGGTTACCAAAGCTCTTTAGGGTTTCCGCTTTACAGGTAAGAGGAAAAAATGTTCTTAGTGATATTTTAAAAAATTATGTGCGTTAAATAAGAAAATGATTTTCAATTACTTAGATATTAGTATTAAGAAATTTTGATATATTCAGAAAAAATATAGGAATGATTATACAAAACTAATTTATACACAAGATCTTTCTTTCCTTATATCTGAAAGTTACTAACGCTATATATATATATATATATATATATATATATATATATATATATATATATATATAAATAATTGATTTCATGATAATGGCAGTCTATTCTTCCGCTGTCTATGACAAATTCATTGATATTAATTGTTTTCTGTAAATCATATATATATCAACAAGGTAGGTATTGTACGTATAATAGCTTTCTGTTTGTTTATTGACCGCATTCATCATCTTGTTGGTTCCATTCAAAACAATATTTCGAATAACTTCATTACACTTTTTGCGCTACGAAATATCATATTCATACGTACAATTACATACGATTGAATGTATTTGATCCATTGTGTCTTACACATAAACCATAAATTAATAAACTAAAATATAATTATCCATTTTTATTAAAAAAGTTCAGACAAGTACTTTTTCTTATAACTGGAGTTTAACAACACTGAACATATTTGATTTCATAATATTAACAGTCTACTGTTCTAACTGTGAAAATTCCATTGATTTTATTTGCTACAATGTATGAGAAATCAACAAGATATCTACTAACTGGTTTAATGGTTTCCTAGCTCATTTAATTGTTTTTTTTCTAACAAAAATCATGTGCAGGACAGGAGTTGGATAGATAGTCAGACTGAAAAATTCAATGCCACAGCCGGGATTTACACCACGAATCTCCCGGTCTCTAGCCGGTTTTGCTCTACCACTGAGCACTCCTATCTTAAATACGGCTTGTGTGAATAAACAATTAAATGAACACTAATTGACCATAATAGATAGCTAAACTATGAAGCTCGGGACTTAAAGTACTTATGTCATTATAAATTGGAGTACGTCATCTCTAAATAACTTGAGATCATTGTAGTTCATCGGAAAACATGCGAGTCAGCTGCGGAATTTAATACAATCCCGACATGCTGACGTGGAAGCTCAGTGGTAGAGCAACTGGCTAGAGACTGGGAGATCCGTGGTTCAAATCCCGGTTGTGACATTGAATGTTTCAGTCTGACTCTACCTATCCATTTGTCAAGTTTTTATTAGCTTTATTTAGCATCTTGTTGGTACCATTAAAATAATGCTTCGATTAGCTTAATTAGACTTCTTTTAAAGCATTTTTACAGCTTATCTACTACCTTTCGTTATAAAAGAAATAATTTTGTTGCTACGTTCTCTCCAATAATAGTTTTAAATGTATTTTTCGCTTAAGAGAAGATTAAGATCTGGAGCTGAGTTCGAGTGTATGCTAAACTAGATACCGGAGTATTATAGCAATCCATCAACTCGGTTGTTTTGCGGTACACCAAAGCAACACTTGTTGCAAGTCCAGTGGTCGCTTCTGGGAACCAAGCTGACCTCTCACAGATGCACAGCTGATCCAAGAAAACCTGACATTTACTGCATGAATACACATCCATCCCTCGAAATGTTATTGCTTTTTACTTTCTCAGCCATATACAAGTTTGTAAGTAGAGAATTTATTGCATTCCACCCAAAAATTCCATGACTAAAAACTTCAATGCATTCACTGGAAGTACATATTTTGAGAACCTCTGAATAAGAACATTTTTAGAAAAAGATCAGTGTGTATGTTTATGAAAACCATAATTCACAATTCGATTAATACACCACTTTATATCATTTCACGAAAATTTCTTGGAAATTAAATCCACCACAAACTATTTTTTAATGACAGCTTTTTTTAAAGTTTCTATTGTATCAAAAACTAGCTCGAAACATTTTGATTTATAGTTATATATTAAAGATATTTACATAAAAGATAATGTATATTTATAATGGGAATAGACTATGAAGTCCACTTCTTTTCGGATGATTTTTTATTAACTGGTACGCGTTAAGATATAGACAAAATCTTACTACACAAAAACGTATATATCCTAAAATATATACTTTATGTCAAATATACATATTATTTTGTGGAGTTTACCATTTCGGATATATTCCTTGTTGCTGTTTACATTTTCCAATATTAACACTTTTCGCAATTGAGAAGTAGGTATTTGTTTTCATTCTAGGCGTGCAAGGGGAATGAAATTTCAGTATTATCACATAGAGACCAAATCTTGAAGTATTTTTCTATGTCTTTAGACTACCCTTATTCTCATTTTACCTACTATAAAAATGTAATAAGATCATATATGCTAATGTTTTTTTCAATTAGCATGAAAAAGACAGAAAAATAAAGTTTGGTAAAATTAGTTTGTTGCAGAATAGGTAGAAAAAGTCGTGTAAATGTAATACGCATTTTTATAACGAATGATTTCAAGCCTAGGGAGAAGTTTCTCAGCAGCAGTCCAATATCTTCCAATGATTCTACGAGGGTTTTCAATAAAATGACCAATTACCCTTTACATGGATCATTTTTTCGAAAATGTTGACTTTCTCAAAAATGGCTCTAACGATTTTGATTAGAATGCCAGATATTTGGGATAATTTCATGACAAGCGATATGTATATCTTAAATTTTCTGGGGACAGCCTCTGAAAACCTTTTCATTCAGGACGACTTCTGTATAACCTTTATATAACTGGTAAACCATAAGAGATAGAAAAAAATTACTACAAAAAATGTAAATGTTGTTAGAACACACAATATATGCCGTATACATTTTTTGTACCGTTAACCGTTTCCAAGATATTTAGTTATTGCTTTTAGTTTTAAACTACTTAAACTTCTCTTTTGTTTTACTGCCGGTAGTGCAATATAGAAGCGAATTTCAATTATTTGACAAAGTGATAGCTTTAAAAAGATTTAACTATTGCTTTAGCCTAGTGTATTCTTTTATTTCGCTTCTACTTACAAGGAACCAAGTAATAGACTATTCTACTAATGTTTATCTCGATTAACATGCGTAAATGAAAGAATGATCTTTTGCAAGGAAAGTTTTTTTGAATAACAGCTAGAAAAAGTCATGTGAATTTAACACATTAGATTTTTCGTGTATAGGGAGTCATCTAATTGTGATAGGTGGGCAATTCCGCCCCATAATTGCCGTGTGAAGATGTCCCTTCGAGCGTTAAAAGAGTTGCAGAACTTAAAGGGGTTATTTCAAGTTAAAACCCGCCAGAAGTGAACTAGCCTGAGCAACCTTCGTGTTACCCCACTTGCTTATCAGCGGAAACGACCAGAGGGTGGCGATCTCTGAGAAGGGTAAAAGCATTATCACTCAGGCCAGTTCAACTCGGGTAGATTTGTCGCCCTCCGTGGTGTAGTGGTTACTATGCTGACTTTCTATACCCAAGGTCGCGGGTTCGAACCCGGCGGAGGACTATGGATTTTTTTGGGCGTAAAAATCCTTAGCATGTCTTCCTTCGGAAGAGAAGTAAAGCCGTGGGTCCCGTGTTGTAGGTTTACGGCACATAAAAGAACCTCAAGCCTGATAGAGAGGTCTCTGAGCAAAATTGAGCGATCTTTCACGCTGAGAACCACAGCAGTTAAAGAGCGTCCATAAATAAAACGCCATTTCCATTTCTGGCAGGTTTTAACTTGCAATAGCCCCATTGAGCTCTGCAACCCTTTTAACGCACGAAGGGATATCTATCTCCACACGTCAAACAGGGGCAATTGGGCCACCTGGTATATGCATTTATCATGCTAAAGCTACAGTACCTTGACGACATTACCATGCAGGTAAATAACCAACATTTTCCTTTGAATTTAATAATAATAATATTTCCTATTGGAGCGGATCAGTGGTTGTGTTTTATGATGTGGGTGAAAGTGGAGAAGCTGCTGTCGCTCTCGTTCCCTGCCTTCTATTCCTCCGGAAGCTGCTTGTTGGCGACCTTGTTGACTCTTCTTTCTCGTTCCAGGGTATGGTCTCGGAGATAGAATGTTTTTTTATCACTATGTATACTTTAAATAGACTGTTTTATTTATGTGAGAATCTGTTCACATATAAGATACTTTTAGAAGCAATTTGTGCGACACTTTGGTTAACTTTTCCTCGCTAAACTACTTAGTTCGCCACACCCCGTGTTTTGGTGAAGATTCGACCAACACTTTGTAATTTCCATAACATGATATTCTTACTTCTTTAATATTATGGGGTTATAGATCTGAACCTAGCTCTTGCCGTACACTTAATAAATGAACATTATAGACAATTTTCCAATCACACTTTTACAAATAATTTATAATTTTTTAGTCTGAAATATTACAATATTAATATGTTTTAACTGGCATACACTAAGCTTAAGCAAATAAGCGAAGTCAAATCCTTTAACAACTGATAGCTGTGTTGAAATTTAAATTCCTTTCTCTTTGTATGGCCAGGAATGAACAAAAATCTGATGCGATACATTCACAAGACGTTCTCTTCTGTCCTAACATTTACTAATGGATTTAAATTTACTCTTAACAAAGCTGATTTTTCTCTGTACTCCATTTTAATCTAGATAAAGCATTATAGATTTCGTTGTAAATGCAACGTTAACAGTGATAGCCAAATTTTAAGAACTGGACTTATACACTGGCCTTAAAATTCCATGCTCTTCCTATGCAATTGTGAAAAACAACTAAATAATGAAAGAATTTAAAAGGGATGACAATTAATTGAAAACTTTAAACCATTAATAATCGATATTTCAGAATGGCTTATGTCACAAAAAAGTTGTTTGCAATAAACTGTGTATTTTAAGGATATCTATATTTCTGTGTAATGTATTTTAGTCTAACGCTTGGCATTTATCTGTTATGCAATATTATACAAAATTTCTTCCGAATGAAAATATCTTCTTTGACTATTTGCAAAAACTTACGGATTTAGTCGTTATTTAGCACATAAATATCTGGAATAAGTAGTGTTTTAATCAAAACAGTTAGACAAAGTTGGATAAAATTTAAACATTTTCCATATAAAGCGTAGTTGGGATAATTGTTGAAAATATTTGTGTCGTATGCTTGGAACATAGTGAGTTTGAATGCCAAGTTTAGTGTTTAGTGTTGTTCATAGACGCATACATACAGGACCTTTCTCTATAAATGCTTTCTAGATACAGGGGATCGCAAAATATGTACTTCTAGTGAAATGAGTATGGCATTTTTGGGTGGAATTCAAATTTCCTCTATTCTATACTTAATGGAGAAAGTAAGAGAAAAAGAAAAGGGAAAGGTGATCTTCCATTAGAGATAAGTGTAAGTATTGTCACGTTGGGTTTTTTCACCTAATATGCACCGCAACAAGGCCACTGTAAGCGCAATACTACTATCAAATATTTGCACATCCACTAAGTATAATGCTAATTTGAAACGCTACTGTAAATGGGGGAGGTTATAGAATGGGCAAAGTCAAATGTTTCGACTTTTATAATTATCCTGCACTTAACCTCGTAAGAGGAAACGGGACAGGGTTGTGATTAATCCCTTATTGAAATGAGACACCTCGAGAGAGATAATTCTGGGTAGTAGCTAAATGCTATTTGCATTAAGTTGCATGAGAATGATAGTTCTACACATTGATGGTGTATAATTTGATTCTCGAACACCTTACCTGTTCATCGGAGAGGGGGGTGGGAGTGATCCGAGGCATCAAGGAGTCTATGAAGCATTTCGCTAGCAAAATATTTAAATCCGCTTCGGGACGTAAAGTGGCGTGAAGACTGGTATTATCAACGGTCAAAAGACTCCGGGATACCCAAGCCCGGGATGTAAATATGTTTCTTAAAACTGATCTCAGCACAAATTACCATTTTCATAAAAAAAAAAAAAAAAAGCTAGCAGATCGGTCGACTGACATCACAGACCGCAATCAGTTTCACACAAAACGATCTAGTAATAAGCAATTTGATCTCAAGGCCAGCGCAAACAATTTACATAACGTCTGATGCCAGGTTAACAGCAAAGTCTTACTTCCGTGTCTTAGATTTGCAGGAAACGAAAAGATTGCTAACAGAAAAGTAAAAATATTATTATAAATTTCAAAATTAATCGTCGGAGTGTTACAGAATGGAAACCAATAATAAAAAATACATCGGAAATGGTTAATTCCACAAAAAGATACCTAATATAAGTTGTGTGTTTGAAGAAGTTCCTCTTTTTTATAGTGTAATTCTATCTCTTATTCTTAAGATGTAAGAAAAATACAAAGGAATATACAGTTACAAGCAATGCAATAAAAGCAAGATCTCAAAGAATATTAAATAGAGCAGAAGAGTGACGACTGGAGGAGGATAATTTAAACCAACCTTTGCTGGATATATTAAGAGGCTGAATTTAATTAAGATGAAGATAATATATAACATTTAAGAGATATTTAAATAATTCTAATATATTTAGTTCCAATGAGAAGTTAGATATGTGTTGAAGGAAGATCAGTACACCTAAAGAGATCAGAGGGATATATTCTGGTGTGAATGAGCTTCCAATATCAGGACGAGTGGACACAAGATAAAGTATTTCTTCTAAAGTCCACTTTAACGGTAAGACTATAGGGAGAAAACATTAAAGTGCTAGTTTTCTTTGAATACAGGCTATATTCAGGATTGCAGTTGTACATTCAGAGACTCAAAGGGGAGTCGAGTCGTGCCACCGCCCTTAGATATATTTTAAGGACGGTAAAATCTTAAAACATGAACAAGAAAGCATAAAATAGGAGGGATTTTATAAATGTTGCCATATTTTTAGCTACTTTCTGGAGATTTGTATTTCCTCTACCATGCACAAGTAGACAGTCAGAGGAGAAGGTATTGTATACCACTCAAGAATTTGATACCCATATTTTATTGGAAGTACATGTTTTCAGGTCCCCTGAATTCAAAGGAAAACATTTTTAGAAAAAGATCCGTGTGTAAGTGTAACGTAACTCTATGGCACTACAGTCAACAATGGACTATTGCCTACTGCTCGGCCGCTGAATATCCCATATCGGCCCTATGGCGTCATGAATGAGGTGCAGTGCTGGAGGGTAAGACGTGATCAGTGCCTCGAGGCCCTCCCGGCCAGTTGATGCAGTTTTCTCTATTTGGGGCCGCTACTTCTCGATCAAGTAGGTTCTCAATTAGCACCCCCAGAGCCCTCACGAGGTTGAGTGTACCTCGGACCAGGTCTCCCAGCCGGGGAAAATTTCTCACGCCGGTACCGGGAATCGAACCCAGATCTCCTGCTTGGCAAGTAGCCACGCTACGACCGTGTGTATGTGTGGGCAGCATAATTCAAAAGCGAAAAGTCTAAAATACCAACCTTGGTATTTAAGTACAGCATCTTCCATGGAACGGCCGCGCCGTGGCCGAGTGGTTAGACCACTCGCCTATCACCTAGACGGCCCGGGTTCGATCCCAAGCGACCGCATGTGAGATTTGTGGTGGACAAAGCGGCGCTGGGGCGGGTTTTCTCCGGGTTCTCCAGTTTCCCCCGCCATCGCATTCCACCGGTGCTCTATCTTCATTCATGTATCATCAATGTCACCGCCTGCGATGTCATAGGTAGTTAAAGCGGGCGTTAAACACCACCAAAAAAAATCTTCCAAGGATGCGACACAAAGAACTTCAAAATAATCCCCCCACACCAGTCTATCCTTTATGTGGAGGAAAATAGCCATATCTTGAATTTTCTGAAAATTGCCGATGAAGTGCTCTTCTGTTTTATTTACGTATTTTTTACACAACTGGGAAAACTATGAGAGATTAAAAACGACAAAAATATAACTCTCGTTAAAGCAAAGAATTTGTCATGCACAGTTTTTGGCGAATATAACCATTTCTAAGATACTCCTTGTTATTGGTTTCAATGTTAAAGTACTTATACTTTCCTCTTGATCCTGGTCAAAGATTAACAGCCATCACATAGCGATTATCTTATAAAATATGGTTTAATCTAGTGTATTCCCTTATTCCTTTGTTCTGGATTAACGTATACTATTTTGAAGAATACTGCCTTTAATAGTTTGTGAAAGAATGGGCTATGTGAATGTAAACATCAAAATTGTTGTTATGAAACTAGAGAGATAAAAAATGAAGCGCCATAGCTGTTCACTTTGGATCAGACTCTTATTGATTATCGTAAAAACAATCCCTGTTCCACAGGATAACAACAAAGAGTATTTCAAACCAACATAGCTTCTTTATTCCTTCCTCCTCAAAGGTCATAGAGGTAGCGAAGTGTCTACACCCCGTTGTATATCCTATAAAAATTATCATCCATTATATTTGGCTCTCAAATGTGTTTTGGTTTTGCCTATGTTTTTAATTTTTAACCTCCTGATGAAGCGGTAAACTTGAAGCATTAAACGTTTTTATTGTGTAACTGTCTGTTTTTGACTTTCGCTCACAAAAATCTTATTTTTTCTCTTCATTCTTGTACAGACAAAAGTGGTTCGGCTCACGTTTGAAACCAAATGCAATATTTCCGCTGTGTATAAATATAGATTTCTGTTAAACTCTTCCTTAAAATTGATCCACACTACGGTATACTAATGGGAAATTTTATGCAACATGAATAATTCATAGTTGAATTTTGGTCGGCATTTCAATATCAGTTCGTATGCGCGTTGCTGTTCGTATTCTGGAAAATTACTTTCTTGATACAAGAAATAATTCAAATTGTGGAAGTACATATGAAAACAGGTTCTATTAAGGAAACCCGAACTTTTTGGGTACAATGGCTGCTATGGGATCTGTGTAGAACGTAAAATAAGAAAGAATTTTTTCAGTTCACGGACCAGAAATTATTGAGGAGATCCTCCGGGTAATTACTCAAGGCCAAAGAAGTGTACAGTAATTTAGTGCGTGATTTAATCGTCGTGGAGTATTTTATGGACAATGCTCAGTGACCTGTGGTGAAAAGTGACAGATTTGTGCCTATTATAGTTGAAATTACTTCAGCTAGTAGTTTCATGAATTGACTTTCAAATTTATCTGAAGAATTATCAGATGACTGAAAAGAAACTAGTGCTCTGTTAACCGAGTTTAGTAACATAAGGCATATATAAATAGGAGGAATTTCCAGGATATACTTTTTAAAAAGGCTTGATTTTAAGGTTGATTTATGCAGGCTTGCAGCAATAAAGAAACTCGAAGACATCAGCCGTGAAGTAATCACTGACGACATCAGAACTTTAAGAATATCTAAATATAGTTAGACGTGCACAATCTGTATCGATGTTTCAACATCTTCAATAAATGCTGAGTATATTTCAGCAGTTCGTTTGTCTGTATTTACTTTAAACTTAATATGCTACTTTTATATGCGCCAGCGGTTATGTGCATGTGTTAGGAAAGAATAAACACTCTTGGAGGACTGACAATGTGGATAAAAATTGGGTTAGGTGTGCCTAACGGTGAGAGGGGGCGGCCACGTGCAATTATCGCATGGGGCTACCAAGCTCCTCCGGCCCTGCTTGTAACGGTGGCTAAGTTGAATCCCAATGTTTCTGCGACACAATCCTGGACTACTGAATGTGTAAGAAGGGTGCTCGTGTTATAACTCAGATCCCGGAAATGAAGATCGATTCCCGTGCAGCCCACTTGAGAGGCAGCTGGCACGTTGCGGCCACATCAGAGGAGTAAGAGAAAGAGATGGAGAACGGTGTTTAGTTTGCTGGATGGATGGCACAAGACATTGTCTGTCTGCGTAGCGGAGTGGCAGGGAAAGCCCAACAGCCCTTTGAGATGCTCAAGGAAGGGTCGAGCTAATTACTGGCGCACTCGCAGCGTGTTGCGGGCAGCCGCGCTCCCAGGCGCTGCTAGCGAGTGAGTGGAAGGGGGTGCAACTAATGGCGCGCTGGGGGCTAGATTATGTGGCTGCCTGGGAGCACTGCTGCTATACCAGACACAGTTTTATTGTCTCATCATTAAATTGATGCAATCCACACCTCATGATCTTGTCAAGCATGACGGATTTCTTTTATAAAACTGCAGGAGAATGAGAGTATGCTGGAAGTCGGAAGAACTTCTAGGGTTAACGCTTCAGCTTTAGTATTAATGACATTAGTTTGCAAATAATACTTAATGAAATATTGGTCTTCTTATTCTGATTTCAGGCTGCCTCATCTTCACAATCAATGTTCTCTTCAACGTTTCTAGAGGCCATCTTTCTGTTGCGCTCTAGTTGAGATTTAATTTTGGGATTCTTTCTATATACTGTGTCCAGTTCCTCCCATAATCTACAATTTTATTATTAAGGGAACACATGCCTAATTTTTTCTTATATCTTCGATCCATAGATGATCTCTGGTATTACCTTTAACGTGACTAAAGTAGTTCATCTCCATTGCTTGAATGTGGCAGGTGTGTTTCTTGTGGAAACCCATGACTCGCTAACATTTGCTGGAAGTACAATAACCATTATTTTTTTAATATTTATTGTAGTATCCTTTATCTTATTTTTAAATACTCTTAATTATCCTATACAAAATCTGAACTTCGAATGATTTTTCACAGCGTCACAGCCTTAAAATTTGAAATTGAAGACCTAGTCTGCAATGCTGTTATCTATAAAATGTTATAATTTGCTTTCTTTCTCCTTGACTTGAGCTGATGGTAATTTCGGCAGAATTTCTCTTTGGAACATAGGTATTACCTTACTAGCAATGTTAACTTGTGTGCTAATATTTTGTTTTGTTTATCTTTAATTTTTATTTTCTCTACAAGTACTGTGTACGTTGTGTATAGAGAAGGTATTGTATTGCACTAAAAATTCGAGATCGATATTTCACCGGAAATGCATGTTTTGGGATCCCCTGAATCCAGAAACGGCACTTTTAGAAAAAAATATCCATGTATGTCTGTCTATCTGTCTGTATGTGTGTGTCTGTGTCTGTGGGCAGCATAGCTGAAAAACGAAGGGTCGATTAAATACCAAACTTAATATTTAATTCCAGTATCTTCCAAAGATACGACACAAAGATTTTAAAGAAAATATCCCATCCCCAACTACCCTTTACATGGAAAAATTTTCGAAAGTTATATTTTTTCAAAAATAGCTCTAACGCTTTTGATTAAAATCTATTATTTTTAGATATTTACACGACAAATAAAATAGATATTTTTAATTTATCGGGAATAGCCTCTGATGACCTCTTTATTCTAGATAAATTTTTCCGAATTTTCCTTAACTGCTAAACCGTAAGAGATAGACAAAAACGTACTACACAAAAAATGTAGATCTCGTCAAAACACAATTCATTTCCTTTATGTTTTTGTTGCGGAGGTAACCGTTTCCGAGATATTCCTTTGTATTTGTTTCAATTGTAAGATATTTATACTTTTCTCAGACAGGAAATGTTCGTTTTTCGTTTGTTATAATCTTGGCCAAGCAAAGAAGCGATTTGCATTGACAATCGCATAACGACAGCTTAAAACATTTGATTTTATTTTTAGCGTAGCGTACTCCCTTAGTTTCCTTCTGCTTATAAGGAATTAAGTAATAAGAACATTCTGTTAATGTTTATCTCGATTAGCATTGTGTAGAAAGAATAATCTTTTGTAAGAAGTTTGCAGAGTAGATAGAGAAAGTCATGTGAGTGTAACACATCAGATTTTTTTTAAAATACTCTCAATTATTCCATACATAAACTAAACTTCGAATGCTTTTCATAGCATCTCTGATAAATGACTTCACAGCCTTAAAATTTGAAATAGCTTACCAGGTCTATTGTGCCATTATCTATATTATCTCTATGTTTATAATTATCTATGCATAATAAATTATCTATAAAATCTATAATTTGTTTTCTTTCTCCATGTACACCCTGACTTTAACTGTATGGTCCTATCTGCGACAATTTCTCTTGGAACATAGGTATTGCCTCACTAGCAATGGTGTTAACTCGTGTGCTGATGTTTGGGCATCTTTTTATCTTAATTTTATAACAGTTAAATCACACACACACACAAACATACACACATATGTGACGCTCACATTCATACTTCCAGACTCTGAGAAGGATAGGGAATAATCTGGGCTAGAGAAAAATCCATAACCCCCAGCACGGAATCGATCCCAAGATCCCTAGCACAGAAGGCACGTGATGTATCGACTAAGTTTTGGGATCAGACAATTTTAGTTTTATTGATTGGTTTTTTAAAAGTGTACTCTCTGCAATAAATGAGTAAACTTTAACACATATTTTAAAATTGTACTCTCTGCAGTAAATGAGTAAACCTTAACACATATTTTAAAATTGTACTCTCTGCAGTAAATGAGTAAAT
Source organism: Hymenopus coronatus (assembly GCA_030762935.1). Taxonomy (NCBI): domain Eukaryota; kingdom Metazoa; phylum Arthropoda; class Insecta; order Mantodea; family Hymenopodidae; genus Hymenopus; species Hymenopus coronatus. The sequence continues at coordinate 78,707,785 of CM060892.1, read as the reverse complement.
CTTAACACATATTTTAAAATTGTACTCTCTGCAGTAAATGAGTAAACCTTAACACATATTTTAAAATTGTACTTTCTGCAGTAAATGAGTAAACCTTAACACATATTTTAAAATTGTACTCTCTGCAGTAAATGAGTAAACTTTAACACATGTTTTAAAATTGTACTTTCTGCAGTAAATGAGTAAACCTTAACACATATTTTAAAATTGTACTCTCTGCAGTAAATGAGTAAACTTTAACACATGTTTTAAAAGTGCACTCTGTGCAGTAAATGAGTAAACTTTAACACATGTTTTAAAAGTGCACTCTGTGCAGTAAATGAGTAAACTTTAACACATGTTTTAAAATTGTACTCTCTGCAGTAAATGAGTAAACCTTAACACATATTTTAAAATTGTACTTTCTGCAGTAAATGAGTAAACCTTAACACATATTTTAAAATTGCACTCTCTGCAGTAAATGAGTAAACTTTAACACATGTTTTAAAATTGGAATCTCTGCAGTGAGTAAACCTTAACACATGCTTTAAAATTGCACTCTCTGCAGTAAATTACTAAACCTTAACACATGTTTTAAAATTGTACTTTCTGCAGTAAATGAGTAAACCTTAACACATGTTTTAAAATTGTACTTTCTGCAGTAAATGAGTAAACCTTAACACACATTTTAAAATTGTACTCTCTGCAGTAAATGACTAAACATTAACACATGCTTTAAAATTGTACTCTCTGCAGTGAATGAGTAAACTTAATACGTATTTTAAAATTGCACTCTCTGCAGTAAATGAGTAAACTTAATACATATTTTAAAATTGTAATCTCTGCAGTGAATGAGTAAACTTAATACGTATTTTAAAATTGCACTCTCTGCAGTGAATGAGTAAACTTAATACATATTTTAAAATTGCACTCTCTGCAGTGAATGAGTAAACTTAATACATATTTTAAAATTGTAATCTCTGCAGTGAGTAAACCTTAACACATATTTTAAAGTTGTACTCTCTGCAGTAAATGAGTAAACCTTAACACATATTTTAAAGGGAATTTCCATCTATGCCCATGTCTATAGCTGACAGAATTAAATTTTCTAATATAAGTGACCCGCTTTCTAAGAAATCATTCAGGGCCTATAAAAGCAAAACTTTTATGAAATAAATTGGGAGCAATAATTTGTTTGGCTAATTTTTAAAAAATGAGGTAGGGATACATTTCCCAAAAATCTCCACCATCAAGAAGAATTATATTTCACTTAAAACATTATGGTCTTATTCTAATTTAATCAAATTATAAACATATGTAATTATAACCCTTAAAATGTTACCATGATATCTTAAACAGGTTCTGGGATAAAGAGCCGTGAAGATAGCAAATTTAACGTTGGCGGAATAAGACTTTGAGTTTTCCTCAACGACCATCCAGCTATACTACTCAGACAGCTTCTGAGGAAAAGTCGGAGGGAAAGAATGTTTACCTTCTCTTAACCACCACCCACGTGGAATGTATCGGAGACTACCCGACATTTTTAGTGTAAATAAACCTTCGTAAGACATAGGAGAAATGAAGTCACATTCCCTCCAAATAGTGAGTTTATTTTTCGATTTAATGTTCATGATTAACCATTTACTTTGTTCTTTATAGTCTATAACTTGTCCGATACTCGGAAGCTTGACAACAGAGTTCTTAACTGTACTTTAATTGTCTCTTTATACTTTTAAGTCGATTAAACAGTTGATTTTCCACGAATGCAACACGAATATTTTCAAAAATCCTCCCACTCCAAACTTCTGACACATAGAACATTTTTCAGAACAGTTTCTCAAACGTTAACTATTATTTTGTTTAAAGTACCATGTGTTTGCTTTCCGTTAGCATTTATGATATACTAAATAAAGTAAATACCTTATCAGAAGTATTAAAGGAGGCTCATATGAAAATAAAAGCAAATAAGACTAAAGCAATGAGATTGAATTGTAAAAAGACAGATAAAATCACAATAAATAACAGCAATATCGATGCTATTCAAGAATTTAAATATTTAGTAACGTAATTAATAAGGATGGTGGAGACTTTGAGGATGTTAGAAACCGATTAAAGAAAGCAAATAGCGCATTCGCCCAGTTATACCCAATCTGGAAATCTTACGTCATATCTAGACAACAATTAAAATGTTTAACAGCAATGTGAAACCAGATTTGCTATATGGGTACGAAACATGGAAAACAAGTAAACAAAACAAAATAAACTGTTGAATTTGTTGATAGAAATATTTTGAAAATTAGATGCCCATATGTAATCTCATACTCAGAACTATAAAAGACAAAGGCCCCCCCCCAAATACAATAGAAATCAAAAGACGAAAGGGAAATTGGATAGAGAATTCTAAAAGAAGGAGATGGTTTTGGGCTGGAATCCTCAGGGTAGTTGAGAAAGAGAAGGACCAAAAAGTAAAAGGAAGAGAAGAGTTCTTGAAGAAATTGCTAAAGAAGAAAGAACATGTAGTGAAGTGTTACAAATAGGGGCCAGTGGAAGTACTTTGTGAATCTCCTATGCTCCTCATGAAGAGATACAGCTGATTGACCGTATGTTTAAGGTATTTTCATAACAAATAAAGTATTTTCGTGAATTTTTAGAGGAAAAGCTCTGAAACCCGGGATTTTAGAGCAGTTTTTTCTACCTCCGATAGGCTATAAATAAATGACAAATTCATAGAAAACAATTATTTACTACTAAAAGTTTTGTGCACTTATGGGGTTGCTTTTCAAAGATTGAGACATTTATCTACTGTGCACAAGCTTTGCAATACCCGCTTCAAAAAATGTTGCCGCCAATGATTTCAAATGAGCATTGACGTTGTTTTGAAGATCTTCATATTTTACGACGTTTGCGGAGGGCCATTCAAAACAAACTAAGAGCAATGCTGACTTCAGGAATCGTGTTGATCCATGACAACACTCGTCCACACACTGCCGGCACAACCCATCGGCTCCTTGAACAATTTCAATGGGACATTTTCAATCATCTGCCGTACAGTCCTGACCTGGCACCCAGCGACTTTCACCTTTTCCCTGAACTGAAGAAGTGGCTATGAGGGCAGCACTTTCAAACTAACGAAGATCTTCAAAACAACGTCAATGCTCATTTGAAATCATTGGCGGCAACATTTTTTTTTGAAGCGGGCATTGCAAAGCTTGTACGATAAATGTCTCAATCTTTTCGGTGATTATGTTGAAAATTAACCATAAGTGTACAAAACTATTAGTAATAAACTGTTTTCTATGAACTTGTCTTTTATTTACAGCCTATCGGATGTTGAAAAAAAAAACGGCCCTCGCATTTCCTTGATCTGTATATATATATACATTATATTTTCTCGGTGAATAATTATTTTACATTAAAGACTATAAGCTTCAATTAGGTTTAAGGCTAAAGGAAAATTCATTTTATAAAATGAATGAATGATTAAATGTAATTTGCAAGCTCTAATTTATTCGGAATTCAGTTTATCACTCTCGTTCCATTTTTCTGATTTTAATTTGGTGATAAGATAGTGTATGGCAATACATTTTGTATATTATGTTGTTTTGTGCTGTTTAACAGAATCAATTGAATTTATAATTGATTTACCAATTAGAAATTATTATTATTATTATCTATTATAAAATGGAGAATTATTAATTGTTAGTTAATAACTAGCCAATTACTGGTTTTAAGAAACACAAAAAGATCCCTGATGAAAAGTCAAAAAGTCTAATAATTTATCTCAACTTTTTAGCAAAGGCAAAATGATGCTATAACAATCATATTGTTTCATGGTGAAACCTTATCCTATAATCTCTGCTACGCGTTCAATGGCCTGCATCTGTTTGATCCGGCCCCCGCCTTTTACTGGTGACGTAATTGAATACACCCGCTGATTTCACCTTGTTTCTGTGCGACTGAGTGTGACGTCAACGTGCTTGTTAAAGGTCGCTCAACGAGATGGGTATGGGTATCGATCCTCTCAAATACTTTAATACGGTGCAATTATTACGCCGCCATCGATACCATTTAATCGATTCGTTACACCCTAATCGAATATGCCCTGACGTGCCCTAACGATTAGTTTGATCTACCCATTTATGTGCGCAGTCTTGCTTTTATGTGCGTGCTAATAAAATAGCGTTTCAGCATAGGAGGCTGTGATTTTGTACACACACTAGCTTTTTAATATTCGAAACTGAAATGGTATGTGTTTTAGAGGATATTTAGAGAGCAGTGACGTATATCCCAGAAACTCTAGGGATAAATATTTCTTTATTGGAGTTTAGCGTCCGTTAACCTGGTGTGTAATGGATGAAATGAGGTAGGTGATGAGTGCTATCGGTGAAATGATGCTCAAATGAGCCCGGGGTCCATGGAACTTAAAGTTATGACATTTCCCTTCTTCAGAAAGGGGAAAATTCTTATCCGAATAACTCCCCTAACCGAGTTTCGAACTCGTACTCTTGGTGTGCTACTCCCACACACATATTAGCGCAAGATCGCATTAAAGATAACTATGAACCATGAGTTTTATGGAAGAGAGTATCAGCTGTATACCAGGTGGCCCAACTGCCCCGTATTTGGCGTGGGCAGGTATTCCTTCGTATGTTAAAAGAGTTGCAGGACTCAACATAACTATTTTAAGTTAAACTTGAAATTGAGGTTTATTTATGGACGTTCTTTTAACTATTGTGGTTATCGGTGTCCCATTTTATACTGGGCGTGAAAGACTTCTTTAATTTTGCTCAGAAGCATCTTTTATCAGGCTTGAGGAGCTTTTACGTGCCGGGACCAACGCTTTACTTCCCTTCCAAAGGAAACTATACTAAGGATTTTTCGCCGAAAAAAACTCATTGTCTCCTCCGGGTTTGAACCCGCGACCTTGTGTATATGAAGTTAGCATGGTAACCATTACACCACGAAGGGCGACAACTGGCGGAGAGACCTTCGTTTTGCCCCTCTTGTGGAAAGGTGAAGCGGGTCGCTTTCGTTGAGAGTGGTAAAACGAAAGTATCTCTCACTAATTTTCCACTGGCCACTTTTAATTTGAAATAACCTAGTTGCGAAGCACGAATGAATACTTGCACACGTCAAATACGGCGAGTTGGGCCAACTGGTGTATGATTATTTTTTCCTCACTATGGATGTTTTCAAGGAAAAAATAAAGGAGTGATAAAAAGTGCTCATTTTGGTAAGCTCTCTCGTTTTAATATGTTACTACCATTATATCCAAGGAATTATATATTATAACTAATTTTAATTTGTAAATGGCCAAACTTGGTTCTATGAGAGAAAAAGTCGAGACTCGGTATTTTTATTTTTGGTCTATTTTCAATAAAAAGAAATCCTAGCTCGAATCTGTATTATCAGTACAATGACCCCTTTTCATATTTTAAAGATGTTTAAAGTATCTTGTACATGTGTGAAAAAGTGAAATATTGATTTAAATGCTACAATTCTTACATTTTTCTCGAAATGGAAGTCGTCATTTTTTGTTTTATTTGTTTTTCCTCTTTCTTTTATTTTTTTTCTTATGTACAAGAGACGGAATACATAACGACCAATTTTTAAATAATTTGACTATCGTATTAGCTTTATGTTATTGCATATTTCCGTTATATCCACAAGGAAATAAGTAAAAGGTCAATTTCTGCTCAAATTTATATCGACTAGTAAATAGAACAATAAGTTTTGTAGGAATAGTTTGTTGCAGCAAAGGTAGGGAAAGGTACACGAATAGAAGACATCAGACTTTTAGAAAAAGGTCTGAGGGTATGTGTGTCTCTGACCAAGCAAGATACAACATGTAAGGTCCACATTCAGGAGGTCCCAGGTTCAACTTCCGACGACCACCTACTCTTGACTATGGACTTTTAGTAGTTTCCCCAGATTGTTCCTCTTTTAACAAGAAGTTTCTGCCCATTTTACTGTATCCTCAATTTTATTTATCATCATTTGATCCAAGCTTGCAGAACCAGGCGACGTAGTTCGAAGTGTTGCAGCTGGGCGGTGAGCAGCGCTTTGTGAAGGTTCTTCCTGCGAAGTTCGGGCTGCTGATGGACTCTTGGGGATCTCAGGTGCTTGTGAGCAAGGTTGAATTTGCTCAATCTGAAACGTTGTCCCTCGGATCTTTCGCCCTTCGAGTCCCTCCCTCATCTCTCCCTTCCAGGAGTTGCATTCGAAGTACAAACGATCTACTTATGGTGCACAGTGCCGGTTTCGGGGCTCGTCCGTGGTATTTAGGTTATCTGTACCATTATATGAGTGTGAGTGAAAATGCAAAACGAAGAGTTGGCTTCAAACTTCATTCTTAATTTCAGCTTCTGCCTTCCAAGAAAAAGCCTATCTTTGCATAGCAAATGTTTCCTCATTTCCTTTATACGATCGAAAAAAAGCTCTAACAGTCGCTTTTTACCATTATATGTTCCTTATATTACATCGAAATGTATGAGAGTTTGTATCTATTAACAAGAAAAGGATAGAAGAATAAGACATTCTAAGAAAGATTGCAGAAGACTGAATACAAAGGAATGAGATTGGAACGCATAATATATGTATTTTTCAAAGGAGCAAGTCACTATTTATATTTTCTTATGGTCATGCAAATATGTTGAAATTTCAAAGCCATTATATAGCAATCTTCTTTTTACTTTTTTAACACTTCCACATATTGAAGGTAGACAAGTCATTGCATTCCACGCAAAAGTTCCACTCTGTGATTTTAGCGTAACATAATGTTTTGAGGCTCCTGGATTAATAGCATTTTTAGAAAAAAAATACCCTTGTGTGTATGTGTGAGAGAGAGAGAGAGAGAGAGAGAGAGAGAGAGAGAGAACAGCATAACTAAAAAACCTAAAATTTGGATAAATTGCAAAGTTGGTATTTTAAGTTCAGTATTCGAAGATTTTCTCGAAATTACCTCAACTTAAACCAACCTTTACAGGGTAAAATTTCCTTTTTTTATTTTACTTTCTGAAAAAAGACTACCGATTTATTTAACTATCATATATTAAAGATATTCACATAAAAATAAAATGCATATCTTGAATTTTTTGAAAATAGACTTCTTATTCGGCAGAAACTTTATACAGTCTTCTATAACTGGTAAACGTTAAGTGATAAGCAAAAACGCACAACTCAAAAAACGTATATCTCTTTAAATATTTTTTGTGGCATTGCCGATTTCCGAAATTTTAACGTTTGATTTGTTCATTTGCCATTACTTTAAATTTATGTCAATATGCAGTTATGTTGTGTATGGAAAGGTTATGAAGTTTAAAGGCCAGCATATAGTGTCCAGTTCTTAATCTTTGACCTTCGCTATTTTGTTGTTGTAACTCTATTTAGTGTCGCTAACAGTTTAGGTCTTGTTACTCATTTTACATTACTACAACATTTCAAACATTTTAAGTTTTACATGCTTATACAATAAACTGGTTAGTTTATAATTGTTTTAGAATTTAGATGCTAGCAAATTGGTCGGCTTAGCTAATTCTGCCTGAAGATCTATTGGAATATGGTTCTTCTATCCTATAGCTGGAATAGCGGGTGCATTCGATTATAATGTTCATTAGTGTGAGTCTTTTGATGCAATGTTCACAAGTTTGATCATGAACTTCAAGTAGTCGAATATTATAAGGATGTAATTAATTTTGGGGAATTGTGTAAGAATCAAATTCAATTGATTAAACAGAAATATTGACAAAATTCCCTTTCGATAAAGCAATACTTTTCTTTAATTCATTCTTAAAATTAGTCCCTAATCCTGTCTGGTAAATTTATAAACATGAAATAATTGAGTATGATCAGTTCTTAATTTGGCGAATAAGCTTGTTGATGCCGGCTAAGCACTTTCTTTTTTTATTTTTATTTCGAAAAATACAGTTCCGGAGTCTAGTCGGGACTCCGTTGCTGTATACCCTACTGTTATTTACCTAATGTTTTTACTTTGCTGAATTGCTGTTTTCTTCTTTTACACCCACACACACACACACATACACAAACATGTAACACCCATGCCCAAGACGGGACTCGAACCCACGATCCCCTGCGCTACGAAGCACCAAAGCAGGACGCCTTGGCGAGCGCGGTCGTGGGGACCGGCGAACTTTATAGATTCTTGTAAATATGTGATATTTTCTTCATACAATTTGCTGAACTATCAGTATTCCCTTTGCGTATACCACGAAATGAGTAACTATTTCTGCAAAAGTTTGTATCTCGATTTTAATTAAGTAGTTCAGTAGTGGCTCTTGAGTACTATACATTCTGGGTTTCTTAAAAGTTTGAGAGTCGGATAGCATTAGAAATGTGAATAGCATCTGCTCCATAACAGTTATGATTACGGACAAGTTGTTACAACAACCCCATGATGATCATGATACTTATACATGTTGTTTTGTGGCTGATTGTTGCTTACAGAAATAAGCACTGTGTTGTAAGGTAAAAACGAAGTAATGTAGGAATTAAATTGCAGTTGAGAATATGGATGGACTGAAATATGCTGTTCCGCGCGCATTTACCTTATCTATAGCAGAATTAACAGACTATTACAGCCACTGCACTGTATTAAGAAGTACAGTGCTAAGAAGCATTGACATTGCTGCCCTCTAGCGACCTTGATTTCTACCGCAGTGAGCTACCATCTGGTGTCCGACAGAGCGCGGAAAAAAAATATAGTCTTTCGTACACGCTTTCCGGGTGCGCGCCGCCATGTATTTGACCCGTAAGGCAATTACGTCATACCTGTTGCGCAAGCGCAAAAACTACTTCAACCGTGTACAACTTATGTGCTACCGACATTAATGTCACATTTCAAGTTGAGATCAGTAGCCCGGTAGATTTAAAGGCCCCATATTTTAAATTACCACATATAGGTTACTTGACAGCATTTAAAGAAAAATATCCGATAAATCTACAAGGTGCCAAATGTTAGGGTGTTCACCTGCTATTGTGCTGTTATATATAGCCACCACTGAAGTAGGTAGAAAGACGTACCTTTGTTATTATAATAATAATACAAACTAATACTAAAATAATAATCTGTAAATCCAATAATAACAATAGAGAAACTCATGTCAGTGTGACACATTAGATGTTTTAAAACCTTACTCACCTTCGTTACAACCTGAACGAAATATGTAAATCTGTGTCATATTCTTAAAGGCATTCCTTATGTAAAAGGTCTTTAACATCAAAAGAATGCACAGAAGAGTAAAAGTATACACTTTTTCCAAGGGAGACCTTCACACAAAAGCCTAGAAATGTTTTGAATGGTAAGATATAGCAGTTTGTTGTTCCTCTCACCTCTGCTTGGGCTTTAAAAGCGGGAAGTAATGCCATTTCGAGAAAACGCAAAAGCGTTGCTTTTTGTTCTGCAGCCAAGTGACATCTTAAACAAGCGTTGCAGAGTTATTTCGCCAGCATTGCTGCCACTTGTTGACAGTTGCAAAGTGAACACAGAAACTAGCTAACACCGTGTGCAAGTAACTAGGGGTACGGGTTCGTTTCCCGGCTTCAGGTTACGGGATATTGAGGAATGGTGTGGAGTTGTGGGTGCCCTAGCTCAGGATTTTGTTAGCATGGAATCTCTTTTCAGGTGTGGTAAGATACAAGTGGTTTTCTTGAGTTCCAGATTATTATCGAACTCATTTATTCGTTTTGCTTTGGCCTTTTCTGCCGTCGAACACACACGCATTCCTCCAGAATTTTCTATTCTTAAGTTACGCTTTAAGCGACCGCGCCTATTAGTACTTATTACTTTTGGTGCAGTGATTTCGTCCGTATTCTGGTCCGTATTAAATCAACATTATTTCCGTCAGAAATAAAGCGTTCGGCTCAATCACGGACCTCAAATATCACATCTTTGTTTCTCTTCTCCTTGCTATGTTCACTCTCGGGCAGTGTAACCTCACCCCTTCAGTTCAATGTCCTACCCTTAACGGTACTATCTTCCTGGGTCGCTCGTCAGCTCGTGACAACTCGGCTACTTTGACAAGTTTAAAGTATTTCTTCCCTCTTAAATAACTTTTAGCCCCGTGACAAGACAAAGGAATATTGTGACAACAAAATGCAATTTTATTACAATTTATTTTACTAATTAATGATACAATAAAACACACATTGCGATGTATGTAATGTGTATATGTACGTAATGTGTATATGTACGTAATGTGTATATGTACGTAATGTGTGTATGTACGTAATGTGTGTATGTACGTAATGTGTATATGTACGTAATGTGTGTATGTACGTAATGTGTGTATGTGTGTATGTAATGTATGTATGTATGTGTATGTAATGTATGTATGTATGTGTATGTAATGTATGTATGTAATGTGTGTATGTATGTATGTGTGTATGTATGTATGTATGTATGTATGTGTGTGTATGTATGTGTGTATGTGTGTATGTGTGTATGTGTGTATGTGTGTATGTATGTATGTATGTATGTATGTATGTATGTATGTATGTATGTATGTATGTATGTATGTATGTATGTATGTGTGTATGTATGTGAGTGTATGTGTGTATGTATGTAATGTGTGTATGTATGTATGTGAGTGTATGTGTGTATGTATGTGAGTGTGTATGTATGTGCTAATATTTGGAATGAGTTAACAATAGCTGATTATTGAAAGCATTACTAACCTCACGTTAGTTTTCTCGTAACCAGCGTTTCTGAGTAGTTTTCTTTGCCTGATTGTAGGTACTTCTAATGGTCCGCTACGTAACTCTTTAGTTCCTCTTCATACCGAACGCATTCACATCATGGTCGGCCAGTATGTACAGATTCTAGTTCAGTTTTAGACTAAGGCTCTTTCCAGAGTTATTGGTTACGGAGACAATATGGCTACTTGACAAGTGAAAGACAGGTTTCCAGATTTCGTCCAGATTAGATTACGTTAGGTTAGGTTAGGTTAGGTGTATGTAAATGAACTGGATCGAAATAATGAGTAAAAATGGACTTTCTGAAAATCGGGTCTGCTTTTCAATGCGAAATACGCAGTCTTCCGTTCGTTTTGTCTGCTAATGAACTGGATCGAAATAATGAGTAAAAATGGACTTTCTGAAAATCGGGTCTGCTTTTCAATGCGAAATACGCAGTCTTCCGTTCGTTTTGTCTGCTTGTGCATGGACAGCCATGTTGATCAATTGACCAATGGCAGAACAAATCTAAAATTGAACTAGAATCTGCAATGTCGCATACGTGCTCAACGGGAATGGTGACGTATGTTATGTTTCTGCGCGAGCTTCCTCTGCCTTTCATCTGCTCTTATTCTTCCGAGTAGTGCATAGGAGGCATTGCCTATATGGACATCTTTATAAACAAAATATCTACATTTGGCCTAAATGTTGTAGTCTATAGAAACTGTTTGAAGCTGTACTTATACTGGGCATTTAATTTAAAATAATTTAATGTAGTCCATTTTCTATAAATCAAACTGTTGCCCAGAAAAGAGCAGTAAAATATACAGAAAAAAGAACTATATATCCATTATTTATTAGGGTCGGCTGATAAGTCCCGGGCTTCTCAACGAAAACAGCATTTAAACATTCTTTTGCTTTATTTAGTGCAATTTATCAAGGTCCTCAAAATAGCTGTTTACCGCATCAATGACCTCATTGCTGTGAAATCTTCGTCCTGCAAGCAATTTTTTGAGGTTTGGGAACAGATGGTGTCACCGAATGCTAGATCTGACGAAAAGGGTGGATGTTCAAGCAATTCCAACTTTAATTCGCAAATGTTTCCCATTGCAATGACTGAACGATGGGCCGGAGCATTGTCATGATGAAACAAGTTTTTTTTTTTTTTTTTTTTTTTTCCAAAAGAGTTTTTTTTTATTTTCACCTCATTACTCAAACGTTGCAGTAAACTTGCGTAGTAGTAACCAGTGATACTTTTACCCTTTTCCAAGTAATCAATAAAAAATAATCCATGTGCTTCCCAGAAAACACGCGCCATAACCTTGTTAGCTGACAAAATTGATTTTGCCTGTTTTGGAGTTGGTTCACCTGGCGGAATCCACTGTTTTGATTGTGATTTACCTTCTGGAGTGTAGTGATGTATCCAAGTTTCATCCCTGGTAAAAAACCGTCTCAAATACTCACTGGGATTTTTAAGGTAGAGCTCCACATTCTTAACAGAAATGGTTTTTCTTTGCAACCTTTGATCAGGTGTCAACAGACGCGGCACCCATCTTGCACAGACATTGTTAAAGCCCAAAACATTGCTTAAAATATTACCTGCACGTTCTTTTGATATGGTTACAGCCTCTGCTATCCCAAACAACTTTTATCTGTGGTTTTTCAGTACTAAACGATGAACTTTTTCAATGATTTCTGGAATTGTCACTTCTACAGGGCGTCCAGAGCGAGGCTCATCGTAGTCCCATTTTAAACTCTGCAACCCACCTTTTAACCATTGAATATGAAGGAGCAGAGTATTTTAATGTACTGTCCATTTCCTCCTTGGTTTCTTTAGGCGTTTAAGCCTTTCAAATGGAAGTATTTAGTCACTGCTCATGTTTCCAAATCTATCATTTTCGTGAAAACTCTAAAGTTGTCTTGTTTAAAATGTTGCCATTCGAAAACTAAAACAAGCTATTAACCTGTAACTATGGATACAAACTAGTCTGGAGTTAAACTATACGATGCTACCGTCTAACTGGCCTAGTGGCGCCATATCTGTATGAAGCCCGGGATTTATCAGCTGACCCTGGTATATGGTGAAGCAAGGACTTCTAAACTAAACAAAATATTTACCTCTTGTGACGTCATAAATGACCACGCAATAAAAAAAGTTCGATTTATTCATGTATAAATGTTTTTAAGTATATTATTATACAAACAATATTTACTACATTTATTAATATGTATTTTAACGTGAATAATTTTATTGCTGTTAGTTTTATGTACAGGCTACGAACACCTAATACAAATGTAGTGACAGCCAGAACATTAAAACAATACAATAAAATGATGTTTTAGTACCGGATGTTTGCGAGAGTTAATATAGCAATATCGGAAGTTATGAAGTATAAAAATATGTAAACAAGGGTAAAATTTATATTTCACGGAATCAAACATGCCAAAATTGTAAAATGTAATTAAAAACGTAATTTTTTTTATTTTTGTACTATACATAGAATTAAGGGAAAATGCACAAATGGAATTGTTTTGCTGTCGTGCAAATGTACAAATACAATTCTTCAACTTTTGTATGTACATGAAACGATATCGACCTTCCGGATGCTGTATAGCGTAGGTTAGGCAAAAGATAAAGAGACGTAGGAGTAATCTCACTGAATATTTCTAGGAAAGAAAATTATCAAGTCGAAATATTATTTTTACGGTTAAGCATTATAAAACAATCTGTTGTAATTATTAATGTAATTTGTTGTTGTTAAAATGAAACTTAGAAAATAGTAAATCAAAAGTGCATGTCTTTGAAGGTGACGTTACCTCCTAAATGATTTTCGTTACGAATAAAGTACCTAAAGCTTATTTGTTGAAAGTGACTGTAATTATTCATATGTTTATCTACAAATCCTATCTTAATACACAGGAACTGGACCAAAAGTCTTGAACACGGTGACTGACGCTGGAACCACAACATAAATATAATGTAAGCCATTTCAACAGTGGCTTAACGAACCTCCTTAGCTGTCGAGCAACATCACATTTCATACAGAGTAGTTTAATCAGCACAGCAATCTCCAACAAGGATTCGATCCTACGCGACCGTATGTGGGATTTGTGGTGGACAAAGCGGCGGGTGTTCTCCTGGTCCTCGCATTCCACCGTGCTCATCTTCATTCCATGTATCATCAGTGGTATCACCTGCGGGCGTTAAACACTACCATAGAAAATCTGAGTGTTCCATTCACATGACTTTCTCTACATCTCTGCAACAAATTATTGTTAAAAAGCTTATGCTTCTAATAATTTCATGCTGATTGAGAAAAACTAGCAGAAATAGTCTTATTAGTTGCTTCCTTGTAACTAGAAGCGAAATAAAGGAATACCATAGGTTAAAGAGTGAAAAACTACTTGCTATGCGACTGAAGTTCCTTTGTTTGTATGGATAGGAGTTGATTTATTCCCGTATGAGAAAAGTATAAGTTTTTTAAAATTGAAACCAATATCAAGGAATATCTCAAAAAACGACCCACTCCACGAAAAAATGTATATAATATACACTGTATGTTGTGAGGAGCTATACATTTTCTGTTGGGTAAGCTTTTGTCTATCTCTTACGGTTTACCAGTTATGCAAAATTCCATAAAGTGCATCCAGAATAAAGTAGTCTTCAGAGGCTATCCACAGAAAATTCAAGATATACATTTTATTTGTCAGGTAAATATACTTGATATACAATATTTTCATCAAAACCGTTAGAGCCATTTTTGAAAAAAAGCAAAGTTTTCGAATTTTTTCCCATGTAAACGGTAGTTGGAGTGGGGGATTTTCTTAAAAATCTTCTTGTTGCATCCTTGGAAGATACTGAACTTAAATATTTTACAATACAATTGTATTGATGCAATGTACATATGTGTAAATACACAAACATGTTTAGAAGTAGTAATCCTTCGACTGTCCCCAAGCATAAACAATATAGAAGGCAATATATGAAGTCTATGTTACTCTTTTTAATCTTCGTAGATGTTGGGATGGTGAACGTTGACCTGGGATTCAGTTGAGCAAATTTTGAGGTGGTTTTCTCCTGTACGGTAAAGGGTCTATAACTGGGGATCAGTTATGTTTCAGGCCTTATGAGGTTGTCGTTGCGGACGAGCACTTAAAGACATTGAAATACGCATGGCGCAGTGATAGTGCTGAAAATGTCAACGTTTGACGGGGAATCAAATATTTCCACGATTTTCATTCTGGTTCCCCATTCCCCATTCTGCATTCAATATGCTATACGAGTAAGAAAAGTCAAAACTGATTGGGCAATCCATCCCTTCATCCCTGAAGCTCGTTTGACGCGTCCTCAGAACAGATTGACTTGTATAAGCACTATGTTAGTTTAGTCCATCACGAGTGAGAATTACCTTGGTATTAGGGTATTTGGCAGAGAAAAGATTTACCTCATTTTGTTTCATCTGGTGAGACGGGTGGATTATTGCCAACTAGAAAGTTTGGGGATCACCAGTTCGCAAGTTATGTGTCATGTTAAGCCCCTTCCCTTGTGGATTGTTCAATATGGTTTTAAGAGCACAACAAACAGACGGAAGACATGGGCGGAGTAAGTGAAAAGACTCCGTCTTACACTAAGTATTTCAGGCGTGTGTTTAATGTCTTTGAGTGTATCATGGTGCATTCAAAGTACCCGATTCTGAATTGTTTGAACTTGTTTTATTTTAAATTCGATGTAGATCTCATATTGCACATACATCCCTATGTTGTAACATATAAAGCTAAACCTTTCAAAACATTTTGAAATATCCTCAACTGTTTAAGCAGAGCTCCGCAAATAAAGAGGTTTAAAATCCACATGGCGGTTTTTGCGTTTAGAACTAGAACTGAATAGGAAACAATTACCAACAGGAGTGTTATTCCAACAAATTCTGTTTTGCAACGAATACGTTACGTTGTTTAGTAAGTGTAAAACGAGAATGGAGAAGAGAAGAGAGGAGGATAGTTCTCCAGTTTGCTTAATTTCCTGGTGGACATTTCACGAGGTGCAACACTTTAGCAGAAGCAGCCTTTAATCTGAAAACGTCCGGTAAGGAAATAACATTCCAGTTCCGAAAGTTTCGGCATGAACACGTGTTACAACCGTTTCTGTAATGTATAAGTTGCTCTCTGTATCCTGGAAGGCAGGAAGCGCAACATGGCGGTTTGGAAAGGCATGCAAGTTCGTCTGTTGAAGTGTTTACTCTGTCATGGTGTGTTGTAAAATATGGTAAAAGTATAGTAGTGAAACAGAAAAAGTTAATGTATTTTAGCATTGCTGCTTTGATATGGTAATTACAAATTGTATGGTCCGCTGAGTTGATAACTACAATATTTGTACTCGCCGCTGCTTGGCTCTTTTCTTACCCTGGCTGCTGATTTACTGCTAGAGCTTTTCTTGCACTCAAATAACCTTCATTTGTAATTCGGGTAGATATACAAATAATTCAAGAACATTTTCATTAACATATTAATTTCTCTATATGCATAGTGTATAGGGAGATATTGTATGCACCCAAAAATTCTACACCGAAATTTCACAGGAAATATATGCTTTGAGACCCCTGAATACAAAAAAAAAAACAAAAAAAAACAAAAAAAAAACACATTTTTAGAAAAATATCCGTGTAAGTTCAGTATCTTCCAAAGATGCGACACAAAGATTTTCAGGAAAATCCCCCGCAACTACCCTTTACATGGAGAACTTTTCTAAAATTTTGATTTGCTCAAAAAGGGCGCTGACGATTCTGATTAAAATATCGTATGTTAAAGATTTTACGTGAGAAATAAAATGTCTTTCTTGAATTTTCTGGGAACAGCCTCTAAGACATCTTTATTCTCAATGAGTGTTGCGGAATTTTGCATAATTGCTAAACCGTGAATGATAAACAAAAACTTACTTCACAAGAAACATAAAGGTCGTTAAAACACACAGTTTATGTTATACACATTTTTCGTGAAGTTGGCCGCTTTTGAGATATCCCTGGTTATTGGTTTGAGTTTTAAAACACTTATACTTTTCTCACATTTATCAACTCCTGGTCATACAAATAAATGAACTTAGTGACCAGCTTTTAAAAAAGTTTCTATCACTATAGTCTATGTTACTCGCTTATTTGCCTTCTACTTACAAGGAAGCATGTAATAAGATAATAATAAACAAAAAAATACGCTTTTTAGCAACAAGTTGATGCAAAGATATAGAGAAAGCCATGTGAAGAAAACACATCCAATTTTTTTATTTAAATCTGTGCTTTTGTAATAGATTAAGTGTTGGTGAAATTACAAAAACTATTTTAATATTAAAACATATATTAGACACCAATGATATTGATACGCGGCTGAAATCAAGGTGTTGGATTTAAGAAACCCACAGAATTTAATTACTGTAAATGCTCTGCACGTTTGTAGCACTCAATTTTTTTTATTAAATTGGCCTCTTCTTAAATGAGAAATTAAGTGACGAAAATTACTAATGTATATACTTGTGCACCCTTATTAATTGTAATTTAATCTTTAATTGTTTTATATATAAAATTATTCTATACACATTCTTATATTATAAACACATTTTAATTTTCGAAGTAACAGATATTTGCTTGTACAGTTAAGTGGAATTTAATATTATGATTAGTTGTGTGATCCATACTTCATGATTAAAAGATTAAATTACTTTAGGGATAACATCATAATTTTTATTCTTATCCAAAAGAAGGATTGTGACCTCGATGTTGGATAAAGATTTGTTTTGGGTGTAGATGTTCATGAACTAGAATATCTTTTTCTTTCAAAACTCACTCGGAAAAGTAAAGTAGTATATATTCTAAGGCATTCATGCATAGGAACACACCCTTTTTAAAATGCTGTGGAAGTTGCGACGTTATTGGGAATATTTTTAAATGACACCCTGCATAATTTTCATTTATTTTATTTATTTTTTGTGGCCTAACGTCCTTTAACTTGGTTGATCATAACGGACTATGAATGAGAAGGTGAAAAATGCTCTAACGACCTTGGAGTTCATGGAGCGTCATGTTAGACATTTGTCTTCTCAGGATAAGGGAAAACCCCGAAAAAATATCATGTGCGTTACTCAACCTAAGCCAAATTTGATTTCGCGACCCTTGAATGTGATGCAGAATTGCTACCCCCACACTACTGAGGGGCTTATATATTATACCAATATACAAAAACGTTACCTATTGCGTATGATAACCAAATAAATAATAGAAAAACAACCTTTAAAAATGATCTCACCTACTCTTAAAAACATTTTATTACTTTCCCTACACTTACTATGTACATAGTGTATAGAGAAGGTATTGTATTGCACCCAAAAATTCGATACCAAGATTTTATCAGAAATGTATGTTTTGGATCCCCCTGAATCCAAAAAAAATTTTTTTGGAAAAAGATCCGTGTGTGTGTGTGTGTGTGTGTGTGTGTGTGTGTGTGTCTGTCTGTGGACAGCATAGCTCATAAACGAAAAGACCGTTAAATACCAAACTTGCTTTTTAATTTGATATCTGCCAAGGATGCGACACGAAGCTCTTCAAGAAAATCCCCCACCCCCAACTACCCTTTCGAAAATTTTGATTTTCTCAAAAATGACTCTAACTATTTTGATTAAAATATCGTATATGAAAGATATTTACATGATAAATAATATGTATATCTTGAATTTTCTGGGAATAGCCTCTGAAGACTACTTTTTTCTGGATGAATTTGGCATAAAGATTAAACCCTAAGATATGGACAAAAACTTGCCACGAGAACAGGTAGAACACATTAAAACACATCATTTATGTTGTATACATTTTTATCGAGGAGTTGATCGTTTTTGATATATTCCTTGTTTTTGGTTTCAGCTTTGAAAAACTTGTACTTTTCTCATATAGGAATGTGGTAACTCGTGTCCATACAAACAAAGGAACTTCAGTCACATAACAACCAGCTTTTCACTTCACTTTAACCTATGATACTCCCATATTTCGTTTTTTCTTACAAGGAAGAAGTAATAAGACTATATCTTCTAATCTTTTTCTCGATTAGAATGAAGTAAATAGAAGAATAAGCTTATTAACAATAATTTGTTACACAAAAGCAGAGAAAGTCAAGTGAATGGAACACATCAGATTTTTTTATAAATACATTGAATCAATAACACCAGAAAATGCAATCATTTATTTAGTTACCATAGCAGCGTTTGTTGTATAAAACTTTCGATAGTTTGTACAATTATACATTATAATAGCATCGTAGCTTACAAAAAATTGCATTTTTATATTTTCACCTTTTTATCTTAAAGGCACCCATCACTGTAAAAGGAACGAAACGTAATGCGGCCAATTTTTCAAAGTGTAAATGATCTATAGTGCGACCTTGTATGTAGATACATCTAGTTCGGTGCGTGGAAAAGAAAAGTTAATTAATTCGTTCCATCCTCAAAAATCTTATGTGTTCCATTCACATAACTTTCTCTACATTTCTGCAACAAATTAATGTTAAAAAGCGTGTTTCTTTTTACTTCATGCTAATCGAGAAAAATTAGCAGAAATAGTCTTATTGCTTGCTTCCATGCAAATAGAAGGGAAATAAGGGAGTAGCATAGGCTAAAAGTATTAGTCAGAAGCTGGTTGCTATGTGACTGATGTTCCTTTGTTTGTATGGGTAACAGTTGACGAATTCCTGTATGAGAAAAGTAAGTTTTTTAAGGCTGAAACCAAAAACAAAAAATATCTAAAAAATGATCAACCCCACGAAAAAAGTATATAACATAAATTGTGTGTTTTAACGTTTTTCTCTACATGTTTTGTGTGGTAAGTTTTTGTCCATCTCTTACGGTTTAGCAGAGAGGCTATTCCCAGAAAATTCAAGATATACATTTTATTTGTGAAGAAAATATCTTTGATATACAGTATTTTAATCAAAATCGTTAGAGCCATTTTTGAGAAAATATAACTTTTCAAAAAGTTCCATGTAAAGGGTAGTTTGGGGTGGGAGATTTTCTTAAAATCTTCGTGTGGTATCCTTGGAAGATACCAAACTTAAATACCAAGTTTGGTATTTAACGATCTTTTCGTTTTTGAATTATGCTGTCCACAGATACACATGCACACACACGGACCTTTTTCCAAACATTTTTGTTTGTGTGTTTGTTTGTTTGTTAATTCTCTTTAAACATTGAGAAATACATGTGCTAATTATGAATGTTTCCATGTTTTGAATATATTAATTAGGATGTTAATTATGTCACGGTATGAGTTTATGTTACTTGGTATGTTAACGTCAATTCAATAATATTCTATTCGTCTATTACATATGCATTGCGACGTAATAAAAATTCATTTATTCAAGTTCCATCACGCCATGTGGGCGTATTTGGGACTTCTGTTACGTGTTTCCTTGATCAGAGTATTTTTAGTTCATGAAGTGGGATCAACTTAAATGGCCATGGAGTTTATTTATGGACGGTCTTTCACTGCTGTGGTTCTCACCATTCCATTCTATACTGGGCGTGAAGGACCGCTTAAATTTGCTAAAAGGTTTCTTTTATCAAGCTTGCGTGATCAAATTATCGCCCATAGATGGCACTATGGGACGAAATCACGATTTTCGGACGTTGATATAGCAAATTTAGTACAGTGAGCCTTTCTTTCAAGCTGGGGTTATTTTACGTGCAAATAAACATTACACCGGACCAACTTCCCTCTTCTCCACAACATCATTCTCACCGTCAGGTTAGACCACTCTCCTCTCACCAAGGCGGACCGGATTCGATCCCAGGCAACCGTATGTGGAATTTGTTACCAAGAGCGGCGCGGGGGTGGTTTTTCACGCGTTCTCCGATTTCCCGCGCCATCGCATTGCACCAGTGCTCCATCTTCATTCCAATACATCATCAGGTCATCTGCGGTGCCTATGTAGTAAAGATGAACGTTAAACACTATAAAAAATCTATGTGTTCCATACACATAATTTTCTCTACCTGTTTCATAAAAAAGTTTTCCTACAAAAGATTATTGTTTCATCTAAATGCTATTCTAGATAAACATTGGTAGACTTCGTCTAATTACTTGCTTCCTTGTTAATGGAAAGGAAATAAGGGACTACATTAGACTGAAGCAACAGTCAAATATTTTAAAAACTGGTTGCTATGTGAATTAATTGAGGTTCTGTTCGCTTTGCGTGGTCCCGTTTGAGAACATTTTAAAGCTGAAATCAATAACAATGAATATGTGGAAAACGGTCAGCTCTACAACAAAGGGATGTGAACTATCCCTAATCTTATCTTTTATGTTTAAGTAGAAGTCTTGAAGTTTACAGGAGGTAACCGACCTAGAGGAGGGGGATGTCATTGTCCTGAAGGGATGTGGCTATTCCTAATCTTATCTCTTATGTTTAAGTAGAAGTATTGATGTTTACAGGAGGTAAAGGACCTAGAGGAGGAGGTCATTGTCCTGAAGGAATGTGAGCTATTCCTATTCTTATCTCTTATGTTTAGGTAGAAGTCTTGGTGTTTACAGGAGGTAACAAACCTAGAGGAAGAGATCATTGTTCTGAAGGAATGTGAGCTATTTGTAATCTTATCTCTTATGTTTAAGTAGAAGTCTTGGTGTTTACAGGAGGTAACAGACCTGGAGGAGGAGATTATTCTCCTGAAGGAATGTGAGATATTTGTAATCTTATCTCTTATGTTTAAGTAGAAGTCTTGGTGTTTACTGGAGATAACCCACCTAGAGGAGGAGGTCATTGTCTTCAAGGAATGTGAGCTATTTGTAATCTTATCTCTTATGTTTAAGTAGAAGTCTTGGTGTTTACAGGAGGTAACAGACCTAGAGGAGGAGGCCATTGTCCTGAAGGAATGTGAGCTATCTGTAATTTTATCTCTATTTCAAGTGGTAGAAATCCTGGACATTACACTAAAGGATCCTACTTAGAGTGGGACATAACTACTCTTGAAAGTATGTGAGCTATCTCATATTAAGTATTAGAAATATTGGCAGTTTACACTGAGCTATCCTACCTAAAGAGTAGGACAGACAATTAATTGAAAGGTTTGTAGGCAATCTTCTACTACCTTATTCTTATTATATAATATTTCTTATATAAAAATAAAAACCTTAGAAATGTTATATGCAACAAATTAAAGGTGTGTTATTTCTATGTGTTGTAAATTGTTACACGAAATAAACTGCCTTCATACAGAGGGCATTTAGAAGTTATTTCACGTTTTTCAAGTCATTAAAGCTTTGGCGTACGTATGTAAGGCACATAGCAAATACTTGGGTGTGATCTTAAAAATGTGTTATGAATTCATGCATCTTTTTTACTCCATGTACATATTTTACTAAAGTCGAAGCACCGTGAATTTTTGGCACGGGGCACAAAACCGCAAGTCAATATCCCAGAAAGTGCCAATATTAAAATATCAACGCCTTAACGTTCTCGAGGCGAGGTATAACCCAGTACTGAGCGAGAGGGTGTGTATATAAAATACACGTTGAAGCGATAGAGGGGAGGGGTGAGAAATGGCTGCGCAGTGGAAGAGGGGGGAACTCCAGTGTTCGATATTTCAGCTTTCACAAGACGAACAGCGGCCCAAGTCATCGAGTTGAGCCCTAAATCCTAGCACAGGTGGTTACAATTTACATTTCAGGCCAAATCAGTCTATCCCCTCCATACTGTGTGTTGCATTTTGCAAAGGGGAGCTATTGCTTAATATGAGTATTTCGATTACATTAAACTGAGTAAAATTGAACAAGATTGAACAAATAAAAAGTAAACGAAGATAGTTCATTTACACGTGCTTCTTTAGATTTTCTTAATTACCAATAAATAAACTGTTGAGTGTTTTAATATCATTTGGAGGAATTTAGGCTTCAGATAAAATAAAAATCTGATGGGTCATTCACATAACTTTCACTACCTGCTTACTAATGCTTACTAAATATTATTTTATCTACATCATTCTAATCAAGAATTAGGTATTATGTATTTAAACAATAATTTAAATTGTTGTTTTTTCTTTATTATATATAAATGATTTTATGAATTTTCATTTATATATTAGAATAATTTTGACTTTTTAGTTAAAATGCAAGTATATTTACTGCATTTATGATTACTTAAGGCAGAGATGGTCATATTACTTCGTTCCTGTAAATAGAAGGTGAGGTGGTAACGGGTTCTTATCCCGGGTGCAGGTTATGGTAATAAGAATGGTGTGGATGTGTGGTTGGTTTTGCTCAGGGTTTTTATTAGCGTGGAGACTCTTTCAGGTAGTGGTGAGACACAAGTGCTTTATTAATTGAGTCCGGCCTTTTTCCGCCGTAGAACACCTGCGTATACTTCTTAATTTATTTACTGTGACGTAACACTTTATACGCCCGCGAATATTATTATTTATTCGTTTGATGCAGTGCTATGTCTCTTACTATTAACGGTCTTAAAATCGCTTACTTCCGTCATAACTAAGGGTTACACCACGGACTCAAATATCACATCTTGGTCGTGCGGGGGTTCTTCGTCAAGTGCCTCACAATTAAAAGGTAGCCTCCACCGCGAATTCTAAATATCACATTTTGGTTGAGCGGAGGTCCTTCGCCAAGTGCCTCAGAAAGCGTCCCCTTGACCAGCGGAGATCATTGTTTTGCTGTCCCGTTAGTCCCCTCGGGCAGGGCATATTCACCCCTTACCTCGGTTCAACGCTCTGATGTAGAGGTATCTTGTACCCCGAGCTCGTGACTTATACTCTTTCTACCCTTCCCATTTTCATTGTACGTTTATATTTTCTCTTCTAAGAATATAATTTTGCCCCGGGACAAGACATGTACTGTCTCAAAGGGGTACCAAGCGAATACACTATGCTAAAGTGACAATCAGATCTCTCAAAGCTATGCGATTGTCATTGAAATTCGTTTCTCATTCTATGGACAGAAGTAAAACAAGAGAAAAGTGCAAGTATTTTAAATTGAAATCACTGACAGGGAATATCTTTGAAATTGTTAGCTCAACAGAAAAAAAAACTGTGTACGACATAAATTTTGTGTTTTAACAAGATCTACATTCTTCTAGTAAGTGTTTTCTCATACGGTCTACCAGTTACGCAAAAGGCATTCAGAAGGAAGAGGACTTCAGGAGCTATTCCCAAGAAATTCAGGATATGCATTTTATTTACCATGTAAATATCTTAAATATACAACATTTTAATCAAAATCATTAGCCAATTTTTAGAAATTCAAAAATTTTGAAAAATATTCAATCTAACTTTTGGGGAGGGGAATTTTCCTAACTTCGTGACGCATACTTGGAAAATATTGAAATTAAATATCAAGTTATACTGTTCTCAGACACATGGACCTTTCTCTAAAAATGCTACTGTTTTATACAACATTGCCGATGAAATCTCGACATTGACTATTGGGTAAAACACAATACCTTCTCTACCTACTATGTAAATAGTATACTGTAGAGAAAGTAAAAATAAATGAAAACGGTAGTACAGAAAAGACGCCTTTTAAGTTTTCGAGCTGGCCATGGAATTGAACATGGTCTTGACTTGACCTATTTCCTGATATTTCTTTGTGGAAAGCGCATAAATAAAGATTTTCTGTCTCCTCTATGAGAAGTCAGGTGTTTCAACACCTTCCCAATTTCACCACTCTTCTTAATCACCTTTTGTATCGTTCTTCTGCATGTTATTCTGGATCAACCTTACTGCTACTTGCTGTCCCTCTCAATAGCTCTTTCTGACTTCTTAATCTGACTTATAGCTAATCTGATTCTATTTTCTTTTTTTTAGTTGTATCTTAATTTTAGTTTCTCTTGTGCAATCCCAAAGTTCATTTGTTAAAGGCCCAGCCATCAATCCTAGAATTCTCCTCAAGCATCTATTTAAAAAGTTTGTAATTATCTATTTATTTGTACTTTCCGTCGTCTTCTGCGTTTCGGATCCAAAAAGGAACACCGACTTCACAGTGTATTAAAAAGGGCTGATTTTTTTCCCTTGCACTAATTTGAGCTTGTGGGTAACGTTGTACAAACACTCCATTTACCTGCTATGCACACGAATATCACTGTTTCAAGATACATAAAGAAATCTACTTCTTCCGTAGCTATACTATTAGCTTTAAACTTTGGTTGGAAACTAGCATTTATTCTCATTTATTTTGTTTTGCAGAGTTCGCTTTTTAATTTCACTTTCTTTGTTTATTCCTGTAAATTCATTAAATTTCTTTCCGTATGCCGACACTTTGAAACAACAGAGAAATTATCTGCAAGATACAAGTCCTGAAGATGGTTCCTTAGTCCACATTACAAGTCTCTTCTTCCTCTATTGAAAGCATCACAAATATAATTGATGAAGGAATACTTCCGAATTAAATATTGAAAAGTATCATAGATAAATTATTAAAAGACGAGCAACTAAAGATTGCGATAATTCTAAAAAATCACACATTAACTTAACGCAAGAATAAAGAAAGAAGAAAATACGAGATTGGATTTTTTTCTGAACTACTCTTTCTGCCATCGGAAGAAGCTGCGGTTTGCTTCATCGATGATCTGATGTAAAGCAGTGTATGCACTCTTAGAGAATATCTTTAAATATATTCCTGCTACATAGGTATGAGGCCTGAGTTTAGTAGGAACTCAGAATGGACTCAAATTTGTGTGAATCTACTGTGGAAATTATATATGTGTGTCTGCGTTTGTGTGTGTGTGTGAGAGAGTGACAGAGAGAGAGAGAGAGCAAGGAGCGATCCTTAACCCCGGCAACTAGCTGAAGTTAGGAGACAGCCACACCGAGCACCATCGCCGACACTTCCATCCCTGAAAGAAACCAACGGGATGAAGAGTGAATGAACAATTGAGGAAACGGCATGGAGGGGCAGTTAATTACGGGGATGAAAGAACACTACCCAGCATTCACCCGGCGAACCGGTGAACCCCTGAAAAAACTCATGAAATCAGGTAGGCCAACCACAGGAAACAAACCCGGGACCTCCAGAATACGGGCTACAGACGAAACCACCTGAGCTTTCTCTCTCGCTGCGTACTCTATAGTGCGCAAGCCGCAATTAGCTGCAACACGCCGAACACCGCCGCCTGACCTTAAACCCTGAAACAGATGACTAAGAAGTGATGGGGATAGGAAATAATCGTTAGAAGCATATGCCTGGCAACCAGGAAAACCCTGAGAAAACCTATGAATTAGTAAGTCTAACAATGGGAATCGAATACAAGACCTTCCGAATGCGAGTTGCACACGTTGTGTCGGCGCCTAAGATTGCGGAAGGGGGGGGCTAACTGACCTTAAGTAATTCAACATTTGCGTTTCAAAAGTCACCAGAACATGCTTGGCAGTCAGCTAGTAATTTATAAAATGATCTTCTTCTTCCACATGACTTACGCTAAATAGGTCGTTCTGGCAAAGTAGTCTGTGGTGTCCATCTTTTACGGGGCGGCCAACGTCTCAAATTTATCTTGGATTGTATTGGAAGGTTTTTCCTGGTATCCTTTCATCCTCATTAAGAGTTCAATCGATTTCTTGTTGTTTGTTTTAATGTTGTCTTGTAATTTATATATAATATAATTCTTCTCCTACTTGTTCATTTCGTATTCTGTGTTCGTGTGCATCCTTTCACATTCCAAGAAACGTCCCTGCTGCTTGTATTCTGCTTCTTTCCTTTGATTCTATTATCCAGGTTTCATTTCTACACAACAAAGAAGCAACATCCATTGTTTTTATAGCTTTACTTTTGTATATTTTCTGGTTTTCCGCCCTAAAGCTCTTTTTATGGTTCACATATTGGCTGGAATCTAGATAGATAAAACTTAACTATAATTTTATAATTATGTAGAGATAGTTAAAACTTATAAAATTATAATTTATGAAATTACTTTCTCAAGATCTTTACAGCATGTTTCCAAATAATCTAAAGCGTGAACGCAATCCACGTTCTTGCTAAGTCAACATTAAAAGCAGCGATTGTGAGAGTGTATACGCTACAAGGTACGAGATTAGTGGAGGAGGCCGGGTTCTGCGGTTTCCAACTTGGAGCAATACGAACATTGAACGGTGCTGAGCTCTAGCAAGCACACCGTGCAGCTGTCTGTCGACGGCATGCACTTTGCAAAGTGGCATACATCATGCGGAACTACGGGCCTTGGTCAGTAAGGGTGTAAATGCTAATGTAATGGCTCGTTAGCCACTCCTTGCTAACACCACCTCGCCCTGCCCACGTCACTACCAGAGTGCGCTGTCAAGCAACCATTTTATGAACACACTCTTTTCAAACAAATCCAGATTATTAATTTCTGAGCTAAATATCTACGTTTGAATGTCCAGAAAGAACGGAAAGCTGAAGTAACTCTGTAGAAGATGATTTTAATGAAAAATAATTATAATTAATTGAGCAACGAATGTAACTTATTAATACAACATTTATGTTTAATGATTTTTTAACTTCTTCTTGGGCATATCGCAACAGTTGTTGTAGATCCATCGGTTTGTATGAGTCGGTATCAAATACCTGGCTTAATGTATATAGTCGCCTTCCTATATAACCTATTTGGAGAACTTTTTGGCTAATGAACATAGTTGCGTAGGCGCCTTCCTGAACCGTCCGTTTTATTGATTCCGAGTTTTTGCGGAGCCCTTGATATTGTGAAATTGTTGTCTCTTATTACTGGATAAATGTAGGCATTATGATGATTAAACTGCTGGTGTATGCCTAACTAGGTAATATTTTTTAATCCCAATGCTTAAAAATTAAAAAATCGATTTTAAGTGATTATGACTATTATATTCAAATTCTATAGTACCTATAATTTTCTATTTTACTACTAAATGTCATATTTATTTATATATTTTAAATTTTGCCTAAACTTTTTTTGTTATATAACATATTTTAATTTACGACAATTTGTTGATTTTTTATGAATCTATAAATTATTTTCGTTTTCGTTTTTGTTTTATCCCTTTCTTTTATATATTTGCCCATATCTATAGTTTTATTAATAATCTCTTTTATGTAACATTGTTAACTAATTCTTTTCTCAAAAAATATTGATGAACTGAACAATTTTCCACCTTAGAATCCTATTAGATCCCCTTCTATCTAAACAAATTTTGGAAATTCAAATCCAGCCATTCATTGAAACAAAAGGGGAAAGAAACGCCATCTTATGGATACCTTCACACTGTGACATAACTGGTAATGAACTGGCAGACCTTGCAACCAAGAAAAGCATGCAAAACTCCACAATTCAAAACATAATACTCCTCACAGAGATTTACTGACATTCATAAATAACAAAATTAAAAACCTTCGGGCCACACACTGCAATGAAAACCACAAATGCATGCCAGCCTTGTATATGCTGCAGAGAAGAGACCTAGTTTTAATGACAAGATTAAGAATTGGACACACCAATTAATGCACTCCTATCTAATATCCAAAGAAGAACCGCTAGAGTGCTGCACCTGTAAAACTCCCCTAACAGTAAAACACAGTCTTACAAAATGCATCATATACAGCCTTTTAAGACAGAAAGATAAAATAATAGGAATAACCACAGCTCTTAATAATCCAAAGTTCTTTCAGAATATTGTTTGTTATTTTAAAAGTATTTATTTTATAATTCAATTTAAACTGTAACACATAGGTATATTTGTATTTCTTAGTGATTTGTAATGGCATTGTTAATTACCTATGTAATGCTATGTATGTTTCAGAAATAGCTGTTGTTCCATTACTGATCTTATATTATGTTTGAATCTTGTTATTGTAATGTTTTGGTCGCAAAAGACCACTGAGTTCTGCGACCTTAAATAAATACTCAAATAATAATAAAGACTTTGGAAAGCTGCCTGTTTACACAAAACAGAAGAAACCATGGTATTCAAGACATAAAGGAAGTGGAGGCTACCTTTGGAGAAATACCAGGCAGTATTGGAGAGAAAATGACAAACAAGCACCTGATAATCACAGAAAGAAAACCTGTTGGAGGCAAGCGCTATTTGTTGGAAATGTTCGTAACATTGGTATTACAGCACTGCCACATAGTTGGTCTCCAGCTGGGATTGGATCTTAAGTATGTCCGATCACTTCACGAGAAGTGAAGCTTCTCTCAGCAGAGCAACACTCTTAACTCTTTGTAGTGTGGGAGAAGCGTATCTGCCTCACATTCGAATCTCGGTGTGGGCGAGTTACTCGGATACGCTTTTCTTCTCGGGGTTTTCCCTTATTCTGAGAAGACGAATGTACAATAACTTTAACTTCATTTTACCGACTAATTCTTCGTCGATGTGGACCAACCGAGCAGCAGGACTTAAACTTTAAAATGCAACCGTTCTAACATACATCAGTTCTCATTAAAACATTTACAAGAATATTTAGATATTACCTGCCATAATTAGTTACTATGAGTTATTATGACCCTAGTGCATAAATGTTACGGAATGGTTGTAATTTTTTGTGGTAAGGATTTTGTTAGTGCCCTTTTAAGTGCCTATTTTATAATTTTGAATGTCTATTTGCCTGTCTATTTTTACTGTTTTAGTGCTAAAATATCCGCAGTCCAGTGATGATGTACATATTATGACCTTAGTACTTTTATATACTATTTTATTTATATTTTTTTCGCTCTGGTGAAACTGGTAGTACTCAATTTAATTCGGTATTGTAAACCGAAGAAAACTAGGAAACAAATCATTAGTTTGTTCGGCATGCGGTATTTTAATCCGTGACTTTTTGAATACTAGCCACATGCTTGATCCATTTCAGTCAGTAATCCATCATTAAATTGTTTTAAAAGTAGATTAAGTTAAGGTACCTTGCACGAAAAAGGTTATTTTGTATTTTAAAGTTTTTTTTTTTTTGAACTGATGTACTTTAGTTGTTAATTCATTTCATGCCAATGTTGTAAATATGGATATGTCTCCTAAATGTCAAAATTTAATTTTATAAAATGTTTCTATATTAGCAATAAAAACCTAACCGCTCCAAGAAGAACAGTAGATAATTATAGAATTATCCAGAAGCTGGAGATCCTACTCACACGGAATGGTACACGAACTCGTGTTTGAGGAGCCACACGTATTTTAACAAGATGGTGCTACACCACACATCGTTTTGTAGCTGCTGTACCTCAACTTTACGGAATTTACCTGGCATAACATACTCCGATTTTTGTCTGTGAATAACTGCTTTCTTTACGGTTATCTGAAGATCAGAGTGCGTTCAGATTGTTCACAAGAATTTAAGAACTGAAAAAAAAAGACTAGCATGAGTTATGCATTTTTTTCCCGAAAATTAAAAAATAAACATTTTACTTCTCATAAAGGTTTCTTAAATATTCTAATCGAAATATGTATATTTTTGAAAAAATAAAAAGTAACAAAAATGTTCTATGTTAAACGTATATAGGGTTTAAGGTTCCCTCCCTTGAAATATGCTGAATTTAAATACCAAGTTTGGTGTTTAAGCGACAGAAACCGTACGCGCGCGCCTATATATATATACACACACACACACACACACACACACACAAATTTTCATTCTGAAACTGCTTCTTTTAATTCAGTGAAATCTAGGCATCAAATTTATTGGTGGAATGTAATATTTTCTGCACTTGAATAGAAAAGCAGGACAAATAAATAAATTAATCTAGAACTTGGAATATAAACTCAAAGTTCCAAATAGCGTGTTGAGTCTTAACAGATACTATATTAAGAGAAGAACAAGAAGGAATTGAAGAAGCAGAAGAATAAGGAGAAATCGCATATCTAATTACAAGTAACTTATTTGAAGCCGCTTAGTCGGCTAATCAGGACTCAGTCTCTTGCAGTGAAAATTTCAATTGAATATTGACAGCAAATTCAGATTGTGGGAACATCAGCAGCTTGAACAATTGCCCTGTATGTCCACTGCCCTACAACATTTGTCACTTAAGTTTAGTGCACTAATGGTTTTAACTAAAGTCACAATGGATCACTTGACCATCCACCTCTCATTTCTGGTAAAATGAAAACGCCATGAAACTCGAGGCCTCTGCTGTTTACAACCTTGGCTTAGCCAGCATTTAGCAGTTTGTTTTATATGTGTTTTTGTCATTTTACGAGAACAGTTAATCGTTCTTTGACAGCTCCAAATTTTCACTTTCCATATCGACTTGAACTTAAAAATCAATATATGTATATAAGTTCGCATTATGTTTAGGATTGCATAGTCAAATTCGAACAGGAACTCTCGGCATCTCTCGTTGGTACCAGAAAGGTAAAACATCGGCATGTAAAGCCGAAGATTCGTGATACCAAACCCGTCGTGACAATGACTTTTTCAATTCTGATTCCAATTTACAACTTGAAATTTAAGACAGCGAGTATCAAAATTGGCATCTCATTATTAAAAGGCGGATTCCTATGCACTAATGCTATGAATATATACTTCCATTTATGCTGTAAAAATGTTGATAATATACTTCAAGAATTAAATCGCCCTCCGTGGTATAATAATTACCATGCTAGCTTCATATACTTAGGTCGCGGGTTCAAACCCGGCAGAGGACGATGGATTTTATCGGGCATAAAAATCCTTAGCATGGCTTCCTTCGGAAGGGAAGTGGTCCTGTGTCGAAGGTTTACGGCACGTAAAAGAACCTCAAACCTGATAGAGAGGCCTCTGAGCAAAATTAAGCGGTCTTTCACACCCAATATAGAATGGGTCGCGGAAAACCAATTCAGTTAAAGAGCGTATATAAATAAAACGTCATTTCATTTCAAGAATTTGGAAATATGCACCAAAAGTGTGGTTAACCAATGAAATTCACAATTGCCTCATAGATTTTTTTTTGAACCAATGAAATTGATAAAGTGTCGCAGTGTTGCACTTTTACTGACTTTTAGCTTATAATAAGCCTGTTTGCGTGATTGTCATTAATCCAAAATCAATTATTGAAATATCATTCATCAATCACTAAATTATTCTCTTAATTTTTTGGCATAAATGTTTTCTTCCTGTCACTTAAACTGTTTTTATAGAAAGACGACGACCTCTACACGTCATATGAAGTTATATTGCAGAGACTATATCACTTGCAGAATACGAAATGCTTGTTTTTCAGATTCACCAAGGAACAAACGTTGACGATTCTAAAGTTCTTCTAATTGTTTCTAAAAGGTTAGTTTTTAAAAGAATTAGGAAAAGTAGTAAGTATGCAATTATGCAGGAAAACCTGCTCTACTCATTGCTTTTCGATCTCCCATTATTCAGAACACAGGCAATACAGGGCGAGTATTAGAAATAGAGTACGCTATTATGAGAGACATTTTAATAAAATAATAATAGAATATTCGTATTCGATAAGCCAGTTAGAAGAAGATAATATTTGGAAAAGTTGTTTAGATTATCAAAAACAAAACAACAAAAACAAGCATTTGAATCATGAATGTAGCAGAGCAGAATTAATGAGCTTTTAGCGAAAGTTAGCCAGACAACACGTGGAATAATTTAGGGATTCTGAAAAAATGTTCCAAGAAAGTTATTGATGCAGATCGAGGTGATATATCATACCGACCAAAAAGAAATAGTTAAATAATAATAATAATAATAATAATAATAATAATAATAATAATTAAGCAATAATTAATGAAAAACCATCAGTCAAATTAATATAAATTGGTAATTTTTGGAATAGAAACAATGTAAACATTCTATTAGAAAGCCAGTACAATACTAAATATCTGTTTTAAGTTTGAGCTATATTAATGAATAGATAAATAGCGACATAATTTAAGACCTGTTTCTCGGCAAGGCTATATAGATAGGCAAAATTTAATTTTTCCGCAGCGTGTGACTGTTAAACATCCGACTGAGTGACAGTTAGGTGCCTCCTCAATCCCTCAGGCTTAAAGTCCATTGGAGCAGGCTCCTAACGCTACCCTTGGGCCAATAAGAAAATAATTTAAATATAACCAAAAGTGTTCGCCAATCATAGCCTAGTATCAGTTTTTAACTGGCGAGATTAGCGTGGGTAGCAGACAATATAAATAGAATTTTCGTCCAAGTTCGGGGAATAGTACAAGCACTAAAATAGGACTAGTATGTCGTAACTTGCGCAAATTCCACGTCGTTTCTAATCAATTTTGTACCGTTAAGAATGTGATGCACTTGAGAGTAAAGTCAGGCGCGAATAAGTCTAACTACAATTAAGTCAAATATTAGGTAAGTGTAAGGTTCGTGTAAAACAACGCCAAAAGGACACAGATTTTAAATTAATCTTCGCTGCGAACCATATAATTATCTGCTATTTAATGTTCGCCTTACAACAACCAGAAGTTCCCATGCGCAAGTAGTTAGCTAGCCGGAGAACAGGACATCAGCGATGAGATTCGACTCTGAGATCAGGCAATCCTGAATCTGCAACGATCTTCAACTCGACAAAGAATGGAGAACCAAAACGAGGTGTTCACCGCTAATCATCCACCACAGACGTGCAACCTCAAGGCTTGAAAATAGGCCAAAAAATATTTGAAACATTCTATTGTACGCTGATAAGATGATTTATAACAATTCAGTACATTACTTTATTCAAAAATGTAAAAATTACTCGTAGAATATCGAAATATCAGAAGAAAAGACAAAGTAATTGAACTCCTTTAATAACAATTATTTATATTGTGAAGGTAAGTAATAAGGATAAAGAAATAGGAAATTAAGGAGATTTCAAAGAATTTGTAGAACAATGCATAATACCTCAATAAATAAAAAAATCTGATGTGTTCCATTCACATGACTTTCTCTACATCTCTGGAACAAATTATTGTTAAAAAGCTTATGCTTCTATTTACTTCATGCTAATCGAAGTAGTCTTATTACTTCCTTATTTGTAAATAGAAGCGGAATAAGGGAGTAGCATAGATTAAAATGATAGTCAAAAAGTGATAGTTACTATGTGACTGAAGTTCCGTTGTTTGTATAGACAGGAGTTGACAAATTCCTGCATGAGAAATGTATAAGTTTTTCAAAGCAGAAACAAAAAACAAAGAATATCTTAAAAAAGATGAATTCCACGAAGAAAATGTATATAACATAAATTGTGTGTTTTAATGTGCTCTACATTTTTTGTGTGGTATATTTTTGTTCATCTCTTATGGTTTAACAGTTATGCAAAATTCCGTAAAATCCATCCAGAATAAAGTAGTCTTCAGAGACTATTCCCAGAAAATTCAAAATATATGTTTTATTTGTGAGGTAAATATCTTTAATATACGAAGTTTTAATAAAAATCGTTAGAGCCATTTTTGAGAAAATCAAAATGTTCGAAGGGATGTAAGGGACAGTTTGGGGTGGGGTAGGGATTTTTCTCAAAAGCTTCGTGTCGCATCCCTGGAAGATATTAAATTTAAATACCAAGTTTGGTATTTTATCGAGTTTTCGTTTTTGAGTTATCGTGTTCACAGACACACTGACACACGGACACACACACATGGATCTTTTTCTGAAAATGCTGTTTTTGGATACAGGGGACCCTAAAACTTATATTTTCAGTGAAATCTCGGTATCGAATTTTGGGTGGAGTGCAATACACTATGTACATAATACGTGTAGAGAAAGTAAAAAGCCGAAAAATAGTAAAATTTTATAAAACTAATGGCCATTCCTATATTATTTTATGAATGTAAAATTTGAGAACCTACACAAATGACATAAGAAAAATGCAAAGTTTTGAGGTGAATTTTTTTAGAAAAATGAAAGTACAAGAGAAGGCAGTATTAGGATGAATAAATAAGAAATAAATTAAAGTAGAAGCTGTAACCAAGAATGAATAGGTTCATAACAATTGGTACGAACATGTTAGGAGGTTGGAAGATATGACACTCCCAAAATTAGCTTTTCAATATGACCCTAAAGGAAACAGAGACGTGTAATGGCCGAGAAGGAGACGAAAGAAGACACAGGAAGCAGCATAATCCATGAAGTGGAGAAGAAGAGGAAAATATTATTGATAAGCAACAACTGAGGACAAAAATTAGTGAAACAAAATCATTGATATTTTACAAAATCATAAAGACGGAATAAGAAACGAAAGGTACGAAGAAGTTTGTAATAAAATGGAAAGGGTAGCAACAGCACGGTTTAGGTTAAGGGTATAGGAACTTTGGGAATTCCGAGGGATGTGCCGGATATGTAGGGAGGGATATTGAAGATGAAACCACATTCTCATGGTGTGTAAAGAAACAAGGGAAAGATCTATCGGAAAGAAACGCCCTGAAAAGATTAACATTTTTAAAATAAAAGCTGAATTATTCCATTTATATGACTTTCACTACCTGTTCGGCAAACAAATTATTTTTATAAAATAGTTTTATTACTTGTTTCCTTGAAAGCAGAAAGGAAATGAGGAAATATAGTCTAAAGTTGTCGCTTTGAGAAGGTATTGAAATTCAGCTCCATTTTCATGACCAGGAGTAAAACAAAAGGAAATGAACGACGACCACCCATTTGAGAAAACTAAGTAACAAGTATTAAGTTAAAAATAACAAATAATACCTCAAAATGGGTTAACTCCACAAAAAATGTATTCGAGATAAGTTGTATGCTTTAACGAGATCTATATTTTTTGTGTAGTACGATTTTTTCTTTTACGATTTGCCGTATATGTAAAAGTCCTCTATAATTAACAGGAATTCACAGTCTATTCCTAAAATGGGTTATGCTTAAATATAGTTTTAATTGTGTCATTTATATAACCCCCTTTAACATGCAAAGATATGGGGGTTTTCCTTTAGAAAGAACTTGTTGGCTCTAGGTTCTGTTTAACGTTGGGTTGTTTAACCATTTTATTTCTTCAAACCATACACATGCACTCCCACATATATACTTCGAGATTCTGTGGAAATAGGGAATGATTCTGACTGAAGTAAAATTCCTCGACTCAGCCAGGAATTGAATCCGGTACCCTCGGTTGATTCAATAACATGACCTTCTCTCTCTGGTCTGCAAACTATTCATACAAAAGGTTTTTACTTTCTCTAGCCCCTTATGTACAATACAGAAGGTATTGTAATGCATTCAAAAATTCGATATGAGTACTGCGCGTCGTTGGGCGAGTAAGTTTAAAGATGTTGAGGTGGGAACGTCTGACTTGCGTGACAAACAAAGAGTTGGACGTCCTGAGACAGCAACCACCGAGATTCACAAGCAAAATGTTGACAGATTCATTACGATCGTCATATCACTCACAGAGAAATTGCAAGCACAACAGACATTTCACAAGAATATGTGGGTCACAGGATCTCCAAGTCTTTGTTTGTAAGCAAGTCAGATGTTGTCACCTCAACATCTTTAAACTTACTCGCCCAACGACGCGCAGTACTCACATCAACACAATCACCATAAACTGCTTTCATTCTCTGATGAATCTCCTTGGGATGACACCTTCTGCTGTCAAGAATTGAATGACTGCACGTTGCTTAAATCGCACTGACCGACCATCTGCTCAGGGTTCCATACTTTACACTGTAACAACACAACCGTTCAATGCTAAGACTTCCCGCCAACTGGAGCTACAGAGAAGAGACTACAGAATAAGTCAGTATCTGCTGCATACCAATGCTGCCATCTGTCGAAGAGTTACTAAGGTGGAGCCATTAATTTTCGTTTAACCCTCGTATAAAAAGGACGGAGGGATGAGGAGAGAGCTTACAACTGGCGGCCGGATCCATGAATGACGCACAGCAATGCTAGGGTCCCTATGGTTTCCAGATTTAATCCTCCTAGTATCTAGTCTGATAGGTAGACCGGAGCCCCCGTCCCACAAAGGCTCCAGCGCCCCCGGCAGCCAGGCGAGATCAGGGAAGGGAGATAACTACTTTGTGCACCCTTTTCACCTGTCACGCTGCACTGAGCACCATCGCCGACATTTCCAATCTCGAAAGAAACGGGATGTAGAATGAATGAAATGAAATGGAAACGACATGCATGAGTAGAAAATCAGAGGATGAAAGAAATGTAACCAGAATTCGTCTGGTCACCAGGGAAACCACAGAAAAAGTTTTTGTGTCAGGGATGCTGGCCATGGGAAGCGAACCCATGACCTCCGAATGCTACACTCGAAACCACCTGAGTCATTCCGCTCGGTGCGTACCCCATAAGACTGTCTCCTTTCATCGGGGTCCTATTTTATAGCCGCCTGCCATAAGCTACGTATTGGCTCAGAACACAATTTATACCTAGTTAAGAAACAAATAAAGATCGTTTAATACAGTCCTACAACACCTTCTCTACCTACTATATACATTGCAGATACGTGCAGAGATGATAATAAATAAAATACTTTATATCGGTTTTATGCATCAAGTTTAGGGCAATTTTTGTGGAATTGTGAAGGAAATGGAGATGGAAGTAGAGAGAAGTTGAAAATGTATGTGATTAAGACTGTAGCATGAAGACAGAACTTACAGATACAACTTAGAAAATAATATTATATATTGAGGAATAAGTGGCAGGACCAATACAAGTAGACTCCAAATATGTAAATTACTTGCGACAAATTTCTAAATAAAGAAAGAGAAAAATCTGATGTTCTCCATCTTTACCTGTTCTGTAAACGCATTATTTTTACCCGGGATAAAAGGACTATACCAGTCTAAAGCGACAATAAATTATTTTAAAAACTGGTTGCCATGTGGTTGAAATCTGTTTCCTGGCATTGCCAGGAGCTGACAAATTCCAGTATGAGAAAAGTTTTAAATATTTTAAAACTGAAATCTATAACAAGGAATGTCTAAGAAAATAGTAACCTCACGAAAAAGTATTTATGACATAAATTGTGTGTTTTAATAAGATCTATTTTTTTCTTTCGTAGTACGTTTTTGTATCTCTTACGGTTTGCCAGTTTTGCAAAATTCAGCACAATTCATCCACAATGAAGAGCTCTTCAGAGGCTATTCCCAAAATATTCAACATTTTTTTAGTGGAAATATCTTTAATATGCGGTATTTTAATCAAAATCTTAGAAGCCATTTATGAGAAAATCGAAAATTTCGAAATTGTTTCCATGTAAAGGGTAGTTTTGGATGGGGGATATTTTCTCCAAAATCTTCGTTTCGCAACCTTAAAAGATACTAAAATTAAATACCGTGTTTTGTAGTTTACCTAATTTTTGTTTTTGAGTTATTGTGTTCACATACACAAGGATGGCCGCGCCGTGGAGGAGTGGTAAGACCATTTGCCTCTCACCTAGACGGCCCGGGTTCGATCCCAAGTGATCGCATGTGAGATTTGTGGTGGACAAAGCGGCGCAGGGGCGGGTTCTCTCCGGGTTATATGGATTCCCCCGCCTTCTCATTCCACCGGGGCTCCATTTTCATATATCATCAGTGTCATCGCCTGCGGTGCCAGAGCAGTGTAAGCGGGGCGTTAAATACTACAACAAATGCACAGGGATAAAATAGACATTTTCTATTTTTTTTTTGTACAGGGGACCCAGAAGTGTATTTCCGGTGAAATCTCGGTATCGAATTTTTGTTTGCAGTGCAATACCTCGTACCATGTATGTACTATGTAGAGAAAGTAAAAATTATCCATATCAATATTCTAAGCATGGCACTTACGGATACCTAGCTATGGAAACAGAACAAATCCCTCTTCTTGTCAAGGTGGATGTATGTATCTTTAGATTTAAGCCATTGTTACAAACAGTGGGTCTCGAAGGCGGGACTCATGAATCCATCTGGCACCTCGATCCTCCCCTATCACGCGCAGTGTGATTCTCGCTGGAAGTGTCAGATGTAACCGTAGGATTTATAATGTGTAGGGTTGGCTGATGACCTCGATGATCCCTATCTCTCGCGATGATGTGGCAACTAGGCTACTGGGAGTTGTGATTGAATAGCTAGGAAGGAAGAAATAAGCGCTACAGTGTGCTCAATTAGTACCGCAATGAAGTGACAAGCTTGCCATTCACATGTTGTTGCTCCTTTATGTATCTATTTATGAGGTTTAATAATAAGAATTTTATCTACAGAATTTGCTGATTTCGCTGTTTTGCATTTATTAGCGTTGGGGACTAATTTTGAATATAATTTAAAGAAAAGTATTGCTTTATCTACATTATGACAATCGTGTTCATGTTTAGGCTTTACCCAACATACCACAATGAGCTATAATTGATTTATTAGTTATTACTTTCTCTAGCACATTTGTACAATGTACAGAGCACAGAAGGTATTGTATGCCACCCAAAAATTCGAATTCGAGATTCTACCGGAAGTATATATTTTGAGATCCCCTGAATAATAAAAAAAAAAAGAATTTAGAAAAATATCAGTGCGTGTGTGTCTGTCTGTCTGTATATATGTATAGATTAGTAAGGTATAGACAGATACTTCATTTCACTGTTTAGGGCATGGCCCGGTGGTAGCGCTGTCAATGCAATAATGCAAATTACCATATAATTAAAATAAATAAATAATGTGGGTAATATAACACCCTGTCACAATGAACATATAGTACATCATAGATGCTACCAAAGTAATAATAATAGTAATAGTAATACAATATTAAAAGTTTTATAATA
Organism: Hymenopus coronatus; assembly: GCA_030762935.1. NCBI lineage: Eukaryota > Metazoa > Arthropoda > Insecta > Mantodea > Hymenopodidae > Hymenopus > Hymenopus coronatus. Next base: position 78,668,497 of record CM060892.1, on the reverse strand, counting down.
CTAGAAATAACATAATCTACTATCCCGACTATAAATTACTCTTCTAGAGTCTGTTTTTAAAACCATTTACACTGAGTAACTCGGCAAGTATTTTGTGACATTACTTAATTGTTTTATTTGCAAATGAAAATTTACCTATGTCAGTTCCCTGTTCCCTATTTGTTATTTTTTTCGAGTAATCATTTCTTCCATAGTATAACGACTTTAATAATTGCTTGGATATATCTTTCAATGCAGATTCCCCCTATAGGCTCTAAAATTTGATTATGGCGCTGCTCGTCATCTAGGTTTTTATAGTGTTTCCCAGAAAGTAGCAGCGCAAATATGAATGTGAATCTGTGGACAACATAATGCAAAAAATCTGATGTGTTCCATTCACATGACTTTCTCTATATCTCTGCAAATTATTATTGTTAATAAGCTTATCTGTTATATATTTCATGCTAATTGAGAAAAATCTGATGTGTACCATTCACATGACTTTCTCTATATCTCAGCAACAAATTATTCTTAAAAATCTTATACCTTTATTTACTTTATGCTCATCAGAAAAACTTAGCAGAAACAGTCTTATTATTTGCTTCCTTATAAGTAGAAGCGAAATAAGGGGCTACCATTGGTTAAAGTGATAGTCAAAAGCTGGTCGCTTTGTCAAAGAAGTTCCTTTGTTTGTATGGATAGGAGTTGACAAGTTCCTGTATGAGAAAAAATACATTTTTCATAGCAGAAACTAAAAATAAGGAATGTCTCAAAAACGATGAACTCCACGAAAAAATGCGTATAACATAAATTGTGTGTTTTAAGGTACTCTACATGTTTTGTGTAGTAAGTTTTTGTCCAGTTTAGCAGTTATTCAAAATTCAGTAAAATTCATCCAGAATAAACTACTTTTCAGAGGCTATTCCCAGAAAATTCAAGATATATATTTTATTTGTCAGGTAAATATCTTTAATATACGACATTTTAATCAAAATAGTTACAGCCATTTTTTTAGAAAATCAAAATTTTCGAAAAAAGTTCCATGTAAAGGGTAGTTTGGGGTGGGGGGATTTTTCTCAAAATCTTCTTGTCGCATCCCTGGAAGATACTAAACTTAAATACCAAGTTTGGTATTTTACCAACTTTTCGTTTTTGAGTTATCGTGTTCACGGACTCACGGATACACGGACACACATGGACCTTTTTCTGAAAATACTTTTTTTTGGATACAGGGGACCCTAAAACATATATTTCCGGTGTAATCTCGGTATCAAATTTTTTGATGGAGTGCAATACATTCTCTATACACTATGTACATAGTGAGTATAGAGAAGGTAAAATGAAGTCCGTAATATATCAAACTTGGCATTTAAGCTCAGTATTTCCAAAGGATGTGACGCAAAGATTTTCAAGAAAATCCCACCACACCTAACTGTCGTTTACATGCAAAACTTTTCGAAAAGTTTGATTTACTCAAAAATGGCTTTAACCATTTATATTAAAATACCGTATAATACAGATATTTACGTGAAAATCAGATGTATATCTAGAATTTCTTAAAAATAACCTCGGAAATCCTCTTAATTCTGAATGACCATTTATATAAGAGTTGGACAAAAACTTACTACATAAAAATGCAGATCTCGTCAAAACACACTATGTCATTTACATTTTTGTTTAACATATATTCCTTATTATTAGTTTCAATTTTAAAATATTTATACTTTTCTCAGACAGGAAATAGTCCGTGTCGCATCCTTGAAGATATTAAGCGTAAATATTAAGTTTGTTATTTAACCGACATTTCGTTTTTAAATCATACTTTTCACAGACAAAAAAAAAAAAAAAAAAAAAAAAAAAACAACCCTGTGCGGACTTTTTCTAAAAGTCTGATGTGCTACGTTGACATAGATTTCTCTATCTATGCTCAACTATTCTTACAAAGCTTATTCTTCGATTACTTCACCTTACCAAGATAAAGATTAGCAGAGACGGTGTTCTTACTTAGTATTTCCTGGTACAAGAGAAGGAAGGAAACATAAAAAGCAAAAACAATAGACTTTTAAAAACCGTCCGCACTGTGATGGTTTAGAAATGCCGTTCTCACTGCTTGATCAGGGGAAAGAGAATCGAATAACGCTTCTCATATGAGAAAAATTGTAGGTGTTGCAAAATGAAACCTAACAAGAATATCTAAGAAATGGTTAACTCACAAAAAAATTGATTTATATTTTTTGTAAGTAACTTTCTGTATATCTCATAGTTTGCCAGTTATGCAAAAATCATCCAGAATGAAGAGGTCTTCAGATGCAAGATATATATTATTTGTGATAAAATATCTTAAACCTGAGATACTTCAATCTAAATTGCTAGTCAGTTTTGAGAAAATAAAATATTATTATTAAATCTTCGTATGGTGTCTTTGAAAATACTTGAGCTAAAAAACCCAGCTAGTATTTAACGGACTTTTCATTTTTGAGTTATGCTGTTCACATACACACACAGGGACATGTACAGGGACATGACATTTTTTTAATTCTTTTTTTTTATCCAGGAGACTCAAAACATGTATTTATAATGTAATCTCGTATCGTATTTTTGTCTGAAATGCACAATTTTTGTAGGTACCTACTATACACATTGTGTGTACATGTTAGAGAAGGTAAATGTGTTTTTATGCACGTGCCCTCAAAACGTGCACTTCCAGTGATATCTCGGTATAGAATTTTTGGGAGGAATCCAATAATATCTTTACCTACTATGCACATTGTACGAGTTAGAAAAGGTAACACGTTTTCTGGAACTCTTTGAAATTATTTTTGGAAAATTAGTAATAAATAATAGGAATTTTATTTTGACTTTGACACTTTTGGACTTTAAGGACACCACGAAGTGATTGTACTTCTGCTATATCCAAGTATTGTAAAAACTTTATTTTCAAGATTTTTAAACAAAATGCAATTTGGAGGTTCAAGAGAGAAAGTATTTCTTCATTTATTAAATGTAAAATATTTACCATAAATTTTCAAGTTTTTATGAAAAGTAGCGGCACATTAAGTTTTCTAACAAAAATATTGGAAACTTAAACTTATAGTATATTTTTCTTTCAAAGTTAAAATTGTACAGTCACTCAATAGATAATTTGAGGTTTTGAATGCAATTAATGTTTGTTACTATAAAAAATGAGAAGGAGGAAAATTTGCTTATCTAATGCCATAAATAACCTATTTTTTTTACGTTATTAATCTTTTTCTCAGTAAACATATAATTCATTAAAGCAAATGAGTTCAGCAGTTATAACAGGTAATGACACTTGTACAGTAAAAATGTCACGTAAATATCTTTAATAGTTTTCTCAAGAAGGTACCTGAATGGTTAAGAAATGAAATTTAGTTTGAAGTTGAAAGTGCAATTTTTGTTCACACTAAACGTGCCAGCTCCATATTCATCATTGATATTATTTGCACTTCCTCTTCCTAGTGCTAGCTTATCATATATTATTTAATCTGCTTTTTGCCTCTGAGAATTGACACATGTTGTTTGTTAAAAATGCTGTCTTCATATTTGCACAAATTTTGATGCCCATTTTTTGCATAACTTTTAGCCCAAATGTATATAAATGAGCAATTTAAAGGGCCTATTACTCATGTGACATAAATGTTATATATACCAAAAGTGTACAATTCTTACTTTATGGCAATATAACACTCAATAATAATACATTTTGTTATAATTATTATGAATTACTTCAAGAAGATATTTATATTATAAATACAAAGTCTTTATGTTTTCATATCTTTCTGTATCAAAATAATTTTTTTCTCCACTCGTGTCTATCCAACCATTCCATATCATCCAGTACTCTTACTCTCATTCCAGTTCTATTTCCCCAATCCATGAGTTTCAAGAGCTTTCTGTTCTTCTTCTTCCGAATGGACTTCATTCCAACGCCTTTCTCGGTTACCTACCTTCATTCATTCTTCTGACATGCCGTACCAACTCAGTTGGTTGTATCTTACATACTGTAATGCTGAATTCTTATTGTTCATTTTTCTCTCTTTTGACATTCTCTTATTTTTCCAATTTAGAACATCTTGCTGACCTTCTTAAGAACTCAGTTTCCACCGATATAAGGTTTTATTCTAAGGTTTTGTTAAATTTCATGTTCTAGCTTCATATGCATCAGTTTATAGAGCCTCGGTAATTCTAGCAAATCGGGCCTGAAGCTAACTCGAACTACAAAAGCTCGGGATTATACGAAAATATCACTAAATCAGTGGGTAAATTTTGAAAAAAAATGTTTGATGAGCACAATAATTTCTAAACACGTCTGTTACTGCTGCAAATGTGTTTTTACTTAAGCGCATGTTAATTACCAATGTCGCTAAGAAGGGACGCCATAGTAATACACTATTTTTTCTGAAAGGGCGGTATTCATAGTGCAAATGATTGACACGTGGTTCCAATTAGTGAAGGGTTGACAAAGAGAGAGCAAGCGCATTCCTCCAAACCTACCGAACCTGTCAATTTGTAATGGAAAGCATTGGCAGTTTGAAGCCAAGGCTATTTCGGTGCATAATGAACGAAAACCCTAAGGGGGACATTTTTACCAGTATTGTATATGGAAAATTCAAAGAAAATTCAAAAGTAACACATTCGGAAGTACAAAAATGCTTAGGCTTTCACGGCCGGCGTTGTCAACTTGATTATAAATGGTAGCCGGTCTTGTAGGTCGTGGTCCAAATAGTTTACTTACTGACGTTTTACCAAAATCTGCGTCCGGCATCTCCAGGGAACAATGATTGAGTAGCGCCCCAGTCTTGGACTCCGGAGCTGATCTAATAGCTTTGTTCCCTGAAGATGCCTGACGCAGATTTCGGCGAAACGTCCATAATTGTGTCATTCGGACCACGGCCTTCAAGCCCTGCTACCATTTATAATCAAGTTGATATTCGGAAGAGCTTAGAAAGTATGCGGACAATGTATAAACATGGGATTTTACTGGAGTTTGATGTAACCTTTTAATTATTTTAAGACATCTCGAAGTACACGGAACCTCGAAATACCGGGGCTCTACTGTACTTTTCACTATTGTAATACCCATTTGTAATTTACTTTCCTTACTTATATGTTCTGTTCCGCGGGTTATTACGAATTAGCATTGATGTTTGCAGCAGAAGTAGACGGCTGGCGGTGTTGTGAAGATAACCCCATATTGTTGAACCATGTATAGGCTGCAGATGTGAAGATAGCTGTAAAGTGTAGAATTGTAAGAGGGTCCTTTTTATCAACCTCTGATAGGCTATAAATAAAATACAAGTTCATAGAAAACAGTTAATTTGTTACTAAAAGTTTTGCACACTTATGGGTTACTTTTCAACATAATCACCGAAAAGATTGAGACATTTATTATACCTGTGCTCAAGCTTTGCAATACTCGCTTCAAAAAATGTTGCCGCCAATGTTTTCAAATGAGCATTGACGTTGTTTTAAAGATCTTCGTACTTTACGACGTTTGTGTAGAGCCATTCAAAACAAACGAAGAGGAATGCTGACTTCAGGAATGTTGATCCATAACAACGCTCGTCCACACACTGCTGGCACAACCCAGCGGCTCCTTGAACAATTTCAATGGGACATTTTCGACATCCGCCGTACAGTCCTGATCTGGCAGCACTTTCAAATCAACGAAGATCTTCAAAACAACGTCAATGCTCATTTGAAATCATTGGCGGCAACATTTTTTTTTGAAGCGGGTATTGCAAAGCTTGTGCACAGGTACGATAAATATCTCAAATCTTTTCGGTGATTATGTTGAAAAGTAACCATAAGTGTACAAAGCTTTTAGTAATAAAATAATTGTTTTCTATGAACTGATCTTTTATTTATAGCCTATCGCAGGTTGGAAAAAAACGGCCCTCGTAGATAGTGGTACGTTTTGAGGCACGGTTGGTAGCAATGATTGGCTATAACAGTTTTGGGAAATTAGCTTTGTATTAAACTCCGTTCTTTGTGATTGTTAAGTTGGTGCGCCTGCTATGTAAGTCTGACTCATGTAAAACTTCACTTTATTTACGCCCTGGATATTCTGATGAATACAGAATAATATGACTAACTGCTAACCATTGGATACGAGTTTTCTTATCCCGTTGCTTGATCTATTGGAATACGGAGAGAAGAAAAGAAATAGTAATTGGTTTAAGAATTGTCATTATTCTGCGTCCCCCTTTATGATGCGGATATTTTCTAATAATTTCACACGCCACATAGGCAAATACAATAAATTATACACTTACAAATTCAATCTATTCTAGATTCAAATAAGACAGCTTTTTATGATCTCGATTGGCGAGATTCTTTAGTACATTCAAAAATATGTCTCCTTTGAGATGCTCTATCTCTGAAAGTACAGACAAATTATCTTACATACCATAAAGAAGAGCAACGCTGTTTACATCTACTGTATTTTTCTCGCCACTATGAGCTAACAAAGTTTTAAAGATTATATTGATCTACATGAAATACATAGCATATTACAAACCATTTCAAACACACATATACTCGATATTTTACAATTATGATATATTAAAGCCTTGTGTAAAGAAATATTCTTTCTTTTATTTTATTTACAATATTTACAATATTTTATTATTACTGGTGTCGTAGTTTTAAATCTCGCAAACTTCCGGTTTTTCAAATTAATAATAATATTTTCTTGGCTGTTCCTTTTATACCCATATTTATTATAATTGTATGCTATATAGATATTCTTTATATTTTACCACTATGTTTTGCTTACAGTTTTATATGTGGCATATATTATAGCATCATTATGTAATAACGCTGCTGTGAAACGAACAATTTAGATTTATATTCTGTTGGCAATGACGTCACATGGCATTTCTTGCTAGCATACATTTTCTTACTTTTCATGATAAAACTTTTTATGGTAATTATTTTTGTGTGTTTTAGTGCAATGATTAATTACTAACATTAAGTTATGAGTTATGACTAATTACAGCTTCATGTTATAATTTTAGATATTTAGCATGAAGTGGTACCGCGGTAACATTTGCAACTCGCATCCGGGAGCTCCCAAATTGAATCCCCGGCAAATGCTCACTCTGGTCTGTGGGCTTTTCCGTGGTTTTTTATGGGTCAGAGAACGAATGTTGCGGTGGTATCTCCTCCACCAGTATTCCTTTCTGTTATTTCATCTTCATTCCGTTTCCTCTCATCTTTCCTGTGTATCCAGGTCCGCGGTGTATGACAATGAGAGCAGATGGCGCGGATGCATATTCAACGGAAAGATTTCTCTTCTTGAACACTGCCGGGTTGTCAGTCGCTTGAACATTCCGGCAGATCACCGGGCTTAGAAACCCCAAGGATTTGGCGTAAATCTGGTGGCCTGTCTGCCTACGGCTTTTATGGTTTCTCCATATCATCCCATCCTATTGGAAGGTGTTAGCCAAAATAGATCTACAATAGGTCTCAGTGCGTGAGGTGTTTCCCTCCGTTATCTAGCTATAAAAATTTCAATAGCTGATATATTCCATTCACATGCTTTTTTTAGCTGTTACGTAAACAAGCGTAACTTACCAAAGATTGCTCTTTTATAAACATCATGCTAATCGACATAAATATTAGTAGAATTAATCTTATTGCTTGCTTCTTTGCAAGCTGAAGATAAACAAGGGGATACCCCAGGCTATAGGGATAATCAAATCTTTTAAAACTCGGTCGCTATATGAAATAATTGAAATTCGGCTGCCTTTGCTTATTAAGAATAAACAAAAGAGAGACGAAAAGAAATATGGATTCACATTTGAGAGACATTTAAGTAGTTTAAAACTGAAACCAGTAAAATGAAATATCTCGGAAACGATTAATTCTACAAAAAAAAAAAAAAAAAAAAAAATGCACATGACCTAGATTCTGTAGATTGTGTTTTAACGAGACCTTCATTTTTTGTGTAGTTACTTTTTGTCTATCTCTTACGGTTTACCAATTAAACAAAAGCTATACAAAAGTCATTCAGAAGCTATTCTTGGAAAATTCAAGTTGTACGTGTGGCTTGTCATAAAAGTATACCTATTAAGCATATGCCATTTTAATCAAAAACGTAAGAGCCATTTTTAAAAAAAAATCAAAATGTTCCATATAAAGGCTGTTGGTGGTGGCGGGATTATCAAGAAAATATTTGTGCCGCATTTTTGGAAAATTCTGAACTTAAATTCCAAGTTTGGTATTCAACCGAATTTTCGTTTCTTGAGTTATGCTGTTCAGAGACACACACACACGAACCTTTTTCTAAAATTGCTTTTTCTGGATTTAGAGAACCCTGAAACTTATATTTCTGGTGAAATCACCGTATCGAATTTTTGGGCGGAATGCTATACCTTCTTTAGCCACTATCTACATTATACATACGTGTTAGACACAGAATATTCATTTCTTTTAGCATGACCTAGAGCAAGTCCTTAGCATGACCTAATAGTATAATGTTTGAGTATTCTAACAGAATTGGGTTGGGCTGAATTCAAACCCAATTATTATACATTTGATATTCCTTGCTATGAAATTTAAAACGATTTTTGTATTTTTTGCGAAAGAATATTGACTTTAGTGGCGTTTATAAACAGGGTTTGGTTCTTTTTATTTTGATACCCGCAGTTAGTACTTCAACATTTTAGGATTTGGCACCTTTTGGAAACCATATCCACACATCACTATAAGCATATTACATTTTAAACATATTTTAGTTTCTCTACATATACATTGTGTGTAGTGTTGGAAGCTATTGCATTCCATCCAGAATTTTAATTCCGAGATATTACTGCAAATGCAAGTTTTTGGCCCTCTAATTTTTAAAAAAACTGATCTGTTCATTCACGTGACTCCTGCAAACAAACTTTTATTCAAACGATTAGTCTTTTATCTACGTCATGATAATCGAGATATACATGTCTTTTATTACTTAGTTGTTTTTAAGTAGAGGAGAAATAGGGAGATGCTTACACTAGTTTAAAGCGATATTGAAATCTTTAAAAACTGCCTGCTATATGACTGAAAATTGTTGTTGTTCTTCATGGCCAAGAGTAGAACAAAAGAAACAAAATAAAAAAATCACATTTGAGAAAACTTTTAAATATTTCAAAATTGATACCAATAACAAGAATATATTAGAAATTGTGAACTCCACAAAAGATGTATTTGACAAAAATTGTATGATGCAATGAGATCTAGATTTTTGTGTCTGAGATTCTGTCTATTTCTTACGGATTACCAGTTATATCAACACATCCTGAATGAAGAGGTCTTAATGGGCTATTTCCAGAAAATTCAATATATTTTTATTTGTCTTGAAAATATCTTTCATATATGGTATTTTAATCAGAATAGTTGGAACAATTTGGAAGAAATCGTAAATTTTGAAAAAATCTTACATATAAAGGGTAGTTTGGGGTGGAAATCTTCGTGTCGCATTCTTGGGTGATACTATCTTAAACATCAAGTTTGGTATATAACCGACTTTTCGTTTTTAAAACTCCATGTTCAAGAACACACGCACGTACACACGCGCGCGGACCTTTTACTAAAATAACGAATCTAATATGTTTATATCATTATGATACACAATACCAATGCAAAAATATTTTAAAAACCCTTATGTAAGAAAGTCCGTCGTCATGAAACAGCCAGATAGAGTGTGATACGCTGTTTCCGGTCACAAAATATGCTCGGTTTGATCCTACCCATTGGAGTAAGCTACAAGCAGTGACCTAAGAACTCAGGTAAACTTTCGGGGCTTTTCCATTTGGACAGTACCTATTTTATACACCCTGCTCCAACAAGGGCAGAAGTGGATAGACTTCCGTGCGTCAATTCTATAAGAGGATGACTACCGAAGACCTCGGTAGACCTGATATAGAGTAGACAGAAGTTGTTGGTTGTCGCCCCTCTCTCTGGTTAGTCCCGGAAGACATTGAGGCAGCACTACCCAGGCGTAACCAAACGGAATTTTATGTCCCGAGTATATAACCGGTGCCCACTCGCATCGTGATTGAAATGAGAAGTTGAGCTTCGCAGCGATACCGGATAAGATAACATTGCGGCCGCGGGAATCATGAGTTGGCCACATCAACTCCCCGTATTGGTTTGGATGATATCGTGGATAAGTGAGCTTGAGGCCGACTCTTAAGGGCTGCACTGGGATATTTTATTATTATTATTATTATTTTATCATAATCATCAACATTATCAACTTTTACAGGTTTTGGTTCTTTGGGTGCAAGGGTAAATCACAAACACATACAGCACTGGATTTTAAAAATGCGATGTTTGTCTTCCTGCAGTTTTTATGCACCTTAACATCAATTATTCATTCAGAAAACTACCAGAACATTTTCGTTTTCAGTTATTATATAGATCATAATTCTTAGTGGCAATGTAATACGTTTTTGTTTCAATTCAAATAGAATTGTTAACAGAACAATTTGGTAACGTTCCTCATAAAAATAATTGTACAAAACAACACCTACACTACACTAGGAAATATTGTATTGTATTCATCTTCTTCTTCTTGTTCCTCTGATCCAGGGATTAGGCAATGCTGCCAGTTCCGCCTTCAAAACATGTCTGATCATCGTTTTCTTGATCTTCGGGACGTTTTTTTTCCTATAGGCCTATGAATTCAACACTCTTCTTGGGATTCTCTCTCCCTGTTTTCTATTGTCATGCTGTCTTCATTAATTTCTACCGTTTATAATTTTCTCTTCCAAAGAATTTATTTCTAGCTCTTCCCTTGAAAAGTTGTCTAAAAGGTTCTTAAACTGATCTTAATAGTCTTATATTGGCAGACTGTATATCATTTTTGGCAAATTTTGTTAACATCCGTGTTTAAGATCCTTAAATAAGTTCAGGCACAGTCTTTACTTTGTAAAACTTTTTCGTGTTTCTGTTTTGTTTTAGTTTTGGGCTTCTTTATGGCACGGCATATTTATTTAACAAAGGTAATTTGTTTTAATATAATTTTCATATTTATAACTGACTGATACTTTGAAACAGTGATTTTCTATAATATATAATTAATTACAGAGTGTTTTCTAACAGAATATTTACTTGAAGGGACATTGTTTTACTTTATTTGTTTAAATATTATCATTATAATACTCACATTTGTTATTCTCTTATATTCTAGTGTCTGATTGTTTTACATATTTGATCTTCTTACTGTCCTCCGCCCCCAAAGTAATCTATACCCTATAATAGCAAATTATTTGCTGAATTCTATCTAATGTCTTTGCCGCATGTAACAGACACTTTACACCTAATATAAGGTGTATATATAATATTCTTATGTACTCCACATTACTGAATTTAGCATGCAAATTATTTATCTTTGCTTGCTTAAAACAGTAATAATAAATAAATAATAATAATTAATAATACGAAGATGTACCTTCTCTGCACAATCTTGTACGTATTTTCTAAAAGCAGTAACGTAGCATAAGAGAGCGGGCGGGTCGACATTTTTTTTTTACTCTGGTATCGAGAAAACAAAGCAAGCTGTAAATGACACTAGACGACGGCAATCCTTGCTTTATGCTTTTAGTTTTCTTTGGTACAAAATAGGTAAAAGCTTTTTTTGTTTTGGGAGCGAAACTCAGGTTTCTGACCGCACAAGTAGGGTTAAGGAAGGGAAAGTTAGAGGGTAGGGGTTTTTAACATTTGCCTGTTTTTATGAGAATGACTTGTGCAGCTATTTGTACCCCGTGCTTCACCCCTTCCCGCGCCAGTTCCCTTAACAATAGCTACTAAAAAAGAAATATACTCATCGAACGTCGATCGTACTTAGACCGCAGTTTTAATGGCATCTCAAGATCCAAGTGGCCGTGGAAGAGGACTAATATATGAATCGGAGCTAATAATGCGCCGTCTTTTGTTTCCGACTGCCTCTATTTAATGGTTGGAGAACTGAGTCGACGTCATTTCTAATGTCTTCTTGTACGACTCATACTTTCACCACCAACAGAGGGCAGAGAAAAAGCTTTATCAAGACTGTGTTATATTACATAGTGTTTTCTTTTAAGAACCAATTTTAATATCTTTCATTAAATAAGTAAGGGAGAAAAGCTTTAAAATGTATTATTCGACACTGAGCCGCTTTCTTTTTCCAGTGCTTTTGTTTTTGTTCTTTTTATCCTATTCTACTTGTCTTTCTAATATCTTGATCCAGTAATCTTACAAGTGCTTGTTTTGCTATATTTCCTCCCTCCACTATATATAGTAATTAGGGGAAGCATTGTACACCATCCAATATTTTGACTTTATGTTTTAAGGTCTCCATAACCTCAAAAAAAGCATTTTTGAAAATGTTCCGTGCATATTAGTGCGTGTTTCTAAAAACAGCATAACTAAAAAGCAAAACGTTCAAATTCGAGAGAAAATACCCCGAGTTTGAATTTTGGTTAAGAGAATTGCGTGGATAATTTTTCTCAGAGTTTTCCCTTATCCTGGGAAGAGCAATGTGGAATTACTTAAATCTCAATGGACTCCGGGCTCATATGGGCATCATTTCACCGGTTTCATTCATGGTTCAATATGACATGCCAAATTAGAGGAAAAAAAGCAAAAAGTTCATAATTCATATTAATATACTCTGATGATAATATATAACTAATAAAATTACCTCTACTTGATTACGTAACTCTTAACGTTTTTCTGACAGGTCGAAAATGTTACGAAATGTATTTTTTTCTCAAAAATAAAAAAAAAGATTTATTAAAATATCTTAAGTTTAAGATATTTTCTTGTCAACCGAAATGAGAATATCCTCTAAAGTACTCTATTTGTGAATGACTATTAGATATTAGTAAACCGTAAGAGATAGACAAAAGCTTAGTACACAAACAATATAGATTTCGTTAAAGCACACCATTTAATTCAAGAAACATGTTTTGTAAACTTAACCATTTGATAACATTTATTGTTATTTGGTTTGAATTTCAAAACCTTGGGAAATCGTTACTCACTTTTCTTAATTACTTTCTTTTCTTCTTTCTTTTTCTTTCTCTTTTAGTTTGCGAAGATAACGGAATTTCAAAATCACTACATAACCACCCGCTCTTAAAATAATTTACTATTTCTGTTGTATTAAACTAAGCCCATTGTATCTAAAATGAAATAAAGAATAAGGAAACTTCTGCATAGTTTCCCGCAATTAATGTGAAGTAGCTACAAGGATGAGCCTTGTAGGTGTAGTTTTACAAGGATAAGGAGAAAAAGTCACGCGAGTGCAATACATCAATAGCTTAATTTAACGTAAGCTATAGATAACGGTAAATGAACAAAGTAATTGAAATAATGCTTAAATGTCACGAATTTGTAGCAGTTGGGCATATTAGCAATTGGGCACAAGGCAATAATAGAGGTAATTGCTCACATGGATCATGCAACTAGCAAAACCGGTTTCAGGCACTGGGATTAAGGGAGGCATATAAGTGTACTCATGGTCAAGTTTATTCTTTTATTGAAAAATGTCTTTAAATACACATAGCTGGCTAAGAATATCTTAAAGTATACCTATGTTCCTGGGGCACACCAAGTGGAAGCTGATCTCTTATCGCACTCCAAAAATGTATTTTATTTTCTCTGCACGTAAAATGTACATATTGTATAGAGAAGGTATTGTGTTGTACACAAAAATTCGATACCGAGATTTCACCGGAAACATATGTTTTGGATCCCTTTGAATCCAAAAAAAAGAAAAGATTTTTTCAAAAAAAGGTGAGTGTGTGTGAGTATGTGTGTGTGACATCATAGCTAAAAAACAAAAAGATCTTTATTCTGGATGAATTTTGCGGAATTTTGCAAAACTGGTAAACCGTAAGAGATAGACAAAAAATGTAGAGCTCGTTAAAACACAATTTATGTATATACATTTTTTCGTGGAGTTGAATGCTTTGATATACCTATTCCTTGTTATTAGTTTTAGCTTTTAAATACGGAAACTTGTCAACACCTGACCACGCAAAGAATCGGATTTCTATACCATAGCAACCACATTTTAAAGCATTTGACTGTCGGTTTAGCCTAGTGTATCCCCTTATTTTCCTTCTACCTGTATGGAACTTAGTAATAAAACCATTCTTCTAATGTTTATCTCGATTAGCAAGAGGTAGGTGAAAACTAAGCGTACTAACAATAATTTGTTACAGAGGTAGAGAAAGGCATGTGAATAAAGCATATCAGATGTTTTTAATTGACTTTCTTCGTTTTTTCCCCTCCTAGCAGAGCTCTATTCTGTCGAAAAAAAAATCTTCGGTACTCTGCTTCATCCTTCAAGGCCTTAACTAGCGCGAGTATGTTAGGATCTTTGCACGATTTTATTGAACTAGTGGTTCCATCCTTCAACAGCATTGTTGATGTTTGTCTTCTCAATATAAGGAAAAACCTCGGAAGAAACGTGATCCAGGAACTCATCCTACCCTGAATTCAAACTCGAGTCTTAAGTATGAGGCAGGTACGCTAACCTCGCCTACACCATGCAGGACAGCTACTGTCTTATTTTGAATGCTTTATCCCTAGGATTATCATCTGACCACTGGTGCAGTTTTCTACACGAAGTTCATATCTTCACAGCAAGTTGTGAGATAACGAGGTGTAGCTCATTCACTGTTGTTCACACTTGAGTGTTAATTGAAGGAGGATCATAGAATATCTTATAAAAGCAACGGCTATTTTGTAAAAAAGTGTTGATTTAAAAACTGAAACTAGCACACTCATTTTTGTTTATAACTAATTTATCACAGGGAAAGAAACTTATGATTCACTGTATTGAGCATAAATACTGAATAATACGGCGACGCGTACTTACATTTTCAGGAGAAAATTTAAGAAAACTAAAATCGTGTAATAATTTCTGTGTTGCAGTTATAGCTTTACCCATCCACTATTGCCATTACAACGCGCCAGTCCTTTATCTCCTACACGGTAACAGCGCGGCTGGCTCTAGCCATGACGGCTGTGGCAGCTAATTTAGCATTTGAGTTGTTGTTGTTGTTTTTTTTTACAGTTTCTAACTTAGTTCTCAATGTATGATTCAGTTCAACTTTCACTGCGACTTAGTTCACGCAACCACTTCACTATTGTGAGCTACTTCAATTCTCCCCGGTCACTTTTTTTTTAATTTATTTTCCATCATTAAATTAATACATAATTACAATAGGTTTAAGCCATAATTCAATTGAATGTTAAATACAAAATATATTTTATTTATGTTTATTTCATGTCATTTTATTGTATTGACAGCGCAATTGTGGTAAGTCCTATTTCCCGTCTTGGGGAATTTTGTTCTTTTCGGCGGTGGTGTGTGTAAGTTTGTTGAATGAGGCCTCCTCAGAGCAGCGGGAAGCTTAAACTAGCCACATTATCAGTGCTTCATACTGTTGAGGTGATAGTCAACAGAGGCCCAACAATATTAGGTGGTAACCTCAAACCGTCTGATAAGAGGCTGCATATCGCCGATACATTCGGACTTTATCAACTTCCAGCGTTCTTGTCTCAGGAAGTCGAACCAGTCTTCTCTCTTTGCCACAGTGCCGATATTCTTCTTCAAGATCCAATGGAGCGTACCCGCTACCAACCAAATCACACAGCATTGTAGGAAGGTATTCGGGAAAGGAAATTCCAGGCGCCAGAGTTTCTCCAGGCGCGGCGGGGCCTCCGGCTGGCACCATTTGGTTAGATAACCACTAAGCACAAACCAAATGCCAGCAGCGATAAGGCGATGCTCCAAAGTATCAGCGTCGGAGCAGAGTGCATAGAGATTAGATTGTGCTCGTCCATGGCGCCAGAGTTTTTCTGCTGTCGGTATGGTCTCATTTAACACTTCATAAACCGTCTCTTGCCAATCCGTTGAAATATGCTTTCAGAATAAATTCTGCCAAATAATGTTCCATCTCCGAGCTTGTTTTCCTTCAACCCTGTGTGCAAGCGGAGCAGCAGTCAACAGACGATAGTGGTTCCGGGTTTGCTCGAAAGTTGTGATCTCCGTGCATGTATCAAGAAGCGCTTCAAATGTGTGACGATGGGTTTAAAGCCTGGGAGTACCGTCTAACGATCCTGCAAATGCTCCTCCCAGAACGCTCTATCGATTGAAGAAACATTACCACAGAGTGACCGGATGGCAGTTTTCCCCAATAATGCCAGCCATACGTCCACTAATCCACATCCACCCTGGGAATGTGGCAAGCTCAGCTGAGGTCTGTTCACCCTGTATGCTTTACCAGTCCATAAGAAAAAAGCGATAATTTGTTCAATTTTCTGTGCGTCATGTTTGGCAATCGCCAGAAGCTGTGCTAAATACCAAATTTGACTGAGGGCATAGGTATGTATGTTACCATATGCGCTGCAGCAAACTCAAGTTCCGAGTCCGCTCAGTGGATAAGGAATACCGTAGGTGGTTGATTTTATCTCTCCAGTTAAGAATAATGGTGTCGTCCACATTTCCCATGAAGGAGGTACCCAGTATTCGACTTCACTTTCATTGATACTTATCGGAATAATGAAGTGTGCACGACGCAGCCTCTAGTTAGGATGACTCGCTCTTTGGGAAGACGAACTAAAAACCTATCTAACTGTCGCAGAAACGCACTCATTAACTCACTCGCTGACTGGCCAGTCGCAAGGACTCTGGCTTATACAGTTGCTGAAATTTAACAGGGAATCCAGAAGGTTTCAGAGGCGAGAGAAGGAAAGCTTCTAGGAGGTTTTTGTTATTTCCCAATAGTGTCTGGTGTTTTCACTGGACGTAAGCGCTGACACTCATATCTCTGCTTATGTCTCCGACTGTTCAGCGGCGATCACCTATAGCCATAGTCGTTGCGTCCCAATATGAATTTTCGTATTTATTAGACTATTCAAGTATGTTGTTCAAAGGCACAACATATACATCCTCTTAAACCTTTCTTTTAAAAGTGACATTTTGGGGTTCAGGAGATCTCAAAACGTTTATTTCGCTGGAAGTAAACTTTAGGATGGAATACAATAGTTAAAAGGTGTTGAAAGTTTAAAGAAAAGTCTGAAGTGTTACGTTTACATGACTTCCGCTGCCCATTCTTCAATGAGCTATTCTTATAAAGGCTTATTATTATATCTACTTCAGTTAATCGAGATAAAAGATTCTAGAAATGCTTTACTTCCTTGTAGATGCGATAGGTATAGGGAAATACATCAAGCAAAAGCAGTAGTCAAATTTTTATATGATAGCTTTAGAATTCGTTACCTTTGATTCACAAAAGGAAAAAAAGAAACAATAATGACTTCCCATTTAAGAAAATTATAAATATTTATAACTGAAACCAATAACAGAAATAGTTAACTCCACAAGAAAAATGCATTTGACATAAATTGTGTGCTTTAAAGAGACTTAACATTGTTTGTTTACTAAGATTTTGTCTATTTTATACATTTACCTGTTGCGCAAAGGTCATTTGGATTGAGAGGAAATTCAGAGATCATTTCCAGAAAATTCAAGATAATAATTTTATTTGTTATGAACATTTCGTAAATGTACGGTATTTAATCAACATCGTTAGAGCCTGAAGCAACATATGTGCTCCCTTTACGAGTTTTAAATTAATAGTTGTTGCTGTGTTTTGTGATGTATTTTATACCGTTTTTAGTCATTTTATACACATTTCAATTTCATTTACATAAGTTAATAGCCATCCTCCGAAACGGGATACAATTTTTAGGTTCTTTTGCTTATTATTCCATGGTTTCTCGTCATATTTTATTCTCTCCAGAAAATTCTCTGCGTAATTGTTCGGCTGATTTTAAATAAGTACATTGCCATTTTTAAATATCCACAGTTTATTTTGGCTATGATTAGAAATATATAAAAGGAATATGTTTTTTCCCCTTCATTAGGTTCTATTATGAGCCATTGTGACATTTACGTCACGAGGGTTGCATCTCGAATAGTCATGATTTTCACGTCGAGAATATTGGTCTACGAACCTTCATGGGACGCTGATAAGACTGTACGATTACTAGTTAGGGCCGATAAACTGATATTCATAGTGGGATTCATAAGTGACTTATCTCAAAGAATAATTAATATATAGTAGTTACTCTGGAATATTATTCAGATAATATTTTTATTTACGTGTTGTTAATGCTATACACCAGCTTTTCGTCATAAACTACATCCATGTAGCTAAGAATTTACAGGAATGTTCTTAGGAGGCTCACAGTAAATAAACCCACAGTTTTGAATGAATATATATCTTAAATTACCATCTTTATTTATTCTTTATAATTAACAAATCATTCTAGGATTTTAAGTTTGTAACATTAAAATAATAATCAGACTCCAGATATAATTTGTAAAATAAGTAAATATGAAAACAATTATATTACAATATCTTGAAACAATGAACAAATGCATTACCAGTGAGATTCTGGAATCGAATTTTTGGGTGAAATGTAATATCTACTTTACCTACTATGTACGTGGTAGAGAAAGTAAATATACGTGTGCAGTACTGGCATGACAGAGACATATTTACACGCAGAATAATCATCACCAACAGTTCTTTCAAAGCACAGAGATGGAAATTATTAAAATGGCGGTCTGATTGTAATTAGCCGCAGATTGGATTCAATGCAGCAGCAGCAGCATTACTCGGAGGCACATTGTTTTTCCGTCACCGAATAACAAAAAACAAATTGTTTCCGCTGGAGTAAAATTGACAGCAAATGTGTATATAATTCTCCGCAATTAGAGCTTTCCTCCTCCACCTTCTTTCTACCCTTAAAACCGTGCCTATAATGTTTCAGGGATTAATTACATCATAAAATTACCCTCCCTTGCAGTAAGTAAACTGAACAGACAAAAAAAAAATGTCAGAACAATGGTAATGAAAGCGTTTGCAGAAGTAAACGTGACAGTGAACAAAATCTCGTTCCCAGTTGGGAAAATTAAATTCATATAATGGTCAACGTTTAAAAAAAAGGGGCAATGAACTAAGCCGAAAGACGTAAGTGATTGCGTTCATGAAAAACAAATTTGACATTAGTGACTCCTCTTCAAAATAATGTGGCAAGAGGATGAGGCTTTGCAAATCGAATAAGGCAGAATACCGTGCAAATTAAATAGAAATCAACTTGTTGGATTTCAGCATAAATGCATTTAAAAAACATTTTGAATCACCGGAACTTTAATTGGGAAACTTCCTTTCACACATATTTATTACATTTTATTTGTCCGACCTGAGTACTCAGGTACTCGATAGAAAAACATGCTGTTTTCCATTCACATGACTTTCTCTAACTGTTCCACAAAAAACTTTCTTTACAAAAGATTATTCTTGTATCTACTTCATGCTAACTTACTTGCTTCTTTATAAGTACAAGGGAAATAAGGGAATACACTAGGCTACAGTACTAGATTTTTTAAAAACCGGTCGCTAAGTGAAACAAATGAAATTCGGCTCTCTTTGCTTGCTAGGAATAAACAAAAGAGTGATGAAAAAATATATCTCTTTTGAGAAAAGTTGAAGTACCTAAAAACTGAAGCAATAACTAGGATTATCTCAAAAAATGCATATGAGACGAATTGTGTGTTTCAATGAGATCTACATTTCTTGTGTAGTAAGTTTTTTCTATTTCTTACGATTTTCCAGTAATACAAAAGCATCCAGGATGAAGAGGTCTTCAGATGCCTTTCCCAGAAAACTCAGGATAGGCATTTCGTTTGCCATGAAAATATCTTAAACATGTGATATTTTAATAAAAATCGTTAAAGACATTTTTCAGAAAATAAACATTTTCGAAAAATGTTTCATGTAAAGCGTAGTTGGAGGGGGGAGGGTTTGAAAATGTTCGTGTCGTTTTATATTTAACCAAATTTACGTTTTTGAGCTATGCTGTCCACAGATATGTCCACACAGGCACACAGGGTATGTTTCTAAAAAAATTTCGGGTGCAGGAGGTCTCAAAATATGTATTTCCGCTGAAATGTGGTATCGAATTTTTGGGTGGAATACAATACCTTCTCTATCCACTATGTATATTGTACATATGGACTAGCAGCGTTGAAAAACTTTGAATTTCGAAAAACTAAAGAAAGTGTGTACTTTCTTCATAGCAATTGAAGAGTTCATAAACGGTGAGTTACGTCAATATATTTGTTTTGAAAGTTAGAAAAAGTAAATGAAAATTGCTATAAAATCGTATCTGTTACATTTACATGATATGCTCTAGCTTTTCTGCAACAAACTTCTCATACAAACGGAGTCTCTTCTTTAGGACACTTCGCTTGCTGCGGAGTCAAACAAAAAAACTTAGTATATCCCTCAGAGTAGCAATATTCACTGTACCTCGCAGCAGTGGTCACAAGCGCATTTTATTTCACATCAGAAACGCACTCGCTAACTTACTTGCTACTTATGTATTGACCCACTCGCTCGATCACGGGAGAACGCTTGGCTGGCAGCTGATAGAGCGCTACTTATCTCTCTTTATCTCTCATCGGCCAGGCTGGTTGGCGCCAGCCATTGTTAGCTCGGTACGTAACCACGACACAATACATGCTACATATGCATACAATTAACACACGTATAGTTATATGTAGTATTAATTTGTTGAGTTGGTTTTTTAACACTACGTCACTTACCAAAAATGTAAGTAACGTAGTGTTAAAAAAACAACTCAACAAAATAATACCACGTATAATTTGACCGTCACTGTTACTAAATTCCTCCAAACAACAATCAACACATATAGCTGTTGATTCCCTTAGAAAAAAGGAACAAGATAGAAAAAAACATACAATTTTAAGAACATTGAGAAAACTACATATTTATTGACTCTGCTTCATATTCCGTTTAATTGATATTATATCACTAAAACAACAGTTTTAAAATATGTTCATTAAAATCAGCTAGATTTAATGTATACACAAAAGACAATCTAAAGTTTGTATTACTGAACGTCAGGAAAAAGCAAATTGCCACAATTACAAATGTGAGCCCGATAAGGTTTTTTTTCGGGGTTAACCCTTATCCTGAGAAGACGAATGTCGCGTAACTTTAAGCTCCATGGACCCCGAGATCATTTGAGCATCATTTCACCAATTTCATTCATCGTCCGATATGACCAACCAAGTTAAAGGACGTTAAACTAAAAAAAAAAAAAAAAATACAAATGTCTCTTCTTATTAATATTATATTTAATTTTTGGGTATTTACTATGTTTTAAGTAGAGAAAGTAAATGTGTATGTCTTTGTATATCCATATGTATATCTATATATTCAAAATGTATATTTCTTACTTAAATATATAATAATAATAATAATATTAATAATATAAATATATTATATTTTGTGCTAAGCAGAGAAAGTAAACGTGAATATCTACATATTCAAAATATATATTTCTCACAAAAATTTGTTTTGAATACACATTTTTCTCTACTTAGACATAATACATCCCCAAAAACTAAATACCAAGATTTTATTGGAATACATGCTTTTGGGTCCCCTTTATGAAAAAGTATTTTTGAGAAAAGATCAATATGTTACCGTGAGTCTAGAACATACAACACAAAATCAAAAAGTCGGTTAAATACCAAACTTGGTCCTAGATTCAGTATCTTCCTAGGATGCGGCACAAAATTTTCATTTGCCCATCCCAAACTAGCTTGTCTAAGGAATAATTTTCTAAATTTTCGATTGTCTAAAAATGCTATTAATGATTTTGATTACAATGTCGTATATTAAAGCCAAATAAAACGTAAATCCTGACTTTCTTGGAATAATTCAAGTCCTTTTCATTCTGAATAACTTTTGCCTAACTGTAAACAGTACGGTATAGGCAAAAACTTACATCATATAAAATGTAGATCTAGTTAATATACGCAATTTATATCATATACATTTTTTATGGATATAAATTTCCGAGATGTTTCTTGTTATTGGTTTCAATTTTAAAATTCTTAAACTTTTTTCAAACTGAAATTTGTGTTGTTCCTTTTTATTTTTGCTTTACTTTGGTAAACCAAGGAGAACCGAATTTCAATCGCATAGCGACAGCTTTTAAAAGTGTGTTTGTGTATTTCCCTTCTGCTTATAAAGAAATAAGGAATGAGATTATTTCTGCGAATGTTTTTCTTGATTAGCATGAAGTGGATATAAGAATAAGCTTTTATGAGAATAGTTTGTTACAGAATAGATAAGTTTCTGAGGAATGTATTGCGTACAGAAAAACAAAGGCTTACTATTTTATATATTTTAGTGTATTAATATTCTAAATACCTTAAATGGTTCAGTATGTTACAATTCTTGCTTTAAATTACTGATTTTATGGCAATATTTATAAAACTAAGGAAGAGATAATAAAGAATATCTGCTAGAAAGTGGGGATTTCTTGATTTATGTAACTAATGAAGAAATAGTCAATCTAAACATGTTCCCAATGGCGTCCATAAAATATCTGCTGAACCTAATAGGGACTAAACATGTGTGTACATATCCATCATCCAATTCAGTGATTGGGAAAATTATTTATATATCACGAGCAAAGTTACCGATTCGTTGAATTAATTTTTATTCAGTTAGCGCCGCACAGCGGAATGATTCAACATCGCTCTTATCACAATTAAAATGTAATTACGATATCTGTGTTTTTATTAATGCTTATATGGCTGCGTTGTAAACAAATGAATTACGTATGTCTAGCGTCAATTTTGTTCATACAAATCGGTTGTTTGTCTCATTTTATTTAATCATACGTTGAATATTAAATCTTGCACAATTGTGTATCTGTTGTAATCAAAATTTTCTGGTTAATCTTAAAAGTAATGCAAAGACTTCAGCCACACTTCAAATTTATGAAATAACATTTTGTAACCGTCTTAATAAATGCATGAGGATTCTGAATTTTTTGTAGGTATTTTTTTTTGCGACTTTTCAAATTTGTTTCTGCAAATATTATTTTTTCAAAAATAGTTCTTAAGCGTAATAACCTGCAATATAATTTCATGCAAGCGTTAATATTTTGTATTTTTATCTTGCACGACTTATTAAAATTTTCAAAACATTCTGAGGAACATAATTAATAGCGCTTAAAATAAAGCGCACACATTTTTAGAAGCTGAAGTAATTTGAATCTACATCTACTTTGAGTGTTTAGCTAAACTTTTTATCTTATATTCTTGCCCGGCTGACATGCACCCTCCTTGCTCACTTTCCCCTTTATCCTCCTGATTGGTTAATGCATGCCATGGAATGCAAAGTCCACCGATAGAAGCAATAATAACTGGATAGAGCAGATGGAATACGTTTGCAAGCACTGCTGAAATTCATTTGGTACAATTGAATTGTTTGCTCAACACAATACTGAGTTTTTGCGTTCCTTTTTTTTTTTTTTTTTACTGCGGACCAAAGATGTAACCACTTCTAGACGAGTTTGATTCGTAGCTCTATGTAGTGATGTGACGTATAGAAAAGTTTTTCTAAGTATAAATATTGCCTAGCAAAATACTGCAGAAACTTCATCCCAAAATCTCACATGTATATGGTACATTGGTACACAATTTCATTACATGTTACAATGAGAAAGAGTCTAAAGTAAATACATCATAGATTAAGTACTATATCAACAAACCAAAAATTTGCGTACAAATATTATAATTGTACATTAATATATATATATATATATATATATATATATATTACATTATATATATATAAAATACATTACATAGTGAAGATAATTTCCTTCAATTCCTAGATGGAACATAGGGCCGAAAGAAATCTTCGCCATCGAACTCTATTCCTTGACAAAACTTGTATTTCCTTCCATGATCTATGCATTTGTCTCAATTGCGCTTCAACCTTTCTTCTCCAAGTTACCCTTGGTCTTCCAATCCTTTTTTTTTTTTCTTTTTTTTTTTTTGGTAATTTAACGTCCTTTAGCCTGGTTGAACATATAGGACGATGAATGAAATCGGTGAAATGATGCTCAAAAGATCTCGGGGTCCATGGAGCTTAACGTTACTCGATATTCGTCTTCTCAGGATAAGGGAAAACCCCGAAAAAACTTATCCTGGTAACTCACCCTAAGCGAGATTCGAACTCAGGATCTTTTGAATGTAAGGTAGACACGCTACCACCACACTACCCAGGTGGGCCAATCCTTCTTTATCTCTGCGGATTCCATTCCAGTACCTCTCTAGCTATAAGCATTTCCACGATCCTTTCTCAGCATATGTCCAATCCATGTCCATTTACGCTTCTTTATTTCTGTATCAGTTGGTAACTGGTTTGTTATTTCCCATAATATAGTGTTGCTAATAATTTTTGGCCACCAAATTCTCAGTATGTATCTTAGACATCGATTAATAAAAGTTTGCAATTTTTTATTTACTTCTTGTGTTGTTTTCCAGGTTTCACATCCGTACAACAATACAGATAATACATTTGATTTAAAATTCTAATTTTAAACATTACAGAGTACTGAAGTAATACTGTAGCTTACATGAATTTTTAATACACAAACATGTAAATATCTTCATGTTTATGTTAACATGTTTACTATTTAATAAAAGCTTTTGCGAAACATTTCATTCAGCACAGACTGTTCTGGTCCCGCCTGTCTTTGTCTATGGTGCTCAAAAACCGGTTCGTAGAGCACGTGATCCTCGCATCGTAAGTAAATGTGCAGTAAACTTCAGTTTTTATGTACCACAAATGCGTTTAGTAATAAATCTGTCATAAAACGAGTAGATGTACGTATTTTATCATCAAGTTTAAACCGAAGTATCCTATTGTTGTTGTTGATGTTTCAATTATGTTACCAATATATTGAATTCCTAGGTTATGAAAATATGAATTTGACGGTTCTCCTCAAATATACCACAACATTATACAGTTCTTACAGCCACTTTTATTAGTTTTCACCGTCGTACCATTAATGTGATCTAATTCAATTTTTCCTATCACTTCACCTTTCTTCGCGACGTAGTGGAGTAGTGAAATAGCTTCTTCTTCCTTCCTCTTCACTCGCTGGGTAGTGAAACAATGCCTTTCGTTCTCTCGTATTAGTAGCACTGTACGTCCAACTTTCCTTGTAACCTCACTCGGAGAACGCACTGCACTACCAGCACTTTATGTTGCTTTAAGGCCACGCGCTCTTTCGCGGGTGGCAAAGGGATGAAACTGCCAGAAGATTATGGTTATCTCTCGATGCTGCTGGTGTTTACCTGGGTGAGTGTGATATTCCGTCAGATCTCTTCAGTCGGTTGGTCGACCTGTCAGCGCCTTCTAGGCGTAATTACCCATAGTTGCGGAAGAAGTTGCTATTGAATTGTTATTGAAAGCAACATATTCCACGATTACAGCCAATGAGAAAACTATGTAATGGCAGCTATAATATATGGAACACGGTTTAGGAAGTGTCTAGTGCCGTATATTAGAGGATCATATCTCTAGGCAGAAGAAAGGTCTTCTATTTCTAACATAAAAGCCATAGCCCATTATTTTCTGTTAACCAATTTGGCCATATAAAATTCTTCTGTTATTAGAGGCGTGTATTTTTAGACTATCACTATGAAACTTAGTCCACACATTTTTCCTGGCACTGGGAATATTCTGGTGAAAATTAGCAAAATTTAAACAAATCAGTGGCAAATTTCTTATCTACTTTTGTGCAACTCCCATGAGTAACAGATATCTAAAGCGCTTATTCTACTTATCTCCCAGTAAATAGATTACTTTTATTGAATGAGTATATTTTTAAAAAAAAATCTGTTTTGTTACATTCACATGATTTTATCTGCTATTTTGCAGAAAATTATTCTTGCAAAGCTTATTCTTCTAACTTAATCCATACTAATTAAGATCAACATTAGTAGAAATGGTCTTATTAGATACAGGTAGCCAAAAAGTCCTTAACCATTTCTGGGAAGGAGTAGTTTAATTTAAATCAAATGCATCAAAGACATCATAATTAAATGAAATCACTGCGGTTTGAAATTTCCAAGCATAGCTGCCAAGCCGCCTCAGTGCATCAGAACACACGCCGCAATATTGCTGGAGTAGGATAGGTAGAGTCAGACTGAAAAATTCAGTGCCGTAGCCGAGATTTGAACCACGGATCTCCCGGTCTCTAGCCGGTTGCTCTACCACTGAACTAATATGGCAATATGCCGGCATAACATTAAATTTCTCAACTGACTCGTAATATGTATCATACGGCAATTGATTGATGGCCAATATTAGAGAGAAGGTGTACAAGTTAGGCCGAATCAACTGAACTAACACTTAAAACGAACCTCTTATTATTGAATTACACACCACAGTAAAAAAAAAATTATAAATTCATTACTAATATTACTTGCATACATTTGAAGGACTGGCTACCAACCTGAATTTTGCCATTCGTTTAACTTTATAATTTTTTTAACGTTCTCTAGCCCGTATATACAATGTACATAGTGGACAGAGATCGGGATTTCACCATAAATTTATGTTTTGAGGTCCCCTGAGTCAAAAAGCGTTGTTAGAAAAAGGACCATGTGTGTCTGTTGACAGGTAACTTAAAAACGTAAGGACCGTTAAATACCAAACCTGGTTTTATCTTTAAATCATCCAAGGATGCGATACGAAAACTTTCAAGAAAATCTTCCCACCGCAAACTACTTTTGAATGGAAATTTTTTTGAACATTTTGTTTTTCTCAAAAGTGGCACTAACGATTTTGATTAAAATGCTTTATATTAAATATATTTATATCAAAAATAAAATGTATATTTAAGAGTTTTCTGTGAATGGCCTCTGAAGACCTCTTGATTGTGGAAGTGTTGCATAATTTTCCATAATGGTGAAACCGTATGAGATAGACACAAACGTACTAAATAATAAATATAAATCTCGTTAAAACCACAATTTTACACCATATATCTACGTGTTTTATGTAGAGTCGACCACTTCTACATATACCTTGTTATTTGTTTTGATTTTAAATTAAAACTTTCTCAAACGGAAGTGACGTTTCGTTTCATCCCGCTTGTTTTACTTCAATTGTCTCATATAGGTATGACCAAATTTTAAAAGATTTGACTATCGATTTAGCTAGAGTATTCCCTTATGTCCCTTTTAGTTGCAAAGAATTAGGTAATAAGAAAATTTCTGCTAATGTTTACCTTGATTAACACGTTAGAAAAAAGAATGTAAGGAGTGTAACAGCTAGAGAAAGGCATGTGAATGGAACACCAGATTCTTTCCTTGTCCAAAATAAATCTTTTTACTATTGTTATTATTATTATTGTTTTAGAATTGTTGTATTATTATTATTATTATTATTATAATTATTATTATAATTACTATCATCAACTCTTCTGTGATTTCCTTGAAGGTATATCATTAGTGTGATTGTATTCTGAATTTGGATTATCTGTAGCACATAAGCTTCGGTTAAGTCTAACCACTTCTGCGGTCTTGTGGTAAGCGTTTCTGATGGTCGATCCTGAGATACTGGGTTTGAATTCCATCAAGTAACTTTTCTGTGACGACCGTAACCAGATTTCTCATGTTGACAACGTGAAGGAATGGTTCCAGTTTACAGAAACATTTAGGGCTCATTTTTTCAAGTTAGTAAATTTATTTTCTAGCCCTGTATGTCCTGTTTCTAAAAGTGCACTAAAGGCGAATAATAATAATAATAATAATAGCTCGTCTCGGTCATGCGGGGGAAGCGTGTCTGCCTCACATTCAAGAGATCGCGAGTGTGAATCTCTTTTGGTGTAAGTTACTCGTATAAGGATTTTTAGGGGTTTTCCTTTACCCTGAGAAGGCAAATGTTGAGTAATTTAAGCTCGAAATCATTTGAGCATAATTTCATAATTTCATCGATATAACCAAATAGTTTAAAGGACAATAAGCTACAAATAATAATAATAATAATAATAATAATAATAGCAATAATAATAACAGTCTAAACACATTCAAAGGGACTAAATACTTGACAACAACTTACTGAAGCATACCTGATGTCATCATTTAAACGATACCTACAATGCTGTAAGTACTTTAAGTCCCAGGATTCATAGTATAGCCAATTATGAATCTAACTTGGCTATACTATGAATCCTGGGACTCAAAGTACTTACAACATTGTAAGTCGCCATTGGGG
Organism: Hymenopus coronatus; assembly: GCA_030762935.1. Taxonomy (NCBI): domain Eukaryota; kingdom Metazoa; phylum Arthropoda; class Insecta; order Mantodea; family Hymenopodidae; genus Hymenopus; species Hymenopus coronatus. The sequence continues at coordinate 78,640,319 of CM060892.1, read as the reverse complement.
TTATCGTCTCAAAACAATTTGAGATCACCTTGTGGTTTACCGGGAAACATGCCCGTCAGTTGAGAAATTCAATGCTATGCCGTCATGTTGCTATGCTAGTTCAGTGGCATTAAAATCTGTAGATTACAGCAGTTTTAACATTTATAAAAATTAAGGGCGTATGTGTTTACCTAAGCATTTTCTGTAAATAAATATAGCCGAATTATGTATTTTTTTTTACATTGTAAAGTGTATTACTGAGTATTTATACATTTTATTGTAAAAAAATTAAATGTTTTACTTAAACCTTTAAAAGTGGATAGTAAGAACAAATCTGCTTATTATGGTCCAACATTGGTGCAATAATTGAAACTAACAAAGGAGTGAAATAATAGTATTGCATCATATCTGAAGTACAGGATACAGGATACTATTACTATTACTACTTTCGTCAGTAAATATCAATAAGAACTACGATTTATGCAAAACAAAGACTGGGGGCACTTTTGGAAGTAATTAATGACTGTAGAATGTGAAGATCTTCTATTGTTCAGTCCTATACTTCAGTAAACTTTACTGAATCACCTGAATTCGAATCAGACAGAATACATAACATTTTTAGAAGAATAAATTGTATTATGGTGGTTCCTTGGTTTCTGTGAATAGAATCACAATATCAGCGGATGACTTTCACCAGGCGTGTATATGTGAGCACATGCATACGCGGTAGAACTATTAAACATGACTAAAATATTAGAAATTTGGCATTGACTTACATTTTAAATCTTTAATACTTCGGTCAGGGATAGTAGTCCGAATGCAATTCAGTAGTTGGGTTCTGTGATCGTAGATCGTTTCAAACACACACACAGTTCATGCATTATTTTCTCCCTATTACTTTCTCTAGCCCATATATGTAATGTACATTGTCGTTATAGAAGGTATTGTATTCCACCCAAAAATTCGATGTCGAGATTTCATCAAAAATATATATTTTGGGGTCCTCTGAGTCCGAAAAACGGCATTTTTACAAAAAGGTGTTTGTGTGTGTGTGTATGAACAGCACAGCCCAAAAACGAGGAGACCTTTAAATACGGAACTTGGTATTTTGGTTTAGTATCTTTCAAGGATGCGAAATAAGATTTTCAAGAAAATCCCCCCACACCAAACTACCCTTTACATGGAAACATTTTCGAAAATGTTGAATTTCTAAAAATTGCTCTAACGATTTTGATTAAAATCCGTATATTAAAGATATTTACATCTGAAATAAAATGTATTTCTTGAATTTTCTGGGAATAGCCCCTGAAGACCTCTTTATTCTGTATGAATTTTGCCGAATTTTGCATAACTGCTAAATCGCAAGGAATAGACAAAAACTTACTGCACAAAAAATGTAGATCTCGTCAAAACACATAGTTGATGTCCTTTACGTTTTTGTTGTGGAGGTAACGTTTCCGAGATATTCCTTTTTATTGGTTTCAATTGTAAATACTTATACTTTTGTCAGACTGGAAGTGCTCGTTTTTCTTTTGTTCTACTCCTGGCCAAGCAAAGAAGCGATTTGCAATCACAATCGCATAGTATTTAACTTTAGTACAGCTCATTCCTTTAGTTCCCTTCTTCTTATAATGGACTAAGTAATAAGAACATTCTGCTAATGTTTATCTCGATTAGCATGGTGTAGAAAGAAGAAGAATCTTTTGTACGAAGTTTGTCTGTTAGAGCAGCTAGAGACAGTCATGTGAATGTAACCATTAGGTTATTTTTAATTTCTCTAATTGGTGCATAGTACGTAGGTTGAGAAACTATTGGATTGGTTCAAAAATTCGATACCGGGATTTCCCTGGAAATACACGTTTTAGTTTTTCCTGTAACCAAAACAAGCACTATTTTATAGAAAAAGGACCATGTATGTTTGTGTGTGTGTCCGTCCGTGTCTGTACACAAGATAACTCAAAAACGAAAAGTTGGTTAGTAGCTAAACTTGATATTTAAGTTCAGCATCTTCCAAGGATACGACACGAAGACTTTCAAGAATATCCTCACACCCCAAACTACTAAATTTCGAAATTTGTTTACTCAAAAATGGCTCTAACGATTTTTATTAAAATACTGTATATTCAAGATGTTTATATCACAAATAAAATTATTATTTTGAATATACTGAAATAGCCTCTGAAGCACTCTCGATTCTGAATGACTTCTACATAACTAATAAACCGCAAAAGATACATCAAAAGCTACTACACAAAAACGTAGAGCTCGTTAAAACATAGAATTTATGTCCTATGTAGCGTTTTGTAGGATTAGTCATTTTCGAGATATTCCTTGTTGTTGACTTCAGTTTTGAAATGCTTTTCTCAAGTTCTGGTCGTGCAAAGAGAACTACATTGGTGAGGCATCTGGTGAACACACAGGGATCCTTGACACCTGTTTCCACAGTCTCTAGTGGTAGTAATGCTGGGAAGATTGAGAAGTGTGACTGGAGCTTTATCCATGTGGAACCAAATATTTGGGGCATCCTCACCATAAAACAGGTAAATCTCGTCAAAAATTCGGCAACTTTTGATAAAAGTTTGCATTAATTTTTCATTGTTTGCAACTCTGTTATCAAGTTTTTGCCGAGAGCAGTACCCTGCAACCACCATGAATCCTTTGGAAAACTTTTCGTTATTCTCTCGATTGAAGTTGGAACTCCCCTTTTGTCCCACTTGATGGTAATAAATTTCCTGGAGTTTGTGTTGTCTAGGTAAATCCATGTTTAGCAAAAGAAACCACCCATTGCAACTTTTCACCTGACAGGAGGTGTTCATAGAGTTTTCTTACATTCCCTGATATGCTTCTCGATTTCTCTGTCCATGCGCCGTTCTAGACCCAAATTTCTGTATATTATTCGATAAACAGTCCGTTTAGGTGTTACAATACGGCTAGCAATGCTTCTTTGTGTTGGGTTTTTTTTTTTTAGTCACCGCTGTCCTCGCCTTGACTCCTACGTCTTCAGGTCGTGCTTGTTGTGCCCTTTTTGTACTTTGAGCCTCAGATGGGAATCCATTTTTGGGAGCTGTGTCATACTGTCACACACGACTTACTTATGGTAAGACCATTTTTTTTTTTTTTTTTTTTTTTTTTGCACCTTTCCGCTATCATTGAAAGGATGGGCAAGTCCATCAATTTATCCCTGCACAAATTAGCGACTTTGAAGCCATTACGGACCAAACTTTGCTGCAGGCACACGCAGTGAGCTGTTGTCACAATAATTATTTGACCAATCATAGGAGTGTGAGGAGCGATCCAAAGTCGTCCGAGCTTTAACATTGTTTAAAATATTAGATTGTTAAATATTTCATAAAAATCGGGTTTCCCACAAAATTTCCCCTTTAGAATTCGATTCTGATGATAAACATGTTGGCAAAACAAATAAGTTTATTTTAAAATGTCTTTATAATCTATTAAATTAAAAATAATTACTGCTGGTCTTTTTTCTCTAAATCAAAATGTATTTAAAATTGTCCTACTGTTTTCAACTGATATGTTTAATGGGATATAGAGAGTATATGAATTTCTGACACTTTTCAATGTTTTTCCAGTATTCTTTTAACATAACATTAGTTTCCAGAGCACGCATTTTTCCACAGATATAGTTACGCACCTTCCCAGGCTACGATTCGCCAAATAGCTGTAAAAACCTCTTCATCCACCACACAACGTTTTATTATGTAACGTTAACTCTCTACCCCTGTAAAGCGCTGTCAGTGACGTGATAGAAGTGAGAGGGGTAAAGGTAACCTCAAGATCACCATCTTGCTGATGCTCAGCCGTTTTTTTAGTGTTATCCAGTGAACCAAGTAAGTGTGTTGTAGTGAGAGATGGCTGCGGTAAGCAAAGACGATGGGTTGGGACCGGATTCATATGCAAATAATCATTTATGAGATGGTTTTGATGTCAGAAAGTAGCTTCAGGGGTGGTTTGAGGGAAGAAGGGGGAGGAAGGATTTGGTTACATTATCTTCTGCCGTGATGGAGCTGGGATCGTGTCGAAGAAAGAGCTTCTCCGAGGAAAGGACTGACGATTCAGCTTATTTTCGGTATAAGAATTCACCCTCTTACTTTGTAAGATTTGTACACTTATCTCCTACAATAATGATGAATAAGAAGATAAACGTCTACAGGGTTACAGCAGCTGAAGCGGTTCTAAATTTCTTGCAGGATATACATAGGTTTTTCGTGAGGCTAGTAACTAAATCTCTGCAGTGAAAAGAAGGCAATAAAGCCCCTAAATCATAAACATAGCCAAGCCATCAGCTATATATACCTATACCTATCTATAAAAGAGACGTAAAGTACAGTCGCGAACAAAAAAACGAAAAGGTACCGATATCTTCATCTTCATCATTATTATTATTTATTATTATTACCACGACCATTAACATTACGACCACTATTACCACTACCACTACGATCACCACTACCACTACCACTACCACTACTACAGCGAAACACTATATATGTCTAGCTATGATGTTTTTCTTTATACTTATTTTATGTAGCTTAACGTTCTTTAAGTGGTTGGTCATATCGGACGATGAATGAAATCGGTGAAATGATGCTCAAATGATCTCGAGGTCAATGGAGCTTAAAGTTCCTCGACATTCATCTTCTCAGGATAAAGAAAAATCCGGAAAAGAAAACCTTATCCGGGTAATCACCCTAAGCGAGATTCGAACAAGCGACCTGTTGAACTTAGACAGAGACACTTACTCCCAAGCTATCCCAGCGGGCTTAAATGTTTTGTTTTATTCAGATAAACGTATACTGCATAGTAATATTAATGATAATAATATAGTGAAACACTACGTTCTCTCGTGTTTGCTTTTCGTTACGATGTATTCGTGGTTTTATTTACTCTGCTAAGCGTATTTTATTAATGATATTAATGATAATGCGTAATACCTAAGTGTATTTCATGTTATGATGCTTTTCGTTATGATGTTTTGGAAGTAGATTAATTGTGACCATGCATTCTGACGTAATTGCGTTGGTATTAATACACCAGTAGTATATATGGAGATAAAAAAAAGACCAGTAATCTAGCGTAATGTAGATGAGATTTTGTTCTATAGTTATCAAACATTTGACAAATTTTCACTCTTAAAAGGATACAAAGTTGGCGTTAATACACTTCGGATAAACGAGTGTTATAAGCCTCGATATTTGTAACAAAATTGTATACCATTAAAGTAAAAGGTTATAATTAAAGTTGAAAGTAATATTAAAATATATAAAAATTAAAAATGCAAGTAAATGCAAATAGATTAATATTGTACAACAAGCGCCATGATTCAACACATCAATGTGTTTAATATTATAAAATTGTGTTTTAGAAGAAGAATATTTTATCATTTCTAAAGTGCTAGTAGATTTATACATTAATTAGGCTTAAGTAAGGAAACCACTAAAAGCACACATTGTTAAAATTTGCTTTGGTTTGTTTCGTTTGCGTTTATGTGAATACATTTAAAAGATCTAGGCAGAAACTTACCAATTACCATTCAATAGCTAAACCTCCTTGCATTACACGATCCCGAGAAGAATCCTGCTCGAATAAAATACATAAATCCTCACAAGCATTTAAATGCTAGCCGGTAAACAACCCAACAACACTACTGAACGACCACTTTTGTGTAGGGATTGTTGGGGTGAACCAAGAAATTACCGCCAAGCCAGGTAAGCCAACCTAACGTGGCTTTACAGCAGGCGTCTAACATTGCCAACCCAAACAATTCACCGCATAATACAGTGAAACACTCTTGCATTGTTTTTGTTACGATGCCTTAACGTTTTTATTTATCCTACAGTGGATTTTGTGTCTAATATTAAATAGGAACATTATATACACAATTACAAAACTAGCTTTTGGTTGATATTGGTAAGTGAATTTGTCTAATAATAAAGGCTCTGTAATTGAAGCGGAAAACAGTTAACAACGTTTTCAATCTCTTGCATATCATCACGGACTCCGGTTAACTCTGCCCGCGGTGACCGCGATGCCCTCACCGTTTTCGCTGATATGCAAGAGGTGTGCAACGAAGGTCGCTCACTCTATTTGCTCAACCGCCACTGACCAGTGTTCATTTTCCAATTGCCCCATTGAATGCTGCAACTCTTTTTTAGCATCAAAGGCTATCTGCAACGTGAAATACCAGCAGATGTTGTTTACGTTTCTTAGCAACATTTCGAAACGATTAAAATTATATATTAGTGTCTTTGTTGGCAGAATGTATTTTAATTTAACTGGGTACAGTACATAACAAACATCATCACAACAATTACGGTTTAGGCCGAGGGGGCTGTTCGGTCTCCACATAATTGGTCTTTGCATCTTTTTCCATCGGCCTATAGGTGTATAGTCATGCATAATTTTGGGGAAGCGATTGAGATGCATTCTATTTACGTACATGGAGATATCATTATAACATGCATCTACAATGCTTGTAATTCCAAGCTCCTCACGGATATCCTTAATTTTGATTATAGTCTAAAATTTCATATCCAACTAATAGTCTCAATTATCTTATTTTTGCTTCCTCCATCATTTAAGTCTGCGTTTTAGTTGTAAACCAAGTTTCTGAACTATAGAGTAGTTTTGGTATGAACTAGGACTTTTTAAAACTGTGAAACAGTGTCTGTTCTGGCTATTCCAACAAGTTCTCTGTCTAATAGCTGCTGAAATGTAACAAATCGTCTGTATCAATTTCATAGGCATAAGTAATTGAATTGTCTAAGTAATAAAATGTATTTACTTGTTCCATAATTATAGGTAATTCTTTTATTATGAGTGAAGTATTTCCCCGATATCTCATTACTTTTATATTTTTGTTGATACTTTTAAGCCATATTGTCCAGCTATAGGCAAGTAAGTTATCTTTTGATGCTGCTAATACAGCTTGGTCCTCAGAAAAAAGTAGTATTTATAGGTATGTAAATTACTATAAAATTGTAACATAGTTCCAATTGCCATAGTTTTTAATATCGTTAGTATATACATATCAAATCAAATTTGGTACAATGGTGTCAGCCTTGTTCCATTACTATCCGTACTATTTAGGTTAGAAAATAATTTTCGAACAAAATTAGAAAAACACAGAATAGTAATTATAATTATCCAACCAGTTTAAAAGTTACTATAGGTAGCGATCTGTGAGTCGCTTGAGAGAGGCACATGCTGACCACTTGTGGCCATATCCCTTAGATGATGGTCCACGTTTGCCTGAGAAGCGAGATCTGGCGTGAGGTCAACTGTCCGGTTGGTAGGTTAAGGCCGACAAATGCTACAGTGCAAATTTAATAAAAAATTAAAACAAAAAGTATAAAATTGTATGTTCACAGGCCTTTCTCTACCAATTCTTCAACACAATATTCTAACAAAACCTTATTCCTCTACCTACCTTATACTAATCCAGATAATCATTTTATTTTATTACATATTACCTTGTACGTACAAGGGCATTAAGGCAACGAGGTACAAAGGAATAAAAATATTTGTAGTCCGTTCTGTTTTCATGAAAACGGGAGTGGGGGAAGAATAGCATTTCTAAATCTTAAAAGGAAATACATTCCTATCATTAATTAATATTTTGTCTTGAGCGGTTTTAAGCTAAATAAACTAATAACCTTCAAAGTTTTAAATAAAGAATATCCTTTATTAACAAATTTCATGAAGAATTTAAGCTTCTAATTGGGAAGAAAAAATTAAAAAGGACCCACATTCATTTTTAGAGAAAAGTATAACTATAATGATTAACTCCATAAAAACACTTATTTGATTTTACCAGATATGCAAAAGTCCTCGAAACGAATAACACTTCAGAGGATATTTACTTCTAAATTATTCAAGATATATGTACATTTCGTTTATCATTAAAATATCCTAAACATAATATATTTTAATCCAAACCGCTGCAGCCATTTTTGTGAAATTAAAACCGATATACAATGAAACATTGTTAATGTAAAAAATAGTTCATAAATTTCTTGAAAACCTTCATATCGCATGCTTGGAAAACGCTGAAGCGAATTGCCAAGTTTAGTATGAAATCGAAGTTAAGTTTTTGAATTATACTATCGATAGACACACAAAAAAAACATTTTATGGTTTTTTTTTATTCAGGAGGCATCAAAAGAATTTCTGATGGAATCACATCAAGCTTTTTTATGGATCACACTATTTCCTCTTGCCTACTATAAATGTGTAGCAAAGAAAGTAAACAGTAAGGTTGTACCAGGCTCCAATCCTCCCAACCGTCATAAACCGTCGCGACGCGTAGTAACTTTGATAGCAACTCTGAATTTGATAAAGTCTGGTGCTAGAAATTAATTTATCATACATCAACGATAAATAGAGAAGATCCATCAGAAATGTATGTATTTATATACTCAGTTGTTTCCAATAACGCCTTAAACGAAACGAAATATCCTCGGATTATGACATTCCAAACACAAAAAAATAACTGGGCAAATAATTTAGTTTTGCTATTCGTAAGATAACTTACGCACCACATAAGTCTGATGTGTATTCGATTATTCTCCCAGTGCTCAATAATAATATAATAATAATAATATAATCCAAATGAACTAGAACTCTGGCCTGGATGATAGCATTATTAGTAAGGCTCGGATTTTTTTGCATTAAAGCATCTAAAATATACATGGAAAATATGCACTAAAATGTCCAAAATATGGAAATATTTCAAGAAAATTAAATTAAAATCATGGAATTTTATTCATTCACTATATACGTACAATCAAATATGGCGAAAAGTAGTGTCACCTTTGGCAACTAGTAGTCTGTCGATGTTTTCTGAAGAGAAACTTTATACATTATCTGTCAAAATGAGTTGTATGCGAAAGGATCTTTCTAGTAGCAGTAGTAGTAGGAGCAGGAGCAGCAGTAGTAGTAGGAGCAGCATTGTAGTATTTATTAAATTAACAATAATACAAAATTTGCGTCGCATAGTCGCATGAGTTGGGTGACCGTACATGCTCTCTAAAAATGCTTGGATTTCAAATATTACCGATGTATATAACATTTTACATACTTTTGCAACACTGGAAAAATACACACACACACACATATTCGCGCGCTACAACAGAACAACAGACCAATAAAAGAAAGAACGCACTGATATCACACATACACACACTCACACACACTACTCCCATATATTCACATATAGATTACTCAAACACCAAATATGTCTATATAATGTTTACACAAATATCTTATCTCATAAATATCTTCCATTAAGTATGTGATCCCCAAATAATGGGCAAATCCCTCTCTCTACCAACTTCATCAACGACCTTAGAACCTTTCCACCCTCCCAACCTTAACCTCGCTATTCCCGTCCTGTGTTAATACCCAATTCTAAAATATATATTTCTTTAACCCACCCAAATTTTATTTCATTTTGTAGCTCCAATGACGATGTTTTCTACGTTCAGATTCAATTTCCTGCCTCTTTATATCGCATATTCGTCTTTTTACTTTTTTACCAATGTTATATCTATCTTCGTTACTCCTTTGCCAAATATTGTTAAAGCCAATTTTTTATAGTTCCCGTTGTAAGCCGCCGCCCAATATTTATGGTATTCTAAGTTATCCGTCTGTTGCCACTAAAATATTGCTCATAGAATTGTTTGGTCACTTTTAATTGTACGGAGACAGTATCTAACTAGCATCTTCCCAGCATCCTACTTCACGAAGAACGCTTTAGTTAGAAGTACCCCTGTCCAATCCCATTATACGTTTCCAGAAACTACCCTATCTACCTATTCCATCCCCACATCTCACTTCCATATAGTAATGAAGACCTAACAATTGCATATCTGGTATTCGGGGCAAAGCCGCAATATTTCAGAAAGTTGTCCAAACCCTATATGTTTTACAAACTCTGTGTTTTTGTGTCATTTTCCTGCCATGTCAAACCTTACTCTAAGATAATCGAAATGTTTAACGTTTTTAATTTCTTTCTCCCCGTATGTCCACCTTTTTCTGCTGACCGTTCACGCAACCATTTTGCATCAATTCACGTGATTGGATGGCGAGCTTTGGAGCATTCATCTGTCAAACAAACCTTAATTCCACACAAGTAATGACTGACTGATTAAATCGTCTGTATCCGGGGCTTGAGTTCAACACACTTTCCAATTTCTACTTAATGCTCTCCCCAATTTCACCTGGGGGGAATTCAGTGACCAAACTACTTTCTGGACATTACTAAGTGAATCGTGGAGGGGTGTACCTCACGATTCTAGGTTCTCAAAGGGTTTTGTAAGTTTAGAAAAAAGAGCATGAATGAAATTCACATCTTGTTAAATTGTATCACTTTCAAACACAACTTTTTCACAATCGACACGTGCAGCTTTATCTTAAACTTTTGCAACCACTTCTTTTACTTCATGGAAATGCTCCTGCTAAAACGAAACTGGAGATAACCATGCCCCACTCCTAGTTGGGACAGCTGCAGGAGGCAGAGGAACCTAGGCAAGCAAACTTTGTAGAATTGGACACAAGTTGGTGCTTTCAGAAATACCTTTTTACCACTTGCAATTAAATCGTTAACAACTGGAAACTGTGCATATATTTCTTCTGCTACACGGTGTAGTCCATGTGCTAAGCAGGTTATGTGCATTAGATCTGGATAAAATACCTGGAGGGCATTTGCTGCTTTCAGGATGTGTGAAGTCGCATCTGTGAATAATACAAGCACCTTGCAGCAATTACTCTCAACTTCAGATGGTCACACTAGCCGCAGAGAATCATTAACAATCTATTGTTAATTGTACTATGGACTTCTCACATTGAATATCTGAAAAAAGACTGTCGAGTATAATGTTTTTAATAAAGAAATCTGAGAGAGCGTATTCCTCCCGAATTCGTTAGAAGTATGTATTTTTCATGTTTTGAGTCAGTGGGTTTACTTCTTTGTGGAGGCACTAATAAAATGTTTGAAATTTTCGTTTTACAAAAGAAAATTATAAGGACAATAAAAAATGTTGCTATACAACTTCATGTAGACCACTCTTTATTGAGTTAGGTATTTTAACTATTTACAATCTTAAATTTTATATGTTTTAGTTTAGATACAGACACATATTTTGAACGTTAAACGTTAAGAAGAAACATATATAATTATACTGATACAAGGATAAAATGAAATATGAATATTTCTTATTTTAAACTAACAAAAAGTCAAAATGGTTATATGTACTTCGGTATTAAAGTATTCAATAAGCTGCCAGACCATATTAAATTCCTTGATAAGAAAAAAATTAAGTCCAAGTATATTCCTGGTTGGTTGCAAATCTTTTATATACTACACAAGAATTTTGAGATTTTAAATAAATCTGTAAATTAAATATTTTAATTGACAAAGTATGTAGTTATATAATTTTTATATCAAACGATGTCGAATGCATATACAGTGATTTATATGGTTGGTTGCAAATCTGTTATATTCTACAAAAGATTTTTGAGATTTTAAGATCTGTAAATTAAATATTTTAACTGACAAAGTATGTAATTATATAATTTTTATATCAAACGATGTCGAATGTCTGTACAGTGCTTTAAGACAGAAGGAAATAAATACTAAATATGGTTGGTTTTCTCTAGTACTTTGCACGAAAGAAAGTGAGGTTCCTCTGGATGTCTCATCCACGGAGATTCAAACAGAATTCTCTTTTATATCAGAACGTATGGATTGCTGGACAGATTCATATAACGAGGGTAGATAGTTCTTTCTAAAAGTTGATCCGTCTGGGATATTTTGATTTACAAATAATTTTCCAGAAATGATCCCGGGTTGGGTTATTTAATTTATTCAATGGAATGTCGATGCATACTAAAGCCTTACAGAGAGACTGAAAATGTGCTTACAAAGAAAGTACTTGGGGTTTACCCGCGTAAGAAGAAATTGTGATGTGCTGTCCTTCCTCCCAATTTGCTGAAATGTGTGCATCGGTTTTTGTATGTTGTTCAAGTTGAAATTTCTTCTCACACTTGGTAATACACTATAGTGCCATCTGTTGAGTAGGCATAATTACCCGACAGCCACTGATTTAATAAATTTCGTTCTCTGCTCTTTTATTTAGGTGTTTTCACCAACAAAAACATAGTTGCACTCCCTGCTCCTTAAGTTAGATACCTACTTCTATTGTTGGCTCTGAAGGTAAGTATTGTTGCTACAACCACAGGGGTGCACAACACCTTTTTCTTAGAAATTCTTGGAATTTAAATGGTTGTTCAAAACTTTTTTCTTAGAAATTCTTTGAAAGTGTATTATTTTTGTCAAAATATCTATTACGCTTAGAATGTGCAGCAATGTTTTAAAACCCTTTAAATATACATTTGCATATGTGAATATGCACTTTCAAAAAATCCAGACCGTAATTATTGCACTGTTTAAACCTAAGGTAATTAAAATTGTACTCCCTATTGCTTACATGGTCATTCTCGTCTCTTCTGCTCATGTGTTTGTTTTTCAGCCAATAATAATAATAATAATAATAAATAACTCATTTTCTGCAATAACATTGTAGTATAGAGTAACAATAATTTAAATTTATGGTACCTCTTCGGTGTTTAATGTTCAAGAAATTTGTATTTTTTTATTTTATTTTATTATTTTTTTTTTACCTTAACATCCTTTAGCCTGGATGGTCACATCGGATGATGAATGAAATTGGTGAAATGATGCTCAAATGATCTCTGGAGCTTAAAGTTACTCGACATTCGTCTTCTCAGGATAAGGGATATCCCTCTCCCTAAGAGGGATTCGAACTCGCGGCCTCTTGAATGTGAGGCAGACAAGCTACCCCACACTACCGAGGCGGGATTTTTCCTTTCGTCTTTCTTTCTTTATTTATTTTATTTTTAATTGTAATATATCTGAAAATGTTGAACTTGGGCTTCAAGGATCTACTCATGACCTACTTATCTTAAATATATTAACAGTATCAATTATAAACAGCTCGCAAAAGCTGCCATTTGAATCAGATAAACTTTTCGTAAAATAAATGCAAAAGTTATAGATTTTAAAGCCTTTCCATAATAATTATCAATTTAAAACTTGTTTCAAGTCTACCAATAAAGAAGTTTTCACTGTCATTCGTTACTATAATACATCACTTAAATTCCAACTGCTTCATATGTAGATGCACATTACTGTCTCCGCACTAGCGAACGCACCTACGTGACATTTGAAATTGCTAAACAGCATCATTTAGTTTGCTGGAGGATGATTTCATTGGAATCATCTACTGCCGCCATGCTGAAAGAGCACACGCGCTAATTATTCTGTGGCATTCTCTAGAATCGCTTCGGCACATTACAGAAATAGGTAGAACGCAGAGAAAATATGCAAAAAGAAGTGCATATTCCCGTATGAATTATCACGCTGCTAAATGCCATGGTAAACGAGGAATTTGATGTTGAAACTTGGGCTTGGTTTTAGTGGCGTCATTGATGAAATATTCAGACAGGAGCGCTCTACCCATCATGCACACCCCCCACCACCAGCAGCAGGCGGCCTGATCGATGGGGCGTGCAAAATACCGCCACGCAGTACCTCCAGTCCACCAACAGATGGCTCTGCCTGCAGCGCTCATTGTTGTTTCTTCCATTACATCTCGGTTTCATTACGTAATTCATCCACCCTGCTGCAAGGAATGTTTGTAAAAAGAGCACAAAGTACAGGCGAGGCATATTTATGATTACTAGACATGAGACGTAACTGTAATACGGGCTCAAGGAAGGAATAGTTATGGAGACGAGTAAATAAATACGGCAAAACACTGAAAAAAGAAGAAAACAATGCTGCGCTATTAGGAATGCTGTCGAAATGGCTTTTATCCTTTGTCAAATAACATTTCAGGAAGCAATCCCATTAAATAACTAATGAAAGTACAACTTGGCCGGGAGAGAAATTATGGGTTAGAGAATAACATAAAATTAGTTTAGTACTTAGAATAGAAAAGTAAACTTTCTCGAAGACAAGACTAACACAAATTCTATCTATTTACAGCTTCACCACATTCAAATTTGGGGCCAGGCTTCTCTACAGAATACATATCTCACCGCCGAAGTCCTCAGAACAGATTAAACTTTGAAATTACAACACTGAAGTAAAAGCACGAGGTGTTTTTAAGGTAATGCATGTGTGAAATTTGAAAAACCCAGTATGCAAGATATCTTATTGAAATTTATACCAATTATTACACCTAATAATTGTGATATTTTTGACGTATAAAACTTCTACCTTGTATGGTAATTTAGATAATAATTGTTATTGTCTAAATTCATTATTCTAATAAAAATGAGCATTTTAAAAATATTCACATATAGAGTTACAGTAAATGAGTTTACAAATAGATCTTTCATATTATATTATGATATTAGCCCTAATCAGCGAAGAAAATTATTTTTACACTCTCAAAAAAAAAAAAAAAAACTTATAAATTTAGAGCATTGTTTCAATAAAGTAATATAGGGAACCATTTTCTTTGATGTGTTTTTCAGAGAAAATATTTTATTAAACAAATTAATGAAAATTGCATCGTATGGAACATTTGGAATATAGAACGTATTGGGAAAAAATGTTCAAGAAAATAAGGTGTAAAGTTAGGAGTATAGTTTCAGTTAATTGGTAGTTAGGGTGCTAAAAATGGAGAAAACAACACATTTTCTTAAATTTTGCAATTTATGTTCTTTTATTGTGAAATGTTGATCACATTGAACAGATTCAGCCACAGTTCTAAGGTTTCCAAAAGTAATTGTATCAGGTAGAAACACACTCTCTGTGAACGTGTGACAGACGATAGTATCGTTGTAGTGCACATAATCCTAGTGGCTGCAGCTGGAGTAAGCAGTGTTTTAATACTTAAAAGATGACGTTCTCATTACAAGAGCAGTGAGTAATTACTGGTTTTCTTCACATGGACAGTTTGACACACACTGAAATTTCTCACCAGTTGAATGAGACATACTTGATGGTGCCACGAATGTAAAAAATATGTCTTCGCGGGTCGGTAGTTCACAGAAGGCCGAACACCATGACAACGAAACAACACAATCTCGCTCTCGCATCAGACGATCAGACATCATGGGTGCACAAGAGCTTCGCCGATTATTAGAGGAATGAATCTTGGATTAGCGCCATTGCTGCATTAAGAGAAAAATGTCCTGAAAAGACTGCACATTGTGCTTATTCACCAAGACAATACACCAATCAAACTAATATGAGCAGGAGTTTCTTCATGAAAACAACAAATTTGAAGTGATTTTTTCATTCTCCCTACTCATATAACCTGGCTCCAAGCGAGAAGTTTCAATGAGTGAAAATTAAAACGTAAATGGAAAACAACGAATAAATATTCGCTGTTCTTATAACCAGAATGTTAGTCATTTTAAGTATGAGAGGTGGTCAGAAACTAAGGCTGCAAAGCCTGCAGTGAAACGAATATATTTTATTTCGTACAACCAATACAGCTATTGATATTACATACTCGTATATTAGATTATTTATGCAAATAGTCTCTATATTGGTTGAGGCACTTATCGCTTTGTGGGATGAATTTGAATAGCCCATCCTGGTAAAAATCTGTCTTTTCGTGTTCAAATGTTGCACCTCCTCATTGGAAGCGAATCGTCGTTCTCTTAGGCGTTCCTTCAAGCGAGGAAAAAGTGAAAATCGTTTGGCGTGAGATCGGGCTGTAGGGAGGATGGTCGATGATATCCCAGCGAAAATGCTTCAGGTAGTCTTCTGGGCTATATGAGGTTTCGCGTTGTCGTAATGGACGATGACGCCCTCGGTAAAGAGTTCGGCTGCTTTCTCCTGATTGCTTCGCGCAATCGTGTCATAGTCTCGCAGTATTGGTCAGCGGTTACTGAGTGCCCTCTTTCCAAAAATTTCGCGAGTGTGGCACCCACTCTGTCCCAAAGCACTGTGATCATCGCATTCTCGGCAGATGGCACCACCTTAAATTTCTTTGTCTTTTGAGAAGAGGGGTGTTTCCACACCATTGAGGACCGCTTACACTGGGGGTATAGTGGTGCATCCATGTTTCGACACCCGTAACAATATGGTAAATAAAACCGTTCCCCTCTGTGGAGAACCATTGTAAAATTACAGACTTGTCCTTTTTCTTTTTTTAATCCATCCGGAATAAACTTTCCGGCACTGAAAATATCGTGAGCAATGATGAATGCTTTCAATTTCCATTTCTACCGCTATATGTCGTAACATGATCCTCCTGTTATCCTGAATCAGTTTCGCGATCCCAGTTTTCCAAAGAGTCGACATTTGTGTTTACCTTGCAGTAGTGCTGTAGGTGGCAGTTGGCTGAAACTCTACACAGTTGCCAAACGCATACATTGGAATTATCGCACTCTAGTAAGTTCGCAGTGAAAGACTAAACAGCAAGGATATTGGCCCTGTAACCTTATTTTCTGATCATCCCTCGAATATAAACCTGGTTAGTATAGTTGGCGCCGCTAGCATGTTGTTCACTGTGAAATCATTTCTGTCACACATTCACAAGGCCAAGTGCATATTGAGTCAAGCAGTGTGTTTCTCACTACTCCTAGTAGTGAGAAACAAATCAGAAGGCTTAACACTTGAAAGCACCTCTTACAATTGAAGAGAAACTAGGAGAAACCATCGCATAAGTTTTGCCTCTTATTCTTTTGCTTATCTTTGGTGGCACCTCTGTCCCGTGAGTTAAGCTGCTTCGCAAGATCACTTGTTCTCCGATATTTCACCTGAGATGCCTGTGTAACTTAAGCAGGTAAGTTCTTTGTAATTAAGTAGCCAAATTTGGTATTTAGCCCACTTTTCGTTTTTGATTTATGCTGTACACATACACTCACACAACACACGCACATGCAGACTGGCATACAGATACAAGAGGAACTATTTCTAAAAATCCTTTTTCATTCTGGAGTCCTTCAAAAAGTGTATTTCAGATGCAATCTAGGTATACAGTATTTGGGAGCACTACTTCTGTACCTTTAATGTATACTCATAGTGCTGCGTAGAGAAACTAAAACACAAAAGGATTTAATAGTCTCCATAAATTCCTGCCGCTACAAATCTCTTCACAATTACGAAACATGTCACATACTCTGATTGTTGTGATCTAGTATAGCAAAAGTTGACGCAAAATGTATTAAAATGCCTGTAATCAGAGACCTCTATGGGAGAGTGAAACATTTCGCCCCTATTCATTACAGCTGTAGAGATTTAATTCTGTTTCGTGGCGACCTGAATTACATACGTACGGCATTAACCCGCATTAAACCACTTTGGCTGAACCCGTTCTTTTCACCCATCCCTTTTTATCATCCCTTTTCAGTTGAAAAATAGAACTTAGGCCCGCATAATTTTGGCAATCGAATCGTGACTGGGGTAAACACTCCTCGTTTCTTTGTTTTGTTTCACAGCGCTGCCTGTAGCTACCCTTGATGACGTAATTTGCATGCCATCTTACACTTCACCTGCACCCCATAGTGTGTAATATCATACCACGACTGAGCTAATTATTTGCTAGATTAACCACAGAGTTTGTCTTGTGCCACATGCACGGGAGAACACGTCTTTACTTATAAACTAGTCGCTGTGTTTGGACTACTGGATTGTATAAATTATGTAAGCACCAGATATAATCGTCCCCCAGTTTGATTCAAAGCCACTCCGATAGCCATCCATTGAAGCAACTATTATTTTTCTCTTTAACGTTGCCTCAAATGAAAATAAACAAACGCCTGTAATCTTAAACACTCAAGTTTACTTTACATTTTACTTTCTCTAGTATGTACAATGAACAAGGTATTGTATTCCAGCCGAAAATTCGATATCGAGATCCCCTGTATAAAAATTCTGATGTGTTCTATTCACAAGACTTTCTCTGTCGGTTTTGCAAATAAAATATTGTTACAAATGATTATTACTTTATCTACATTATGGTAATCGAGATAAACAAACAAAATTGTCTTGTTGCTTGATTCCTTGTAAGAAGAAGGGAATAAGGGAATACACTAGGCTAAACCAATATTCAAATATTTTAAAATCCGGTCATATGTGAACAATTGAAGCTCGTTCGCCTTGCATTTCCAGAAAAACAAGAGAGAGATAAACGAATGGTGACCCTGTCTGAAGATCCTTAGTCTAAAATTGAAAGCAATAAGAAGATATCACGGAAACTGTCAACTCTACAACAAAAGTGTATCTACCTATGACAATTGTGTATTTTAACAAGATATACATTTTTATTGTACGTTTTCGTATATCCCTTATGGTAAACCAGTTATGAAAAATTCATTAAAATTCATTCAGAATGAACAGGTCTTCAGAAGCTACTTCCAGAAAATTCAAGACATTCATTTTATTTGTTATGTAAGTAGCTTTAATATACGCTATTTTAATCAAAATCGTTGGAGCCATTTTTCAAAACTTTTTCCATGTTAAGTGTAGTTTAGGGGGAGGGAGGATTTCCAGTCCTGGTATTAAACGGTCTTTTGATTTTGGAGCCATGCTCACACACACGGACTTTTTCTTTTGGACCTCAAAACATATATTTCCGCTGAAATCTCGACGTTGAATTTTTGGATGTAATACTCCACTCTATACACTACGTACATAGTAGGTATGGAGAAAGTAAAACAGCATTTTAGGAAAAAGATCAGATTGTATGTGTCTATGGTGGGTGAGTCTGTAGACAGTATAACTTAAAAGACGAAAGTTCCGTTAAATACTAAACTTGTTATCTTCCAGGATGCGATACGATGCTTTTTTGAAAGATTCCCTCACCCAAATTATCCTTTACATAGAAACATTTTCGAAAATATTGAATTTTTCATTAAAATGACGTATTATTATACTTAAAAAATGAAATATAGATCTTAAATTTCCTGGAAATAGCCCCTGAAGATCTCTTCATTCTGAACGGTTTTTGCATAACTGGTAAACTGTTAGATAGACAAAAGCTTCTTCACAAAAAAACGTAGATCTCGTCAAATCGCACAATTTATGACTTATACAACTTTGTTGTGAAGCTAGGCATTTCGGAGATATACCTTGCTTTTTAGTTCAGTTTTAATTCCCCTTTTCTCATATGGGAATTTGTCTGCTGCTCTACTGCTTGTATGCAAAGAAATGAATGTCAATCGCAAAGAACAGCTTTTTAAACATTTGACTATGGCTTAAGCTCCATTATTCCCTTCTACTTAGAAGGAAGCAAGAAATAAGACCATTTCTGCTAATGTTTATCTAAATTAGTATGGAGTAAATAGAAGAATAAGCTTTTTAATAATCATTTGTTACAGTCATGGAGATGTAGAAAAAGTAATTTTTCCTTTCTATACACGTATTTTGTAAATATAGAGAAGGTATTGCATTCCACCGAAAAATTCGATACCGAGGTACATTTTAGGATCCCTGTATAAAAAAAGCACTTTTGGAAAAAGGTCCGTGTGACCATGTAAGTTTTAGGATCCCTGTGTCAAAAAAAAATACTTTTAGAAAAAGCTCCGTTTGACCAAGTGTCATTGATCACGATAACTCAAAAACGAAAAGTCGGAAAATACATGAAACATTTGCGAAAATTGTGATTTTCTCAAAAATGCGCTTAAGATTTTGATTAAAATATCTAATATTAAAGACATTTACACAAAAAATACAATGTATTTCTTGAATTTTTTGGGAATAGTCTCTGAAGACTTCTTTATTCTGGATGAAGTTTGCTAGATTTTGCATAACTATAAAACTGTAAGAGCTGGACAAAAGATTGTTTATTACACAAAATATGTAAATCTCATTGAAACAGATAAGTTTTATTTCAAAAACATTTTTTTCGTAGAGTTTACCATTTTTAGATATTCCTTATTATTGGTTTCAGCTTTAAAATACCTACTTAAAATGTTTCATATAGGGGAATTTGGAACTCCTGGCAATGCTGAGAAATGGAATTTATCCACATGGCAACCAGCTTTTAAAAGATTTGACTATCTTTTTAGCCTAGTGTATCCCATTATTTCTCTTCTACTTACAAGAAAGCATTTCTGCTAATGTTTATCTCTATTAGCATGAAGTATATAGAAGAAAAAGTTTTTTTTGTACAATAAATAGTTACAGACAAAGTCTTATGAATGGAGCACATTAGACATTTTTATTTTTTTAAACAGGCGCTAAACTAGTGTTCTTCTATGACATCCATCTCTTGTATGACCACGTAGGAGGGGGGTAGGGTTTATAGTACTTACTACTCCAAAAACTCTGACGCGTTACATTCTCATAACTTTCTCTACAAATTCTTAAAGCTTATTCTTTTGTCTACTTCATGATAAACATTTACAGAAATGGCTTTACCACTTATTTCTTTGTAGGTACAATGGGAATAAGAAAACATTAGGATAAGAATTGTAAAATCGTTTGGAAATTGGTCGTGGTTTGAAATCCTGTTGTTTTTCCCTGACCAGGAGTAAAACGAAAAAAGGAAAGGAAAAAAATCCGATGTTCTCAATTCACATGACTTTCTGCACCAAATATTGCTACAAAAGATTATTCTTTTATATACATCGTGGTAATCGAGATAAAACTTAGCAGAATTGGTTGTATTACTTCCCTCTAAGTAGAAGAGAAATGACGCAATAACCTAGACCAGTGATGGCCAATTAGTAATGTACTAAGGGCCAGAATACAATAAGGATCTTACTTGAGGGCCAGGAACATTAGCAGTAACTATATTAAAAATAAAATAACAGCAATGGCAAAGTAAGAGATTATTATTTTTAATAATATTACATGCACAGTGAAGGAACAAGCATTGTTTTTATTAGGAATAACGAGGTTTGTCACAATCTTTTACAAGCGATATAAAATCCACCTCCAGTTCTGATGCTGCAATCTTAGAAATGTGACATAACAATGAATCAGTTAATATGTTTCTGGACTTTGATTTCACTAGTTTCATATCAGAGAAGACAGTTTCAAATGTGTAAGTACTATCAAATATAGAAGTAAGTTTTAAAGCCCAGTTTCTAAGATGTGGAAAACGTTCCTTTGATGTTAGTTTCCAAAAATCAACACCAGTTGCCTCTGTTGTTTGAAGAGATGAATCTCGTTGGAGCAGACATAGTTCTAACTGTAGATCCCCGGGTTGGCAGACTACTACATTTCATGGCATTGTTGAAAAGTTGCATCTGCGATCGAAATACTTCAAAATCTTGAAATCTGCCATCAAATTCTAAAATGAGATCTATGTAGGAAGTTATAAAAAGCAATAAATCATATTCGCGAGCCAGATTAAATATACTCGCGGGCCGGATTAGGCCCGTGGGCCGCTATTTGGTCAAATTTGTCAAATCTTTTAAAAAGCTAGACGTTATGTGAAGCAGTTGAAATTCGATTCACTTAGTATGGCCAGGAGTAAAACAAGAGAAAGGAAATGAAAGATGACTTTCCTTTGACAATAGTTTAAGTAGCTTAAAATATATCAGGAAATGGTTAATTACACAAAAATATATATGATATAAATGAGGTATTTTAGCGAATCTACATTTTTAATTTTTGTAACACATATATACATACAGTGTAATAGTAGTTAGAGAAATTATTGTGTTCTACCCAAAAATTTGATGTCGAGATTTCACATCTGAAGATCTCTTGCTTGCGAATGAATTTTGCATAACTGACGTAAGAGATAGTCAATAATTACTACGCAAAAAATCTTATGTGTTCCATTCACATGATTTTCTCTAGCAGTTCCACACACAAACTATTCCTGCAATATTTACCTACATTATAATAATCTTATTGCTTGCTTCCTTATAAGTAGAAGAGAACTAAGGGAATATACTAGGCTAATCGATATTCAAATCTTTTAAAAGTTGTCGCTCTGTGAAACAATTGAAGTTCGGTTCGCTTTGCATTGCCAGTAAAATAAAAGTCAGATAAAGTGAAAGGTGAGTTTGTTTGAGAAAAGTTAGGTAGTTTAACATTGAAACCGATATCAGGTATATCTTGGAAACGGTCAACTCTAAAACGAAAATGTATAAGACATGAATTGTGTGTTTTAATGAGATATTTTTGTTAGGATTTACCAGTTATGCAATATTATTCAGCAAAATTTATCAAGAGCGAACAGGACTTCAGAAGCTCTTCCAAGAAAAATAAATATATACATTTTATTTGAGATCTTAATATCTATAATACACTACTTTTTTCAAAAATATTAGAGTAACTTTTGAGAAAAGAAACATTTTCAAAAGTATTTCCATTCAATGGGTGCTGTGATTTTCTTGAAAATAATATATAGCGTTTTTTGAAAATAATTTCCATATAATTGTTGTAGAAAAGATAATTCTGAAGCCCCCGGTATAGTACGGCATCTTTTGTGTAACTTGCTGGATGGTTATACACAATTTGCCAAATAGGCGCGATTTCAAGGCCACCACAATCAGTGTATTCTAACTCACTGCATATTAGAGTATTACGGACCAGTGCAGCATAAAAGATCTATTTACATCTAACATATTCCCCCTTTAAACACATTAACAAACTTTGTTTTAACATACAGACGTCTCTGCATAATTGTTAAAACGGGAAGCTAAATACTTAATTAAGCAAATGGCTATGTAAATGTCCTGACACAATTCTTTACTGACGTTGCAAATGCATCGAGTTTTCTTATGCGTTACGTAACTTAGTTTGCACTATGGAGATAAATTGCTTTTCCCCATCCAAAAAATCCAGAAGATATACACATTTTGAACGTAGACGATTTCAGTAAGTAGGATAGATGTAGAATGAGCGGGTGGCTCCGCAATAATTTGCGTCGGATTCGGAAGGTACAGGTTCGATTCCCGTCACGTGGTCACTCGCGGTGTTTCTAGAGCGATTGCAAATGCTGTGGTGATGTATGACCGATTGCTCACTTCAGCCCTATTTTGCTCCGGCTAACTGATTAGATGCTGGTCGAGCAGGAATCTCTTGACAGGCTGTGGTCGGTGAAGGAATATTTATAGATAATACACAGAATTTCGGATTTTAGATTTATTCATAAGTACAACGAAATTTACAAGTTACTGAAATAGCTTCGCTGAAACAGCAAGTATTATATTACGTCAATATTATACATGTCGTTAGGATTTAAACTATTTGCCTACAAAGTTAAATGTAATACTTCACGTCTCCAATTACGTTCTTTACATAGTAGGTAGAGAAGGTATTGAATTTCACCCAAAATTACATACAGTAACCCCACCGTAAATACATGTTTTGAGGACCTATGAATAACAATTAATTTTTACTTTCTGCTCATAATGCATATAACATAAGTAGAGAAGGTCCACCCAAAAATTCGATACCGAGATTTCACCGGAAATTGCAAGATTTAGAGTTCCCTAAATAAAATAAAACATTTTAAGAAAAAGGTCCGTGTGTGTGAGTTCATGAATCCTATGTCTGTGAACACGATAACTCTAAAACGAAAAGTCGGTAAAATACCGAGTATCGTCCAAGAATGCAAGAGGAAGATTTTGAGGAAAAAACCCACCCCAAACTACCCTTTACACGGAGAAAAAAAAATATTATTTTGATTAAAATACCGTATATTGAATATATTTACATCACAAATAAAATGTATATGTTGAATTTTCTGGGAATGGCTTCTTAAAACTTCTTCAGTCTGGTTGACTGCATCACTGATAAACCATAGGAAAAAGATGACACCCTACTATCAAAATCTGTAGATCTCGCTAAAACGCAAAATTTATGTCGTATACATTTTTTTCGTGGAGTTGACCATTTCCGAGACATTCCTTGTTATAGTTTTTAGCTTTCTCATACGGGAATTTGTCAACTGCTGGCTATACATACAAAGGAATTTGAATCACATAGCTACGAGCTTTTAAAATATGTGCAAAACGCTTTAGCCTAGTGTACTCCCTTATTTCCCTTCTACTTACAAGGAAGGAAGTAATAAGACCATTCCTGCTAATGTTTATCTTGATCAGTAAGTGAAGAGAAAAATAAGACTTTTAAAAATAATTTGTTAAAGCCATGTGAAAGGAACACAAAGATCTGTTGACAGAAACGGACCTGTTGTCAACATAGCTCAAAAGCGAAAAGGAGATAAATAATTTTAGCATCATTCAAGGATGCAACATGAAGATTACGAAGTTTCTGAATAGGAAGCACATGTCTACATTAATTTGGAATGTAAGGTATCTTGTTGAAATTTATGCCAATTGTTATGCACAATAACAGTGATATTTTTACCAGGTAGTTTCCATGGTTAATTAAATTATAATTTTTACTGTCTAAATTCATTGTTCTAATAGACAGTCCAGGCGACATTCTTTTAAAATATACATATACAAAAATACAGTTTTACCCAAATAAGTTTACAAATTAATCTGTTAAATTATTTTTTTATGTTATCGCTAAAACTTATTATTTTCCGCACTCTAAAAAACTCTTGTTTGTTCATTATGTAATATTTTATTTACCAAAATTGCAGCATTATTTTGAAACGTAAATATAATTTTTTTTAATATGTTTTTGAGAGACATTATACAGATTTTGAAACAAATTAGTGAAAAATTGCATAGCATGTAACATTTTGAATATGGAAATGTGTTTAGTAAAATGTTGCAAGAAAATAAGGTTTAGAGCTGGGAGTGCATATTAATAAGTATGCACCTACCCATCTATAGCTTCAGTTAATTGGTAATTTAAGTACCCAAGTGGGAAAAAAATGTATCTTTTTAAAGTTTAGAATATATATTCATATTATTATGAAGCAAAATAGTTTTGTGGTTTTTCACAATTTTGTATCACAGTTCACAGATGTGAACCTTAATGTATAGTCCATTGTAAGAAGCATACACTAACTAGAATAGAGGATCGCTAAGTGAGCTCCAGGCCTTCAAATGTAGTTAAAATATGTTGAGTAGATGAAGGCATCAAATACTTCATGTGAGCTCTAATATTCACGTATGTCGTAGATGTGTCATTGTTTCGTTTCACGCGCGATAAGGCGTGTTACTTGCATTTGGGATGTCCTAAGTTCAATTCCCCATGACCGCCCACTCCAACCCAGGGTTTTTTCATGGTTTCACCAGGTCAGTTAGACGAATGTTGAGGTGCCTATAATTTCCTGTGCCTATAATTTCTTTATTTTCCTCTGTTTCAGGAATTGTAGGAACAGGCCACGGATGTGCGCTTTGTGGAAATCTCTTCCCTGGCATCGGTATGGGCCCGCCTCCGAAGTGGGCTCTCTCATGTTTGTTGGAGGTAGGTGCTTGTGAGTGAGGTCGGATGGCGACGAATTGGTCGCTTTTCGAGTCTACCCACTCAGCCCTACTTCTCAGTGGCATGTGTAGAAGTATCGTTGCGTTAAAACCCACGTTCGTCAGCACCCGTTTTCTTTTACATAAATGCTAAAAGTGGTGGTGACATTAGGAAGTATGTTAGTTTACCCCTCAGCGATGTGAACGTCATATGACTGTGCATGATTGTAAAACTAACCCATTTTACCATCAGATAACTACAAACCTCGACGTTAGGATTCATGTCATGCAATCTGAGGCACGATAGTACTAACTAATATATCAAAGTAAGGATCGCGGGCTCGAATCCAGTCAAAAAGTATGCTCTAAATTCAAAGGAAACGAAAACAATTGGCGTGATGCCATGGTTTCGATCGAATCAGGTGCCTTTCCTTTTTTTTTTTTTTTTTTGCTCAAAAAATTCATTCACAAAATTAAGCAGCATTATAAGATTAGATAATACTGCAGTTATCATGTGTCCGAATGGTCAAAGGTCTATGGTATAGAATGTTTGAGTTGATTGAAGGTTCTCACCCCAGAGCACCAAACTATGTTTTACTTCATTATTTTTTATTTTGTACTCTCTGTTAGTACTTTGGGTGATTCCACCCGACAACTCACATTTATAAGTAATGAGAGAACAGGCCAAATTTGCAATAAAGGATCAATACGGTAACGGCAGACACAGGTTAAATATGTGTTGTCCCGCTAACTATGATGAAGAAAATGGTCTACAGTATAACTCTTATAACAGTAATTTATTTCATTAATAAACTATGAAAACTTTAACAATAACAATATATAATAACGTAATAGTGTGTGTGTGTAAGCGCGCGCGTGTGTGTGTGTGTGTGTGTGTGTAAAGCACCCCAACCTGACATTGACTGACAGTTTTACCTCTTTAGCCCCGAAAAAAAAAAAAAAAGCAATTGTAACTCAGGCAGCAAAAGGCCGTTCTATTTAACAAGTGTATCTATAAGCAGCGTGGAGCGTAAGAACAGTGTTGCCACATTCTACATTATTGGGTATTCTTGAATGGGTTAACGACTTAGTTTCATCTATATTCTCTTACTCACGATAACGTTTTAAAAATAATAGTTCTCAATTAATATTATGGTGCTGAAATATGTGCACCATTGATATTGTTAGGTTTTCCTGAATATAATAAAACGGCTTACAGAAGCTTTAATTCTTTTTGGACGTTGTATATCCCAAATTTACAACTTTTTTAAAAAATATACCTGCTTACACTGTACCATATGAATGTTCTATAACATTTCACACAAACATTATCTTGCCGCTACTGCCCATTTTAATAGTCTTTTTTCTTCTTTTTTTTTTTCTTTTTTCTCATATAAGACAAATACTTTTTATAGAGGGACCCTTTATAGAAGATGAATAATAGATCTACTTTTATTTTAAATTCTGTTTTCTGTCTTATTTTATATATAAATGCTATAGATTTATTTCCATATTTTAGTGACCTAAACATATGCTCTGAGATCGGAAGTAGGAAACCTCGAAGAAATTGTGTCATATGTATCATGGACCTAGCCGTTTTTCAAGTGAATGTAGGCCGATAGAGTTAACTTTTCATTTGCTAATGACACGGTACATCACAAATGTAAAAACACATGTATTTAGGTAAGAATGATGACGATACAACTAAGTACTCCTCTGATTCGCAGCTTTTTAGTATAGGATTAAACTTAGAACTATTTTGGAAGAGATCATACAAGGTATTTTGAATATTATGATGCAACTGCTCTACTCAAACTTATCAGGAGATACTAGAATCTCTGGAAGTTTCCCTTCTGCCCGCTTCTCGAATGTTATGGAACTCTGTAGAAAATCCCACTGGTTTATAGCGATTGTACTCTCTTTAACCTATTGTACTCCCTTATTACACCTCTACTTACAAGGTAGCAAGTAATAAGACTATTTCTGCTAATTTTTTCTTGATTAGCATGAAGTAAAAAGAAGCCTAAGTTTTTTAACAATAATTTGTTGCAGAGATGTAGAGAAAGTCATGTGAATGGAACACATCAGAGTTTTTTTTCCATACGTATACTGAAATCTAGATTAATTTGCATAAATAACTATATTACACACTTCATTATACGCCCAAAGGTAGTAGTGATCGTCAAAAGTTACTGTTAACAACGGGATGCTATATAAAATAAGTACATATAATGACGCTAAAGACCACGTGGGGACTGGTTCTGCTAACTCGACTACCGGCCTCACGTCCACATTCGCACAGGTGGATGTTCATTCAACCGATATTGTGAAGTGAAGTGGCCAACATCACGGCTTCCCTAGTGGTAAGGTTGATTTTCTTGGTCAGATCCGCTGCCTATTGTAGCTCCTCATTTTCCTCCTGATGCTGAGTGGGCACCAGTCCTATACCGGAGAATTAAATTTCATACCCCAGTTTGGTATCGAACCCGGACCTATTTTTCAACAGGGCATCACGCTCTAGTCATCCGCGTCGTTCTGGGAGGCTCAGTTCGTTAGGCGCTGGCTTATTGACCCCAAAGTCGCGATTCAAACCCGGACCAGTTCATTTGTTTTTAAGTGTCCTTAAAAGCGACAGCCCCATGTCAGGAGATTTACTGGTATTTAAAAGATCTCCTGCTGGAGAAATTCCGGCACATCGATGACGCTAGTATGATTTTGGTAACCGATAGCGTCGATAACAAAAAAAAAAAAAAAAAAAAAAAAAAAATAGTTTTTCTTAACGCTCTTGCCCATTGCGCCAGGGCACAGGATCTGGACGCTATTTTCTGGCCTTAAATGTTCATACCTTTCTGTGCCTCCCCGAGAAACAATTCATATCTTATTGAACATTTCACAGCAGCATTGGCAAACATCTCGTACGCTGGCAGTACGTTTTCATCCATAACTTAAAAAAATTATACAAAATGTATTTTCAACGAAGAAGACTTGGTAGGTTATTTCCATAAAATTAAAGATATGCATTATGTTTGTAAATATGTTTAATGTATGGTATTTTAGTCAAAGTCATTAGCTACTTTTAAGGAAATAAGAAAATCAGAAATGTTAATGTTAACGTAAAGGGTAGTTCGGGCTTGGTGATTTTCTTAAAAAGCTTGTTGTTGTGTCTTTGAATGATATTAAACTTAAAACCCCAGTTTAGCTAGCCTCTGTATTGTGGTGGTGGTCCGCCTCTATAGTGTGATATTAGCGTGTTTGCCTCATATTCAAGAGATACCGAGTTCGAATCTCTGTAAGGGTGAATTATCTGATTAGTGATTTCGGGGGTTTTCTTAACCTTAGAAGAGGAATATCGGAAGACTCTAAGCTCTATGAACCCCGGGCTGATTTGAGCATCATTTCATCTATTTCATACAACCATCGATCGAAATAGAAATGGAGTTTTATTTATGCACGCTGTTTAATTGCCGTGGTTCTCAGCGTCCCATTCTAAATTGGCCGTGAAATACTGCTTAATTTTGCTTAGAGACCTTTTATCAAGCTTGAGGTTATTTTACATACATCTACAATACGGGACCAACGGCTTTACTTCTCTTCCGAAGGAAGCCATGCTGATTTTCGTGCAAAAAAATGCATCGTCCTCCACAGGGTTTGACCCGCGACCTTGGTAACCATTACACCATGGAGGGTAACTCTATTGTCCGATATGACCTACTAGGTTAAAGAAGAACAAAGAAACATAACAAAGAAGAAGAAAAAAAAGAAAAAAGATTTCAGCTATGCTGGTCACGCACACGCATGGACCTTTTTCTAAAAATGTTTATTTTTTGGAACTTCAAGGGACCTTATTACATATATTTCCGGTGAAATCTCTGTATCGAATTATTAGATGGAATGCAGCATCTTCTCTGTTTGCTATATACATGATAAAGGTATTAAAATTTATTTTTCTTGAATTTTTGTGGAAAATACAGTAATGAATAGCCATAAAGAGTGCTAAACCAACAGATTAACAAAAGAAACGTAGTTAGTGCTTTTGATGACGTAACAAGCCCAATATGGCTCCAGCAAAATGGCAGCCGAGAGATCAGACAGAACAGTGTCAATGTGTGTACGTAGCAGTCGATAAACAGAGTATGCACATCTACATATAGATGGTTGTTTTGTGATAGCAGAGAATGGTTGCAGTTAATACCGTAAATATGTAGCGGTTATTTTAGTTGCTATGTTGTGACGTCATTCAGGCTTTGAGTCCTTTTATTGACAATATCACAAAGCAAAATAAAACAGAATTGAGTGCGGTGCCTCCGTGAGCAAGGAAGCATCACCACAAAAATTATATACAGGGTGTGAAAATACAATGTGCAATAACTTGTACAGGGGAAAGACAGTATCATATAAAGCATTTTGAAGTTAGGTGCAAGTATAGCAGATGCAGTATAATAACAGGAGTGCTGCATGAAGACTCAGTTTATGAAACATCTCCATTTGCCAGACAAAATAAAATGTAACTATCATGAAAAGTATGTTGTCTCAAGTAGTACTGGTAGACAATGAGAAACCATTACATGCATGTACTGTACTGTAGGAGATACCCTGAGCTATCTTGTAAGTGTTGTAACAGAAGATAATAATGGAAGGCAAATGCAACGAAACAGGCAAACATAACAAGGAAAGCAAAATTACGCCTCTATAATGTAAATGTGAAATCGGTACTTTTTTATGGTTCCGAAACATGTTAAGTGATGGAAAGCATAAATAAACAACTACAAACATTTGTAAATAAATACTTGAGAAGAATTCTAGGATCGATGGCTAGACCTTATAACAAATGAAGAACTTTCAGTACGTACAAAACAAACTGAAATTAAGTTACAAATAAAAAGGAGAAAATGGAACCTGATTGGTCATGCTCTTAGATGCCAGAAGGAGCTATTGAGAGAGATGTGCTGGATTGGACCCGCAAGGAGAAAGAAAAAGGGATCGGCTCAGAATGACATGGAGAAGAACCATTGAGAAGAAGATTAAGAAAAGTGGTAAAATTTGGAGGGAGCTGAAACGATTGATTGGATACAGAGGACAATGGAAGGCCTTTATCGGTGTCGTATGTTCCACAAAGAAATAGCAGGAAATAAAGTCATGTATTATCTTATAGGTTATGTATTGAACAAGGCGAGCGTGCGATATTATCGTACCATCATCAGATATACTTGGTGATAGTGACTTGCGCTGGTGCATAAATAGACATTATTCTCTATATGGCGTACTCTACTGTACTCTTCGTACTGAACAAGGAGCGTTCGATATTATTGTGCCTTACGGTAGGTTTTACATCAAACACATCCGCTGACTGTGACTGGTATGGGTGCAGAATGGGAAACTGACCATTACATGCACTTACTGTGATTTAGTTTAGTTTTTATACTGAATAAGACAAGTGTTCAAAGTTGTTGTACCGTACAGCAGGCTTCACATGATACACACCTAGCCTCAGTGACTAGTACTGTATACATTGAGAAATTAACCATTATATGTTCGTATTGCACTGCACTCATTGCACCGAGCAAGACGAGCGTTTAGTATTATCACATCATACACTAGACATTAGATCAGTAATATAGCACTAATAGTAGTGACTATTACTAGTACACAATGAGAAACTAACCACTATATGTACGTACAATGCTATAGTGTTTCTACTGTACATTCAAATGTGCAGAGACATGTTCAAAGACATTAAAAATACACCTGGCGCTGTGCTTTTGCTGAAAATGTGAACGTTTGATGGGGACTCGGGTCTTACGATGATTTTCATTGGAACATTTCTGTTACAACATACCATGTGTGCAAGAAGAGGTAAAACCGATTGGGCAATCCATACCTTCATCCTTCAACCCCGCTCGTCGCTCCCTCCGAACAGTCTGACTTGTATAAGTAGTGTATTAATTTTGTCCACCAAGTGTGCGAATTACCTTGACATTAGAGATTCAAAATGTATCACAGAGAAAATATTAACCTAATTTCGTATCACTCGGTCAGAAAGGTGGCTTATTGTCCAACCAGAGAGTTGAGGATCATCAGTTCGCAACTCAGAACTAAATTTGTCGCAAGTTACGTGTCATGTGCACCCCCTATTCCCTTTCGGTTACGTGGCTTAAGAACATAGTAAGGCTATATGAGAGACTTCTCCTGAATCCGAAGGTGGCCTAAGCAGCAAGCAGCGCCCAAACAGGTGGGAGACAAGCGATGGCAGCGAAAAGACCCCATCTTACGATTAGTATTTGCAGGCGTATTTTAATGTCTTAGAGTGTACAGGACGAGAATTCAGTGTTATGGTGCCTTGCAGCAGGCTTCTCAACAGGGCCAGTGCACAGAATTATTACGCCTTGAAGTGCCAGATGGATTCTACAAAAGAATGCGACAGTGAAACATGCTAAAATAGAGAGTCATGATGGCAGAAAATAAACTCATACGAGACTTCTCTTGTGTTAGACCCAACATTGCAAAGTGAGATGAAGGGTATGTCTCCATGAATAACTGTGATAGATGAGATTAAAAAAAAGAAAACATTTAGAAAATGGTCTGTGTGTGCGCACTTATGCGTGCGTGTATGTACGTATACGTTGTCTGTCTATGTGTCTGTGAACAGCATAAATAAAAAAATGAAAAGTCGGATAAATACAGAACTTCATGTTTAAATTCATAACTTCCAAAGATGCGACACCTCAAAAGAATGGCTCCAAATTATGACATTTAATAAAAATGGTTAAAAATATTATAACGATGAATAACAGGTATATATTGAACTTTCTGGGAATATCTGTGAATCCTCTTCAATTAGAAGAAATTGCCAATATATCTTATATAACTTGTAAATCTTAAGCTATAGATTAAAAGAATCACACAAAAAATGTGCAGCTCTTTAAAATATACAATTTATTCCAATTTACCTTTTCCGTGGCATGAACCATTTCCAAAATATCCGATATCAAAGGTTCAAATTGACTTCCTTGTTTCTCGCAATTGCATTAAAATAGATGGAATTTAAAGTCGCCATATTGTGTCCATTCTTAAACATTTTACATTTATATTCCCTTTGTAATTATTAATGTAGCAATTTCTGTAAACGTGTTTCTTGATTCAAATTAAGTAGATAGTAAGATAAACCCTCGTAAGAATGTTAAGCAGGTAGAGAAAGTCATGTGAATATAACACATCAGTTTAATAAAACCGAGTAGGAGCAGGAAATTTATGCAAATAGAATAGCTGCACAGAAACAAAGAATGACCTCAAATGCTCAAAGTGAATATTTAATTCTTAACTATTTACAGATAATTTTGTTATATAATGTAATAAATTTGAAGAAATGGATAGAAGAGTTCTCTCTGGTGCTCATTGAAACACAATTAAAAATCGTATGTGCTCCAGTCACATGACTTTCTCTGCCTGTTCAAACTATTCTTACAGAATGTTATTCGTTACTTCAAGCTAATCGAGACAAGCATTAGCAGCAATTGTCTTATTATTTCCTCTCTTCTATTCAGAAGGAAATTAACTGAATGCATAGACTAAAGCAATATTCAAACGTTGTTTTAAAAGCAGGTCGTTATATGAACAATTGTAAAACAAAAAAGAGATGAAACGAAAAGCGACTTCCTTCTGAGAAAAAAATATCTCGGAAACGGCCAATTCTACAAAAAAAAAATGCATATGACATGTATGATGTGTTTTAATTTTGTTTTAAAATTGGTGCGTAATAAGTATTTGTCTCTTACGGTTTACCAGTAATGCAAAATTCAGAAAAAATTTCCCAGAATGAGAGGTTTTCAGAGCTATTCCCAATTACAGTATATATATTTTATTTATTATGTAAATAAATATCTTGTATCTTAGTGAAAATAGTTTAAGCCATTTTTGAGAAAAATAAAATTAAAAAAAAATAACCATGCAAAGGTAGTTAGGGAATTTTATTGAAAATCTTCGTCCTTGGATGATACTAAACTTAAATACCAACTTAAATAAGAAATGTGATGTTTAACAGTGTTTTCGTTTTTGAGCTGTTTTGTCCACAGAAATACAAACGCGAGCGAATTCTTTTCTAAACTTCTTTTTTGTACTCGGAGGACCTTAAAACACGTATTTCCGTTGAAATGCTGACATCGAATTTTTGGGTGAAATACAATACCTTCCCGCCTTCTCTAATCAAATGAATTCAGAGTCTAAGAAATTCGTGTTCTACTATGGTTTCACTTTGAAGTTCAAACGAGTTGTAAACATAACCAATTGACTGGGGATGGCCACACATTTTTCTGCCCAGTATGTCGTCTCTGATTTTACCTAAACATTGTAAGTTTTTGTGATAGCTCTTGTGCAGAAAAATGTAACCTCTATTACCGCAACCATACAAATTATAAAACAAAATGTGTTCGTTTAGATTCACACTTAATTATTTGAACCGTTATAGCAGAGGGTTTAAGGCGATGCGCAGTTTCCGGAAAGTCGTCAGTTGCCATTTTGTGTGTTAATAAATTATTACTTTCGGGACTGTGATGCCGAAATTCTCCAAAAATGGAGGGAGTACACTGTTAAATGTTTCTAACAAATGTTTCTAACAAAATACCTATATTTAATCGACAATTATATGTAGTTAGCTGAATAGCAATAATTGAAATTGGTTTTCAAAGATGCTGAATTTTTGCTTGGGTTATTTGCGTCGCGTTTGTTTCCTGTTATATTTCTAACTTACAGAGCTGAACATTTTCTTAACCACTATTCATCAGTCCATTTAATGACATTTTTTCCTAATTTACAACCTTCCCCTCTCCCTCCTCGTAGTAGTAGTAGTATTCTTGTGGCAATAGAGTTTTGTTGTAACTCTTCTTTAAAGTTGTCTGGGTAGAAGGGACTGGAGGGGAAACTCTGGAAAGGTAAAGAAAGCAAAAATGATATTCTGGCAATCAAATTAATGATTTATAAAACCTAGTTCAGTTTAATCCAGTAGATAGGAAAACCTGCCGAATATTCAGGCAGTACTTTAATGTTATGTGTTGGAATTTTAGGGTGCTGATGATAGCAACTATATGCTGATGACTGGATAGTTGTACAGTAAACCGACGACAATTAACAAAGAGTAGTATATAGATTAAGCCAAAACGCAATATACTACAACTTGAGTAATATAGTCAAAATCTATCCTCATATTTTGATGTTTTTCGTTAAGATACTTTCAGTTATGTTTAATTCTGCTTAGCATATAACAATGATGATAATGAAAACAATACAATGAAACCCTGCGTACTCGTATGCATAGGTTTTGTTACAGTATTTTAATGTAACCTTCAGTGCATTAGTCTCTTATCACCTAATGCTAAATAAAAACAGCGTATAACAGTTACAAAACTAGCTATTCGTTATTCTATTCTCTCAAAAAATAAAGGTTCTGAAATGAAAGGAAAATATTTAATAGCGTTTTCGATTTCTTGTATATCACTACGGACTCCAGTACAAGTCTGAGAGAGCGCGATTCTCTCTCCACTTTCACTGATATGCAAGAGGTTAGCACGGAAGATCGCTTCCCGCCACTGACCGGTATTGACTTCAAATTGCCCCGTTGAATTCAGCAACTTCTTTATCGTACAAAGGATTATTATCTGCACACGTAAAATACGGTGCTATTGGCCCACCAGGTATGACAAAGACATTGAGAAGAAGGTTAATATATTTCAAGCTATCTGTGGAATAATTGTAAGAACTTTGGAAAGAAAAACAAGAAAAGAAACACCAAATAAATTCCATCAGCTGTGGCTGTTCCTACTCTTTTATTGGTTCTGAACCATGGACAATACAAAGAAGAAAGTTCAGGCATACAGGAGATGCATAAAAATGGATAAAATAAGAAATAAAATAATGTCGGATTTATAAAAATTTTCAGTTAATGATATGAAAGAACTAAATAGCATGAAATGGAAGGACAATAATGATAGAGTACTAAAAAATAGATAACAAACAAAAAAACTACCAACCAATTGAAAGAGAGGTCTGGGTGGCCTCGTAAGAGATGAATGGATGATAGAGATCAGATCATCTGACTAAACAACTAATCCTTGAAAAAAGATGTTTAGTGTGTAGAGAAAAATATAGAAATAAGATATACAAAATGAATAAAAGTTAATAATCCCGAAATTACGGATTGTAACATAAGACGCAAAGGGCTCCCAGGCCTCAGTTTCCCGGGACCGCGTTTCCTAATCCTACATAAAGAAAGAAATAACCGCTAAAAGAACTGTGTTCAATATATTTGTCACTTTAGACACACACGTTTTTGAATGGGTAGAATTTGCTTTTTTGTCCCTTCATTTTTATTACCTATATGCTTACTTTTAATATGACAGAAATAAAAACCAGTAGCAGTTTTTCCGTTACAAAACCGACATCTCTCCGAGAGTAATGCAATCCTAATCCTTCATAAAGAAAGAAATAATCGCTAAAAGAGCTGTGTTCGATTTATTTGTCGCTTGAGACAAATTTGTTTGTATCCCTTCATTTTTATTATATACTTGTAATATGACAGAAATAAAAACCGGTAGCAGTTTTTGCGTTACGGTCGCTGACAAAACCGACATCTCTCCGCACAGAAAAAAATAAGAGTAGAAAGTAGTTTAAAACGGAGATGCCGTGGTCTAATGCGGCGAAGTTTGTTTTTAGCAAAGCCGGGGGAGCAGGTGGCTGTTCGCGATAGAGATATGAACAAGCCCACCCCGCCTCACTGATTTGACAACATCAATTTATGTACACCAGCTTAGCCACACTCTACTATCCGTTTCGCACACGTTGTCTCTCAAAGCCTTTACCTCTGACAAGCAGGCTAAAATACTAGCCATTGTGTGCAACGGTGTGACCTGGATCACTGCCTTGCCGTACTAAAGAGCTGGCGGGAAAGAGATCAGCTGTTTTAAAAAGGCGGTTGGTTCTGTGATTGTGCTACAATAAATGCTAGTATTCGAGCGCTTTCACTGTATCAGTTAATATACATGGTTAAGTATGCATTTATATGATCTTTAAATTAAGTTAAATATTACGTTTGCGATTGTTCACACAAATGTAATAAATCCTAGAACTGTGTAACCTAACCTATTAAACGCAGCGTGTTATATGAGTGCATTTGTTGTTTCAGTGTGTGTATATAAAAGGAATATAACTGAAACGTGTTAAAGTGGTGTAATCAAACAGCCGAAAAGTTGTATCGTCCCTGGGTGCAAATCAAATTATTACGGTGGCGAATATATTCCTGTATTTACATTTCCCAGTGAGCCACATAGGCGCGAGTTATGGATGAAAAAAATTGCAAAAGAAAATGTAACTATTACAAAAAATAGTGGAGTGTGCATGAAACACTTTCAAGAAGACAAAATTATAAGAGAGATAAGAGTTACAAGGCCAGATGGTAAGTTAAAGCTCCTTACTGCTGCTTTTTAGCATGTGGTCACAATTGGAAACTTTAAACGTCACTATGTTATGTTTTATAATACATAAACTTTACAGATGTGAAGAAAGGTAGCTTTGCACTTGAAAGGAAATAAATGACCAATTTGATTGAACCTTAAACACAATAAAATAGACCTGAGAAATTATTAAAGCTTTTATGTCAGAAAAGTTAGGTTAGAAAAGTATAAACAATTTAATTTAAACTGAACCCCTACTTATGTTTGATAGACCATCACAGTAGGCTCATCTATTAAAAGTTATGTAATTTATTACAGTGGTAGTTGCTAAAAAAAACTCTTAGTTTTCTCCTCTCTTCTTTCTTTATTAGAAAGATAAAGAGAAACAATAGTATTATTGGTGATGGGAGTTCTATTGGTCATGATGCGTGTTCCGGTTATATGATGTGTTCAACGTCCCTGAGCTCTTGCTGGCAGTGGGACCAAATGAACAAACAAACAAGCACATGCTGGTACACATGCCAGACCAGTTGGACTTATTATTAAATCCATTTGTAATAGGCTAGCTGATTGAATGCCTGTTGAAACCAAACTCTTCTATTAGGAAATAAAAAAATTGCTTTTCTCCCCTACAGGTTCAGAATTGGTAGTTCCTAGGAAAAAGCTTGAATTAGCTGCTGATGCTGTTCCACAAATGTTTCCAAACCTACCAAGATATCTAACGACAGATGCTGCCCCTTCACGTGCATCACCAGATATTAGGAGACAAAAGGCAATAAATACTCATGACAAGAAATATGAGAAGTGGTTGCTGGAAGATAACTTTTCTTCATTAGAAGAAATGTTAACTAACAGCAATAAATACAATCACAACAATTGGATGACCAAACAGTAGGACAACAAAGTTTTTTTTTTAAAGTCGACTTCACAGAAACTCCTACAATAAGAGCTGCTTTAATATTAGATGATAAACTGAATGTTAATGTAGTATATGATATTGTGAAAGTTGAACCCAAACATTTTGAATGGATTCTAGGCCCCAAACTTCTCTGCAATTCATATTCAAAGTTAGAAAATATGTTAACTTCTCTTTATAACTTTGAATCCAAGAATGTTGCTGTTACAGAGAAGATAAAGCACATACAGGAGTTGTTGCATGAAGTTATAGAACAGAATGAAAAAAATGAGTACAAATCAGGATTTGTGTTGATAAGCGAACAGCTGGTCTTCTTGTTTCTAAACGACCATCATATTCTTCATTTTTTGCTCCTAACTGCTGCTATGGTTTTCTTTTCATTTCCAGCAGCTTGCTGATTTTTTAGAGATCTCAAAATTCTGGTGTTGCCTCATATGTCCTATTTAAAAACCTTTAATCTCTCTAGTGTTGATGGTTCTACAAATAAGTCTCTGAAAATGTACTTGCAAACCAAATGTCAAACACTTGAACCACATAAAAGATTAGGAGTTTTATTACTTGATGAAATATATGTGAAGCCTAAAATTACTTATAAAGGTAACAAAGTGGTTGGTATGGCCACAAATTCAAATGAATTACAATCTGCCACAACTGTTCAAACATTCATGTTTAAATCTATTTTATCAGACAATAAAGATGTTGTGGCTATGTTGCCTGTAAAGAATTTAAATTCAGACTTCTTACTTCATTCCACATTGCAGGTTTTGACTTTACTAAATGATGTGGGGTTTGAGGTTTGTGGTTTAATTTCTGATAATAATAAGGTTAATGTAAAGTGTTATAAGGCATTGTGCAATGATGGATCTTTAAAGTCATTTATTGCTCATCCATCTGACAACACAAAGAATGTATATTTACTTTTCGACACTGTACATATCCAAAAAACCTCAGGAATAACTGGCTAAATGAAAAATGTATGACATTTATATATCCTTTTCGTAAACTTCCACGGCCAATATTAAAATTATCTTGGACCAAGATAATTTATATATCCATCATTCCAGGATGCTAATGAAATTAAACAATCTAAATTCCATGATGTTAGGCAACTTTATGAAAAGGAAAAGCAATCACTAATGAAATATGCACCTGGTTTGTCTTACAAGGTTTGTTTTCCAAATGGCATTGAAAGACAAAATGTAAGTTTGGTAGTTCCCTTATTTGAAGATAAAACTATTACAGCCGTGAGCACAAAATGAATGGGGAAGCTGAACATACTGCAGAGTGGTTACAAATAATTACAAATTGGTGGCTTGCAGTAAATGTTAAACATTCTGACAAAGGTATTCGCTTACGAGAAAAATATGCTGAACCTGTCAGAAGTTTGAACCAAGAAAATGTGACATATTTAAAAAGGTTCTGTGATTGGCTAAAGAATTGGGATAGTATGTTGATTGTAGATTCACCAGTTAGATTTGGAAAGCTCAGTAGGGAAACATTTTCAGCTTTACTACATACAACTGAAACACTAATTAAATTGTGTATTTACTTAATATCAAGCAATTATATTATGTAAGGTTAGGGGTTTTTCAAACAGATGACCTGGAGCAAAATTTTGGCAAATATAGATATATGAGTGGCTGTAACTATCATGTATCTGTTCAGGAAATTATTGAATCAGAAAGAAAGCTTAAAGTTACAAGTTTGCTGAAACTTAGATGTAGAAATGCCATGTCATTTAACATACCAGACATTATAGGTGGCATTAATGCCTGCTCAGAAGACAGTGTGAACATTGAGGCTTTTGGGGAGTGTGAAAATATAGTGCAATCATGCCTAGTAATAGTGTTTACTGCAGGTTGGTTGGTTGTAAAGTTATTTGTTTAAAATGTAAGGAGTTATTGATAGAAGATCATGATGTTCAATTTGAAGTGCCTGCTGAACTTAATTACCTAGTCCACATGAACAGAGGTGGTCTTAAATATCCATCTGCAATTTCAATTGACATTGGAATATGTGTTTATAAAATATTTGAAGTGTTTCTTTCAAAAGAGAATGAAATCAAATATTTGTGTTCTTCCAATCCTAAAGCATTGATTAAATGTGTTTTGTTAGAGATGCTTGAGCCACTGTATGATGATAAAGTTTGTGAATGTGGGAAGTCTCGTTTGGAAGTTGTAAATGCATGTATGAATATATGGGTAAATATTCTACACAATAATTATTCAAAAATGAAGAACAACGAATGTACTGAAAAAAGCCAGTGTCTCAAGAAAAAAGGTGAGTCCAAAGACTATACAGGAAATTCTGCAAAAAATATGGAAAATTGGATGCGTTTCAATAACTTTTGGCACAGTAAAATGTGTTTTTCACTTGTGTTTTAAACATAAAATAGTGTTTTCAGCTATACTTTATTTTCATGAAATTGTTTCATACTGATATTAAATGTGTTTAAAATCCTTCTTTTTTATAACCTCGGACTGTCTTTAACTCTTATTATCACGGTGATATAAAGTAGGGAAGTTACCTTATCGTTATAGAAAAGTGTGTTATATGCACGATTCTTTCATTACAAATGACATGCACCCTGACCGACCCGACTCTTTGTATGACGTCACGAAAGCAACAGTATGGCCGGTACATTACGAAGGCAGTGCCTGGATTTTAAGGGAACCAATTTGTAACTTTAATAACAATGCGTAACCTCAAAAATTAGTCTGATTTTTACTTTTTCTACTACATTAATCGCTTATTTATTAAAATTCATTTAACACACTTTTAAAAAATCCTCTTTTATGTAAACTGTAGTCTTCAGGCTTCTATAACATTATTTTGATGAAATGTATCTTCTCCGATTGCTCCAATACTGGATTTAGAAGTACGCATTTATTTAGGAAAGCCCTCTTGTCTCGGATGAAAAATGATGTGGCTGCACTGGGAACCAACTGCTTTTTGTTAGTTTAGTTCTGTTGTGTTGGTCACCTTTGTTTTCTGAACATTCTGAATATTCTCAACACTGCGGTTATGTTTGCATTTACACTGTGATTGTGCAAAGATGTTGTTCTCTTAGCGAAGAGCTGTGTTGTCTTAGTGAAGAGAACGATGTCATATAATTAGGGTGAAAGTGCTAATGAAGCTGAGTTAGAAGTAGAAGCGCAAGAAAGGTGCCTATGAGCTACAAAGTCAATCGAATAAAGAAAGCAAGACTTGAAAACTAATAGTAATAAAGAAAAGTAATAAAGAAAAGAAAGGTAAAATGGAGTTATTTACTTTATCAATATACCATGAATATCCCTTTGTTATTTTTTACTTAACACAACGCTCACAAACCGATCCAGCATAGAAAAGTCAAGAAAAGGAGTAGCCTCAGCATCTGATTTCATTGATAAAATCCAGAGAAAAACGTTCCAGCTTATTTCCTACAAACCAGCTTTGGTCAGTTTACCAAAGCCAAGAGTATGCGAAGAAAAGACCAATCCGTGAAGACAACATTAGTGACTTGAAAAAGGTGTTATGTTAAGCACCAAATGAACATAGCTGGTTTTACAATGGGTTATTACAGCGTCCAACTAAAAAGCAGCATTGAAAGAAAGTTTAAGAAACACAAGAGATTTAGTTTTATTTTTGTAGCTGTAACATACTATTGCATTTTTTTTATTTTTCAAATAACCTTTAAAATATTTACTTTTTGTACTGTAACAGTCTGATTTGTTTCAGTCCAACCGGAAAACTAAAGAATTAAAGACAAAGAATATCGTATTGATATTTTGACTGATAAAAATGTATACATGTGTATTTTAAATATAGTTTCAATAAAAATAATGTAAATAAAGCATACGTTTTTAAACTTTAACTAATAATTTACTTTGATAAAATGAACTATATTATATTCTTTCACCGTTTTTTTGTGAAATACCTTATGGCAGCGACTTTGAAAAATTAAAAAAAGTGTTCAAATGTTAAGACAAAATTTAAAAAAACAGGGTTCTAGAAATATCTAAAATCGTAGTCACAACTTAAATTTTATGTTTAAACCATGTGCAAGAAATAATCAGTTCTTCTCTATTTACCAAATTTGGCTTTTGTGGCAAGAGCGTTTTCGAAAACAAGCGATTCATATATAGTAGAATAAAATTATCATACGAAGGCAACCCGGCGCTGAACCAAGGTGATTATTGTACACACAGCGAATTTAGTAAAATGAAAGGGTATCATGACTATTGAACGAGACCATTCTGCCTTATTCCCCTCTCTCCCCATCTGTAACGCATAAGCGGTATTCACGCTATTTGTGCAGTAGGCAAGACATGGTAATGACCAATGGCATATCGGAATGGAAGGGAAATTCTGATTACTTCTTCTGATGTTTTTCAAATAGGAAGAGCTCTACTCTGCTGCGAATGAAATGCGTTTTCCTGCGTTGCCAGGTCGCTACCCCCACTCTTTTCATACTTCCCTCTCACTTGCACACTGAGCATGCAAATCTGCCTGGCGATATAATATTTATTCAACGACTGTTGCTTGTTTCACACCATGCCGTACACACCAAAAGCTATTTGTAGCCAGATTATTAGTCCATACAAGCTGGTTACATAGTTTGACACATTTTAGAACTGTGCAACTTCAGGAAATGTAATTAAGCAGAAACACAGAATCGTTTAACCCAATAAATGATACATATTTCAAGCAACATTTTCATTTTCCATTATAGATATTAAGAATTTGGACATGAGTTTGAAGAAAACGAAAGAAAACCAGATGAATATACACTTCTCCCCCAGCTTTCCTTGTCTTAATTATATCGCCAACCCTATAGCCGCGTATTGAAACTGTCAGAAGAACCCCGTAAGACAGTAAGAAACCGAGAGATTCTCCAAAAGAGTGTATTTTACTAAATTAGCCTTCCGCTCCTACGCCCCACGAGGGGATGTCAAAAGCAGGTACGGATGAGGTAAGAGGGATATGCTGATCGGCTGGAACCAGGAGCGACCAGCAATAACAGGGTCCCTACAGTTTTCCAATTGAAGCACCCTGGTAGTCGGACAGGCCGGCTGGGGATCCATCCCACATAGAGTCTAACGGCCCCGTCAGGGTCGGTCTTCATCCCGGCAACCAGCCGAATTCGGGAGACTAAGATAATCACTTGGACCCTTTTCCCCTGCCTCGCCGCACCGAGCACCATCGCTCACACTTCCAACCATCGTGATAAAGGATGGATGAAACGACATTGGAAATAATGTGAAGGGACAGGACATTTGGGGGACGAAAGAAACCTACCCTGCATTCGCCTGGCGACCTAGGGAAACCTTCGAAAATTCCATTGATCAGGTAGACCGGCCACAGGAATTGAACCCTCGACCTCCCGAATACGCAACGGGTACAATCTGCCATAACCATCTCTCTCGGAACAGATCTGCAGTAAGTAGAGGAAGTATTGCATTGCTCCCAAAAGCTCAGTAACAAAATTTCACCATAAGTTTGAGATTTGAGGCTTCCGAAACATACAAAAAATAATGTGTTACGTTCAGATGACTTCCTTTACCCTAATTGCTTATTAGTGTATACAGATTACTCTTACAAGAGCTTATTTTTTTTTTCTTTGTCTACTCCTTTTTAATACATGCAGAAGTATGACACATCTCGTTTTGATACAAAGGGAGCAATGATATTCAAGTATTCAAGAACTGGATGATATATAATGCGTACGCCTTTTTTTGGTCGCTAGTATTACGGTGAAATGAGGGCGGATGCGGGGGCGGGAAGAAGAGAGAGAGCTCGCCCGCCTGTCTTTCCGCTGTGTAGATAAAGTATATTTTTGAGGCTCTCAGCTATTATGGTGAGCAGGTTATCCAATTTACTAAAAAGTATCTGAATTTTTAAACGAAACACAGCGCATTAGTATGTCCGTGAATTCTGGGATATAAGCCACACTGAACCTTAGTATTAAAATCGCTAGATGCCAGGGTTTACTTCATGTCTCAATGTTGTCACTCTGTTGTGGTTTCAAAATTGTGCGAATGAAAACAGGAAGTCGAGAGTCGTCCAAAAAGCCGATCCCCGTGGCCGCACTCGCCGGAGTGCCTAGCTTTGTTGCCTCATGGCGACGGGATCGCGGGTCGAGTCCCGCCTTGGGCATGGGTGCTTGTAAATGTGTGTGTATATACATTGTGTATGTGTTTTTGGAGGCAAAAACCAAACGGCAAAACAAATAGGTCAACAACGGAAATGTAGGAAAAAGTGTAAGAAATAAAAATAAAAAAATAACATAAAAGGGGGAAGAAAAAAAAAAGGAATACAGCGCTGAGTCCGGACACGCCTCTGGAACTGTATTTTCTTATATAAAAAAACCTGATGTGTTCGATTAGCATGAAGTAAATAGAATCATAAGCTTTTTAACTACAATTTGTTGCAGAGATGTAGAAAAAGTCATGTTTTAGAAAATCAAAATTTTCGAAAAAAGTTCCATGTAAAGGGTAGTTTGGGGTGGCGGGATTTTCTTGAAAATCTTCGTGTTGCATCATTGGAAGATACCAAACTTAAATACCAAGTTTGGTTTTTAACGGTCTTTTCGTGTTTGAGCTATGCTGCCCTCAGACACACAGACACACACACGGATATGTTTCTAAAAATGCTTTTTTTGGATTCAGGGGGTCTCAAATTTTTGGGTGCAATACAATACCTTCTCTATAC
This sequence comes from Hymenopus coronatus, assembly GCA_030762935.1. NCBI lineage: Eukaryota > Metazoa > Arthropoda > Insecta > Mantodea > Hymenopodidae > Hymenopus > Hymenopus coronatus. The sequence continues at coordinate 78,595,946 of CM060892.1, read as the reverse complement.
ACTATGTATATATAGTACGAATAGAGAAAGCAATAAGTGAAAATCGACAGGACTCTAAAATAACGATGAAGCACTGAATAATTGGAACAAAAAACAACAACAAAAAACAAAAACAAAAAACAAAAACAAAAAACAAAACAAAAAATTATTTTCCGGAAATGCTTTATGCCACAGAAAAAGTTATTGAACTAAATTGTGTTTTAGAGATATCTTTAATTTTTATGTAACACGTTTTTGTCTTTCGCTTCAAGTTTAGCAATTAATAGAGGTTATATAAAATTCCTTCCAATCAAGTAGGCTTTCCGGTTATTCCCATAAAATTCAATAAATACATTTTATTTCTTATGTAAATAAATAGCTTTACTGTATTATGACAGGCCGTGCCGTAGCCGAGTGCTCAAACCATTTGTCTCTCACGGGTTCGATCACAAGTGACCGCATGTAAGATTTGTGGTGGATAAAGCGGTACAGGGGCGGGACTTCTTCGGTTCTCCGGTTTCCCCCGCCATCACATTCCACCAGGGATCCATCTTCATGCATCATCAGTGTCATCGCCTGCGATGCCATTGCAGTAAAAGCGGGCGTTAAACACTGCCAAAAAAAATATTATGACACACAAATCGAAATTTCAAAACTATTTTTGTAAAGTCGCACATTTCGCTGTAAAGGATAGTTTGGGTTTGCTTGGATATCTTCGTGTTGAATCCTTGGAAAATACTCAACTAAAATATCAAATCTGGTATTTAACCGTCCTTTCGTTTTTAACACACCACGTAGGCAGTTAGGCGTTCATGTGTTCTACCGCCACCACATTGCTAGTGTCACAGTTCCACGCATGTGCACTCGTCTCTCCAGTTCATTGTCTGGCCACAGACGCCATTATAGCTCGATCGTGTTGTGCTTATAATTATTATTAGAGATCGTTCAAAATGTTTAAGACAATTTCCGATCCCGCCGACTGTGTGGTTTTTGAACGCAAATTTAATCCACCTGAAAAGCATCGTTAACTTGTAGAGATTTACGGTAAAAATAAAATGATAGATAAAATGGTGAGAAAATGGGTCAGGAAATTCATTGATGGATGATCTAATGCTCACAGAGAGGGTGGCCTTCTGTTGACAATGATGGAACACGATAATGGTTTTGATGGAACAAAGGCAATGAATGAGGTAAGGCAGGTGGTTCACGATAAGAAAATACTTTGTGATGTGTTTCCATAAATCACGGAGTTCAGTAATGGCTAACTTCACCGGCAGCAACTTTCTTTGAAGAGGCCATACAGAAGCTATGGAATGCTTTTTTCGTGTTCAAATAGATGTTTCTGTGAGAAAAAAAAAATATGTTATGCCTTTTTCAAACCGCCACTTGCTTTCCGGACACGCCTCAAACATATGTATACCAGGGATAGCATTTTGGGGACCGATAGAGAGACACATGCTGATACCAGTTCCATACCTACCGAGTAGAGACTGACTTGCATTGGCGACTGGCCTTGCCGCATGTAAATAACCTGTAGTAAGGAGTTGGGGAGGCTGGCAGTATACTATGCGGTATATCACAATACTGTTTTACACGTAATTAATGTCTTTAATGATAGTGCATGCTCGTCAATCAAGTTTTGTAAAATCGCTTGCTGCAAATGGATTACATGAAGATTTGCAAGTCATACAGAAGACTTTCAAATATATCTACGACAATAACACATATTTGGAAATATCGAACATTGAAATGTTTCGAGCCCAGAAAGCTATCGATAACTTGTGCAAGCAATTGATCAGAGACCCTGATACCTCGCGAAAAGGAAAGTGAAGAAAATATCGGATTTTCAATAATGCGAGTAATACAAAATGTTACGAGGTGTTGCTACGGAAATAATTGCTGATGGAGTATCTTACCCAATAGTCGAAGATGTGTCCTATTTCCAGTCACATCTCATGATATGGATCGAAGTTTTTCATAATATAACGCCTGTTTACGTGCCAATCGGAGACGATTCACATTTGTGACGTTACGAATGTATGCTGTTGAGCATTGTAATCTATGTATCTTGAGAAAAAATGAAACGGATAATGATGCTGATGACTTGTTGCGCAACAGCAAATATTAAAATGTTATTTCCAGTAAATCAGTGGTATTTATGTTTACCACCCAGTCAACCTTAATTGCCCTCCACTGTTAGTGCAAACATCAGGCAACCACTGCATCATTTTCCTTCTATTAGTGCCACTAAGTAAACACTGCCTTGTCAACACGACACAACTGTATACCATGCACTAACTTCGACTGCCCCTCCATCGGTCTCCAAGATGCTATCCCTACATATTATAATATACATGTGTATATAATACTTACATACATTCACACACACACTTTTTTCTAAGAGTCTTTTTCTTGAATTCAGGGGCTCAAAACATATATTTCATCTGAAATTTTGGTATCGAATTTCTGGGTGGAATACAAAAAGGTTCCTACTTATTATTAAAAATATGTTTACAAAATTATGTTTGTATGCCTAAATAAATTATCTAAAATGAAAAGTCGGCTAATTACGAAATCATTTATGTTTAAGCTGAGGGTGTTTTAAAGTTAGAAATATGATCAAGAACTACCCAGTATATTGAAAAATGTTCTCTATTTTTATTTTATCTAAAATGTCTATTGCAATATTGATTACAGCACTATATTTATAGGATGATTATATTATATATAAGATGTTTATGCTATATCATATATTTCTTGGGAATAGCATATGAAGCTTTCTTCACGGCGAATGAATTTTGTTTAATTTGGAAGCGTAAGATGTAGACTAAAGAATCCCCTCACAAAGATCATTAAACATATACATGATGTCAAATAAATGTATTGCTCGTTTTAATAATTATTTCCGTTATATTCTATATTATTGGTTTATCGTACATATTCAAATACACTATAATGTTTACTTTCTCTAAGGCACATGCCCGACGTACATAGTAATTAGAGAAATTATTGTTTGTATTGATACCGAGATTTTATTGGAAATATACATTTTGAATCCCCCTAAATCCAAAAAAAGAAAAAAAAGTTGAAAAAGGTCAGTGTGTATGTCTGTGTGTCTGTCTCTCTGCCTGTTTGTCTGTGGACAGCATAACTCAGAAACGAAAAGTCCGTTATATACCAAATTTGGTATTTAAGTTCAGTATCCCCTAAGAATGCCACAAAAGAGTTTCAAGGAAACCCCCCCACACCAAACTACTCTTTACATGGAAACATTTTCGATTTTTTTTTCAAAAATTACTAACGATTTTGGTATATTACGGTATATTAAAATATTTACATGAATAAAACGTACATCGGGAATAGCCTCTGAAGTCTTATTCATTCCGAATGACTATTGCATAACTGTAAACAGTAAGAGATGGATGAAAAAAAATCAATCTGGATTAAATGTGCCAAATGGGGGAGGGGGAATTTAATGCTAGGTCAACATATTGCTGTGGTAGCTGTCATTTAGAGTAATTGGACGGAATCTGAAAGATCCGTGTTTCAAATCCCAGCCATGGCATATGTTTCTTCCCTGCAACAAAAAGAATATTTTCACCTTGTTATCATCGAAGCCGAGGAGGGTACATCAAATACTGGTCGCGTTTTTCGATTTATACCTACCATAGCAGCTTCTTTTGACCTGCGGACTAATCCTTGCACCTCGGATTTGTAGAGCATTGCGTTCTAGATGTTTTCCATTGTTCTATAAGTTGTGCCTGTTCATTTAAGTTAACAAACTAGCAATCCGTGTCTACCTTCTTTACCTTTTTCTTTTCAATCGATATCCCATCATAGCTGTCGTAAATGTTATCTCTGCTGCTTGTATTCTTTGCCGGTTTCTTTTTGTTAAGGTCCGGGCCTCGCAACCTAAAGTAGAACTGGCACTGCAATCACTTTATAAAACTTAAGATGTGTCTCTATTTCTTCCTTACTTTTCGTGTTTTAATATTATACCTGCTATGATTGGTGTGTACGGTGCATATATATATATATATATATATTTTTTAGCTTAACGTCCTTTAACCTGGTTGGTCATATTGTACGATGAATGAAATTGGTGAAATGATGCTCAAATGATCTCAAATTAAGGGAAAACCCCGAAAAAACCTTATCCGGGCAACTTACCCTAAGCGAGATTCGAACTCACAACCTTTTGAATGTGAAGCAGACACGCTGCCACCACACTACCCACGCGGGCTGTGTACCCTTGTGTGTAAAATGTAGCCGATAATGGAACGGACTATTATGTTAGTGCTGATCAAATCTCGCCCAACCCTCCATAAACGTGTACCCCTTTTTGTTCTTAAGCCTAGTTCCAGCCACCGAATCCGCAGAGAACTTTACTCCCCTAAAATATAGTCCAAAACATTTCAAAAACGTCATCCACCATGTTAACCTCATATACCCAAGATCGCAAGTTCAAACACGGTGAAGGATGAGGTATTCTTTCGAGCGTAAAAATCCATAGCATGGCTTCCTTCGGAAGGGAAGTAAAACCATTGGTCCCGTGGCGTAGATTTACGGCATGTAAAAGAACCTCAAGCCTCATAAAGAGGTCTCTGAGCAAAATTAAGGGTTTTTCACGCCCAGTATATATTGGGACGCTGAGAACCACAACAGTTAAAGAGCGTCCACAAATAAAACTCCATTTCGGATAGGGTATGTCAGAATAAAAAATTCAATGCCATAGCTGGGATTTGAACCATGCATCTCTCGGCTTCTAGCAGGTTCCTCTACCACTGACCTACTATAGCAACATGCCGGTATACCATTAAATTATTCAACTGACCTCCATGATATTTTGAGATGACATACCCCAATGGAGAATTTACAATCCGTAAGTACATGTAGCAACGGGATATAGACTGGGAGATCCATTGTTCAAATCCCGGCAATGGCATTGAATTTTTCAGTCTGACTCTACCTATCCAATTGTTGTCCAACACATGGCTTATGCGAAGAAATAATTAAATCAAAACTCCATTTCATTTTTTCTACAAGTACTATAAGTCTTTTAGGAAAATGTCTCCTCCCCAACTACCCTTAAATAGAACATTTTTAAAAAAAAAAGACTAAGAATTTTTATTAATGTACTAAAAGTTTAAAATATTTTCACGAAAAATGAAATGCACATTGAATGGTGAAAAATTGAAGGTGAATTGTACTGGTCTACATAAAATACGGTTTTTAATGGAATGGCGATGTTTAAGCTGGTACTGAAGAAATTACGCTCCGATCCCAACAAGCGGACCAGTTCAATATTACGAGCATAATTTTAGTCACTAGATATGGAGGGAACTTTACCTCAAGCAAATTAAGGCTGTATTACAACTTAAACTTTCTATTTTCATGCTACGCTAACGTTATCGCAATATGAGTTTTATATTATCATTCGATAACGTTAATAACTTTAACTTTGTCTCTTTGTGACAACAATTCTTATCAGAGCTACGATGTTTCTAGAAAATCAGCAGAAGCAGTTTCGATTGACTTTCCTTTGGTAAAAAAATATTCGTGCCGAAATAATGTCATTATATTTCAAATGCGCCCCCAATTTGATTGATTGATTCTATTTTAATAACTTATAAAATATTAATGACGCACCATCAGTCAATGACTGTGAATGTCATAGCTGTTATAATAATGCTCCAATGTTACTTTCTCTTTACTATGTATAGTAAGTAGAGGACATATTGTATTCCACCTAAATATTTTCTACTGAAATTTCAACACAAATAAACGATTTGGGAATTCTTGATTGAATAAAAACATTTAAAAAGGTTCACCAGACTGTGAAAACCGTACCTAAATCAATAACGTAAAGTTTGATACATACCAAACTTGATATTTTGGTTCATCACCCTTCATGAATGCTAAACGAAGAATATTCAAAAAATCTTCCCACCCAAAACTACCTCTTACATTGAAAAAAACTTGAAAAGTTGTATTTTCTTAATAGGGTTAATTATTTTGATTAAAATAGCATATGTTTAAGACACTTCTGACCATTCAATTTTCCGGGAATAGCTTTTGATGTCGCCTTCATTCTGCATTCTTCCGTAAGAGATAGACGAACACTTAAATGCAAAAAATATGGATCTTGTGCAGCAGGTAAAAGAATAAGGCTTTTCAAGAATAATTTATAGAAAATGGACAGAATCTTTTTAAACATATATTTTTATAAGTGCAACATGGGATAATTTTGAAAATCCTTAACCCTTTATTGCTGGATTTATTTTGCTACATATGACGCTCTTCCTCAAATATCTTAATTCGGATTTCATTCCAAAGGCACAAACACCGAAGCGAATCGAATAAACGTGAACGTTAAGGCGATAAATAATAGACTGGTCATCTATTCAAAGTCAAACCTCATCAGCTTGTATCCCAGTTGCAGCTGCAGTAAAGTAAAGGACGGGGAGGGCGCAAATGAAATAATCGGTGTAATGCCACACTTGGGACCAGACGGACCTACATCAGCACAGCCTTTAACTAGCTTATTCGCAGCTTTTATTGATTTGATAAACAACAAAAGAATATCAATTCACATAACTTTCTCTAGCTGTGTCAAATACAAACTATTCTTACCAAAAATTATCATTTTATCTACATTATACTATCAAGCTGAGCATTAGCAGAATTGGTAATATCATTTGCTTCCTTGTAAGTAGGAGAGAAATAAAGGAATACGTCAGCCTAAAACAATAATAAAATATTTTAAAAGCTGGTCGCTATGTGAAACAATTGAGTTTCGTTCGCTTTGCATGGTCCCGTTTGAGAAAAGTTAGGTAGTTTAAAACTGAAACCAATAATAGGAAATATGTCGAAAACGATCAGCTCTACAAGAAAAACATCTTATGACATAAATTATGTGTTTTAACGAGATCTACAATTTATGTGTTAAGTTTTTGCCATTCTCTTATGTTTAACCGTTATGTAAAATTCTGCAAAACTCATCCAGAGTGAAGAGATATTCATTGGCTAATCCCAGATAATTCAAATTATACATTTTATTTGTGATGTAAATATCTTCAATGTGCGGTATTTTAGTCGAAATCGTTCAAGCCGTTTTTGAGAAAAATAAAATTTTCAAAACATTTTCCATGTAAAGGATAGTTTTTTATCTCTGCTGTCAACAGAAAGACACACACATGGGATTTTTTTTTCGGAGATCTAAAAACATTAATTTCCGGTAAAATCTCGATATCAAATTTTTTGGAGGAATACAATACCTTTTCTAGCCACTAAGTACCTACATTGTATGTACATATATGCTACAGAAAGTAATTATGAAATTTACATTACTCATCTCAATATTACATATAGGTGGATTACTTCCATCTCACATCAGCTGCGTGATTTTGCTCTTTTTCTTAAAAAAAGAAGAAACAATCACTGCAGTTTTATACCAAAAATTGTATTTTATTTGTACAATATAAAACAGTATTTTATAATTGAATTTTAGGGTTAAATGTGAGTTAAATATGAAGTTAGCCCTACAACACAAACCCAGTGTCTATAGTAGCGTTTAAAACAAGCGGGACAGACAGTAAAGGGTTAAATATGATATTTAGAGTTAGCCGAGTTCTAGTTATGCTTTTTTCTGTGAGTAAGTCTCTCTCTCATACACACACATTCTGTAAACATAATCCTATAATTCTAAATTAAAAGGGTATATTCCTCTTGTATAAGGTATTAATATTTATGAAAATAAAGATAAAATATGCAAAATACGGAACAAACGTAATATAATAAATTAATAGAAACTAAAGGATTTTTTGTTCTTCACATAATAATAATAATAATAATTAATAACCGCAACACAGTGAAAAAGTGACATTAATACGGATTCCCTCTCATGTAGGTATAGATGGCAATGAAATAGTCGATCAACACGATAAAGAAGCATTCCGATATCCAGTAAGTGGCCGCGCCCTGGCCAAGTGGTTAGACCACTCGTCTCTCACCTAGGCGGCCCGGGTTTGATCACAAGCGACCGTATGTGCTATTTATGGTCAACAAAGCAGCATAGGGGCGGGTATTCTCCGGGTTCTCCGGTTTCCAGAATTGGCCACTGTAAACTGACACACTCTTTCCTTCCAAACAAAGAGCAAGAGGAGATTCCAGTGCCGTGAACATACCAGACAAGATAACAAAAACCCTACAGATTCTTAACGATAAAGCATAAACACGTAAATGTTTGTGCTAATGTCGAAAAAGTTGTTGTATAATGTTTGAAATAATTGTTATATATTGTTCGAAATAATTGTTGCACAATGTTGGAAATAATGTATTAATTGTAAAATTACGTGACGTCGTGATAAGACCAAGTAGTCAAAGCGACCAAAATAAATATTACAAAAAATAATAGTATTATTTAAAACCAACCTGGCTTACGCTGATTTAAACTAAGTTGAAATAATATTTTATAGGCCGAACATACCTAGTTTATGAAGATCTCCCTCATACTTTCTCTGAAAATGCTTTCTGTCCAGATGGTCTCAAAAACATATTTCCGGTGAAATTTTGATATACAATTTTCGGGGAGCAGACGACTCTCTTCAACTTATCTATTAAATCGTAGAGAAAGCAAACAAAAACGTGAATGTTTATTATTAGGAATAAATGTTAGGCTACATTAAGGGAGAATGAGCTAATGTTACTCTCTGTGAATCAACATAATTTTTGCACTCAGTGTACGCTCTAGCTTAACGCTGGGTGAAAAAACGATTTCCATGTATCTAGTTGTCCAACAGCTTTGGGAAATGCCAGTTACAGGGTTCATTTGAGTGTTTTCTCCGCCGAAAGCAAATTGGTTAGGATCCCTCTAGCAGTGCTGACGGGTAAACTCTTTCAAAAGCAATAATAACAATAATTTAATTCGAATTGGATACTATTGTGCAGCTCACACAGGATTATATGTGAGATTAATAGTTTTATTATCACTACTCAAATTACTCCATTACATTATATTGACAAAAAGTATTTCCATATCACGTACTGATGTATTATGAAACACACATGAGGAATAAATTATCAGACACTAAACCAACACAAAACTATCTGACGTTGAAATACAAATAGCACAATATGTGTTTATTATATTTAATAATTTAGTAGCAGAATTCGAATGGGATTTTATAAAGCTATTCTATGAATAAAACAGTAATATATGAACAATAATTGCTTTATAGTGATCAAAATCAAATCACTAATGTGGCAGCTGTCAGATCATGGCAAGTATGCTTAGTTTATACTTGAGGAATCGATTATATTGCGAAATGTTACCAATAGAGGGTGAGAAAAAATCTTATGTTATCCATTCCCATGACTTTCTCTAGTTGTTCTCCAAACTTCTTGCATGGGATTGTTCTTTTTTCTACTCCATGCTAAGAAAGATAAGCATTAGCAGAATGTTCTTATTACTTAATTAGATATAAGTAGAATGGAAACAAGGTGGTATACTATACTAAAGCGGTAGTCAAATGTTTAAAAACTATCGCTATGCGATTGTCATTGAAATTGGCTTCTTTGTATGGGCAGGAATAAAACATATAATTTTCTCAGACAGGAAGTGGCCTGTGTGTCAAAAGTATTTTGAAGCTGAAACCAATAACTAACGGGGAATATCTCGGAAACGGTTAGCTCCACAATAGAAATGTAAAGGGAATAAAATTCAGAGTTCAGGAAATGCAAGATATACGGTTTATTTGTCATGTAAATGTCTTATTTATACTGTATTTTAATCAAAGCCTCTAGAGACATCGGTAAGAAAACCAAAATTTTTGAAATTTTGCCATGTAAAGGGTAATTTGGTGTGAGGGGGTGTTTACTTGAAAAAATTCGAGAAAAACTTGCCTTTTTGGGAGGTACTAAACTTAGACCAAGTTTGATATTTAACGGACTTTTCGTTTGTGAGTCATGCTGTCCACAGAATCACACACATACACAAATACAAACTCATTTTTTTTCTAAAATTGTTTTTTTTTATTCAGGGGGCCTCAAAACATAATTTCCGGTTAAATTTCGAGATATTCTTGATCCAGTTTCATTTTTAGAATACCTGCTTATACCTTTCTCAAACCGGATGTCAACATCCGTTTTCCTTTTTTTGCTCTTGATGACCGTGCAAAGAAAAGCGAATTTCAAAGATAATCACATGGCGATAAATTTTAAAAGATTTTATTGCCACTTTAGTCTAGTGTAGTCCCATATTTTCCTTCTATTTATAAGGACCTAAGTAATAGGATAATTTCTGCTAAAGTTTATCTCGATTATCTTGAAGTTCATTGAAGAATAATGACTTGAAATAATAGTATACTTATTTCTTGTTGTCAGAGCAATTAGACTCTTGGTGGGAAATTTATCTATATGTTATTGTGTATTAAAAACACTTTTTAGCAGCAATAATTCCACGAATTTATTTATACTATACTTATACTTTGAAGCTAATGGCTTTCTAAGAATTTACAATAAAAATTATAAATTGATTACCGCACTCCTTTAGGTCGCCCTCCGTGGTGTAATAGTTAACATGCAAACTTCATATACCTAAGGTCGGGGGTTCAAATCTGGCGAAGGAAGATCGATTTTTCGGGCGTAAAAATCCTTAGCATAGTCCTTTGGAAGGGAAGTAAAGCCGTTGGTCCCGTGTCGTAGATTTACAACACATAAAAGAACCTCAAGACTGATAAAAGAGGCCTCTGAACAAAATTAAGTGGTCTTTCACGCCCAGTATAGAATGGGACCACAGTAGTTGAAGAGCGTCTATAAATAAAACTCCATTTCCATTTTTACACTGTATAGTGACATCACCCGAGAAAGATGACGTTAAATATAAAATATCTCTCCTTCTTTTTCATGTCCCATGATGCTCTGGGGCATCAACAATGCTTTCTCTTTACGCACACTTTAAATTTACCTTTTATCTTTCTTTTACATATTTAACACAATAAATACACTAAAACTGGTTTATTTAAAATGATACATATTTAACAATTATTATTTCTTTAATAAATTTGCAGTATATTACTTAGAACTAATTTCCACTCTTGCAAATAACGCGTGCAATAGATTTGTGGAGCCATCTCGGCAAATGCCTGCGACTTTTTATTTTTTTTGCATAGTTAGAGAAGGTATTGTACTCCATTCAAAAATGTGATACCGAGTTTTCAACTGAAATAAATGTTTTAGGGTCCCCTGTATCCAAAAAGACCCATGTTTGTGTCTATGTAGCCGTGCTACTTTGAACACGATAACTCAAAAACGAAAAGTTGGTATAATACCTGACTTGGTATTTAAATTTAATATCCTCCAAAGATGTGACACGAAGATTTTGAGTGAAATCCACCACAACAAATTACCCTCTACATGGGAAAAAATAGATTTTTTTATTTTTTCAAAAATAATATACGTATTTTAATAAAATCGTTAGAGACAAAGGTATTTGCACGGCAAAATATATCTTGAATTTTTTGGGAATAAGCTCTTCATTCTGGATGAATTTCGCAGCATTTTGCATAACAGATAGACAAAAACGTACTGCATAAAAAAATGTAGATCTTGTTAAAACACAATTTATGTCACATATTTTTTCGAGCAATTTACCATTTTAGAGATATTTCTTGTTATTGGCTTCCGTTTTAAAATACTTGCAATCACATAGTAACCGGCTTTTAAAATATTTGTCTATATATTTAGTTAGTATATTATATTATGTCGTTATTTTCCTTCTACTTATTACAAATAATAAGGCCGTTTCTGGAATGTTTATCTCGATTAGCATGGCGTAGACGGAAGAACAATAAATTGCGACAGAGATGTTGAGAAAGTCACGTGAATGGGCGCATATTTTTTCATTTCACATAGTTATGATACTAAATAAAATTATTATGGCTACTACCATTTAAAATCGGTTATAAAACGCACTCACGGATACACACACGGAGCTTATTCTAAAATTTCTTTTTTAATTCATGGGCCCTCAAATTATATATTTCCGGTGAAATCTCGGTATCGAAGTTTTGGATGGTATTCAATACCTTCTCTTATCTATGTACATTCTACATTTCGTGCAAGACAAAGTGAAAATGTGTTGGTGGAAGCTCGCAAAAAATGCATTCATGTATGTCCTCCGCAGCACCATTTTGTTCCCACTGGTGCAGCATACAAGATGGAACATAAATACATGAACGCTCGCTGGCAGAATAAAATGCTCAACAGAGCAAAGCATTCCAATAAATGATCCAAAAGGAGCAATATGGAACTCTTGGGGCGATGTTAAACACAAATTATTTTACTCGCTTTGTGCCACTTTGTCCTTTGCTTCTGGCGACATGTTTACGTTATACCTGTCAACAACAAATTGCTTTTTAATTCAATCAGAATACTCGCATAAAAACCGTAGCGAATAATGTGCGTGACAAACATGATCCAGAATGCTATGTAACATTTCTCATATGCGCTAATGAAAATGGGAGCGCATAAATTGACGTTGGTGGTCAAAGGGAAGTGTTACTCACCTATAAAAGAACCGTTAGTTTCTTTTTACATCTCTCCCCAGAACAGTCATGATGTCGAGCGTTTTTACGATCACGCTGATAACGTCACCCCAATTGAAACATAAACGATTTTAACTTCAATAAAAATATTTTCATATTGCTGTTGGTACCAATAGCTGATATACAGGGGGTTTATAAACTAAAAATTCTGACGTGTCCAATTCACATAACTCTCTCTAGCTATTCTGTAACAAATTATTCTTCAAGCTACTTCATGCAAATCGAGATAATGTTTTATTACTTAGTCCCTTGTAGTCACCCTCCGTGGTGTAATGATTACCATGCTAACTTCATATAAACAAGGTCGTGGTTTCAAATCCGGCGGAGGACGATGGATTTTTTCGGAAGGGAAGTAAAGATGTTGGTCCTGTGTCGTAGATTTACGACACGTAAAAGAATCTCAAGGCCGAAGCAAAAGTAAGCGGTCTTTCACGCCCAGTATAGAATTGGACGCTGAGTGCCATAACAGTTGAAGAACGTCCATAAATAAAAAAACTCCATTCCACTTCCTTGTAAGTAGAAGGGAAATTAGGGAATAAGCGATAGTAAAATATTTTAAAAGCTGTCGCTGTAAGTTTGGCATTAAAATAGATTCTCCTTGCGTAGCTAGAAGTAAAACAAATGGATGGCTACTTTCTCTTTGAGAAAAGTATAAGTATTGTAAAATTGAGACCAATAAAGAGGAATATCTTGGAAATTGTTAACCTTATAGAAAATATATTGGACATAAATTGTGAGTTTTAACGAGATATACATTGTTTATTCAGCATGTTTTTGTCTATCTCTTGCGGATTACCAGTTATATAAAAGTCACTCTAAAAGAAGAGGGCTTCAGAGGCTATTCTCAAACAATTCAAGGAATGCAGGGTATTCGGTACTTTAATCAAAACGGCTAGTGCAGTGTTGAGAAAATGAAAACGTTCGAAATTTGTTCCATGTAAAGGGTAGTTTGAAAATCTTCGTGTCGCATCCTTGGAAGATGTTGAACTTAAATATCAAGTTTTGTATTTAACCACCTATTCGTTTTTGAGTTGTGGTGTTCGGTGTTCACAGACTTACGGACACTTACAGTCGGCCCTTTTTCTAAAAATACTTTTTTTTCAGGGTACCTCACAAAATAAACGAATTTTTGGGTGAAATTCAGTACCTTCTCCACATACAACATACACAGTACGTGTAGAGAAACTAAAAATGGAATACAGAGCCGATTAGATCGGGTGGTAACATGTGCGAGTATGATTAGCTTTTGTGAGATTCCAGCCTCAAATCCCGTGACCTGATAAATCTCTCTGGCATTTTTCATGGTTTCCCTCAATTGCCAATGGAATACTGAGTAGGATATTTAACATTACAACCGAAAGTTCTTAAGGGATGCTAGAACTGAGTTTCCTAACGTCTTTAACTTCTCTGCTTCTTCGATACAGAAGGTATTTAATTCGACTCAAAAATTAGATACCGAGATTACAGTGGAAATGTTCATTTTCAGCATTTATAGAAAAAGGTCCCGTTTGAATCTTGTATCCAAGAGTCCGTGAACAAGATATATCGAAAACGAAAAGCCAGTTAAATCCTAAACCTGATATATAAAGTTCAGTATATTCCAAGGATGAACAACACGAAGATTTTGAAGAAAATCATCCACCGCAAACTACCTATTACATGGAAAAGTTTTCCAAAATGTCGAGCTTCAAAAAAATGGATCTATGATTTTGATTAAAAACCGTGTATCAACGATATTTATATGGCAAATAAAAATGTATATATTAAGTGTTCCAGTAATAGCCTCCGGAGTCCTCTTCATTCTCAATGAGTTTTGCATAACCAGTATACCTTAAGATATACAAAAAAATCTGATGTGTTCCATTCACATTACTTTCTCTATATCTCTGCAATAAATTATTTTTAAAAATCTTATGCTTCTATTTACTTCATGCTAATCAAAAAAAAAAATTAGCAGAACTAGTCTTAATACTTGCTTCCTTATAAGTAGAAGCGAAATAAGGGAGTACCATAGGTTAAAGTGATAGTCAAAAGCTGGTTGCTATGTGACTGAAGTTCCTTGACAGGAATTTGCAAATTCCTGTATGAGAAAAGTATAGGTTTTTCAAAGTTGAAAACAAAAACAAGGAATAACTCAAAAACGATCAACTCCAAGAAAAAGATGTATATAACAAATTGTGTGTTTTAACGTGATCTGCATTTTTATGCAGCAAATTTTTGTCTATCTCTTACAGTTTAGCAGGTGTGAAAAATTCCGTAAAATTCATCCAGAATAAAGTAGTCTTCAGAGGCAATTCCCAGAAAATTCAAGATATACATTTTACTTGTCAGGTATATATCCTTAATATATGGCATTTTAATCAAAACCCTTAGAGATATTTTTGAGAAAATCAAAATTTTGCAAAAAAAGTTCTATATGAAGGGTAGTTTGGGGTGGGGGATTTTTCTCAAAATCTGCGTGTCGCATCCCTGGAAGATACTAAATTTAAATACCAAATTTGTTATTTTACGGACTTTTCGTTTCTGAGTTATTGTGTTTCACAGGCACACGGACACGCGGATACACGGATACACATACATACACACACGGACTTTTTTCTCAAAATGCTTTTCTTTGGATACAGGGGGCCCCAAAACGTATATTTCCGGTAAAATCTCGGTATCGAATTTTTGGGTGGAGTGCAATACCCTCTCTCTACACTATGTACACAGTACTTACAGAGAAAGTAAATATGTTGATTTCATTAAAACACACAGTTTGTGTCCATACAGTTTTAAAGAATTAACCAAGATCGAGATATTCCTGTTATGGTTTCAGTTTTAAAATACTCATACTTTTCTTAAACAGGAAATCGTCATCCGTTTCCTTTTGTTTACTCCTAGCCGTGCAAATAAAACCAAATGTCAAAAGACAATCACATAGCGAAAACTTTTAAAAGATGTTACTGCCACTTTACTCTAATGTAGTCCCTTAATTCCCTCCTTTTTGTAAGGAACTAAGTTATAGGACAATGTCTGCTAATTTTTATCTCGGTTAGCATCAAGTTGATTGAAGAATAATGATTTATATTAATAGCAGATATGTTTTCAAGCAGAGGAAGGCATGTCAATGCAACACATCAGCTTTTCTAATTTTGAATATAGTTTACTTGGAAATGTGCAGACTGTGTACGAGCAAACAAAAGTATTTGTAGTTAGCGCAAAAATGCAAAATTTTCAAAAAGTGGCTTGCGTTTTAAATTTCTCAGAAAAATGTAACTAAGGTATGTTGTTATTTTAATATCATGAGTATAACTTATTCCTGCCTGTGTTTAATTACCTCCTTTTTGTCTTTCAGTTCCAAATCTTGATAAACATCTCCCGTTCCCATATATCCAGATTTGGATATAAGTTTAATTTCAGGCCTCATTTCTTTTAATCTTGAATAAGTTTCCTTGTAAGTTTCCTGCAGCTGCATAGTAGTGTGTAAAATTGAATTAAATGAGCTAAGAGAAAATTGAGTTAATGTTAGTTTATTTACATTATTGTTTAGTTATGAAATATCATGTGTATCTTCTCTTTTAAAGATTTTGTAATATAAATATATCTATTTTTTAGATGTAGCAATTCAGAAAAGTTTAGAATCTTGATAAGTTTCACTCTCTGGTCTGATTCTTGTGAATGTGGTACGACTGGTTAGTGGAAAAGACTGCTGTAAACTTGTACGTGGACGCGACGTTTTAAACAGCAATAGGGAAAAGTATTGGTTGAATTGCCTGTTTTACAGATTTTGTACTGTGAATTTACTTATTGTTTTTGTAGGCGCAGCAATTCAGAACAATTTAGGATCTTGGCAAGTTTCACTGTGTAATATGATTCTTTTAAATGTGGTACAAGTGTTTAGTGGAAAAGACTGCTCTAAACTTGTGCATGCACACGATGTTTTGAATAACATTAGGGAAAAAGATTTATTGAGTGGCCTTTTTTACAGATTTTATACTGTAAATTTATTTATTTGTACTTTCTCTGTACGTACTATGTACATAGTGTATAGAGAAGGTATTGTAATGCAGCAAAAATTCCATACCGCGATTACACCGGAAATATATGTTTTAAGACCCTCTGAATCCAAAAAAAGCCTTTTTAGAAAAATGTCCGTGTGTCTGTCTGTCTGTGTTGTGTGTCTGTGAGCAGCATAGCTCAAAAATGAAAAGACCGTTAAAAACTAAACTTGGAATTTAAGTTTGGTATCTTCGAAGGATGCGACACGAAGATTTTCAAGAAAATCCTCCCACCCCAAACTACCCTTTACATGGAAAACATTTCGAAAATTTTGTTTTTCTTAAAAATGGCTCTAACGATTTTGATTAAAATCTCGTATATTTAAGATACTTAATTGACAAGTAAAATGCATATCTTGAATTTTCTGGGAATAGCCTCTGAAGACTACTTTATTTTGGATGAATTTGATGGATTTTTACATAACTGCTAAACCGTGAGAGATGGACGGAAACTTACCACACAGAAAATGTAGAGAACATTAAAACACATAATTTATGTTATATACATTTTTTGCGTGCAAATGGCTGTTTTTAGGATATTCCTTGCTTGTAGTTTCAGCTTTAAAAATCATACTTTTCTCATAAAGGAATTTGTGAACTTCCGTCCATACAAACAAAGGAACTTCATTCTCATAGCTGTCAGTTTAGCCTTAGTACTCCCTTATTTCACTTTTACTGACAAGGAAGCAAGTAGTAAGATATTTCTGATAATTATTTCCAGATTATCATTAAGTAAATAGAAGAATAAGCTTTTTATGATAATTTGTTGCAGAGATGTAGAGAAAGTCATGTGTACGGAACACACCAGATTTTTTTGTTTTAGACGCTGCAATTCAGAACAATGTTGGATCTTGATAAGTTTCACTCTGTGGTATGATTCTTGTAAATGTGATACGAGTGTTTAGTGGAAAAGACTATTGTGAACTTGTACATGGACGCGACGATTTAAATAGCATTAGGGAAAAGGATTTGTTGAGTTGCCGCTTTAACAGAGCTCTTTCACAAATGGAACATAATCCGCATAAAGTTGACAAAAGTTCCACAAGTGTGTTGATATTTAGAAGCAATTAAAATAATTGCGGTCTGAAAAGTTTCCAAGCTGTTATTTAATGCATGCACGAAAACAGTTCCAGCAAGGGCTGAATCTCTTGCAGAATTTAATGTTTTCCGTTTTATCTTCGACACCGGAAGCAAGAATATGTAACCAAAAAGTTTATGAAAAAACTAGAGAGTTTAATGCACTGCCTAATATGGAAAGTCTGGGGGAATAATCTGATATGCAGCGTTCAATGTTCTTCTCTACTCACTCTTCTACAAACTATTCTGGTAAAAGTGTATTCTTCTGTGTTCTTCCTGATAATTAAGATAAACGTTTATTTCTCGTTTACACATTTTTAATTTCTCTATAGGCACTATGTACATAGTGTATAGAGAATGTATTGCACTCCACCAAAAAATTCGATACCGAGATTTCACCGGAAATATATGTTTATAGGGTCCCATTTATCTAAAAAAAGCATTTTCGGAAAAAGGTCCGTGTGTGTGTGTGTCCGTGTCCGTGTGTCCGTGTGTCTGTGAACACGATAACTCAAAAACGAAAAGTAGGTAAAATACCAAACTTGGTATTTAAGTTTAGTATCTTCCAGGGATGCAACACGAAGATTTTGAGAAAAATCCCCCCACCCCCAACTACCCCTTACATGGAACTTTTTTCGTAAATTTTGATTTTCTCAAAAATGGCTCTAACGATTTTGATTAAAATTTCGTATATTAAAGACATTTACCTGACAAATAAAATGTATATCTTGAATTTTCTGGGATAAGCCTCTGAAGAGTAGTTTATTCTGGATGAATGTTACTAAATTTTGAATAACTACTAAACCGTAAGAAATGGACAAAAACTTACTCACAAAAAATGTGGAGCGCGTTAAAATACACAATTTATGTTATATACATGTTTTTCGTGGAGTTCGTCGTTTTTGTGACATTCCTTATTTTTGGTTTCTGCTATGAAAAACTTATACACTTCTCATACAGGAATTTATCAACTGCTGTCCATACAAACAAAGGAACTTCAGTGACATAGCAACCAGCTTTTGATTATCACTTTAACCTATAAAACTCCCTTATTTCACCTCTACTTACAAGGAAGCATGTAATATGGCTATTTCTGCTAATGTTTTACTGATTAGCATGAAGTTAATATAAGTATAAGTTTTTTAAGAACAATTTGTTGCAGGGATATAGAGAAAGGCATGTGAATGGTACACATCAGATTTTTCTTCTAGGTATAACAAGGTTGCGTTTGGCCAAAGTGATAGATGTTTATAAAGCGGAGAGCTATATGATGGCTTCGAAACACAATATTCTTTGCATGGCCACGAGAAAAAGCGAATAGCGACTTACCATTTGAAGTCAAGCGATATGGTAGTGTGCATTCGGGAGGTCGTCGCCTCCTTCATGACCCGGGGTCTCCTGGGATAGCCAGGAATGCTGAGATGGTTCATAATTCCCAGAATTTCCTGTCCCTCTACACCCGTAGAAGGGGGGGGTACGACCTCTTCAGCTGCCGTAGTGCGAGCGCTGCGGGCCTCTAGCACTCGTGGTACATCTACTCTTACTAGATATACGCTAGGACGAACATCTGAGTCCCTCCCGTTAGGGTGCCTTTCGGATTGGGTTGGACTCGGTAGGGTAGATATTCCCGAATCCAATGAGAAATTGACTACGTTTGGCTGGTGATACCTGAGCGAAGTTAATGCCATAATATCCTCCGGCAGCTAACCTGGAGAGCATAGTAGACATTGTCCCCATTTAGATTTATGTAGTCATCCATCCATGGAGTTGATCCGCGTAAGCGGTGTATCTACTTTACAGGTCAGATCATCGAATTTATATTTATCTGTACTATTTCATAAATATGTGAATTTAAATTATATATCGGAAAAAATTGATCAGTTAAAAATTTGTAGTAGCAGTAGTAGTAGTGGTAGTGGTAGGGGTAGGGGTAGGAGTAACCTGGCGACACTGACTAAACAGAGAATGATCTAATGACAAATGGCACTAAACAAAATAATGACCAGGTAGTAAATCATATATGATAAATTAACGCATCTATGTAAGAAATAGTTATTTTACTACGGCAGCAGAATAGGTTTGACTTTAAATGTATGCCCTAATTTTCCTTAATGTTGCCTTAATGTCCCAACAGTCCTTTAATTATCTTCTGGCAGGGAATACCATAGATGAGCCAATACTATGGTGAATAATGATGAATAGAATTGGGTATGCTGAGCAGGTATTGCAAGAATGAAAGGGTTTCGTAAACGAGTTTCGCGATTATGACAGAAAGGCTATTAAAGTGAACGTTGTAAAAATGAAAAGGAGTTGATAGAGAAGTTATAAAAAATGCAAGTTTCTTCAATCACATAAGTTGGAGCCAATGCAGTATTTCGAATGATTGTGTAATGTCATTAAATCAACAGAAATACAATACAAGCTTACACACGCATTGAGCCTGTTGAAGTCTTTGAGTGAAATTACATTTCATCACAAGCGTTTGTTTTTAGTATTTACTTAAATCAAATCTGTAGGTCATTCATACTTTATAAACGTAGAATATTGGGAATTGTGTTTTGCACTCATATACACAAACATTTTTCGTTTATTTATTTGGACACACACAAAGATGGAAAAATCTCGGCTAGAATTTTTGGATGGAATACAATACTTTCTCTATTTGTTACAGGTAAGCAGTAGAAAAAGGAAAAACGAATTTATTTGTGTAATAGAGCCCTGTTGTTAAAGGCATCCTATGAACAAATAAACAGAGCGAGGTGGCGCTCGGGTAATTGTGTGCAACTAGCGTTCGGGAGTGTCCGGGTTCGATCCCCGAGGACTGCTCACCCTGTCCCTTGGGTTTTTCGTGGTTTCCCCGAGGTCGATAGGCGAATGCAGAGTGTTTCTCATCTACTAGGATTTTCTTTCCATCGTCGCTTTTCATTTCGCTTCCTTATCATTCAAGTGTCCTTCAAGGTTCGTTGTGTATAACGTGCCGGACAGATGGTGCGAATGATTGGCAAGCAAGAGTACACTTCGTGAACATTAGTGGGCTGTTTAGTGTTGATGCCAGGAAATACTGAAGTGTTAGCTAATAGCGACACTGCTTGTAAATGGGTCGGTTATCTAATGAACACTGGAAATTTTTACTTTCCCTACTTTATAAATTATAGGTAAAGAAGGTATTGCATTTCACTCAAAAAACGTTAGAAGTTCACTGGAAAAGCATGTGTTGAGGACTCTTAAATCCAAAAACGTGTATGTCTGTGTGTCTGTGTGTATATCTGCTTCTGTGTGGAAGTCAAAGCTATAAGTAAATGTCAAACTTGGTATTGAAATTCAGGGCCCTCCAAGGATTAGATAGCAAGAAAATGATATATTGTTTAAATAGAACATTTTTTAACGTTTTTATTTTCTAAAAACTTAGGGTAACAGTTGGTATTAACATACAACATATGAAAAGGTTTACATGAAAAATTAAACATACATGTTGAATATTCCTGAAATAGCCAATGAGGATCTCTTCATTCGTTAGGAATGTTGTATAGTTTTGAACAAACTGATATAGATCCATTAAGCGATAGACAAAAATGTACTACACAAATAATAACAATTCATTCCAAATAAAATTTTTTGTGTGGCAGGCATAAGCTATTTCCGAGATGAACGTTGTTAATGGTTCGAATTAACCAATAATAGAAACCATTTATTGTAAGTTTCTGACATGTTCAGCTGATTTTTCTAGTTTCATGGAAAGAACACAGCATTCTGAGGCCAGCACCGAGATGTGAAAATCTTACTTTCTCTATACGTATTATGTACACAGAGTATAGAGAAGGTATTGTATTGCACCCAAAAATTCGATACCGAAATTTAACCGGAAATATATGTTTTGAGATCCCCTGAATCCAAAAAAAAAAACATGTTTAGAAAAATGTCCGTGTGTGTGTATGAATCTGTGGGCAGCGTAGCTCAAAAATGAAGACCGTTAAAAACTATATTTGGTATTTAAGTTTGGTATCTTCCAAGAATGTGACACGAAGATTTTCAAGAAAATCCTCCCAAACCAAACTACCCTTTGCATGGGAAAAATTTCGAAAATTTCTATTTTCTTAAAAATGGCTCTAACGATTTTGATTAAAATATCGTATATTTAAGATATTTACTTGAAAAATAAAATGTATATCTTGAATTTTCTGGGAATAGACTCTGAAGACTACTTTATTTTGGATGAATTTTACGGATTTTTGCATAACTGCTAAACCGTAAGAGATGGACCAAAACTTACCACACAGAAAAATGTAGAGCATTTTAAAACACACAAGTTATGTTATATACATTTTTTTTCGTGGAGTTGATCGTTTTTAAGATATTCCTTGTTTATAGTTTCAGTTTTGAAAAACATATTTTTCTCATACAAGAATTTGTCGGCTCTGTCCATACAAACAAAGGAACTTCAATCATATAGGAACCAGCTTTTGACTATCACTTTAACCTATACTACTCCCTTATTTCGCTTCTACTTACAAGGAGGCGAGTAATAAGACTATTTCTGCTAATGTTTTCTCAATTAGCATGAACTAAATAGAAGCATAAGTTTTTTTTTAATAATAATTTGTTGCAGAGATGTAGAGAAAGTCATGTGAATGGAACACATCAAATTTTTTTTGGAAAAGTTTCATAGCAAGGGTCCATATGTTTGCTATCTGGTATTTATATCTCGGTAACATAAAACGGCGTCTTATCAGGAATAACTAATTAGTTATCGCTGTATTAGGCACTAGACTAAAAATTTGTGTTTTTTTATGAAAATGACCATAAATCCATTAAATAGTTTTATAGTATTTATAAGGAATATTTTAATGGATGAATGGTTATCTCCTCACCAACAAATACACTCCAATTTTTCGAAACTAGTGTCGAACTCCGTAATCTAGCGATATCATATTAGTGAGTTCTAACCTGGCGGAGGGCAATAGACATTCTCAGCCGTAAAAATGCTTAGCAAAGCTTCCTTTGGAAGTGACGAAAAGCCGGAGGTCCCGTGTCGTAGATTTATGTTATGGTATGTGAAACAATATTATGCCTCTGAGTAAAAGAGGTTAAGAACTGTATAATTGGCTTTTTCAAACTGGGTTTTCTTCGAATCTCAGGACATTCAATATCTGTTTTTCAAAGATAAAGACCCAAAGAAATATTTACGGTTATTTAAGGTGTTTAGACTCACTTATAAGATTACTAGCTTTGCACTGTCTCTGATGTTGCTGTATTCTCTTATTCCTTCCATGAGTTAGTCTGTGTATATTTTAGATGACGCATGTATTTATTAGCTTCTCTAATACGTACATACAATGTATATATTAGCTAGAAAATATTGTATTCCAATAAAAAATTTTATACGAGATTTCACCGGAAATATATGTTTTAAGTTCCCCTGAATCAAAAAAATTAGATAAAGGTCCATGTGCGTCTGTGGACAGCATAGCTCAGAAACAAAAAGCCCATTAAGAACCAAACTTGGTGTTTATGTGTAGAATCTTCTAAGGCTACATCACAAAGATTTTCAAGAAAATACACCACGAGAAACTACCCTTTACATGGAAAAATTGTTGTAATTTTTGTCACAAAAATGGCTCTACGATATTTATTAAAATACCGTAGATTAAAGATATTTACATCACAAATAAACTGTATATTTTTCATTTTCTGGGAATAGTTTCTGAAGACCTCTTTATTCTGGACAAATTTTGCAGAATTTAATATAACTATTAAATCATAAGAGATAGACAAAACCTTACTACACACAAAATGTAGATGCCATTAAAACACATTCATATTCTTTTTTTCTTGTAGTATTGACAATTTTCAAGATATATCTTGTTATTGGTTTCAAATTTTAACTGCCTAACATTTCTCGCTTTTTGTTTCATCTCTTTTGTTTAATTGCTGACCATGCAAAGCGAATCAATTGTTTCACATAGCGACCAGCTTTTAAAAGATTTGACTATTGCTTTAGCCTAGCATATTCACTTATTTCCTTTTTACTTACAAGAAAGCAAGTAATAGGACAAGTTCTGGTAATATTTATCTCAATTTGCAAGATGTAGCTAGATCAATCTTGTGTGAGAATAAATTGATATGGAAAAACCAGGGAAAATTATATGAAAATCAGATTTTTTTTAAACTAATTCCTAATAAATTATGGGCATGTTTATATTTTATTGGTTCTCTGTAAATCTTCAATGAGCTTACGGCATTTCTATATTAAACACAAAAAACGAAAAGTAAGAAAAAGTTATCCCCTTAGAGAGTGCGTGGAATGAAAACGAGAAGATATGAAGAAGCTGGAAGGCTTCAAATAGGAATGAGAGAAGAAAAATAAGACCAACGAAAAAAAAGGTAAGATAAACGCATTTGCCCGTCTTTCTTAATTTGTTCTCGTTCTTTCCTTTCTTCTTCATCTTTAAAAGTCGTTTTTCGCCCATGAGGAAGATGGAGTATGCGTTCTTTTGCGTTCTTTGTTTCCTTTTTCATTTCCTTCAAGCTTATTATCACTTTCATCCACCCCCCATTCTACCGTATCCATTTCGTTCGCCATCTCTTTTCTTTATTTATTTTGAACCTACAAGTCTGATAACGTGCATTTTAGGATTCCTTCGCTTTGTTCGAAAAACAATTATGCGAATACTTAAGAGATGCATAGTCTCACTTTCGAGATTGCATACGCAGTATCTACAAGGAAATATTTTTCACTCGGCTATTTAGGTTTTGTAATCCAGTCTTTATATACATTTAAAGTATCGGATATGCTTCTAAATGGCATAAAATACCCTCAAGATTCACACCTTATATGAGCTATATATAACTTTTATTTTATTATTTTTGAATATCATACGACCGAACGCAAAAAAAAAATAAATAAATAAAACAAAGTGCCGAAACCTTTGGTTCCATATTGTGTTCTTCTTTATTCAATGTTGTCAAAATCCCCTTGTCAGCCTACCCGGTCTTTTATTGGATTGAAAAAGTGAGCGATGAAGGGATGGAAAACAAAAACATTTTACCTTAGGGTCTGTTAAGACACCCATTGGATGTTCCTTCTTCCATTGGATATATGTCTAAATTCTGACACTTAAACGTAACCAATAATAAAGAGCGTTTCTGGCTCAGGCACGTGGATATAAGAGAAACTTTAAATACAGTGGTTGAATAAAACTATTTTGTGCTCTTTATTGTATACCTAAACAAAGAACTGGACAATAAACCGAAAATTAACTAGAAGAAGGAATACATGTTTAATATCACAAATAAAAGTAAAAAGTTATTTGCAAAGATTTAGGAGCTATAGAAATGAACCACGTAAAATGGAAATCATTTTAAAAAGTTCGTAATTTTACATTTCATAAACGAGGTAATCTTCTTTATATTAATTTTGGTTAAAACATTGCTAATAAAATTTATTTGAGATAAGTTAAGATTTAATTCAGAAGTAGATAAGGCAGAAGTAGAATAAAAAAATTATTACCATAGTTGGAATGCAAAACTTTCATCTTTTATCTTCTACCATTTTGAGCAACACATTGCGTGTTAGTATGTCATGAAAATATCTACCTGAGTCGAATTTTCCCAGAAAAAAAAAACAAATCTTTCACCAGCTTTTCTTTAGATAACATACCTACCTCAATATCGACTTGCATAGCTTTACATTCTACCTTTCCTTCCTAGGGGAGAACAATTAATAAACCTGACCTGAACTGATTAACTTTCCTTAATGAATCGCAAAAAGCTAGAAATTAGCTAGAATCAGGTGGAGCCAGGAATGTGGGAGGAGGTGCATAACTAATCCGTACCAACTTAACACAATCATTATATCGTCACTTTTTTACTCACGACTGAACATAGCCTTCGTCAAGAATACGTTTGCGTATGTTCTGTTCTCTAGTGGAGTAAGAGAGAGAAAGGTAGCAGATCGCACCTCCAGATGTCAGAAAGAGATACACGAGAGCCACTACTTCTATTTTGAGCCTTAGCAACATTGATTGCTGTAGGTAAAATCTGGTGTTTCCACTGGAAAGTTTGACACAGTTGATCTTAACCTACTTCAGATATTTTGTCAATAGAGCGTTATTTTTGTAGTTTACAGTGACTTTAAAATTATGTCTCAGCGAAAAGATGGAATTAACTCCTGAAAATGTTGATGCGATGGTTTATTGTGCTTTTGAAGCGATTATCAGGACAAGAGTGCATTGATCAACTTACTACTACATTATGAGATAAAGCTCCACTTTGCCACGCGGTGAAACGCTGGTATAACGAGTTTAATCGTGGCCGCCGTTCACTCACTGACTAAATTCGTGTAGGTTGTCCAAAAGCAGTAGTTGTGGCCAGTAAACATTGATGCTGTCCAAAACCTAATAGTGCAAGATCGTTACAACATATGCCGTGAGATAGAGGCAACCCTAAGCATTAGTTCCACCAGCATTTATAAAATATAGCATGATCATTTAGTCATTAGAAAGGTTTGCTTTCGTTGGGACCCACATAATTTGGCAGAATCTCAAAAGGGTGCTCGTATCGATTGGTGCAAACAAATGCTCAAGAAATACAATGGCGGGGCTTCTAAAGACGTATACAGGATTGCAACAAGTAATGAATCAAGGATCTATGCATATGAGCCGGAATGTAAAGAACAGTCGACTATATGGATATTTCTAGACTTACCAAATCCAACAAAAGTTGTTCGCACTCAAGGCACTTCTTTTCTTTCAGAAAAACTAGTCATATGGCAACAATAGTTTTAGTGGAATATAGAAGGGTAAATTCTGAATGGTATACTACTATTTGTTTGTTAGAAGTCTTCGGTAATATAAGGAAAGCAAACAAGTGCCGTCGGTTCGTTCCTCGTCAAGACAGTGCGAGCGCTCACACATCTCGTGTAAAACCCGACTATTTGAACACTCAAAAAATAGAATGGATGACTCGCCTGCCGTACAGTTCTGATTTGACGCACAATGAATTCTTTTTGTTCCCGAACATCAAGAATAAAATACAACAATGGATAACAATTTTCACCGGCAGAACAAGCCTTTGATACATTCAAAAACCATGTTTTGGAGGTGTCTCAAACAGATTGGAAAGCATGCTATCATCAGTGTATTGATCATAATGGGGAATATTTCGAGAAACAATACTGCGCTGGACGACCGTTATCGCCACCTATTCTTTGTCCCAGGCCTGCAGGTTTTCGTTTCCGAGAGCTTCTTCGGAACTTGTTTTCCAAGGGTGAAAGGGTGACCCACCTTCCAATATTGTTAGTCATTTAAGGATGGCGCTAGGCTGTTTTCACAAGTTGGAGTCTAATCTGTAGATGGTTAATGCTTCTCTTTCCATTCAATCCACTACTATTCAGTCGTTTGACATATGTACTTTAAAGCCAGTCTAACGTTTAAAAATCCTAATTTTACTTTCTGTACTAAGTAGTAACTCAGAAGTACTGTATGGTTTTTTTCGGGCGTAAAAATCCATGGTTGGCTTCCTTCGGAAGGGGAGTAAATCCGTTGATCTTGTGTCGTAGACTTATGGCACGTAAAAGAACCTCAAATGTCTAAAGAGACCTCTGAGCAAAATTAAGCTGTCTTTCATGCCCAGTATAGAATGAGAACCACAGCAGTTAAAGAGCCTCGATTAGTATCTTATAGATAAAAGAATCATTTTTTGTTTGAAGAACAAATAGAGAAACGAATGCGAAACAGACTTTTATACATACATTTTTTTTGTAGTGTTTAACACCTACTTTTACTACTTATGGCGCCGCAGGTGGTGGCACTGATGATACATGAATAAAGATGGAGCACAGGTGGAATGCGATGGCGGGGGAAACGGGAGAACCCGGAGAAAACCCGCCCCAGCACCGCTTTGTCCCCCACAAATCTCATATGCGGTCGCTTGGGATCGAACCCGGACCATCTAGGTGAGAGGCGAGTGGTCTAACCGCGCGGCCGTTACATACATACATTCCATTGCAATCTGTAGGATGTAGATCACGTCAAGTATTATAATTATTCATACCTATTAATACATTTATTTACAAATAATAACTCTCACAATGAATTGTCAGAGGTATCTGTTTTGCATAATTTTCAATTACATGTCTGTTTCCAAAAGCCTACTCGTACACTTGCATTCTTACAATATTCATGTTTATTATATTTACAATGTTACACCATTACCAGTGTTTTTGATTGAATGAAGTCCTCCTCTGTATAGAAGGTGTGAGTAATAAGGTATCTTTTTAATTCTGATCTAAAATTGTTTTTGTTTATTTGCAATTCCTTTATAGAAGAGGGAAGTGAATTAACATAACTATTTCTTTGTATTAAACCCCTTTTTGGAATAACTGCAAATTATTTGTTGGTATTTGTAAGTCCTGCCTATGTCTGGTCTGTTTGTTATGAATATCTGTAATTTTTGTAAACTTTTCTGGGTTATTTTTTTACAAATGAAAATATGGCAAGAATATATTCACAGGCTAATGGTAAAATTCTAAACCTTTTGAAAAGTGGTTTGCAGTGATATTTAAGTAACTGAGATAGAAATGTAGTTAGTGACTGTTAAGTCTCTTCCACAGCATAAGCATACTTTTCAACTTAGAGAACATTATCAAAAGTAATTCAGTTATCGGGTAATTTGACTTTTTTGTTTCAGTAATCCGTGCCTCATGTAAAAAAATCCACAAAACCTGTGTAATATATTTTAATAAGAATTCAACGCAGCAGTTATCGATTCATCGAGTGTAATGCTCGTGAAATAATAAGAACGAACGGTAGGGGAAGGTAGTGTACATTGTTAGAGTGGCTCATTGTGCGGTTGCTCTTTTTCAATAACCTGCTTGCATCACTCTCAGAACAGTTCCAGGAACGTTGCTCTGGATGTAGTGTTTGCTGCACTTTCAGTAGTAAATCCAAATATTAATAGGTGTCCCCAAGTGACGTATTTCTTTCCTGGAATCTTTTGTAAAATCAGGCAGGCGTTTTTCTACCAACCCCCCACGGAAGGGTTAATGCTCTCATTTAAACTGATGAGGTTCCTCAGGCGTGGGCGATGTGGATGTCTCGGGCGAATTCAACATAACTTCACGTGTCGTTCCTATACTGCCAGCTGTTTTCATTGAAATTTTAGTTTCAGTGGCGGTGAGTCAAAACGAGTACGAGAGAGCATTTGATACATTGTATATGGCCTCTTCTTTGTGTTATAGGAAAAGTAGAATCTGATGTGTTCCATTCACATGACTTTCTCTATATCTCTGCAACAAATCATTGTTAAAAAGCGTATGCTTCTATTTACTTCATGCTAATCGAGAAAAAAGTGTCAGAAATAAGTCTTATTACTTGCTTCCTTTTAAGTAGAAGTGAAATAAGGGAGTACCGTAGGTTAAAGTGATAGTCAAAGGCTGGTTGCTATGTGACGGAAGTTCCTTTGTTTGCATGGACAGGAGTTGCGAAATTCCTGTATGAGAAAATATAAGATTTTGAAAGGTGAAATCAAAAACAATGAATAACTAAAAAACGATCAACTCCACAAAAAAAAGTGTAAAACATAAATTGTGCGTTTTAACATTCTCTACATTTTCTGCGCAGTAAGCTTCTGTCTATCTCTTACCGTTTAGCAGTTAAGCAAAATTCGGCAAAATTCATCCAGAATAAAGAGGTCTTCAGAGGCTATTCCCAGGAAAGTCAAGATATACATTTTATTTGGTGTGTAAATGTCAGTAATATACGGGATTTTAATCAAAATCGTTAGAACCATTTTTTAGAAAATAAAAATTTTCGAAAAAAGTTCCATGTAAAGGACAGTTTGGGGTGGGGGAGTTTTTAACGGTCTTTTCGTTTTTGAGCTATGCTGTGCACAAACACACAGACACACACACACACACACACGGACATGTTTCTAAAAATGCCTATTTAGGATTCAGGGGGTCTCAAAACATATATTTCCGGTGAAATCTCGGTATCAAATTTTTAGGTACAATGTAATACCTTCTCTATACACTGTGTACATAGTACGTATAGAGAAAGTAATATTAGCCATAGCTGGAATTTGAACCACGGATATTCTGGTTTCCGTCCAGTTGGTCTAAATAACCTGTAGTCTCTTATCAAACTATTCACCCTATTCAGTAGTATTTTGAGGTAGTTTAAAGGCTATCGAACGTTTAAAACTTTTATTTTTACTTTCTCTAAGCGTAGTAACTCGGAAGTAATGTGTGGATTTTTTTCGGACGTAAATATCCTTAGCCTAGCTTCGTTCGGAAGGGAAGTAAAGCTGCTGGTTCCGTGTCGTAGATTTACGGCACGTTAAAGAACCTCGAGTCTTTTAAGAGTCCTCTGAGCAAAATTAAGCGGTCGTTCATGCCCAGTATAGAACGAGAACAGCATCAGTCAAAAAATTCGATGTCAGCATTTCAAAGCAAATATAAGAGGATCCTAAAACCACACTCACATTTTACTTTATCTACACGTACTATGTATAGAGAAGGTATTGTATTGCATCCAAAAATTCTAGACTGAGATTTCACCGAAATTACATGTTTTGGAGTCCCCTGAATAAAAAAGAAAGCATTTTTAGAAAAATATCCTTGTGTGTCTGTCAGTTAGTTTGTGTGTGTGTGTGTGTGTGTGTGTGTGTGTGTGTGCATACATAGTATAGCTCAAAAACAAATAGCCCGTGAAACACCAAGCTTTATATTTAAGTTCAGTTTCTTCCAAGGAAGCGCCAGAAGATTAAAAAAAAATCCTCTAACTACTCTTTAGATGGAAAATTATCGAAACTTTTGGTTTTCTAAAATCTGGCTCTAAGGACTTTGATTAAAAGTCTCCTATATTTAAGATATTTAGATAAAAAATAAAATTTATATCTTGGATTTTCTGAGAATAGCCTCTGAACACCTCTTTATTCTGGATAAACTTTTCTGAAATTTGCGTAACTGGTAAACTGTAAGAGATAGACAAGAGCTTACCACACAAAAGATGTAGATCTCATTAAAACGCGCAATTTATGTCATATAGATTTTTCGTGGAGTTGGCCGTTTTCAAGATATACTTTTTATTCGTTCTAGTTTTAAAATACTTTAACTATTTCTCATATGGGAACCTGTCAACACCTGGCTACGCAAAGAAGCAGATTTCAATCCCACATAAACCACATTTTAAAACATTTGACTGCCGATTTACACTAGTGTATTTTCTTATTTCCCTTCTACTGATATGGAACTAAGTTTAATGTTTATCTCGATTATCATGAAGGAGATAGAAGAATAAGATTATTAACAATAATTTGTTACAGTAATGTGAGAGAAATTCATTGTGAATGGAGCACATCAGATTTTTAGAAAAGTTCTGTCTGTGTGTATGCGGTATACAGTATAGTTCAAAAACGAAAGGTCAGTTGAATACCAACTTGGTATTAAGTTTAACATTTTCCAGCACTCAACACAAATATTTTTAAGATAATTTCCCATCAGTAACCAACTTGATTTTTTTTCTCGAAATGTTGATTTTCTAAAAAATTGTTCCAACAATGTTTATTAAACTTGCATATTTAATACATTTTTATCTCAAATGAAATATAAATATTGAATTTTCTGGGAATAATCTCTGAAGTCCCTTTTATTTTGAACGAGTTTTGCATAACTTGTAAACCGTAAGAGATATGTAGATAAAATCTTACTATAATATGAATGGTTATAGAAGATATAAAATAATACTATTGCGCAATAATTCTACTAACATGACCCTAATAAAGAATAGTGACGTTAAATAAATGGGATGCTATTATCTCTTATAATATTGTCATCAGTCTCCTTAGCTTTAAGGGAAACCGAAGTGGAAAAGGAATTAAAGCTAGATCCTTAAATTTATCTGCATATAGTATTGATAACAAAAGAAAGATTCATACCAAGTCAAATATGTCTTTTAGTTCTTGGTATATTTATTTATTCGATTTCATTAGCAAAAATAAAAATCTATCTTACCGTACCGATACTTCAAAATTAAATTACCTAAAATATTTTTATTAAACTGTTTAAAGATTCCTAAAGTGAATGGCATTTTAGAAAATTATTTTACATCATAAAGTGTAGAAAACTGCAAAACACAGCGCATAATTTTACTAATTTATGTTTTAAATTTAATCTATGATAAATATCAAAATTGCAACTAAGCATTTTATTTCACACTTCTGCAGTGCTTTGGGAAATATTTTTAGTTGTACTTAAGTGGTAGAAGATAGATACTGAATATGGTAAAATAAAAGAAATAAAAAAGTAATTATAAAATCTTCTGTGCTCCATTCATATGACTTTTTCTACATCTCTATGACAAATTATATTTAATAAGCTGATTCTTCTATCTATTTCATGCTAATCGAGATAAACATTAGCAGAAATGTTCTTATTACTTAGTCACCTATAAGTAGAAGAGAAATAAGGGAATACACTAGCTGTTTTAAAATATGGTAGCTATGAGATCGATCTCCCGTTTCTTTGCGTGACCAATTGTTGACAAGTTGCCTATAAGAAAAGTTTAAATATTTTAAAAGGAATATCTCGAAAACGGCCAGCCCCCGAAAAAATGTATATAAAATAAATTGTGTGTTTTATCGAGATCTATTCTATCTCTATGTCTATCTCTTACGGTTTACCAGTTGTGCAAAACGCAATAAAAATCAACAGGAATAAAGAGGGTATTCCCAGAAAATAAAAGAAATACGTTTTATTTGTCATGTAAATGTCTTAGAAATATGAGAGTTTAATCAAAATCGTTAGAGCTGTTTTTGAGGAAATCAAAATGTTCGAAATTTTTTCCATCTAAAGGCTAGTTTGGGGTGGGAGGATTTTGTTAAAAATCTTCGTGTCGCATCCTTGGAAGATACTGCTTAAATATGAAGTACTGTATTTAACGAACTTTTCGTTTTTGAGATATGCCGCCCACACACACATAGACACACAACACATGCCGGCACAGGGAAAGCCAGCATATGCAAGGACATTTTTCTGACACTGTTTTTCTTTTTTATTAACAGGGACCCAAAATGTGTATTTCCGGTAAAATCTTGGTATCAATGTTTGGGTATAATACAATACCTTCTCTATTCACTATGTACATAGTACGTATAGAGAAAATAAAAATAAAACCTGAGAAAATGGATTTAAAGTTTACTAGAGAGTCATTTAACCAGTGCAACCCTTTAAGATAGGTTCAGAGCATTTGTTACATATTTTGCCCTTAGAAAAGTGAAACATTGAATATGTTTCTTAAACTACGGTGCATTTTTTGCACAAAAAATACATGTTTTTACCTAAATTGTCGAAAATCACGTCTGCGTCCCCTTAACACAAATAGTAGGAAAATAACTCATTGGTAGTAATATAATCAGCCACATTTTGGGATGAGGTGAGCAAAATGGCAATCAAATGACTATAGAGATTTTATTTTGGTTAGTTTCTAAAGCACATTTCTACTTTCTCTACGCACTATGTACATAGTGTATAGAGAAGGTATTGCAATCCACCAAAAAATTCAATACCGAGATTTCACAGGAAATATATGTTTTAGGATCCCCAATATCCAAAAAAAGCATTTTCACAAAAAGGACCGTGTGTCCGTGTGTCTGTGAACACGATAACTCAAAAACGAAAAGTCGGTAAAATACCAAACTTGGTATTTAAGTTTAGTATCTTCCAGGGATGCGACACGAAGATTTTGAGAAAAATCCCCCCCCCCAACCACCCTTTACATGGAACTTTTTTCGAACATTTTGATTTTCTCAAAAATGGCTCTAACGATTTTGATTAAAATGCTGTATTCTAAAGAGATTTACCTGACAAATAAAATGTATATCTTGAATTTTCTGGGAATAGCCTCTGAAGAGTAGTTTATTCTGGATGAATTTTACTGAATTTTGAATAACTGCTAAACCGTAAGAGAGGACAAAAACTTACTAAACCCAAAATGTAGAGCACGTTAAAACACACAATGTATGTTATACACATCTTTTTCGTGGAGTTCGTCGTTTTGAGACATTCCTTATTTTGAATTTCTGCTATGAAAAACTTACATTTTTCTCATACAGGAACTTGTCAACTCCTATCCGTATAAACAAAGGAACTTCATTGACATAGCAACCAGCTTTTGACTATCACTTTAACCTATGGTAGTCCTTTATTTCGCTTCTACTTACAAGGAAGCAAGTAATAAAACTATTTCTGCTAATTTTTTCTGATTAGCATAAAGTAAATAGAAATATAAGCTTTTTAAGAATAATTTGTTGCAGGGATATAGAGAAAGTCATGTGAATGGTACATATCAGATTTTTCTGTTTGCAATCTCATTCCACTCCACTGAGTTCCCCTCTAGCAGTAATGCTGTTGTGGTAATAGTAGTATTTTGTAAGTCTGGTCTCAATCTATGAGAGCTCCTAGAAAGAGATAAATATACATAGCGAAAGTGGTGAATGCGTGACCTTGACTGGACTGGCTAAAACAGTCACCTTCACTAACTTGTCCTGTAACTTAATCACGCAGAGCATGTTCGCCCGAAAACAAGGACAGCTTGCATAGCGAGCACTGTTTACTCAGCATGACTGACGATGCGGCAGCAGATTGTAAATGTCGGCGCCATCTGTCTAAGCGACACATTCTCTATTACCGGTTGAGAATAGCTACAGGATGTTCACTACTATTAATTTAATATAAAATAACTGTAAACAGGAATACAAGCAAAGTACTACTACTCATCGCGTAACGAAATTGCACATACAGAGTATTGAAAACTGTTTACAGGTATTTAAACAAACAATTCCTTTGTCCTTGTGAAAATAAGTTACTGCTTTTACAATGTATACATTATTGATGTAATCAGAGTATAAATTAATGTGAGCAGTATTACTTCTTTGAGATATTTTAATTGTTGTATCTTTCAATAGTTTTTTAACCTTAGACACTTTACTCTGACTCTCACACAAACAAAGAATACATTTTAAGTCTTAGTTTGATAGCTGATTTCTCTGACATGGTTTATAAGAATATTAGACTTCCACACCTTAACTGCCACTGAACAAATGACAACCGCACCTGTGATATCGCCACTACAATACGCTTACCGCTTCCTCTCTGATCTGTCCTTGTTGCCCGCACAGTCAATGCCTGCCCTAATAAAACATATTGCATCCTAAATAATTTAATTTATCCATTTTAAAACGCTATTTTTATATCTCTTATTCTCCATTTTAGATGTGTGTTCAGATTAATTGAGATATAATGCAAAGATCACGAGGATGTTGAAAATGTCGTAGGCTGTTTCTGTTTTCCTACATTAGATATTTGATCTACGGATGTGGTGAAGTTAACCTCATATGGATGTTGAATTGGAGTTAGAGCCTAGACGAACTAGCTGATACATCGAATTTCTCACTGAAAGTAGGTCAGCAAGAATGAGAAAACGGAAGTTATAATTTCTATCGTAAGGCATTCTTCAATGCCTTGTAACTTAAAACATTTCCTTTACATTTCCTGCTGTCCTGAACTAACACTAAAAGCAACAGAGGTCATTTGTAATTTTATCTTGAAACGACGACTTTTCTCCTAATTTTCTAGACCGATTCAGTTAGATGTCTTTTTTAAATGCCGTTAATTCTACTGGACTGTAGCCTTTTCTCAAGAAAATCTAGGGATGCAAAACGCCGGTACGCAGTGGTGTCAGAAGTTTATCACAGTTTGTTTAAGCCTTCCCATTATTTCAGAAAATAAGTACTTTGTGCGCCGTCATTGAGGTACGATATTTGAAAATAATTTGGACCGCCTGCGGTGCCATACGTAGTTAAAGCGGGCGTTAAACACTACCGAAAAAAAAAATAATTTGAGATCTCCTTGAGATTTACCGAGAAAAACGCGAGTCAGTTGTAGAATTAGTGCCGCGTGTTGCCATGGGAGCTCAGTAGCTAGAACCAATGGACAGAAACGATAAGAACAATGGTTCAATCTCGGCTATGGCATTGCATTTTTCAGTCTGTCTCTACCTATCCAGTAACAATTAATTCACAATAAATAACCTAGTGGTTGGTTACCTATAAAGCCTGAGAGTTATGGGGAGTTTAAGTACTCATATAGGTATGACATCTCAAAATAATTTGACATCTTCCTGTGGTTTACCGAAAAAACGCGAATCAGTTGGAGAATTTAGTACTGTGCGGGCATGTTGTCATGATAGCTCAGTGGTCAGAGCAACTGGACGGAAACCAGGAGATTGGTGATTCATATACCGGCTATAGCATTGAATTTTTCAGTCTGACACTACCTTTCAAACTTATGTCCTACACATGGATGATGTGAAATAAACAATTAATTCACTGAAAATAATTGTTAGTTATTTCCATTACGTTTGGTACTACTAACACAATACTCCAAATTATACAAACATAATGTTAAGATTGCACTGTGTAATGCGACGTTTATATTATTTTTACTGGAAAATTACAATGAGAAAGGGATTTCGCAGGTAGGTCGCAAGCAACGTCATCAAAGTTAAGTAACAAATATGTGTTCCAATTTAACGATCAGCTTCTTACGAAGATAACAATTTATTAAAGGTCAATAACTGCAAAACCAACACTATGGTAAGCTCATTTACAATAGCTGCTCAAAATATGCTCCGTTAGAATCTATGCAGGCATCGCATCTTCTTAGTCAATTTTGCCCTACCCTCGTTAGAGCTTCTGCGTTCTGCTCAAATCTCTAGGGCTGCTTCAAACACCATGTGTGGTGATCATCAATGTAGCAATCTCGTCATGTTACACCTTACTCTTCAAATGCCCTCAGAAATAATAAGCCAAATGATTGAGTTTACCATAGTAAGCATATCTAGATACCCTTAATTTGAAGAGTCGCATAGTTCTGAATACATTTAATGCAACCGAAGCACTGACAGAACCAGCTGTTGAGCAAGGAGTCGAGGCAGGTATCTTTACTGTCAACATTCCTGGCCTTTCGCTCTATACATACGCCAATATTGTATGTCCCCACGACTTTATTCCAATAGACATGCTGGAATGCAATTTTTAGTATCATTTTGTGGCTAAACGATTTACTTTGTAACAAATGGTAAAAACACAAATAACCCATCTTTTGTAGTTCTTCCTTTATATTTTATTGCAGCATTAAACAATAAAGGAGGGTAAGATATTTGCAATTAAACATTTGACCAATTTTATTTTTTGTTTATCTCTAAGGGAAAATGGTACAGGAACTTGTGTTTGAACTTAACATCAGGAAGTTACCGTTGAAGTCTGCGCTCACTTACCTCTAACATCTTATATATATATAATTTCCTTCTGTATTCTTTCACAAACTCGGTAACCAAACCATGTTACATATATTATAAATATATTGCTTTGATTAGTGTTTATTCCTTAAATTTTGAGCCGTCACATAGCGAAGTGATGCCGATTAGATGGAATTAAAAGTTGGTTAGCTCAAGGTTGAAGAAAACCATTGTGATCTAGAGGTATGGACCACTTTTGTGCACGTCAGTGTACCTATAAGGAAGCGGTAATAGTTGTACAGTGTTTTAATACAAAATCCGATTTTAAAGCTTGCACTGCGCTAAAGGTTGCAAACGATCTTCTACTGTAGCGTACGTTTTCCGCTGGCACATCCATCACAGAGGTGCCACTTTTGTGATTACATAATGCTGTAGAAATATCACTCCTCGCTCGGCGAAAGAAGAAACCCCTGATGGATTTTGGTTCCTGCACATCAACCAACATGGCGCCAAGAAGCTCATCCGGATACGTCTTTTGTTTCTGCACGGGTTAACGCTGGCTTCATAATTAGCTGGTTAAATTCACCTCCCCTTCCCTTGTCTAACCACCACGAGCCGCCCCTTTCCCTTCACCTCTCCATTTTCAGTGGCCAGAACGGGGCCCCCTTGGAACTCGCCTCTGGCCCCGTTGATTAAATATTTGTGTCAGCGGAGGCCGTTGGAGGGGGGTCAGGTGTCCGGGGAGGGGCACCACGTTCCACCCCACCCTCGGTATGCGCCGCCTGGAATTCCTAGCCGGATAATATAATGTTCGTATGTATCGATTAGGGAAGCAACTATCCACCCCCTCCACCTGGCAGCAGACCATAGATACAGCATGAGGAGATGTCACGATAACATTGTATTTTTTGTTGTAATCTGCTTCCAACTTGTTAATTAAGCAAAAAATATTTTGGTGTCCTAGTGAAGAAAGATGTGCATACGATACGCTGCTTCCATTCTTGTAAAGCACACCCCTCTCTTGGGAATATGAGGGGGAAAATAAAAACAGATATGTTTCTCCAGTAATTACAGAGGCAGAATTAAAACTTCTTCCAAAATTAATAGCACTATATATAGACGTACAGCTGTGGTAACGGTTGCTGAAGCAGCAAGGATATTATGTCACTCGTAAATAAGCTTTAAGGTCCTACAGATGATGATCAGGCCATCATAGGCGTTTGTTAGTAATTAAGGCTATTTAGTATATCGATAATAACCAGAGAGCATAATATCAGGTGTTTCTACGATAAGAAAAAAAATGTTATAATCATATTAGCACCCCATTAAGTGCAGATCTTTTCATATCTTATACATTCTCTGGAATAACTTCTTAATCCTTGTTTCTTTTAAGCTTACTCCACTAATATGCAACCTTCTGCGTACAATTCCCTTCCCTTTTCATCTGATTGGCTATAATCTTCTCCAAAACACGATAGCCTTCAAACGAGACCCCTCCCTCCTGCCTCTTGGCAATGACTATTACCAAACAAAACACTATCCTGTTTCATGGAGACACTATAGAGAGTTCAGTTTCTTGTTAGTACGTGTCCAAACCAGGGGTTTCTGCACAACATGTTAAAGGACCAGTAAGTGGAACACCTGGCAGCCGCACATCTCGTAATTCCAAACTTTAAAGTCACACCGCCTTTGGCAGAGGAGTATGGCAGGGTTATTAAGTTCTGAAAAATACAGTAGGTACACCTTTGAGTTGCTATATAAACCTTATGCCTTGCAAGGTCAGGCGATAAATGCGATATAGACACTCCGATGTGATAGATGTATGTGGTTCGTCATCCGGAAGGCAAGTTTAAAACGAGGGATTCTCCTATCTTTATTAATAAACAATTGACAGCATTTTAGATGCATTAACTCTTGACACATAATATTTTTCACTCACGCGCCTATTCCACCAAAGCAGCCACTGAGAGGTGACCAGTCACTTGATAGTTAATACCCGGCAGAGTACAGCGGAACAGAACTTAGATGTGTTAACAATATTTCTGGAACTAATCTTTTGAAAGGGTTTTAGTAATGTGACTTTTTAATACATATCACTCGTCTCAGGTAATTCTCAATTAAAATCTATATAGTTATTCAATTGATCTCAGTTTGAATCTCACAATCGGAAGCTCCTGGGTTCAATTCGCTTTCACTGGATTAGATTTTTCGTAGTCCCAAATCTGTAGGCTGAACTGCTGTAAGTCTGCTTGACTGATAAGGGACCATCATGATATTCATGTCACAGATTAAATAGTAATTTTTATATGAAAATACATTGAAAAAATACCTACTCGGCTTTCTTTACCATGAGGTCCCTGTTAGACGGAAAAAAGAAAATATTAAATTTTATGTTGCAATGGTTGACTTTAGATCTATCTTCCCTTCAACGATCTGCTTGCTGTCTAGTAATATGCGGCGCTGACAAATTTTATTCCCAGCCCAGTCTACAGTATTTGCACATATCACCGCACTAACGATAACTTACAATTAAGATTTCACGTAGTGAAAAAAAAATCGTCCGTAGATATGCTTCATCCCTTCAAGTGAAGGGTGCCTCCAAAAAAAAAAATATATATATATAAAGAGAGAGAAAAATACTGAAGATATAAATATTTCACCTTTTTGTCTCTCCTTTAATACCTTTAAAAATCGAAGATGTTGCAAAGAATTATGTATTTTTATTTCATCATTCCAATTTGTAAAAGAAAAATGCCTATGGGAGAGAAACTTGAGATAGCATTTTTTTTCAATCTGCTTTCAGTAAATAAAATACAGCTGGATATGTAACATCACTATGACAATGGGTCCTTGAGATTCAGAATATTCCGCGTATACAGCACGTGCTCGGACCCGGCTGGAGAGGGAGTGTGATAGCCAAAAAGTCACTAGGCGAAGGTAATAGCACAAGTCCTCGAGCTTCTGTTATTTTTGAGATTGTATTGTTTCTCATTGTGCCACGTCGTGGGGAACGTTGGCTATTTCGTGAGAAAAACAACTCTGTTTTATGAAACAGAAAAATTCCGCAGTATCTTGTACGTCACAAAATGCTGAGGTAGACGAGGAAATGGGATGTCAATATAGAACACTTCATTCAGCCATGACCAGCTGTATTGAATGCTGCAGGAGAATTTTGCGATGCGTGAGTACTCCGTGCTCGCTAGCGCACATCCAAGTTGAAACAGCTTACTGTAGGCAAATGCTAGGTAGTTTTATATACCAGTGTTCTGTCTCCTGATTTTCTCATTTTATTTCTTTTTATTTTTCGAGCTTGCAACACCTGGGACGAGGTCACTTATATTTAGTGAGGTGCTTTAAGGAGATACTGTTTCTTTCCCGGTGTGACACTTTCTGCCGGGTAGGTATACTGAGCCGAAAGCACCTGGTTTGGAAACGACGGTGGTCCTGTCACCATGGAATAGGGCCTATTTCTTTGATAGTTATGACAGTTATTCCCGTCCTTTTTGCTCTTCTATTATAGTTCTAATATTAAATTTTCAAAAATTAAAAGTAAAATTATCCTATAACATTCCAAAAAGTCAGTCACCGTCATATCTGTCCTACTGGGGATTTCTTTTTATTGGGGGGGGGGGGGGTGGCTGCCTTTGGAGCCCGTTGTCCAGTTTCAACACACTGTTCTAACTCTTTCTGACATATACTGGCACATCCACTTTTCGTCGACTGTCACATAGTCTCCAACATTGTTCAAACAGTTCCCAATTTTGTATGGGAGTGATGACTGGTTCTCTTTGTGAATCGTTTTTAAGTGCTGCATGCAACTGATTTATGGCGATTTAATTTGTAAATACCTATATTGTGACAAACTGGTTACATGTAACAGTATAGCTGTTGCAGACATTAACGGTTACAACTACCGTTTATTTTTACCAACAGAGGTAGTGCTGCGATAACGAGTGCTACTCGCATTCGAGAAATCCCAGGTACGATCTCCGGCCATCGCTCACTATGATCTGTGGATTTTTCGTGGTTTTCCCGGGCCAGAAGGTGAAAGATGGGGCAGTTTATTTTCTAACATTTCGTGTTTCCGCCACTTCCTTACCTATTTCAGAGTTATAGAGCCACATGATAGTGTTCTGCATGTTGCAGCTGGGCGATGGATGTAGATTTCTTCACTGGCGTTGTATGAATGAATAAGTGTATTTATTGACATAGCAATATCATACATAGAATTTCAACAATCGCACGGGTCCACAAACCGTACGTGCTTTTGTAATACACATTACAAGCAATATTAAAACAACAACAACAAAGAATTAAAAGAGTAAACACGAACATAAAAATACAAAGATATTCAAATATAGCAATTTAAATTTACAGCACAGAGTACACCTTCATAAATGCACCCTCTTAAAATAGAAAACTACACTTAAAAGACATATATACACATAATATATACAACATATATAAAACCATAGCACAACAGTGACCTAAGTATGACATAATATATATGTATGTAGAACAATGTAGTCACTTTTGTTTAGTTGATCTTATTCCCCCTCCCCTTCTCTATTGGCAGCCTCCTCAGATCTCAGCTGTCTTGCCTTAAGTATAAATTTACCTAGCCCGTCCAGGTTTTCCGTGCCTGCCAGTAGCGTCAAACATGCTTCTAGCCCTACATTCGCAGTGGTAAAAGCGGGTAACTCTAAACTAGTTCCTGCCTTAGGGACCGTTCGGACGGAGAGCACTTCGGGTGCGCTGGTTGTGGAGGACCATTCATAATCAGTACCTCTACCTTCAACTGTTACAACTAACGATTCTATTCCAACGCCTAGTTATTTCGTTACCTGCTACAGATAGCAATTATTGTTACTTAATTGTTACAGTCTATAAACTAAATTGTCCAATAATCGATAGAAATGCCATATAATCACATGGTGATTATGCACAAGTGATTGAAGTAATTCCATTTAAAATTTAAAACATTACTTTCAAATATGTTTTGCTGATTGTTGATGCAATATATTCGCAGCAGCGGCAACACAAGCCTGAAAACTGCATCAACAATCGTTATCGGTGGATCATTCTTTTCTTTTGCACTATAATTTCAATACATTTTGCACCGTTCCATTGAGTTCAAACTTGTCTGTCTCTTAAACTTGTGAGTGGT
This sequence comes from Hymenopus coronatus, assembly GCA_030762935.1. Classification (NCBI taxonomy): domain Eukaryota; kingdom Metazoa; phylum Arthropoda; class Insecta; order Mantodea; family Hymenopodidae; genus Hymenopus; species Hymenopus coronatus. Next base: position 78,553,783 of record CM060892.1, on the reverse strand, counting down.
GGTGTAACAAATTAAGCCCTCCTACCTCCTTGCATCTCAACAATATGCTCCACTCTCCAATCACATCTATCGAATGATAAATGCACCGCCAGATTTGTTTCAAAAACCGATGCATGTAATTCTATTGCTTTCCATTGCCTTCCTTTTTCACTATTTACCCTCCTCATATGGAGGATTTACTCCCTATCCTCTTAGGACTTATAAGTCAGCGCCTGGGGGTCAGATGGCTACTGAGGAGCTAATGAGAGAGTAGCCAGGACGGGTATTCAGCCTCGTATGAGGAGGATAAGCAAGAAGATGATATCAAATGAAGTTGAAATTGGTGAAAAACAAAACTGATCATTAGAATTCGGATTTAGCTTCTAATAACTGTCTGTCATTTACAAGCGAGAGGAGAAAAGAGAGGCAGTAGGCGTGAGCTACTGAGTTTGTGCTGTATTTAATACTGTGTATGCTATAGGTGTAGGTGAGCACAGAAGTAACTATTCAGTTCTATAGCAGTATTACCTAACGTTTATTGCACATTTACAATGTTATTTACAAATTCATGTCCTGTTACTTGAACTAAATTACTTACCTCAATGTAAATAGATTTGAGTACTCCCTTGGCATAGATCCCTGGCTGTCAGCGAGTATAGTTCTTTGGTTTGTGCTGCCTATTCTATTTCAATCTCTGTGTTTTCTCTCCTGTTCTGTTACTTTCTTTTTTCTCATCCATGTTTCCTATACCTTTCCCAAATATTACCCTATTTCTGTAACTATTATTTTTCTCTTGACATTCAATATTTTCATTGCTACTATCTATCCTGGCATAGTACATATACCATTTGGTTCCCAAATAACTTTCCTCCAGTTTCTTTATTCTTTCCATTCTATTAAACAGCGAACAACAATGCCTTTCTCCCCGCATAAAATACAACGTTCTAGTTCATTATCCCTCATCGCTTTCAAAAGTATTGCTCTTTTTCTCGTTTAAGCTAATCCTTCCCTCTCTTGTATATTGCATATATCTACATGTCTCTCTCCTGATCATAATTTCTTTATTTTTCTGCATAAAGGAAGCGACTTTTTATTCTCTAGTTCTAACTAAATGTTCTGTTCTTCTTTGTCTTCTATCCTATTTCTCATTGACTTACATAATCCATTTTCATTTTCTTCTCCCTTTCTCCATATGCATCCCATATTTATTTTTGTCAAGAAGATTAAAACTGCTTTGCAAGGGACTTTTTACAGGAAAAAAATGCTGAAAATATCAATAGCGAGAAAACAAGGGAAGATTTGAATGCGTAACTTACATTAACATCCACCAGGTTGTCTGCTGATGCATTTTTTGTCCTTTTTTTTTTATGCACAACTTCAATTTTTACCCTGCATGATGTGAATGAGATCTCGTCGAACTGAAGTTTTTCTTGCCGAGTCCAGTAAAGTTTTACCTTTAATGTTTTGCTGTAGCTCCAGCATTTAAGTTGGCCAATTATATAAGTTTTGTTTTCAGGAATGTTTTAATTATTTTATAGAACTAAAATAAAAGAGTAGATTTTTTTTTGTGATTTTTCATGAAAGTTCAGTCATGCATACTCCTAAAGCGAGCACTATATGGCTTCTGCCGCTATTCAGATGTGTGATATTTATTTCAGTTGCATGTATATGGACAAAGAACCGAAGCTTTCTCAGCATCGAATTTTGTTTTCTCGCCAGTCTGTACGGTATTAAATGTGCCTGCCACAGAAGTGAAACTGTTTGAAGGTAGAACATACGTTTGATGACGCGTGAGATTTGTCCTCTTTTTCCCTCCCACCCTCGAAACCCACCCTTTTCATTTGCCGCACAAAATGACCAAGTCACATCCGCCGTGGCTCGCTTGTCACGAGTTCCCAAGCTCGCACCACAGAGGTCACTGAGGAAACATTAATTTGCGAATAAATCTGATAGCTTACCGCTATTGAACATTGTTTAACCCGTCACTGCTTTTCCTGTTCGGAAATAAATAAAAATACACACACATACACAAAGAAATTCTCGCGGGGGACAAAAACACGTCGCAGGAAGGCGAAGAGCAACGCGTTTGGTACTTAATTAAAATAGACATATTTCATTAGTGACACTGTACTTTTTGTTGTTTACTTTTCACGATTTTTTTGTGTTCTAAACGGTTGAGCTACCATTAGCGATTGCAGATAAAGAGTAAAGAAGCAATATGAATGGCTATTCCCAATGTTATACGACTCTGGCGTATGTCATTACTTTCTCTACACGTACTATGTACAAAGTGTGTAGAGAAGGTATTGCATTCCATCCAAAAATGCTATACCGAGATTTACGTTTAGTATCCTCCAGGGATGCGACACAAAGATGCAACACCCCAAACTACCAGTTACATGGAAAAAATTTAGAATATTTTTGTTAAAAATTGCTGTAACGATTTTGATTAAAATACCGGATATTACACATATTTATATGAAAAATAAAATGTATATCTTGGATTTTCTGGAAATAGCCTATATGGACCTCTTTATTTAGAATGAATTTTGCTAAATTTAGCGTAACTGTTAAACAGTAAAAGGTAGACAAAAACTGATAAGACAAAAAATATAGATCACGTTAAAACACACAATATATGTCACATATGTCTTTTTCGTGGAATTGACCATTTCTGGGGTATTCCTTTTTATTTCTTTCAGATTCAAAACACTTCAACTTTTCTAACACGGGAAGTTGTAAACTACTGGCCCTGCGTAGAAACGGATTTCAACCACATGACAGCCAGCTTTTAAAAGATATGGCTATCACTTTAGCCTAGTATATTTCCTTTTTACTTTATCTATACTCACTATGTACATAGTGAATAGAGAATGTATTGCACTCCACCAAAAAATTCGATACCGAGATTTCACTGGAAATGTGTTTTAGGGTCCCCTGTATCCAAAAAAAGTATTTTCAGAAAAAGGTCCGTGTGTGTGTGTGTGTGTGTGTGTGTGTGTGTGTCAGTGTGTCCGTGTATCTTTGAACACGATAACTCAAAAACGAAAAGTCGGTAAAATACCAAACTTGGTATTTAAGTTTAGTATCTTCCAGGGATGCGACACGAAGATTTTGAGAAAAATCCCCCCACCCCAAACTACCCTTTACATGGAACTTTTTTCGAAAATTTTGATTTTCTGAAAAATGGCTCTAACGATTTTGATTAAAATATCGTATATTAAAGTTATTTACCTGACAAATAAAATGTATATTTTGAATTTTCTGGGAATAGCCTCTGAAGACTACTTTATTCTGGATGAATTTTTCATAACTACTAAACCGTAAGAGATGGACAAAAACTTACCCCAGAAAAAATGTAGAGCACGTTAAAACACACAATTTATGTTACATACATTTTTTGGTGGAGTTGATCGTTTTTGAGATATTCCTTTTTTTTGGTTTCAGCTTTGAAAAATTTATACTTTTCTCATACAGGAATTGGTCAACTCCTGTCAATACAAACAAAGGAACATCAGTCACATAGCAAACAGCTTTTGCCTTTCACTTTAACCTATGGTTCTCCCTTATTTCGCTCCTACTTACAATAAAGCAAGGAATAAGACTATTTCTGCTAATTTTTCTCGATTAGCATGAAATAAATAAAACATAAGCTTATTAACAATAATAATTTACAGAGATATAGAGAAAGTCATGTGAATGGAACACATCAGATTTTTTCCTTTATACTTATAAGAAAACAGGTAATTAAGACAATTTCTGCTTATGTTTATGTCGATTGTCATGAAGTAGATAGAAGAATATGCTTTTTTATAATACTTTATAGCGATGTAGAGAAAGCCATATGAATGGAACACATCAGATTTTTTTTTTTTTACTTTCCCTTCCACTCGTCTAGAGGAGTGCATTCGAGTCAAAAGTATATTTAACAAGTTTTCCATACGAGTGCATTTATACTTCAAACAAAAATTACTGTCACTTTACAATCAATACTGTCATTACTAGGGCTCGGAAATTGATGAAACGTTATATTTTTCCTTAGACATAGCAGAAAATTCCGGATGAGGTATAAATTCGGCTAACCTTAGATGAACCAAGATGGCTTAATTTTCTTTTATATTTTAGGGCATTTTAAAACCTATTGGACAAATTTTCGGAAATTTTAATTCTTTCGCTGGCAGAATATACTTTTTGACTCCTGTACTTAAATGTGTATTTTATGGGTTAAAATTACGTTTTGAATATTAAATTATGTTTTGAAAATTAAAATGTGACAAAATAACGTTTTGTGAGCCATTCCAGGGGTAGCTAAATAGCACATCTTTAAATATAAAGGTATTAATGCAATTTGCTGCCGTCATATGACTTTGAAACTTTGCATATACGAGTAGATTTCCTTCATAAAAAGTCAAAAATACATATTTTTACTGTAAAAATTGAAAATGCATACATTATATTAGATAATAGAATAAGAAACGAATATATTAAAAACTAACATAAAAGGTCTTATGTCGATTTACATAAGCAGAAGTTAAAGGGGCATATATGCAGCAGAACATGTTATTATGAGCTACATTTACAATATATGTCCAAACGAACGAGAGACTAGGTCGGTCTAGGAAAAGATAGTGCTAAGAAGCGGACACTAGAACAACTTTTTCGAACTTAATACATAATAATAATGATGATGATGATGATGATGATGATGAGTGATATGACGTTATTTGCATACTGTGCAAGGAGACAGCGATGTAGGTAACATGCACAACTCATATTTGCCAAAAGCCAACTGATCCCCGGCGACATCACACTCTGACTCATGGATTTTTTGTGACTTACCCGAGGTCGGCAGGCGAATGCTGGGACAGTTTCTCGACTACCACGATTTTCGGTCCATCATTTCTCCTTCACTCCTCTCTTATCTTTCAGGCATGCTTTTCATGATGACGGAGCGGGAAGATGACGCAGATGCATACTCTATGGAAAGAATACTCTCCGTGGGCACCAGAGGGCTGCCAAGTCAAAGGGTCGCTTGATCACCCTTTATGTTTCTCCAACTGTGAGACTGATTATCGGTCTTGGAAATGATGATGGACCTCAGAGCTACTTTTTGGTCTGCTGCAGCCTACAGTCTCCTCTAGTTCACCACTTCATCCCTTTCTCCTGAGGGGTGATCCTGAAGATCTGAAAAGGTTGTAGTGTGGAGTTGTCTCACTGCTGCTCTTTACAGTATATACGTATTCTGGCAAACTGTGTTTGAATTTTATGGAAATAACGTATGAAGTTCTCTTCAATGTGGATGAATTGCTAAGCCGTATGAGATAGACAAAACTCTACTAAACATAAATTAACATAAAATTTGTTGTAAGTTTTCCCTAACATTGCCTATTTCGAAATAATCCTTGTTATTGGTTTTCAAATATATCACTTTCTGCCATTCACCTTTTATATGATTAGTTTGCACAGGATTGAGTGGATATTGAGTAGGGAGACTCATGTGATCAGATTGTTTTTATTTATTTCTCTATTATGCACACTCAGTAGGGCAAGTATTGTATTCCACCCAAAGTTTGATGTCGATATTTCACCATAAATATTTATTGTGCGTTCTAAACCCACAAAAAAAAATTAAAAAAAGGTTCGCACAGTGTGTGTGTGCGCGCATCTGAACAGTAAAAGTCTTAAACGAAAATATGTTTGCTTTTTTGTATTTGTTTTGTTTTTAATACCAAACTGGTATTTATGTTCAGTGTCTTCCGAAGATGCGACGCCAACATTTTTAAGAATATCATCCGCCCCTACCTTTTAAAAGGAATATTCTTCAATTATATATCAATCTGTTTTTAAAACATTGAATTAGAAGTTAGCAGTTTTTATTCAGTCAGCTTATCTTCTTAACTGGAATAAGTTATTCAATTCTATCAATAATTAGAAAAAATCTATATCATCAACTCCTATTGCTAAAATTATATTATTAAACCCAACGTTTGACTTTCTAAAAAATGGCTTTAAGGATTTGATTAAAATACTATATTTTAAAATTTCCGGGTTGTTTTGCCGTGGTCTGTAGGTTAAAATATGTCTTCTTAACGTTTCTTTACCGAGATTGTGACGTGAGCACATTGGCTCTGAAGATGTCCCGCACAGACAGGGACGAAACGTTAGGAAAAAATATTTCGAACAAAAATATTTTAACCTACAGACCATGGCAAAACAACTTGGAAGTTTTAAAATGTTAAAACAATGAACACTGGACGTGAAAACTTACGCATATATTTAAAATATTGTAATGGCAAATGAAGTAGATGTCTTGAAGTTCTTGGGAAAAGCCTCGAATTGCTGTTTATTCTGGATGACTTGCGTAACTGGTAAACGTTTCAAAAGCGTAGATCTCGTGAAAGCAAATGATTTGTGCAGTTGATCATTTTCGAGATATTATTTGTTATTGCTTTGAATTTTCAAACAATGTTCTCTCCCTCTCTTTTGGAGGAATTGCCCAAGCAAATAGAACGGAATTTTAAAGCTTCACATAGAGTCCCGCTCTTAAAAGAATTGACTCGCTTAGGCCTATTGTATTCACCTAATTCCATCGTAGGTAGTTACAAATACTTGTGCATTATCTGCAAAATTTATCTCGACTAATATGAAGTACACTGACTGAGGAGATTATGTAATATGAGTGTCACACCTTAGATTTTTAATAACATTTTGTAAGTGCCAAAAACCAACCGTAGTAAATTATTACATCGTAATACATTACGTGTTGGTTTCGTTATATTCGATCTTCAGTAGCTGTATGAGATTGGATTGTATGATGTCTTTACGTTCGAAACAAAATAACCTATTTTATGATCATACCTTATATTACGAGCAGTAATATGCTTTCATTGCAGGACAGGCTTATGTAGTGGCAGTGAATAACATTTCGGTACAAAATAGGTACTTGTAAAATCCATGTTAACTCCAGGGTAGGGTACACTGCGAACTGCAATCCCACAAAACATTTATGTCCGACATTCATCTGCGGAGAAGGAACAACAAGGAGGAGGGGGAGGGGGAGCAGAAAGGTTTGTTCGTCTATGGAAACAAAACTAACTCTTGCTCACTCCCTCGCTCCGTTTGTCAGTCCGTACGCGAGTATTTTGTCTGTATACATAAGGGCGGACACCTAAGCCTTGCCCGATACAAGCAGCGCCCACCCGACGGCAGGCTTGGGAACTAAAGCAGCTGTTTCTCTTAGCGAGAGCGGCTGTTGCAGAGCAGCATCCCTCATCCTAAAACCAACCCCCCACACCCCCAACACACATACAAAAGGGAATCAAGGCTTTGGCGTGCAGGAAACCGTCCTAAGAAAGGTTTGCTTATGGAAAAGGAGCGAAAACTAGGGCCTACAAGACAGGAAATGATCCAAGAGAGGGATTTTTCATTATTGTATGTGTGTAAGAGCAGCGAGTCTATTTTTTATTTCCGCTTTCATTTCTTTTCGCTTCTCCTTTTTTCAGTCGAGGTGATGGTCAGACAGAAACAAGAAAATTGCATACGCTTAGAAATGGCCAGTGGACCTAGAGAGGAAGGAATCTTCTTGTTAAAACTTCGACACAAGAGTAGGAATGTGAGAGACACTGTTTTCTTTTTCTTCTTGAGCAGATATCATCTGATCAATACATTTTTCCAGGACTTTAATTTGTCCCAACTACACTACGTCCTATGCCCATACCGACACCAGCGAAAATTTTGAAATGTTTCTACAAATTGTCTTCATACTTTTGTTATAGCATCTCAAATCCCTAGTTGCTGTAGTTGACGGGTTGCTTCACGTGTGGACAGTCAGAGGATAAATCAACGCTTTTAAAAAAAAATCTGACTTTCTCTATATCACTGCAACAAATCATTCTATTTACTTCATCTAATGGAGCAAAAATTAGCAGAAATAGTCTTATTACTTGCTTCCTTGTTAGTAGAAGCGAAATAACGGGGGTACCATAGGTTAAAGTGGTAGCCAAAAGCTGGTTGCTCTACGACTGAAGTTCCTTTGTTTGTATAAACACGAGTTCATAAAGTCCTGTATGAGAAAAGTATAACTTTTTATAGCTGAAACCAAAAACAAGGAGTATCTCAAAAACAATTAACTTCACGAAAAAAATGTATATAACATAAATTGTGTGTTTTAAGGCGCTCTACATTTGTTGTGTGGTAAGTTTTGGTCCATCTCTTACGGTTTAGCAGTTATGCAAAATTCCGTAAAATTGACCCAGAATAAAGTGGTCTTCAGAGGCTATTCCCAGAAAATTCAAAATATACATTTTATTTGTCACGTAAATATCTTTAATATATGATATTTTAATCAAAATCGTTATAGCCATTTTTTAGAAAATCAAAATTTTCGAAAAAAGTTGCATGTAAAAGGTAGTTGGGGTGGGGGGATTTTTCTCAAAATCTTCGTTTCGTATCCCTGGAAGATACTAAACTTAAATACCAAGCTTGGTATTTTACCGACTTTTCGTTTTTGAGTTATCGTGTTCACAGACACACGGACATACGGACACACACACACACACGGACCTTTTTCTGAAAATACCTTTTTGAATACAGGGGACCCTATAACATATATTTCCGGTGAAATCTCGGTATAGAATTTTTGGTGGAGTGCAATGCCTTCTCTATACACTACGTACATAGTGCGTATAGAGAAAGTAAAAATCTGATGTGCTCCATTCACATTAATTTCTCCAGCTGTCCCACAAACAAACAGTCCTTACAAAAGAGTATCTACATAATGTTAATCGAGATAATCATTACCAGAAATTGTCTCATTACTTGCTTCCTTGTAAACAGAAGAGAATAAAGGGAATCCATCGGCTAAAGCAATATCAAATCTTTTAAAAGCTCATTGTTGTGTGAAACAATTGCAATTTAGTTCTCTTTTGCTCTCCCGGGAGTAAAGCATAGATGACACGGAAGTTGACTTCCCGCTTGAGTAAAGTTTAAGTAGTTTAAAATTGAAACTAGTGACAAGAAATATCTTGGAAACGGTTAACTCTATTAGAAATTATTTGACATAAATTGCGTGTTTTAGCTAGACTTATATTTTTTGTGTAAGTTTTTGTCTATCTCTTACGGTTTACCAGTTACACAAAAGACATCCAGAATGAAGAGGTCTTCAGAGGCTATTACCAGAAAAGTCAAGACATACTTTTCGTTTGTCATGGAAATATCTTAACAATGTCTTAACTGCATTTTTTTTTTCGCATATGCGTTGTACATGCATTTGCGATAGAGAAAGTAAAATGTATTTTTTCCCACGTAATTTTAAATATTAGAAAGTTCGTATATTATCACACCCATAGCAGGTACTGCACCGCTTACCAGTTTAGTCACTGTTGAACTGACTGGCCTTGTTTCTCGGTGGAGTCGCGCAGCCCAAGACAACATTTAGCACAAACGTCAGCTTGTTATGTCGGTTCTTCTACTTAAATTGAGTTGGTAAACGAAAATGTTCCAATAGAGGAGGTTAGCTTTCTAGTTAAGTAACTACAACTTAGTGACCGAGTCAGGTGGCTGAGACGTTTCATCTGAGACTTGGGAGAGAGATAGACATTCGGGAGGTCCGGGTTCGTTCGTCCGAGGACCAGGCACTCTGCCACTGGGTTTCTTCGTGGTTTTCCTGCTGTCACTTAGGCGAATTCTGGGGTGCTGCATATCTACCATGGTTCCTTTCCCTATCATTCCTTCATTTAACCTTCAGGTTGGCGGCAGGTGAGGCTTGAGGCTTTGCAGACAGATGGCACAGTTGCTTGCTCCAAGTAAAATTTTATTCCCCATGGTTGCACTGGTTGAGGCTAGGTGCCCTTGTAGATGTCTCCTTTCGACGCCCGAATAGCCTCCGTGGCGCGACAGTTAGTGAAACTGTTAGGGACTTCCGGGCGTCGTTTCCTGTGTGTTGGCCTGTGTTTCTCCTCCTCTCATTCCTTCCCATGGTAGACCGCAATAGATCAATACTTGGTCGCAATTGCCGAGGTGTCTCTGGCCGTTAACATGCTCATACCTCATACAGCTTAGTGACTTATTAACAAATCCATATCTCTTATTTGAAGTACACTCATACTTTGCTCATTTGTCACTCTTCACTCATTAGTAAGAGTGCTAGTTCTTCCTCACTTTAGAAACATGCTTGAGGAATATATCTTGGAACGAAATGAGCCCTTAGCATTTTATTAACTAGACAAGTTACAGAAAAGACTATTGAATTTAACTAACCTGCATTTTTATGTTCTATTGACATCGAAAGGTTTTGATAGGCTCGAAATTAAAGATGCAATAATAGGTTAGAAGTAAATAAGTACCAATGAAATTGCACATCAGGCTAATAAAGCAGCAGGAGTAGATGGATGTATGAATGAGATTATATGTAAAAATAAACATTTAAATAGAGATAGCAAAAAGCAATGGAATTACAAAGTGTCAGTGTCAGTGATACGCCCAATATTTATCTATGGTGCTGAAGTAAGACCTGACACCTAAAGCAAAATAGATATCAGAAACAAGTGAAATGAATATTTTTAGGAAAACTGTACATTTCATGTGAATTGTTTCTTTCACATTAGCCGTTTGTAGGACAGAAGTTGGAGACATAGAGTCAAACTGCAAAATTCAATTTGAACCACGGTTCCCCTGTTTCGCCTTCCATTGCTCTGAACACTGAGCTATCGAGGCAAAATGACGGCACGGTATTACATTTTCTAACTGACCGGGTTTTTTTTTTTTCCGGTAAACCACAAGGTGATAAGTTGGAGAGGGAGGGTCAAACTGAAAGCTTCAATGCCATTCCTCACAAACTTCTGCCTTACACACGCTTGGTGTGAAAGAAACAACTAAATCATAACAATTAAATCAAATTAAGTGACCCAATAGTTAGTTAACTGTAAAGCCCAAGATTTAGGTACTTAATGGTTTCTAAGTCGCCATTGAAGTATGACATCTCAAGATAATTTGAGATCTGCTTATAGTTTATCGGAAAAAAAAACGCGAGTGAGTTTTTTTTTTTTTTTTTTTGGTAGTGTTTAACGCCCGCTTTAACTACTTATGGCACCGCAGGCGGTGACACTGATGATACATGAATGAAGATGGAGCACCAGTGGAATGCGATGGCGGGGGAAACCGGAGAACCCGGAGAAAACCCGCCCCAGCGCCGCTTTGTCCACCACAAATCTCACATGCGGTCGCTTGGGATCGAACCCGGGCCGTCTAGGTGAGAGGCAAGTGGTCTAACCACTCGGCCACGGCGCGGCCGCGAGTGAGTTGGAGAATTTAATGCCATGCCAGCATGTTGTCATGGTAGCTCAGGGTCAAAACAACTGAAGTGAATCCAGGAAATCCGTGTTTCAAATCCCGGGTCTGGCATTAAATGTTTCAGTCTGATTCTATCTCTTCAAAATTGTACATAAATTAAGGAAATATAATATTAGGACTGAAACAATTAGAATCCAAGAAAAAACTGTGATGTGTTCCATTCATATGACTTTCCCTACTACAAACAAACTACTCTTACTAATGATTATTTTTTATGCATATGGAACTAAACGTTAGCAGAATTGCCTCTCAATAAGTAGGAGAGAAATAAGGGAATACTCTAGCCTAAAGCGATAATACAATATTTTAAAAAATGATTGCTATGTGAAACAATTAATGTTCGGTTTTATTTGCTTTCAGGACTAAAACAAAATAGACATGAAACGAATGACTTCCCGTTTGAGAAAGTGTAAGTAGTTTAAAATTGAAGCTACTAACAAGGAATAACTTTGAAACGTTTAACTCTACAGAAAAATGCATTTGGTATAAATTGTGTGTTTTAATAAGATCTATATGTTTTGTACAGCAAGTTTTTGTCTACATCTTAATGGCTTATCAGTAACACAAAAGTATCTAGAATGAAGAGCTCTTCAGAGGCTATTCCTAGAAAATTCAAGATTTACATTTTGTTTGTTATGAAATACGTTATAAACATATTGTATTTTAATCTAAATCATCAGGGCCATTTTTAAATAAATATTTTCGAAAAATGTTCCTTGTAAACCGTAGTCAGGGGTGAGCTGATTTTCTTGAAAACCTTCATATCGTATCATTGGAAGCTACTGAACTTAAACTTGAAATTTGGTCTATAGTCGACTTTTTTTCTTTCTTTTTTTTTTTTAGCATGGTTAGACCATTCGCCTCTTACCTAGCCGGCCCGGATTCGATTCCAAGCGACCACATAGAGGTTTGTGGTGGACAAACCGGCGCAGGGGTGGGTTTTCTCCGGGTTCTCCGGTTTCTTCATTCCATGTATCACCAGTGCCATCGCCTGCGGTGCCTTGGTAGTAAAAGCGGGCGTTAAACACTATATAAAAAAACACCTGCACACACATGGACATTTTTCTAAACATGTTTTATTTTGTTTCAGAGGGTCTCAAGCATGTAGTTACGGTGACATCTCGGTATTAGATTTTTGGGTGAAATACAATATATTCTGTATATATTATTTACATCTTACATACGTGTTGAAAAAGACAAAAAATTGGTAGATAAAAGAAGACTCGAATGAAACCAACATATATATCGCATGACATTAGACAATATCGACGCTTAGCAAGGAACAATATTTGATAGTAGATGGAATAAAATCGCCTGGGAGACCGAGAATAATATGCAGAGACTCTTAATTCTGGATGTAACAGCACACAGCCCTAACTAATAAAACAAGGAGAAGAATAAAAATCTGATGTGTTCCATTCACATGACTTCCTCTATATCTCTGCTAATCGAGAAAAAATTAGCAGAAATAGTCTTATTATTTGCTTCCTTGTAAGTAGAAGGGAAATAAGTGAGTACCATAGGTTAAAGTGATAGTCTAAATCTGGTTGCTATGTGACTGAAGCTCCTTTGTTTCTATGGATAGGAGTGAGAAAAGTATGTTTTTTAAAGGTGAAATCAAAAGCCAGGAATAACTCAAAAGCGATCAACTCCACGAAAAAAATGTATATAATATAAATTGTGTGTTTTAATGTGCTCAACATTTTTTGTATGATAAGTTTTTGTCCATCTCTTATGGTTTAGAAGTTATGCAAAATTCCGTAAAATTCATCCAGAATAAAGTAGTCTTCAGAGGCTATTCCCAGAAAATTCAAGATATACTTTTTATTTGTACGGTATTTTAATCAAAATCGTTAGAGCCATTTTTGAAAAAGTCAAGATTTTCGAAAAAAGTTCCGTGTAAAGGGTAGTTTGGGGTGGTGCGGTTTTCTCAAAATCTTCGTGTCGCATCCCTGGAAGATGCTACTAAACTTAAATACCAAGTTTGGTATTTTACTGACTTTTCGTTTTTGAGTTATCGTGTTCAAAGACACACGGACACACCCACACACACGGACCTTTTTTTCAAAATGCTTTTTTTGGATACTGGGGACCCTAAAACATATTTCCGTTGAAATCTCGGTATCGAATTTTTTGGTGGAGTGCGATACCTTCTCTGTGCACTATGTACATAGTACGTATAGAGAAAGTAAAAATAAGAAGCATGAAGCGCGTGGTTACTCACTATAACACCATTAAATAACTATGAATAGGCTTCGATAGGTGAAAAATGGTTGTCGTTTTCGGAACAAGCATTGACAAAGATTTTTAGATTTTGCATAAATAATTTAAATTACCTACTCATTAGAAAGGCTGGTTATAATCTTGTTTTCGCGAGTCATGGTATTTATGTTGGTTGTGCGTAGCTAATATCGTATAATATAATTTCGTACTCGGCTCTTAGGGTTTATCCAGCCATGTGGCGTAAACATTTTATTTCAGCTGTTTCAAGCATTTTCTTGTTTTATTCTTTAGGGATAAGTTTTCGAATCCATACATTTGTACAAGTAAAACATTTTGTTTTGTAAAATAAAAGCATTGTTACCTTCTTAGCTTTATTTTTCACTATTCTTATAATCGTTCCACATTAAGATTCGAAACATTTGGGCTTTATGTTCAATATTCTCTGGGAGAGTTTTGACATTCAAAATAAATAAAACTTCGAAAATGTATTGTTTTTGCTCTTTTGTGGTATTTACCTTAGAAGATCGTATTTTATTTTATCCATTGAAATTTTAAATTACGTTATAAAAACAAATAGGTGGATCCTGAGAAAACGATGTTGGAAAACGTTAAGCTCTATGGATCCGGATTCATTTCAGACATTTTATTCATTATCCGACATAACCCACTAGATTAAAGATCAGTAAAATGTTTTAAAACTTCAAAAAGATACCCATGCTCATATTTATCAACTACTATGTACAAATTGTCACAATTTGACCAATCTGGTCAAAACTTCTGACTCGCTCTAGGCTCAAGTTCAAATTCCGGACTACATATTATGACTATTAAAAATTCCCCCCTAATATTTCAACCCTATTGGATATCTCGCGCACTGCTACTGATTTTTGGATCGATTGAGCTACACCACTCGAGAAGAAGAGATAAGATGAAGTAGCTGGAGGAGGTTTCAATTTCATAGAGAGCCAACAAAAACATGCAGAAGTCCTTAGCACAGCTCTCTCTAGCGACCACGGAGAGAAATATTTTCATATCGCTATCAACTGCGCCATCTGCCCGGTCCCGTAGATACTACAGGACGTTAAAACACGCCTGAAACATGAAATAGAAAGGAAATGAGGGAAACGAGAATTGTGGTGACCAGGAGAAAACCACATAAAATCTCACGGTCTGGGTGAGCGTCGCCGAATGCGAGTTTTAATCCCGTAGTTATGGAATTGTCCGGCTAAAGCAGGTATGATACAACTATAGGAGGACGTTTTAGAGCCATAAATAACTCAATTTTGCAAGAGAAAGTGTCTTATCAGAGTGGACCTTTTAGCAGTGTATTGCATATCATTCCAAGGAACAGATAGCTATATAGGATTAATCTCATTAACACTATATGTTATCACAATATAAATAATACCGGCATTTTTCCAGTTTTTGGTTGAAGTTAAATGATGACGGAGTTGTGAGAAGCAGAGGGTTGGTGAGAATGTAAATGATGACTATGCCGGAGTCTGGCTCCATTTCCCGTATGAAAACAATATCACATTGAGAAAGAAGCCCCGAAGCACCCACGGAAACCTTGAAGCTGCAGCAGCCGCCTTCTCATTAACACTGCGAGTGCCAACATCGTCGTTATCCTCAAACAAAACGACTTGTGTATTTTTCCCTCCCATTGCTTTCCGTTTTTTGAGCCTTAATTCTTGCCATCTCTCTCTCTTCTTATACCAATTCCAATCCCTCTTCCTGTTCTTTTTCCATTGCACTTTTAGTAGTTTTACATTTCTTATTCTTGTACTGCTCCACCGGTCTTCTAATCCTCCACTTTCCTTCCTTTCTCTTCCTTGTGTCCTAGCTTCTTAATCCTCCTACTTCTGCTTTTAGGGTTTTCTTCATTTTATTTCCAGCTCTCACCCGCCTTTCTATTCTGAGAAGATTAAAAGCCCGTTGAAGCAGTACTAAAAGGAAATAATAATCTCCTTCATCTTTCCATGTTGGGCTGGATTATCTAGGATCGCATTTCAAATTTCGCCCGGAGAATACATTCCTATAACTGTGCACATGGTAAGCCTATCATCTTATTGAACAAAGCTGCCAATTGGAAATCGATGTAGTGTTGTCGTGCAGATTTCCAAGAAGGATGTGGTGTGAAAGAAGGTTTATATTATAGCTACACCTCATAGGAATGTAAATCAATTTACAGATCTCCGACAGAGGTGTGCGCTCGTATTCTCTCCCTATCGATTTCAATGTCAAGTGGATTTTTATAGAGGTTTCTTCTTTACGATTCTGAAAGGTTCCACTTCCTTTAGCTCCATTGGAAGACGTATATAAATGGAAATAAATGGTCTCATTTATTCATCAACTAACCAGTCATCTTGCAGTTCTGCATCCCAGCATCCTATTTTTAAGTATGCATCTGTGAAACTTGACCAATGTTTTTAGAATAAAATTATGATAATAGAATAAAATAATGTGTTCTATTCACATAACTTTCTCTGTATCTCTGCAATAAAGTATTGTTAAAAACACTTATGCTTCTATTTACTTTCTGCTAAGTGAGAAAAAAATAGCAGAAATAGTCCTATTACTTGCTTCCTTTAAGTAGAAGGGAAATAAGGGAATACCATAGGTTAAAGTGGTAGTCAAAAGCTGGTTGCTACATGACTGAACTTCCTTTGTTTGTATAGACAGGAGTTGACAAATTTCTGTATGAGAAAAGTATAAGTTTTTCAAAGCTGAAACTAAAAACAAGGAATATCTTAAAAACGATCAACTCCACAAAAAATGTATTTAATATAAATTGTGTGTTTTAAAGGGCTCTACATATTTTTATGTGATAATTTTTTGTCCAACTCTTACGGTTTAGCACTTATGCAAAATTCTGAAAAATTAATCCAGATGAATGAAGTAGTCTTCAGAGGCTATTCCCAGAAAATACAAGATATACATTGTATTTGTCAGGTAAATATCTTTAATATACGATCTTTTAATCAAAATCGTATGCCATTTTTGACAAAATAAAAAATTTCGAGAAAAGTTGCATGTAAAGGGTAGTTGCGGGTAGGCGGATTTTCTTGAAAAGCTTCGGGTAGGGGGATTTTCTTGAAAAGCTTCGTGTCGCATCCTTGGAAGATACCAATCTTAAATACCAAGACACAAGACACATGGACCTTTTTCTAAATATTTTTTTTTTATTTACGGGAACCCAAAACATGTATTTCCGGTGAAATCTCGGTATCGAATTTTTGGGTGCAATACAATACCTTCTCTATATACTATGTACATAGTACGTGTAGAGAAAGTAATAATATGAATTCTAAACTATAGAAAAATATATCATTTTATTCCCATTTAACTACTAATTAACTGAAACAATGGATGGGTATGTGCATGCTTACTAAACTTATTAATAGATACTCTTAACTTTAAACTTTATTTCCTCGCAAACTTTTTTCCAACACTTTTCCATACTCAAAATGTTCCACACAATGCAATTTTTCACTAGTTTGCTTAAAACGTTTTATATTCAAATGGTTATACTACTTTATCCAAATATTGCTCCAATGTTTATAATTAAATTATTACATTTTGAAAAACTAAGAGCTTTGAAGACTAAGAAAAGTTATTTTTCTAAACCAATTAGGGATAATATAAAATATAATATGACAAATATATTTGTAAAGTCATTTACTGTAAAACTGTACTTTTATACTTGAATATTCTCTAAAATGCACTCGTGCCTGATTTTTATAAGAACAATGAATTTAGACAATAAAGCATTATTTGCTTAAGTAACCATGTAAGCTAGATTTTGATAATTGGCAGAAATATCACTTTTGTGTATTATAACTAGTATACATTTCAATAAGATATCTTGCATGCTGAGGATTTCACAGATGCATCAAATTAAATTATCCTCTATGCCCTCCCCCAAATAGCTTCTGCATCATCGTGTGTTTTCTACATCTTACAATTCCAACACATGAATTCGCTTCTGTCGGCGCCTTGACTGAGTGGTTAGACTTCTCACTTCTCACCAATGCAGCTTGGGTTCGATCATAGGGTGTCACATATGTGATTTGTGGTGTCTGCTCGAGTTTATCCGATGCCTCCCCATTCATTCCATCACTTGTTCCATAGTCAGATCCTGTCCTACACTGTTGTGCCACAAAACGACGTAATTACCATGGCAAACCTTTTAATCAGTTTGGATTAAGAGATAATCGTGTAAATAGTGGATATCAATGTACAAATCCGGCTGAGGAAATTAAATTTATAATTAATTGAAGGTGATTTTATTAATTGTATCTTGTGTATCAGAGTATATTAAAAAGAATTATAAATTTTGTTTATCTCGATTTTAAAAGATTTGGTGTGGATTTATCTGGATCTCCTAAAATATATGGTTCTTTTAAAGATAAGATAAGACAGCAATGACGTCATCCTGCCCCATCATTTTCGCCAATGTGCCTGTAAAAAACCTGAAATCATTGTATTGCGTAAACACGTATTATCAGGAGCTTCAACAAGAAATTTATTTATTTAAGATCTGTAGAGCATATTTGATTTTTATGGTTTACATACTACTAAGAACTTCTTCAAAAATCAAAAACTTTAACAAAAGGTTCAATGTTAAGTTTTCAGCTATATTTCACCTTTGAATACTCACAACAAAGCGTCAAGGCCTAAAAATCTTCGATTGTTAAAAAAAGTAATATTTATAATCTAACTTTAAATTACTTTCTATATTAAGAAATACTAAACGTTGCTTAGTTGCCAGCTCTGAAAATAATACCAGTAATGTCGTTGCATGAGTCAAACTATCGCATTTTTCATTCTCCAACCAAAACATTTTCATATTACTTTTTGTAAACATATGCTGATGTTTCTGGAAATAATAAACTCTCAGCACTCTTGGCTTCGTTCAAAATATTAAGAGGAATACAATCCATATTTTCAATAGTGTTATCATTATCTTCCGTTTTCCTTTATAAGTGCTAAAACAAATGAAAAATCTGTTTATCAACCATATAATGTCATACATTGTGATCTCTGATACATTATAGTTTTTCATTTAACATTTTTCGTATTTTAATACTAAAATTGCATAGTACGTATTAACACGTGTATAATGTAATTGAAACACTTGTAAAAACATATCGTAAACATATACTCCCGTCACAATCAGATTATACACTAGCTACATAAATAGCTGTTTTGCACAATAAAACTATAATTAAAACTATGTTAATTCTAAAATTTAAGAAAATATATCGTTTTTCATATTGGGCGGAATTTAACCACAAATTATCTTATGCTATGTGTATAGATGTACAAGTTTATGTTTATTAATAGCCACTCTCAACTTTCAACCTAATTTTTTCCAAATTTTATTCTAACACTTTTCCATACTGAAAAAATGTATTAAATGTTTATACTCTCTCTCAAAAGCACAATAAAGGAAATGGACATATACATTTTCGAAATATTGCTTCAGTTTTGAAAAATAAATTGTTAAAATTTGAAGAGAACGACGAAAAATAATTTTTCTACTAATTATTAGAGTGGATAAAAAAATATAATATGGCATATCTGCTTCTAAATTCACTTGCTCTAAAGCTGGATTTTTATGTGAATACTTTTAAAAATGTATCACGTTGCTCATTTGAATGAATTTGGACAAGAAAATATTATTATTTGAGTAACAATGAAAACTAAAACTTTTACAAATTACAAAAATATTGCTATTATTGCGTATAATTACTGGTTTAAATGTAAATGGCATATCTCGCATATGTGGGTTTTCCATGTTTCACAGATGCATCACCATAAAGTGCTTCCGAAGTTTGTAAGTCGATATAGCTGTGTGACATCTCAAAAATAATTTGAGATCTCCTTGTGGTTTACTGGGAAAATTGCTAGTCTGTTGAGAATGTATTGGTCAGAACAACTGGATCAACTAAAGAGATTCGTGGTTTAAACCCCGCCATGGAACTGACTTTTCAATCTGACTCTACCATTTCAACTCTTGTGCTACGCACGACTAGTGTGGAAGAAAGAATTAAGTCACAGTCATTAACCATTTCATCTTATTTCATATTTTCTTGTCCACTCTCATACCAGGAATCGGGATGATCACTCATCCTGGCGACTCTCTGATCCAGTGATTGTCTGCTCCTCAACATACATCTGGTCCCAGATTTGGTTTGTAAGCACTGAAAGCTGCAAGGCTTTCATATAAGGAAGTTAAATTGCGAAAGAAGGAGAAGAAACAGAAGAAGAATTCGCTAGGTAGAGTCAGACTGAAAAATGCAATGCAATAGCCGGGATTTTAACCACGGATCTCCCGATCTCTAGCCGGTTGCTTACACTGAGCTACCATGGCAACATACCGGCATAGCATTGAATTTCAGAACTGACTTGCATGTTTCCCGGTAAACCACAAGGTGATCTCAAATTATTTTGAGATGACAACCCCAATGGCGACTTAAGTCCCCAGGTTCATAGTACAGCCAACTATTGTGGTCAATTGGTATTGGTTTAATTGTTTTTTCACACAAGCCGTGTGTAGGACAGGAGTTGGATAGGTAGAGTCAGAATGAAAACTCCTGTCTTATACACGGCTTGTGTGAAAAAACAATTAATCCAATACCAGAAGAAGAATTCGATTTTATCAGACGAGGTGGCGCCGATAACGTGTGCGACTCGTATTTGGGAGGTTGAGGGCTCAAACCCTTTGGATCTACCAAACTGACCGAAGGTTTAATTCGCTGTTTTCCTCACTCATTTGGCGAATGCTGGCTTGGATAATTTATTCTGCGAAGTTTCCTATCAAGAGCGTTAGACCAACAAGGGAAATTATGAAATTTAATCAAATATATGGGACAATTAGAAGAACTCTGGTAACTAAAACTCGAAGCGCTACTATATTGATATTCTGACTCTTTTACATGATTGAGAATGATTGGATTATACAAAAACTTAAAATCCAAAGATAGAAGCTTTAGAGATGAGGTTCTTGAGTGCACTTGCTGGATATATGAGGTCAGACAAAATGCTCAGCGATGAAATAGAGACAGAACTGATAATATCTAATCTAAATAAGAATTAAAAAATAGATGTGCTATGCTCCAGGGTTTTCTAGTTCCTCGATAGGCTACTAACAGGCATCTTGGGTGTGTAAGACTTATAAAGAGAGGCACATTCCGTTAAAGAAAAAGAATTCGCTTCCAAAGACACTCGTGAATAGCAGTATAAATTTGGTGGCTATAATATAAGGTACATGGGATACGCTATGTCGGGAATAAAATATACTGAAAACCTTAATTAACATATTTTAATAATCAGTAATAACAAATTACAGTGAATGGTTCACTTCGAATACATTAATTTATGTTTTTCAAACATTATTGGCGTATATAACTGTAACTAAAATCAAATGAACATTCCATACCTCATTCTAGCTTTTTCAGGAATCGATTATTCGCATCAAATTTTCCCTGTTTCTTCATTATCAACGTCTTCGTATTTACGTCTCCGACTGAACCTTTATCGACAACTCTTTATCACATCCCTCTAAACCTAGTTGCTCTTTTTCTATTCTGTTGAATAGGTCCTAATACCTCGCTGTTCAAGAGGACACCACTCCGTTATTTAAAAAAACACGAAAGAAAGAAAAGGAAAAAAATAAAGAAACAGTATGCTTAAGAATTCGCCTGACTATCCGATTGCATAGAAAGATTGAAACTCTGTTATGGGGAGTATATTGTCGTTATTCTAGGCAAATAACTAAAGTGAATCGCTAAAACAAAAAGCAAGTCCAAAAACAAAAACAAAAAGTTTCTTTAGAAGCCTAGGGAGAAACATTCCAGAAAATTGCAACGAAACACTGGTAGAGTTTCACAATTTATTAATTTGAGATCTTTTAACACAAAAGTATAGCTGATTATACTGTTAATTCATTTTGCTTAGAATAAGTGTTCATTTCTAAATTACCTGCCCTGCCTATACAGTTTGAACATTAAGTCTTGTGATTTAAAAATGGCTCATTTTCTAGTCTACCAAGTGGGATTTTCAAGATAATAAGAATTTAGATTAACCATATATGTAACCCCAAAATGTTTCCCAACCCAAAAGAAAGCCTACTTTTGCTTACCTCAAACGAAACTTTGCTGTACTCTTAAGGCCGATCTGCCTCTCGGCGATTTTCCAGCTAGACTGAAGAACTGTCCTACAGCGGCCCGCCGAAGAACCGAAGAAACGAGTAGTTCAAACTTTTCCCAACAGTTTGCAGCTGAATCTTGTCACATACGTCACTATGAAGATGTTCAGAAGGTTTGTTTACCCCATAAATATGTGATGTAAGTGGAGATAACCATTACTGGTGCACAACTTGTGGAAGAGAATAGACAGCTCAACAGTTACGAATTTAGGTGGAAAATATTGGCCAAAAAGTTGCAAATGTGCTCTAATTTAAGATGCAAATTTTAGATGAAGAATAATCATTACACGAAGTACCAAGAAGGATTTGATGGCAAATTATGACACAATATTCATTCATTTATTAAAAGTTCCTCTTAAAATAGTCTGGACTCATTCATAACCAAAATTTTTATCCCAAATATTTCATTTCATGTATCATCAGTGTCCATCGTCTGTGGTGCAATATGTAGAAATAACACAAGTAAATCTTTGATCCACTATCCTCAACATCAAGTTTCTAGCTAAAGTCCTCTCTAGATGTACCTTCATTCACCAAGCTGGAGATGCGCCCATCCATTTTATACCTCCATTCTTAATTTTTGTAATAATTGTATGGAAAAAAAAGAAAGAATAAGGGATAAAAGAGCAAAAAGATGCTGAAACTGAAAGAAGGTGCATAAAGTGCTGAACTGGAAAAGAGATGCAAAAAATGCAGCCAAAATACACCTAGAAATGCTTATTTTAAGTCTTCTTTGCAAGATAAGTCAAATTGGTCCTTTTAATAGTCAAACAAAATTAAGGTTCTGTACCTCTTATGATCCAAATGAGTCAACATAAATATTAATAAAAATTAATGCCTTACGACTCTAATGGAGACGGAAGAGAAAAGAAATTGAAAATGAAAGAATAAAAACAGTAAATAAATATAATATCTAGAACCAATTTTAGAATCAGAAGGTAAAAATCTGTAATTGAAACAAAAAAGAAGTGGAGGAAGAAAACTAATAAACATGCCAAACATACTACTATGAAGTAATGACATTATTCATAATATTAAGGCATTAATGTTTACTTTCTCTATACAGTATGTAGTGCGTAGGTAGAGTAAGCATTGCACACGACCCAGAAATTAAATACCGAGACTTCACCGGAAATATACATTTTAGGCTCCCTATATAAATATAATGTATATATATGTACGCTCTTGCCCGTGTATCTGTGAACACGATAACTCAAAAACGAAAAGTCTGTAAAATACCAAAATTGGAATTTAAGTTTAGTATCTACAAGGATGCGACACGACAATTTTGAGAAAAATCCCTCCACCCCAAACTACCCTTTCATGGACAAAGCTCCTAGTTGATCTACCCTGACGTTTACCTCAGTTTTGCATATTTCCACAAGTTATGTAAATATGTCCTGCAGCCATAATCGCCGAACATGTGTGAACAACTTACTTCGTAATCATAGTTGATTGTTGGCATCCATTGTTGCACCCACTTTAATAGACATGTGTGTCGGTGGTGAGTTTTCTTTTGATGTCAAAGCTGCGATTGTTGCGCCTATACAAGTATGGAAGTTCTTTGACGTCGAAGACACGCATTGTTACACCTGAGTGAATTTGAACATTTGCAATGGTTTAAACATGCGGCTGCTTCTGGAAGTTTCCAGTTAGGTGATCGACAGGTATAACAAGCGCAACGAAGTCCTGCCCAGTTCTGTTTCAAATGGGAATGCTTAGCGTGTAGTTGAGTAAATTTCGTCAGTAATTCGTAGTAGCCCCCCTTGCCACCACGAATATCGGGGGAAAATTATACGGTAGAATTACTGCAGAAGTATCGAATAGAGGCATTCATTAGAGAGCAGATTCTGACTGCAATCAGTGTGTTGAAGAAATAAAGGAAATAAAATCTTATGTTAAAATAAGAACTGAAGCTTTCCTGGCGACGTGTTAATTCAAAATCTTCTCAGGCTTCTAGCCAGGTAAAAACTTGGCTTGAGCTCAAACCATCAGTTGACCCTGAAGACGAGGAAGATGCACTTCTTCGAAACGTTGGTGTCAAGCCAAGTTTTTATCTGGCTAGAAGCCCGAGAAGATTTTGAATTAAAATCTTGTGTTCCATTCATATGGCTTTCTCTACCTCTTTGTAAAAAATGATTGTTAATAAGCTTATTCTTTTATCTGCTTCAAGCTAATCGAGATAAGCATTAGCAGGAACGGTCTTATTACTTAGTTCCTTGTAAGTAGAAGGAAAATAAGGGAATACACTAGACTAAACCAGCTTTCGGGACCAGGAGTTGACAAGTTTCCATGAGAGAAAACCAATGACAAGAAATATTTCGAAAACGGTCAACTGCACGAAAAAATATATATGACATCAATTATGTGTTTTCAGGAGTTCTGTATGTTTTGTGTAGTGATTTTTTGTCAACGGTTTGCCAGTTGTACAAAATTCAGAAAAAAATCATCCAGAACGAAGAGGTCTTTAGACGCTATTTTCAGAAAATTCAAGATATACATTTTATTTGTCATGTAAGTATCTTAGGTATAACAGATTTTAATCAAAATCGTTAGAGCCATTTTTGGGAATACCAAAATTTTCGAAAATGTTCCATCTAAAGGCTAGTTGGGAATGGGGGGATTTTCTTGAAAATCTTCGTGTTACAGCCTTGCAACATAACTGATTTAAAATATCATGTTTTGTATTTAATGGAATTTTCGTTTTAACTGTGCTGCCCACAGACACACACCCACCTACAGAAACGCAACTGGACATTTTTTTAATTTTTTTTTCATTCAAGAGGTCCCAAAACATGTATTTCCGGTGAAATCTCGGTATTGAATTTTGGTCGTAATACAATACCTTTTCTATAAACTATATATGTAGCACGGTAGAGAAAGGCAAAAGGGAGTTTTTGTTACTGAATATTTCACTTACTTTGCTCGTCAGGTACCGCACCATTCAGGGTTTAAATAAATTGTGCTATATTAAAATAGCATACAGTTGGTATCTCTGGGTGAGAGCTGCCTCTACATTACATTACTTGTATTTTTAAAAATGTCTCCACAGCACCGAACATCATTCCTCACAGGAAATTAAACATCAGTGCATCACTCTCTTTTCCAAACGAAATTCAATCAATCTTTCCCCCTTCTCTTTTCTTACTTTTGTGATTCACATTAACAGAGCATTTAACTTTTTCCTTTCGTTTTTCAATACTGCGTGTCCCTGTTGTTAATATTACAGTGTTTAAAGATAAGAAGCAGAAAAAGCGTTTGCCATTCCAGAGTTTGAAAAAACAAGATGCTCCTTACTACCTGTAACATGAAAGAGCATTTCTTTACAGAAAATTAATGACTATATGTTGTAGGTAGTTTTACATATCTTTAGCATTCTAAGAGTCAATAATTTTTTTAAAAAGTCTACAAAGCAGAAAGTTAAATATCTGACGTGTTGTATTCATAAGACTTTCTCGGTTCACTGTTCTACATATAATCTTATTAATAATCATTAATAAATAATCTTATGCTTTTTAATTTTACACGTACTATGTTTATAGTGTATTCCACTCAAAAATGTGATACCTAGATTTCACCGGAAATACATGTTTTGGGACCTCCTAAATCCAAAATATGTGTGAGTGTGTCTGTTTTTTTTTTGGTAGTGTTTAACGCCCGCTTTAACTACTTATGGCACCGCAGGCGGTGACACTGGTGATACATGAATGATGATGTAGCACCGGTGGAATGCGATGGCGGGGGAAACCGAAGTACCCGGAGAAAACCCGCCCCAAATCTCACATGCGGTCGCTTGGAATCGAACCCCAGCCGTCTAAGTGAGAGGCAAGTGGTCTAACCACTCGGCCACGGCGCGGCCGAGTGTGTCTGTGGACAGCATAGCTCAAAAACGAAAAGTCCATTAAATATCGAATTTGGTATTTAAGCTCAGTATCTTCCAAGGATGCGACAACTACTCTTTATATGGAAAAATGTCCTCACATTTTAAGCATACCCTATTATTGATGCCAAATTTGTGTTGGAATCTCAAAACATGCTTTTCGTCTGCCCAGAGTGGCTGTTTTGGGAATTGAAAACTCCATACCTTGTGCAATAGCATTCATCTGCGAAGAGAAATGCCCTGGAAACAGAAACTCATTGTTGTAGTGGTGCAGAAACCTCGTACCGATGGCACCATGTGGTGCAAGATCGGCTGGTGAGCGTACCCTTCGGAGGTGGTACGGGTGTAGTTGTTGCTTATGCGGAGTATCCCAGACGGTGCTATGAGCGTATTTGTTGACGGGTTTAGATCATTGTGCTGCAAAACGGCCTCTTCAAAACTGTGAGAGCGGCGTATTTTTAAAGCACCACAGTCTCTCCCGCTGACAATAAAGTAATTGTGGCGAAATTGTGGAGACGGAGTTGTAGAGGACGATATTGATAGGAGCGACGAGCAGCTCCTCCTTCACCTTGAGCTTCGCCACACAGAAGGACCATGTCTGTGTATTCCACCACATTGCTCGGAAACTAAACGACACATGAATGGAGCTCGAACCGGTTAAAAAAGTTGGATGACGGTAAATAGGCATCAGCTGCTTGTTTGATATACACACCCCTCAACTGACTGGCCGGTTGCATACCTGGCAAAGCTACTTGAACGGTGCGTTTCCTGAAATGGCTTCCAGTTCAAAGTATGATCTACTCAGTCCCTTCTATAAGTCCTAAAAGTTTGTAAAGTGTAGTTTGGGGTGTTGGGATTTTATTGAAAATCTTCATGTATAATCTTAACACCTGCTGAACTTAAATTCTCAGTTTGGCATTTAAAGTCTTTTCGTTTTGGAATTGCGATTGTCACCGACACAGACATAAACAGTGTCTTTTTATAAACATGTTTTTTTGGGTTTAGTGGGCCTCAAAATAGAGAAAGTCAAATGACAAGCCTTCATGTCAGGAATTTAAAAAGCGATAAATTATTTTTTGATATTACCATATATTTTTACATATTCTACCATGTTTATACAATGAACGTTAGGCAGAGAAGATAGATAATCCACTCAAAATTTGATACTGATGTTTGAATAGAAATACATGTTTGATGTCCCTGAACCCAAAAGAGCATGTTTAGAAAATTGTGCATGTGTATATGTTTTGATGTGTGTGCTTGTAAACAACATAACTCAAAAGCGAAAAGCCGGCTGTGTACCAAATTTGATATTTTATTTCAGCATTTTCCAAGGGTGCAACATGAATGTTTTTAAGAAAATTCCCCACATAAAATTACCCTTTACAAGACATATACTTTAAAATTTTTGATTTTCTTAAAAGTAGCTCTAACCATTTTGATTAAAATATCATATGTTTAAGATACTTTTATACTAAAAGAAATGAATATCCTGATTTTCCTGGGAATTGCTTCTGAAGCTCTCTTTATTCTGCATGGCTTTTGCATTACCGGCAAATTGTAAGAGATAGACAAAAGCTTACTACATAAAACATGTAAAACCATTAAACTATAGTTTATAGTTAACCGTTTCTGAGGTATTTCCAATTATGGGTTCCAATTTTAAAACACTTATATATTTCTCAAATGGAGCATCGTCATTCATTTTACTTTCTCTTCACGTACACGTACATAGTATATAGAGAAGGATTTGCATTGCAAATAAAAATTGGATAGTAGATTTCACCCGAAATACACGTTTAGGGTCCTCTGTATCCATAAAAAATGTGTGTGTCTGTGTCCGCGAGTCTCTCAATGCGATAACTCAAAAACCAAATGCCGGTAAAATACAAAACTTTGAAGTTTACCAGCTTCCAAGGATGTGACACGAAGATCTTTAGGAAACTCCTCCCACCCCAAACTACCCTTAACATGGAAAAAAATGCGAAAATTGTGAATTTCTCAAAAAAGGCTGTAACAGTTTGATTAAAATGCTGTATATTAAATATATTTATATGACAAATAAAATGTATATCTTGAATTTTAAGAGCATAGTCTCTGAAGACCTCTTTATTCTGGATGAATTTTGCTGAATTTTTCATAACTCGAAAACTGTAAGACATAGACAAAAACTTACTATACAAAAAAGTAGATCTCATTAAAATACATAATTTGTATGCTATACATTTTTCTTGGAGTTTGCCATTTCTGAGATATCACCTATTATTGGTTTTAGTCTTTTAAAATACCTACAACTTTACTCAAACGGAAATTTGTAAACTCCTGGCCATGCAAAGAAACAGAATTCAACCACATGGCGACCAGCTTTCAAAAGATTTGACTATTACTTTAACCTAGTGTGAAAAATAAGATTTTTAACAAAAAATTGTAGCATTTCATATGGATAGAACACATGTTGTTTCTCCTTGTCCAGTAAAGAAAGCAGAATGTCAATGCTTTACATAGCGACCAGCTTTTGAAAGATTTGACTACCACTTTAGCCTAATGTAGTCTCGTATTCTCGCGTATCTGCAAGAAAGTATGCAACAAAAGTATTTCTGCAAATGTTTATATCAATATACTTGAGGTGAATAGAAAAAATATATGATGTGCTCCATTCACATGACTTTCTCTACATCTCTGAACAAATTATTGTTAATAAGCTTATTCTATCTACTTCATGCTAAGCGAGATAAACATTAGCAGAAATTCTTTATTACTTGGTTCCTTATAAGTAGGAGTGAAATAAGGTAATACACTGGGCTCAACCGACACTGAAATGCTTTAAAATGTGGCTGCTTTGGTATACAAATCCGATTCTTTACGTGGTCATGTGTTGACAAGTTTCCGTATGAGAAAAGTATAGTATTTTAAAACTCTAATCAATAACAAGGAATATCTTAAAAACTGTCAACTGATGTGTTACACTCACATGACTTTCTCTAGTTGATCTACAAACTTCTTACAAAAGATTATTCTTCTTTCCACACAATGCTAATCGTAATGGGCATTAACACAATGTTCTTATTACTTAGTTCCTTATAAGTAGAAGGGAACTAAAGGAATGCGCTATGCTAAAGTGAGTCAAATGTTTTAAAAGCTTCGTTATGCGATTTGCTTGACCAGGAGTGGAACAAAACAGAAACGGATACTTCCTGTCTGAGAAAAGCTCAACTAGTTCACAATTGAAACCAATAGATAATAAGGAATATCTCGAAAACGATTGATAACCTCCACAAAAAAAAAAAAAAACGTAAAGGACATAAATAGAGTGTTTTGACGAGATATACATTTTTATGTAGCACATGTTTGTCTATCTCTTACGGTATAGCAGTTACGCAAAATTCGGCAAAATTCATCCAGAATAAGGAGGACTTCGGAGGCTATTCCCAGAAAATGCAAGATGTACATTTTATTTGGGATTTAAAAATCTTTAATATACGGCATTTTAATCAAAATTGTTAGAGCCATATTTTAGAAAATCAAAATTTTCGAAAATGTTTCCATGTAAAGGGTAGTTTGAGGTGGGGGATTTTCTTGAAAATCTTCGTATCACATCCTTGGAGGATTCCAAACCTATATACCAAACACACACAAACAGACAGACACACACACATACGGACCTTTTTCTGAAAATGCTTTTCTGGATTCAAGGGGTCCTAAAACATGTATTTCCGGTGAAATCTTGGTATCAAATTTTTGAATGCAATACAATACCTTCTCTAACCACTATGTACGTTGTACATACGGGGCTGTAGAAGGTAAAATATATATATATATATATATATATATAAAGTAAATTGTTTGTTTTGAGCTCTACATTTTCGTGTTGTAAGTTTTCAAAATTCCGCAATTCATTCAGAATAAAGATGTCATCGAGGCTATTCCCACAAAATTCAGTATATAAATTTTATTTGTCATATAAATATCTTTAATATCCAATACTTTAATCAAAATCGTTACAGCATTTTTGAGAAAATAGAAATTTTCCAGATTTTTTCCATTTAAAGGGTAGTTGGGATCCCCCATCCCAACTGTGAAAATCTTCGTGTTGCATCCTTGTAAGACAGAGAACTTAAATACCAAACTTGGTATTTAAGGGACTTTTCGTTTTTGAGCTATGCTGTCCACAGACACACAGACGCACACAGACACACACACACGCACACTTACACTTACACACACCACTCACACTCACACACGAACCTATTCCAAGAAACGTTTTTTTTTTTTTTTTATTTTATTCAGGGGATCTCAAAACATATATTTCCGGTGTAATCTCGGTATCTAATTTTTGGTACAACACAATACCTTGTCTATACACTTTGTGCGTTGTACATGTAGCAAAAGTAATGAGATTTTCTGTAAGAATATTTTGTTACCGAATAGAAAGGTTATAGGTTAACTCATATGAATGTAACACGTAAGATTTTTGAATGTTATAAAGGTATTTATAAATTCGCAGTTGACAGCAGCGGTGAGAATGCGAGGAGCGGTCATGGATTAGGGATCCCTAGAGAGGGATGGGTGTACCCGCAACTTATGATCCCTGAATGTCTCCAACTTCCACTGCTAATGGAAAAGTTTCCTTTCCGCTGCCTCCAACTCCCTACTATCGTTAAAGAAAACATGGCTACTTCACAGGATTTAGGAAATGCAGTGGCAAACCGTGAGTGCGAGTAGAGAATAGAGTCGAAAGCGCTTAACTCAACCAAATGTCTCTCTCTGTCTTACAGTCACGGTCAAATTTATTGCATCAGAGTTTGGTTCTTCTGTTATATTAAAATAATATAGTTTATGGCTCTCAACAACCCTCAGATTCCATCGAAATGATCTAAGGTTCCTGTTCATTATTTATAAAATTTGATATTTTACATTCACATTACTTTCCCTACCCTTTATCGCTTTTAGATTTATTATTATAATATTAACGTTTATTTTACTTTCTACCTCGTTTTAAGGAGACCAATCTGTGAAAATCGAACCATGTTACATACCTTGGTCTTTAAAGATTAATATGTCCAGGCACTTATAATTTAAACACTTATCGCGCCACGTTTAAATAGGAGTTTTAATGGTAACAAATGACACTTAAAACGTGAAAGACGCGTTTCTCTAAATGCATTTTCCAATGCATGTAAACGTTCAAAATGCTCTTTGTGTTACAGATTTCAACCAACGAGTTTTATTTTTCTATCAGAAAATCTTAATATGATAAGAAATAAAACCGTAGAATTAATTTTCTAAGTAAATAAAATCAATTGTGTATTTGTATTAACAGAGCTAATTAATCCACAAAAATAATGAAAAAAATATGAACAAATAATTTACCAGCACTAATATTTAATTAATTTAAAACGCATCCAATAATTTTAAAAATTAATATTCCTGGAATGTAAATATAAAGTTTTATTATAGATTTTTGAAAAATGAAATACAAGAAGGTTTTATGAAGGAGTAGTTAAAATATTTGTTCTCATAAACTACGTAATGCATATATCTCAGAATAAGTCACACCTAACAATATAGATATGTTGTAAAAATATATGTAATTGTTTAAGAATCATCGAATTTGAAACTTTCACATTTTGTTAGCTCATACAAAATAAATCTTTTCAGAAACAACTGCTTACACATTTCGATATGAATTCAAATGGAATACTGATAATGAAATGTTGTAGATCTGGACACTATATGTGAGCTTTAAAAACTCTATGCAATTGCGAGAAATTAATGACTCAGGCTTTAAAAGAATTATATGTATTAAACAATAATTCAAATCATTAAAACGCTTATACGTATAGCATGTGGCTAAAGAGATCTACGGGTTTTGTGCAGTACGTTTTCGTCGTCACTTAATGTTTACAAGCTATGCACAATTGTATTATAATTCTTCCAAATGAAGAGAATTTCACAGACTATACCTGAAAAATACAAAAATAATGTTTTCTTTTGTCATTAAATATTCTAAACATCCGCTATTTCATTCAAACTCGTTAGAACATTTTTGAGAAAATCAAATGGTTCGAAAATAATTCCTATACGGGTAGGCTAGTGATGAATATACTTGAAGATCGTCTTGATGCACCCTTGCAATATGCTGAACTTACATACTAGGTTTGGTTTTTAAGCTTATTTTCGTTATGGCTTTCACCAAGACATACTCACACGGAACTTTTACTAAAAATACTTTGGTTTTAAGAGACCTCGAAACATATATTTTCGGAAAATCTCAACACCACAACACACAATACACCCTCTACTTACTTTGCGTAGAATAGAAATTAATACTGCTTTGGTCCTTTAAATAAAGTAAAAACTATCTATTTAGATTCCACATTTAGTTATATAGATTTTCCTAGAGTGACCGATTCTGAATTTCTGTTATAATTTTATATTCATACATAATTTGTATGTTTGGTTTTGATTTTGAATTTATTTAGGCACTGTTTTTACACTGTCTGTACGAGCATGGTCGTCCTTCGTGGTGTAGTGGTTACCATGCTAGCCTTTAAACCCCAAGATTGCAGTTTCAAACCTGGCGGAGGGTGATTGATTTCTTTCGGACGCAAAGATCCTTAGAATAACTTCCTTCGAAAAGGAAGCAAAGCCGGTGGTACCGTGTAATGTTTATTTGCACATGAAAGATACCACACATTGAAAGAAGAAGGTTTCTGGGCAAAATTCCGCTATTTCGTGTCCACAAGTCGTGATTCCGTCTCACAGAGCCATCTGTGGACTACGAGCCGAACCCTCGCCACCAAGGCGCATAGCGGCGAACTCATGAACTAGTAATTCAACCCGATCATGGAAACATCGTAACAACGCCCTATGCTCCACTAAGGAGTTACAGAAAATAAGTAATATAAAAGTATTTATGCAATATGATGATAAACTTAACAGCATTGTTAAATCAATCTCCTACACACACACACACACACACACACACACACACACACACAAACACACTCATGCACAACACTCATCACATAAATACGTTATATAACACATACAACTTATAGGTTTTACAACAAAGGGTGACACTTCAATAAATGTCCATACACACACATACACACACACGAGGGTTGCAACTATTTGTTTTCCTAAAGCCATGGCAACTATTTGCCAGTCCGGTTGGAAAATGTGGCATATACAGACGAAAGGACAAGGGCTTAACTACAAGTTGGACAATGAATAGCAGTGAAGATCGTAACACACTAATTTATTAGCACAGGGAAATATGGCCTTCGCGGTGCAAAAGAATGACACACGGTACACATTTAGTTGACATGACAAATCTGGGCCTAAAGACCCTCAAAATAGTCCCCTGCTACTGTCACCATACGCTTCCAACGATGTGGGAGGCGCTGAATACCAAATGTTGCAGCATTTGCCGTACCGATGTGGGAGGCGCTGAATACCAACTGCCGTAGCTTTTGCCATACCGCGGGTCATCTGTTCGCGCACAGCATTATCAATGTCTTCTCGTGTTGCAAACCGCCTACCACGTAGTGGTTCCTTAATCTTTCGAATGAGATCAAAGTCACAGGGCAAAATGTCGAGAGTGTACGGTGCTCCAATTCTTCCCATACCCAACGTTGCAGTAGCTGCCCTACACAGTCTGCTTTTATCTGGTTTTGCATTGTCGTGCAGGATTATTGCAGTCCACAAGATCGGGATGTTTCTTCCGAACGCCACGTCGTACCTGTCGCACCAGGAAGTCCTTGTAGTACTGTGCGGTCACTGTTCTGCCATTTGGAACAAAGTGGCAAACAATGACACCCCTGACGTCATAGGTGACGATTAACATCAATTTGACTGGAGAAGGATTCTGGCGCAACTTCTGCCTCCTTGGTAATCCAGCATTGGACTGCCTCTTGGACTGACCTTTCAGTTCTGATTCGTATGCCCTGACCCAAAATTCGTGGATGGTGATTATTCGTGACAAGAATTGATCGCCGTCCTACTGCCAGCATGCAAGGTGGTCAGAGCAAATTGCATAGCGCACCCATTTTTGAACTTCCGTCAGTGTATGCGGTACCCACCGCGATGCGATTTTGCGTATTGCAGCTCATTACGCAATATCCTGTGGGCGTACGTTTCTCGATGCCACTTGCCCTCTTTAACTCCAGTAGCGTCCATCGTCTATCTTCATCCAGGAGCTGCTCGATGACGGTACGTGCCACGTCGGTCCGCACACTGACAGGTCGTCCCGAACGTTGCTCATCACTTGTTGGCTCACGTCCTTACTGGAACTTTCCTACCCACCGTGCTACTTTACGATATAGTAAGGCATTATTCCCAAGGGCTTCCACTAATTCACTGTGATATTCCATCGCATTTCTCCCTTGGAGAAACACTATTTTAATGTAAGCGCGCTGCTCAACAGGGGTTACTTCCATCGACACTCACCAATTGACTGACTTCACAGCCCTCGTTGCGCTACTACCAGCTATCTCACAGCCATCTGTTGTTCTGTATACACACTATGCCTGCAGAACTTCCACATGTCGCATATGCGTTTGTAATCCGTTCACATATCTACAAGAAAAATACTAACCAGTTGCCATGACTTCTGCCACAACCCTGGTGTATATATAGTAACTAACACCTCCCAGCAGGAAGAGATAACTTAAGAAGCCACAGGTAGCTACAGGAGCAGCAGAAAGACCAAGGACGCCTAAAAGTCTCTAAAGGTTCCCGTCCCACTGTTAAAGCTGCGTTGACAAACTCCTCGATCAAGCACCCCTCTAATGTTATCGGGGATACTCATTCCTTTGATCAAGCATCCGGACTTATGTCCTGATCCACCATACACCACGAAACACGAAAATACATCGAACAGCTGCGAAGGAAACGGAATGAAGGGAATTTTGATATAAAGTAACTCCTACTAGATAGTCCTCGGCATTCAACTCCCGACTAGGAAAATTTTGAAAAACTAACGGTTAGAGTGGGGTCAACGGGAATTAAATCCAACCTCCTGAGTTCGAACGTTACCGCGAAGTCATATCTCTCGTCACAGAAATTCTTCGACATAGGTCCGTGAAAAATAAATCTGATATGTTATAATCACTTACCTTTCTCTACTTCCTCTCCCACAAACTATTCTTACAAAAGCTTATTCTTTTGTCTGCTTATTGCCAGTCTGCCTACACTTTAATTAAACATTCACAAATTCATTGTAGGCATAAAAGGATGCAACAGGTTAAAACGATAATCATGATTTTGGAAGCTGGTCATTTTATGATGGCTATAAAATTCACGAGCCCAAAAACATTTAGCGACTTACCGCTGGAGAACGATATAAATATTTTAAAATACAAACCAATAAAAAGTAATATTTTTACGCCACAATGCATTTGACATATATCATGTGCTTTACAAGATATATAGGGTCCATCTCAAATATATAAAAAATTACATATTTGAGATGGGATAAAAAAGGTAACCTACTGGGCAAGCAATGGACTTTACTTTAACTTTTTCTACATAGTTCTTGGTGCATAGGTAGAGAAGGCACTTCAGTCCACCCAAAAATTCTATACCGAGATTTCACCTAAAATACACGTTTTAAGGTCCCAGTATCCAAATAAAACATTTTTAGAAAAAGGTAAGCGCATGTGTCCGTGTGTCTATAAACACGAAAACTCAAAAACGAAAAGTCGGTAAAATACCAAACTTGGTATTTAAGTTAAATATCTTCTAATGATGCGACACAAAGATTTTGAGGAAAATATCTATATCTTAAACTATCCTTTACATGGAAAAATTAGCTAAAATGTGTATTTTCTCAAAAATGGCTAAAACTGAACATGAGGAAGTGATGATTGTAAAAGTGATGATGGAGTAATTGGTGGAATGAATGAAAGCGAAACCGGAGGACCCGGAGAAAATCCACCAATACGTTGCTTCGTCCACCACAAACCGCACATGTGGGGCTTGGGATCGAATCCGGCCACCTAGATAGGGAGTGAGCGGTCTAACCACTCATCCACAGTGCCACCTTTGATTAGAGTACCGTATATTAAATTTATTACATGACAAATGAACTATATATCTTGATTTTCTGGGAATAGTCTCTGAAGGTCTCTTTATTTTAAATGAATTTTGCTTAATTTTGCATAACTGGTAAAATTTTGTTTATAATACAACCTTTGCTTAATGCTAAGTAAATAGTGTTAGAGGGCCGTCCAGTCCAGCTGCACTAATATACACAACTATGAGGGTGGTTTCTTAAATAAAAATATGTTTAATATAAGTGATAACATCAGCATTTCTCTACATAGCTATAGTGTGCTTACACTTTTGCAAACGTTTTGGAAGCTTGAGCATTCCTTTCTCAAAAACAGTTTTAGGTCGCGTCGTCAACCAATTGCGCAATGCTCTTTGACGTCTTCATTGCTTTGGAAACGTTTCCTTCCAAGCGATTCTTTCATGGGCGCGCACAATAAGTAACCTGGGAAGGGACAAGTCTGGACCTTAGGGAGGGATTTTCAGAATTTCCAGTGCATGTTAACAAATGTGTCCGTTGTCAAGATCGCCGTGTGAGGCCTAGCGTTGTCTTGGCGAAGGATGGCATCCCTGATGGTACTACGATGTCTTTTGTTTCGGTAGGCATCTTTTACAGACCTTAATAATGTAGTAAGGATCGCGATTGTAAAGAAAATCATCCAGTAAAACTCTTCTGTAGTTAAAAAACATCGTCGCAAGAACGGCACGGATGTTGTCATTTGTAGGACTTGACCTTGCGCGACGCATGCAATTCGTTTTCCACAATTTCTCGGCCGCTCGTTAATTGCCTGGCCCAAGTCAACTCTATTCTGGGACAGTGTGGTGTCCCCAGACTATGCTCTTAAACGAGTTAAAATATCTGACGGTTTAACTCCCTTCGTTGATTAAAAACTTAATAATTATGCGTTGCGCAACAGACGAAGGAACCACTTGCTCGCTCATGGATGTAGTGATGCCAAAACCTAGCGAAGCAGCTAACCAAGCTGGTTTTCCCTCTCTAACCCATCAATCCCCGCCGCTGAGACCACTTACTGCATGGTTTGCAACAATTACCGTTTATATTTGAATCACCTTCATATATAGTGCTATATGTAGTCAGATGGTAAAATGCAGCTTCCTTCTAAGGTCTTATCCCTTCACACCATAGTTATTACTTAGCTCCGCGACAGATAAATGGGTTTAGGGTACCGTCCAGTTTATTGTTTACACTACATGTCGATAGATGGCGGCTCAATTGTAAGTACCAGTTAATTTCAGTGTTGTTACTGTTTTAGATTGCAGGTGGAAATTTGGGTCGTGGTATTGAACATGCAGACCGATATTTACTTTGACGACTGAGGGAAACTAAGAAAAATTCCCAGCCAGATTGGTCGGCCCATGCATTTTGAGGCCAGAACCTCCCGAAAGCAAGCCACAGAATTTACCGCTGAGTCATCCCGCTTGGTTGCTTTCTTTTGTTTAGAGATCTTTATTTTAAAAATATTTTGGTACTTTCTGACTGAAAACAAATAGAAATGTTAAACACTTTATGACAGAAAATTGCATGGGTAAGCTTAAAAAATACAGAAGTATGCCTCTTAGAGTGAAACAATGGAAATAGCAGAAGAGGAAGAACAGAAAACAGAAAAGAAATAAAGAAGGGAAGCGAGGCGTTTTATTTCATTATGTTCTATTTTTACCACGCTCTCTGTTTTTACCAGACTTCATAAATCGCTCCAACCCTTTTTTGAGACAGTGTTTATGAACAAAGTTTTTCCCTTTTTATCTTTCGCTCATAATAAAAGGCCTTTGGAAACGAACCACGTCGTAATTGCGGCTATTAAAAGCTTCTCTAACTGTCCTACCGACTTACTTCACTTAACGTTCTGCGTTCCAAATTTTCAGGGTGGGAGAACAGTCCGGTACGCCAAAGCTCCCATTCCGGATGTTCGGGCTTTAGTGCTTCAGTGGTAAAATGCTGTAACACTCGTCATACTACTGATATTTCATCTTTACTGCTTAATAAAGTAGTGGAGGAAATTCTGATGTGTCAAATTCATGTAAAATTCTCCACTCTGTTTTCTACTCATTTCCAATTTTCTTTTAGTTGTAAGAAGAATGCAGAAAACTAGAGGAATAATATAACTCAAAATTCGTTATCCCATGAATGGGCAAACGGAAAAGGAATAAAATACGCACGGAGGGGACGCCACCGAGAGGGAGGGATGAGGTGAGAGGATACTCCGGTCGGTCGGAAATGGAGCAACGGACAAAAATGAGAGGATCCCCACGGTTTCCAGATAGAAACACCCTGCAAACAGCAGAATGGGCCGACGAGGACACCGCCCCTCAGGTTATAACGCCCCCTCCAGGGGGCGGTCCTCATCCCGGTAATCAGCCCATCTCGGAGACAGAGACTCAAAATGAGATTTCTTTTCCCTGCCACGCTGTACTAAGCACCATTGTAAAAACTTAAAATCGTGAAAGAAGCCAAGGGGATGAAGGATAGGAAATTTAGGAGACATAGAAACCTTCCCTGTATTTGCGTGGCGACCCGGGGAAACCACTGATCGAGCCCACAACCTCCCAAGTATGGGCCCCAGAAAAAAACCGCCTGAGCCATCCCACCAGACTGCCCACTCTGATTAATGGTTTTTTTGTGGTTTTCCCGTGTTCGGCAGGAGAATGCTGGGGTGGTATCGCCTCTGTCGCGACTTCTTTCGATAATTTCCCCTCATTTCCTTTCCCTCCCATCTTCGAGTGTATGGTAGAGCGGGCTGATGGCCTGAATACATGGCGTGACTGCGAGGTTGACGGATAGCTTGCACGCTCTCAGAACATTTCGCGCTATTATATTCTAGTCTACGTAGACGAATCTGATATGTAGATTCGATAAAACAGTTAATACCAGTTGTCCAACTGTCCCTCATTTGAGAGTATAGTTATTGCTTCGTGCGTTAAAAGTGGTGCAAAACTCACCAGGGTTATTTCAAGTTAAAACCTGCCAAAGAGAGGTACTGGCTTGAGCGACCCTCGTTTTATCTCACTTGGTTATCAGGGGAGAGGATAGCGGGCCGCGGGCCGCGCTCACTGAGAGGGTAAAACGAAGGTCGCTCAGGCTAGTCCCTCACTGGCTTCTGCAACTCTTTTTAACGCACGAAGGGATATCTGCACACGTCAAATACGGGGCAACTGGGCCACCTGGTATAACAGCATTAAAAGACAAAACAAAATTGCATTTTGTTAATAAAAAAGGTATAAGTTAGGGTTGGACAGAAAATAACGTAACGGTTTCTCTGTAACGGTTACAACAATGTAACGGTTACAGAAGTAATTAGTACAGGTAGTAACTTTGTACCCACAACGGTACCCAATAACGGTAAATGCAAATTAACTAGTTACCCAATATCAGTTACCACAGTAACGAAGATAAGTTACCGAGTGACATCATTCACTGCATGTTTAGATATTAATATCGCTTACCATCAAGTGCTTAGTTATCCCGTTACGCAGTATTAATATCCTCCACAAGAGATCGTGAGTAACTTGTCGACCCAATACAGCATTTGACGAGGAGCCCACTAGCTATCCACTTTGCATTATATCTATTTAAGTTATTAATCATTATATTTAATAACCTAAATAGATATAATTATATTCCTAATTTCAGTCTTGTTAATGTCGGAAAAAGTGGTGTGTTTTGCTTTACTACGTCTGCATTAAGTGAAATTTATATTCAGGTTCTCATATACCTCAGTTTATCCTTACAATCCAAACGCCAATACCCTAAATGCAAACTTAGTAAGTGTACGAAAACGGTTCAGTATGGAGTTAATTAACATGTGTAGATGCTATGTATATCCGCAACATGTGATCTCACAGTGAGAGTAGACTCTCCTGTAACTCTACATCAACATCGTTATTGATGTCCCTTACATTCAATGAGTGAGATAACCACTAAAAATAACTTAATCGTTACTGGTAACCGTTACGTGTAACCGTTATTGCACTGTAGCGGTAACAGTATTAACCGTTACTCGAATATAACTGTCAGTGACACCTCTACTATAACATACTAAAGGTTGTTCTGTTATATACTTCCAGAAATCGAATATTATAAGGATATAATTCAGTTTGAGGATAATGGGACGGTCCATTGGACCTGGAGCCCCCTCTGCCTGGTGCCTATGGCCTCCCATAGCTCCTTTACCTGAGCTTACCTTCCCGAGGGGTGTTAGCCACAATAATCAATATAGCTCGTAGTACGCGAGATGTCCCTCTTCGTAGTCCACCCATTATATTTTCCCTTTACCTTTTTTTAAATACAGACCCAGAGTTTTGTTAGGACTCTCGCGCTGTATTCCTTTTTCCTCGTCTTTTATTGTCCTAACATTTAATGTGCTTTCCTGTTTGATTACCGTTTGCTTTTTGCTTCTAATATATACATTTAGAAACGCACAAACATTCATGCCCAAGGCGGAACTCGAACCCACGATCCCCTGCGCCACGAAACACCAAGCGAGGTACTTTAGAGGACGCGACCATGGGGACCGGCCCCTTTGGCAATTCGGACACACTTTGGCAGAGATAAAGACGCATCAAACCGGTGGATTATACTCCACAAAACAGAATGGTCAGTGTAGGGGTAGGGCTAGAATGTGCCATTGCCAACATAAACAGCTCCATTCCATTATTCTCTATATTTTATTCTCGTCAAGATAGATGTTTCCTTAAAGCAGTGATTACAAACAGATTAAATACTCAATGCTATGCCGTCATGTTGCCATGGTAGCTCGGTGGCAGAGTAACCGATTAGATATCGGGAGATCTGTGGTTCAAATCCCGATTATGGCATTGAATTTTTCCGTCTGACTCTACCTATTCAACTCATGTCCTACACACGGCTTGTGTGAAAAAAACAATTATTCCAATACTCTGAAAGTGTTACTTAAGGCCACACACTAGGAGCGAAATTTCGGTATAAATTTTTCTGAAAGTTATACTGTGATGTTAATATGAATACCAACTTTAATTGAAACTGGATAAATAATTTGCAGTATATAAATTAATCCATACATTTTAATTTTCAAATATGTTGCAAAACTTAAAATGGGTACTTTTCAGTAACTTTGATTATTAATTGAGACAATATAGTCTCTAAAATTAACTATGTTTCATAGAAGTATATTTGTTAAACATTCTTATTTAGTGTTAGGATAATTTTGTCCTTTTTAATGTTAGAAATACTTCCGCACAATCTGGGAAATTTTTTGTTGTATTTAAACAAAAGCTGAGACGCCTGGAACATTTTGAAAGCCTGAAAATGTATTTTTGAGGAAAATGCTGCTTTATGAATTAACATGTCTACTAAACAGGCCTGTTGTGCAATCTTTAAATAGCTACAGCGCCCAAAGCAAGGGGCAACGTTCAAAAGTTCCAACAACTATCTTCTATAAAAAGGAAATTTTCGATTGTTTTGATTAGCTGTAGGCAAAATTTCACTGCCAATGCCCCTTTTTTCCCCCTACTTTTCCTTTTTTTTCCATTTTCACAGCACTTCCTTTTATTCTTGTTTTACTTTTTATAATACACGTTTACAAACACACAAACAACCATGCCCAACGCGGGAGTCGTACCCACGATCCTCTACGCCACGAGGCACTTAAGCGAGTGCGGCCATAGGGACTGGCTCCCTTAAGGTACAACAAAGGTAGCACAAAGCCAAAATAAAGCGTTTTTAGCATTAAAATGTCTACACTGCACTTCTGTATCGTCTTTTTAAATTGCTTCTAGAGATCCTTGGTTTCATTTATAGTAAAGAACAATTGTTAAAATTAATAGAACTACAATACTTGTAATTATTCAAATGTTTATATTTTATCCGTTTAAAATAACAGTTATTAGTAAAAAAGTGTAAGTAAAGATTATATAATAAGAACGGTAGATGTAAAAATTATAAAATTTTGAGCTATAAATTGAATTGCAATCCATTTTGAAGAAAACTCCTAGAAATGGTCCACCATTTGCATTTTGTGATCGCATAGAAGTCACCAAATGAAGTTTGAGCTTACGTGTAACTTTAATTATTTAAAATATGCTTACTCCTTAAAAGTTTTGTGGAGTAGTGTACCTTAGGGATGGTTTAAAGAATCATAACCTGGCATTTCTTGCTTTCCACTCCATTCGCTCAAATAATACAGTTCTAGCCAATCGAATGGCACAGTGAGTAACTCGAGATATTGGTCATGGATAATCCGACCTCTGAAAGCCCTTCTGAGCTATTGTCCGTGAGAATGCTGTGTGTATGTTTGTTTGATAAGAGGAGAAACGCAATGTAATGTGCAACAGCAGATAGACAGGCACCCTCTTGCTTTCTCCTATTGTTGCGCTGGCCTCTCCCAGCCAGTTTCAATTTCGTACATTTCCACAAGAAATATTACGTTTTAAAGATGCAGGACATTGACTCCCCTTGCCTATCCACCCATTTTTCTCTCCTCGTTTCTGCTCGCTGTTTTTCTCACTTATTTATGTGCCATGGAGTGGGTAGATACAGTCTGTGCTCCAAGTCAAAAGCATAACGCTAACCGTTCTCTCTGTAACCCACTTTTTCTGTTTTTGCTCGTATACCGGGCCAAGTACTTGAAACCATCCTCCTACACACGGTGTTATAAATGGTCTAATTTTTAACAGGTAGTATAGGTCATCAAAACAAGTACACTTTGATGCAAAACGGTGGTGAATAAAAGACCTCCCCTCTTGCTTAAGGGGACCGAATAGTTTGATGTAGATTAACTTTTTTTTTAAAAAAAATAGTGCTGGTTCATGTGCAATGACATTTTAAGGGTAATGTTTCAAAGTTTCAACTCTCAACTACACTGGAGGAACATTATAAAAGCATTTCTTTAAACTCCTGTAAGCATTTTCTCTCTTCATTGTTTTACTTTGTCATTTTTCTGCCTTTGACATTTTTTTACAACTTCAGCTACGTTCAGTGTGAAAAAGTTCACATAGAAACTTCATTTTAATACTGCCTTAAGCACTACACGAAACTGAACTAGAAATTTAT
This sequence comes from Hymenopus coronatus, assembly GCA_030762935.1. Taxonomy (NCBI): domain Eukaryota; kingdom Metazoa; phylum Arthropoda; class Insecta; order Mantodea; family Hymenopodidae; genus Hymenopus; species Hymenopus coronatus. Next base: position 78,511,042 of record CM060892.1, on the reverse strand, counting down.
AAGGAAGCTCACTGCCTAGCTGATTGTGGTAGCATCGTCGATAGAAATCATTGCGATAAATAGAAAAAAATCAGAAGCAGAGATGATAGACCCAACCATCCGCTTTGAACTGAATAAATACATCCTTCTTGAGAAACAGAAAATATATGAGCCCACCACACCATACTTTAAAGAATAATACAACTTAAAATTAATAGAAGTGTTTAACAAGCAATCATACAGAGCATTATAGAATATTCGTAGCCATTTTTGAAGTCATTTGTATGGTTTAAACAAGACGGGAAATTTATTAAGGTTTAGAAATCGCTTTCTTTTTGTAATTATTGCCTTTTGTTGTTGTTACACATATTTTATAATCTTTGTTAGAATTTTTCACATCTTAATTTTATATAACTTATAAAGTATGGTAAAATATGTTTGTAATACTCACTTATAATATTTGAAATGTAGTTCTTATGCATTTGAGAAAGCAATCAAGAAAAGCAACCCTAATGAACAATAGTAAACTTAATTTATTTAGCCAGTAGGAGTAAAAGGTATAGAGGCCCATTTTCATTTTCTTGGGTTGAATAGTTTAGGAGCTGAGCGTGTTAAAACTATTATATTTTCACATTGTGCAGATAGGGGATATTCGGTCCCTTTGATTCTAGCCACGTGATTGACAAATTACTTAGGTAACCTCAACAGAGTGAGGTGGCGCCGCGGTAACGTGAATGGGATGGTCAGGGGTTCGATGCCTGTCGACCGCGCACTCTGATTTGGGGTCTGTTGTCACGTAAGCGAATACTGGAGTGCTTATTCTCCACGATTTCTTTTTGCTGAATCCTTTTCATGCAATTTCCTTATCTTTCAGTAGTGTGTGCCTCTGGGCTCATTGTATGTGGCAATGCTGGCAGATAAAGTGCGAATTCAAGTGCTTTATGTCTGCTGATTTCGGCGTTGGGACGGTGTTTTGGTCGCTATTCTCGCGGTGGCAGGACATGTACGGTTGTCTAGCCTACACTCGAAACATGAGGTGATGGTGGCTGCATGACGCTCCTAGCACCAAGATGAACTATCAGGTAACAGTTAGGGACTTGCACTAGACTCTGTGGCCTGTCTACACCCTGTGCAGCCTGTGGTTCACTCACTTCATCCTGGCGAGTGGTCGCGGTGCATGAGAAGTTCCCCGCCGTTGTTTGTGTTTACCTTTACTTTAGGTAAACTCAAAAGACTAGCAGAAAGAACATTTTCAGAGTACTGTTATTTGAACAAAATTGTTTTGATTTTAACCGGAATTAATTCACACAATAACTATTCCAAGCATAGGGTTAAGTCACGTTATTTTATTTTTGAAACAAAAATACATTTCTTATGAAATAGAAGGGTGTATAGGTTTACATTGTTGTTATATTGTTTACGGATTTGAATTTATTTAATAAATAGCGCGACCTTTAAATCTCTGCCACGCCTCCATTTTAAATTTGTCTTTCTAAAAACTACATCTCCTTTGCTTTCTGTACCCTTTTCCCTGATTCATAGTGAAACTTTGCGGAAATATTGTAAGTCTAATGTCTGCTTATTTTACTTATCACCTCTGCATCTTGATTAATACAGGAATTAGAAATATTATTATCAAAAATATATGCATTTTCTCAAGGATTCCATTTTCCCTTGAATTATAACGTTTATGATAGCTTAATGAGATTAATTTATTTCAAAATTAATAACACGATGCTGAGAGTCTCTGTAATAAATTTCTAAGTTATAACCTGGCGATACTGACTAAACGAGAAAGAATCTGATGTGTTCCAGTCACATGACTTTCTCTAACTGTTCCACAAATAACTTTTCCTAAAATAGAATATTCTTTTATCTACATCATGTTAATTGAGATAAACATTAAAAGAATTGTTCTTATTGCTTGCTTCTTGTAAGTATAAGGGAAATAAGGGAATACGCTAGCTTAAAGCGAAAGTCATTTTTTTTTAAAATCCGGTCGCTATGTAAAACGATTGAAGTTCGTGCTCTTTGCTTGCTAGGGGTAAAGGAAAGAGAGACGAAAAGAAAGACGCCTTCCCGTTTGATAAAAGTTTAAGTACCTTAAAAAACTGAAAGCAATGGCTCGGAATACCTCAAACACGGTTAACTCTACAAAAAAGGTAAATGGCGTAAATTGAGTGTTTTAAGGAGTTATACATTTTCTGAGCAGTAAATTTTTGTCTATCTCTTACGGTTTACATTTATACAAAAGACATACACAATAAAGAGGTCTTCAGGGGCTATTTCTAGAAAATTTAAGATATACATTTCGTTTATCATGAAATATCGTAAACAAATAGCATTTTAATCAAAATCGTTAGAGTCATTTTTTAAAAAAGCTAAGTTTTCGAAAAATGTTCCATTTGAAGTCTGAGTGGGGAGGATTTTCTTAAAATCTTCGTTTCACATCCTTGGAAGATGATGAACTTAAATACCAAGTTTGGCATTTAACTGTTTTTTCGTTTTCCAGCTATACTGCTCATAGCGTCATGTTCTTAAAAGATATTAGTATCACTCAAGCTAGTGTATTCCCTTATTTACCTTGTACTTATAAGGGAATATGTAATGACGCTATTTGTGATAATGTTTTTATAGATTAGAATTAAGACGATAGAAGATTAAGCATTCGTAAGGGTAGTTGTAGATTAGGTAGAGAAAGTCCTGAGAATGTAACTCATCAGATTTTCATTACATACCCTGCTGCATTTTTAATAAATTCAGTTTAAAATATACACATTTATGGAAATCGTATACTATGTATACCAGTTTTGCTATTTATAAGTTCGATAGAAGAAATATCCATAAATATTTACCTTTTACATTTAATAGGGGGAAAATACTGCTCCGTTCTCGTAATGGGAAATAATAATTTGCAGGCCTATTTTTAGTTTTCTCCGCTACGTGCATATTAGTTAAAAGTTATTGCATTCCACCCAAAAATTCAACACCCAGATACTTGTTTTGGGGACTCCCGAATCCAAGAAAAGGCATTTTTAGAAATTCGTCCGTGCACATCAGCGTATGTGTATATATATGTCTCTACTCTTTATATGGAACATGTTTCGATTTTTAAATGTTAATAAATATGGCTCATATTGATTAAAATACCGTATATAAAAGATGTTTTGTATCAAATAAAATGTATATTTTGAATTTTCTGAGAATAAACTGAGAAGGAGGGAATTGTGTAGAACCTTGCAGAACTGATTTACGTTAACCTATGGACAAAAGGTGTAATACAAAACGTGTAAATTTCTTTAGAACACACAGCTTATTCCAAATAAGCTATTTGGGACAGTGACTTCCAAGGTATTCCGAATTAATTTGTTCAAAAGTTCCAGTACTGTATTTTTTAAGCTGTTTCTCGTTTTTGCATGGGAAGGGTATAATTTTAAGCGTCCAGTTTTTGAAGTTTTTAATGAGGCTATTATCTTGTTTAGTAAGGTAGAGTCCTGTTATTTTGAGGATCCGTGAACACCGAGCTTGGTTTAATAAAATTAAAATGTTTCATAAAACTAGGGTAAAAAAAGAACTTTTTATATATGTTCACATGTACATTTCACGCAATTCCAAATATGTTTCATTTTGAATTTTCTTTAAATGTTGCATGTATAATACAGGTAAAACTGTTCCTCTTAGGGTATTAGCTCATAAAACACAGAAGTAACCTAGGACTTAGACTTGCTAATACATTTCTAATACAGACTTTTAGGTACCATAAGGTTTGGAGGTGTGCGCTTGCTCTTTCTTTGCAACCCTTCACTAATTGGGACGGCGTGTCATCAATTGTACACTGTATACTATCCTTTAGATAAAATTATCGCATTGGTACAGTATAATCCCTACTTAGCGACAATGGTAACTGAACTACGCTTAAGTAAAACTACAGTCTGACCGATGATGTACATGATACCTATACATACTATAATGTAATGAGTCGACCTGTGTCCTGTTGATTTTAAAGTGTTTTACCTCCCATTGTGTGAGTTCTTAACATGGGAACATTTCTTTAAAATGTAACTTATATTTTTGCAACTTGGAAACATTTGCCCATATAATTATTAACACAGGTACGTACTATGTCTTTTTTTTAAAATTTATTTTAACAATTATTGTGCTCATTAAATATGTATTCATTATTTAACCATTTATTTACTGATATTTCCTTATGAATGCAGTTTTTTTTAATTGAGGTAGCCTCAGCCCCTATTACCTCGAATTACCGGGCTCTACGATATTTTTAATGTAGTTGCTTCTGCAAAGCTTTATATGGATTAAAATGAAGCATATAGAAACATCTTTCTTAAGATTATTTGTATACCTAAGATTATTTGTATACTACTAATAAAGGATAAAGAACCGTGAAAGTTTGGTGAATATCGAGTTTTGTACCTTTAAATCCTATACTGAATTTTACAAATGTTATTAACACCCTGAATATTTTATTTAAAGCTTTATTTAAAGTGCTATCTATGTTAAACTTGGAAATAGGGAGTGAATTTTGTGTTAGGTCTTCCATTGCACACTTTAATACGTAAAGTTTAATTCAGAAAAAAAAAGAAACCTGCTTAATAGTCGATTATTTATGTCTTAATTCATTTATATCGAATATATTCCACAGTTACGTGTTTCTTTAGTTTGGATGAACTGGAAAATGAGAAGGACTCTGGTGTTAGATTTGTACCAAAGCATACGCAGAGGCAGCAAGTGAGCATAATCCAGTTTCAAACTATATTGCTTACTTGATACTGCTGCCGTAGATTCAGGCAATTACACCTGACCTATATCGATTAGTTGAGAGGAAACACAGATGCCTAAACTCCGTAGTGCTGCCCTAGGAATTCCCCCTGGAGATGGTCTGTTTCTCTCCTGTAATATATAGGAAATGCAAATCTCTCGATAAGCGTACCCAGAGTTGTATTGTCCAGATAACCTTGAGCATAATGGAGCATTGGATAAAGTATACATCTTTTCATTACCCTTGTCCAGTATTTTATCCCCTTGGTTCAGTTTCAACTCTCATTAACGGCAAAGTGATATGCTAGAAGTCCTTTAAAGTATTACAATTAAAACGCTGATATTTTGAACAGGTATTACCAGCAACAAAATAAGCATTCATGCCAAGATTCAGTACAATTGTAACATAGTTCTGTATCTATTAATTAATTCATATAAATTTTATTAACAAATTTCAAAATCTATATTCTCTGACAGATGTCATACCCAAAGTATCATTCTTTAAAACTATTACCTTGTAATAAAATGTTTAAATAAAATTTTCCCATATTTGGTAAGATTTTTTTAAATATATATCACAAAGTAAAAAAACTGAGAACAAGTAGACTAAACTATGACTAATATGAAAATTTCTGTATAAAAGGTTGTTGCAAATGTTCTTAAACAAACTGGGGAAAATTTTTAGACATGTAGCAGTATTTTTATGGAAGAAGATACATTTTAATGTATGAAAATAAAGAAAAAACTGAACTTGAGAAAAATAGCGTTAAAGTTTCACATAAAGAGTCAATTAATCAGCTCATTATTTAAAATGTCGTCCAAAACGTGTTACATCTATCATACGAGAAGCAAACATTGCAAATGTTTACTTTGAAGTATGATGCATTTTTTCCCCCAGAATCCAAAAATCAAGAATGTTCATTAAAATCACTAAAAAACACCTTTATATTCCCATTGCCAAGCTGCTTATTCACTGCATGGTTGACTGTTGCGGATTTAGCGGTTGATCCTCGAATAACACCTGAGGAGATGGTGACTTTCAGTTTGAAATCTCGTCAAACGAGAAGGTTCCACGGTAAAGTTTGAGGTTCGCAGTCGTGAGGTCCCATGTTTGATGCCATTGATGCCTGGTTGCTTTGTCGACTAGTAAGAGAGAGAGAGAGAGAGAGATAGTAAGAATAAGAGTTCGTGTGTCTGTCAATAGCATAACTCCAAACAAAAAGTCTTTAAACACCATACCTTTTATTTAAGTTCAGCGTCCTCTAAATTTACGACACGAAGCTTTTCAAGTAACCCCTTCCCTGCCACCAAATGTTGTTACTTTTCATTTCTCAAAAACCCACAATAATTTTAAAGTACTGCATGTGAGAGACATTTTCATGAAAAATAAAACACACTCCTTGAATTTTCTGGCAGTGATCTGAGAAGTCGTTTTTAGTCTAAATTAAATGTTTATTTCTTATAATATGCAGTAGCATCACCTGCGGTGCCAAAGCAGTAAAAGCGGGAGTTTAACACTATCCAAAAAAAGCTCAAAATCATTGGACTAGATCAATGTCTAAATAGGGGATTTCAGATAGTAAATCAGTAATTTCTGCAGCCCCTCTAAAGAATAACTGTCCGGAAGATAATACTTAGCCCATAAAACCTGTTGTTATAACAAAAAAAGGCCTGATGTGTTCCATTCACATGACTTTCTCTACAGCTCTGCAACAAATTATTGTTAAAAAGCTTACGTTACTTGTTTCTTCCTGCTAAAGGAGAAAAAATTAGCAGAAATAGTCTTATTACTTGCTTCCATGTAATTAGAACGGAAATAAGGGAGTAGCATCGGCTAAAGTAGGTATTAGTCAAAACCTTGCTATGTGACTGAAGTTCCTTTGGAGTTGACAAATTCCCGTATGAAAAAGTAATAGGTACATAATCTTTTTTAAGCTGAAACTAATAACAAGGAATATCCAAAAACAGTCCACTCCACGAAAAAAATGTACATATCATAAATTGTGTGTTTTAACGAGTTCTACATTTTCGGTTAAGTAAGTTTTTGTCTATCTCTTACAATTTGCCAGTTATACAAAATTCCGTAAAATTCAGCCAGAATAAAGTAGTCTTCAGAGGCTATACCTAGAAAGATATACATTTTATTTGTCAGGTGAATATCTTTAATATAGGATATTTTAATAAAAATCGTTAGAGCCATTTTTGAGAAAATCAAAATTTTCGAAAATTTTTGCATGTAAAGCATAGTTGGGGTGGGGGGGATTCTCTTGAAAATCTTCGTGTTGAATCCTTTAAGACACTGAACTTAAATACCAAGTTTTAATATATTTTGTATTTCCGGTGAAATCTCGATATCGAATTTTTGCAATACAATACTTCCTCTATACACTATGCACATAGTACATATAGAGAAAGTAACAAGATTACTACTCCTCGTACTTCAATAGCGGCTTACAAACTAAGTAAGTACTTTTAAGCACCGGGAATTTTTGTATAGCTTAGCAACTACTAGATCAATCATTGCAAATGGCTTCTTTCACAGCGGTCGTGTGTTGGACAGGAGTTGGAAAGGCAGAGCCAGACTGAAAAATGCAATGCCTTAGCCATTAATTGAGAACGCCTTGTGAGAACCCGGAAAAGCGCGAGTCAGTTGAGGAATTTAATGCCATGTCGGTATGATGTCATGGGAATTCAGTGATTAGAGAAACTGAGCAAAGACCGGGAGATCCATGGTTCAAATGACACTGAATTCTCAGTCTGTCTCTACCTTTCCAATACAAGACTGGTGTGGAAGAAACAATTAAGTTACGTTATACTTAGTTGAAGAAGCAGCAGAGAAAGACGTAAATATAACCCATCGCATTTGTTTTAATTCTTCTACCGTTACAAAGTATGAACATACATAGTAGGTGGAGAACTTATTGTATTCCACCGAAAAATTCTATCGAGATTTCACTGCAAAAGATCTTTGACGCACCCTGGATTAAAAAAATACTTTATGTTAAATCTTTGTGTGTGTGTAAACACCATAACATAAAGTCAAATTGAGGATTTTTAATAGTTGTGTAGGAAATTTGAATCTAAGAGAAATATGGCACTAGATAATTTTATTGGTATTAAGCTATTTCGGATTCTGATCTTTATAAAAGAAAATATTTCATAAAGATTAGTTTTTAAAAGCATTAAGATTAATAAAGCTGAGGATGCAATAGCTTGAATTCGAAAATAAAAAAATCCGTTAATTACAAGACTTGGTATTCAAGTTCAGATTGGTTACAAAGGTTTGCAAGAAAATTTCTCCGCTTCATAGCACCCTTACATGAAAAATGTATCCAAAAGTTTTATTTTCTGAAAAATAGCTCTAAAAACTTGATTAAAATACGTATGTCTAAAATACTTAAATTAAAAATAAAGTTAAACAAACCCTTACTGCACAAAAATGTAGATCCCGTTAAAAGACAGTTTATGTCACATGAATTTTTGGTGGAGTTAAATATTTCTGAGATATTCTTTGTTATTAGTCGTCCTCCGTGGTGTAATGGTTACCATGCTAACTTCATATATCCAAGGTCACGGGTTCAAACCCGGCGGAGGACGATTGATATTTTCGGGCGTTAAAATCTTTAGCATGGCTTCCTTCGGAAGGGAAGTAAAGCCGTGGATCCCGTGTCGTAGATTTACGGCACGTAAAAGAACCTCAAGCCTGATAGAGAGGTCTCTGTGCAAAATTAAGCGGTCTTTCACGCCCAGTATAGAATAGGACGCTGAAAACCACAGCAGTTAAAGAACGTTCATAAATAACACGCCATTTCCATGTTTCCCCCTGTTATTAGTTTTAAAATTGCCATACTTAAAACTTTTCTCAAATGGGAAGTCGTTATTCACTGTTTTCATTCTGGTCATTCTAGAGAAGGGATTTTTAAATACACCACATATCGACGAGCTTTTAAGGATTTGGTTGTCGCTTCAGCTAATGTATTCCCTTATTTCTCTTCTACTTAGAAAGAATTAAGTAATACAACTATTTCTGCTAATGTTTATCTAGAGTAGCAGGAAATAGAGAGGACAGGTTTTGTAGGAGGCCTTTTGTCACGTTGTTTGACCATTTGACCCACTGACAGTATTTCTCCGCAAGCTGTATTCTTCACCCTCGTAAGATTTGCTGTCTATTTAAAGGTCCTATCCATTTAAAGCTAAAGGAGGAAATGTATCTCTCGGTATTTATATTTGAAACCTAAAGAACTTAAAAACACCCCTATTTGAGACCACATGAGAGTGGTTCATGTTTTACACCTATGATGACATTTTAGAATGGCCACGTTTTCTTTACGCTTTTGTCGCCTCCTCCAATGCACAGCGTTTAACACGACCAGGATATAGGACATTAGAGTAAAAGTCACACGCATTAAATCAGCCCCCTTCTATTTTCAGAAGGATAAACTTTTATGACAAAAGGTGGTTGAAAGACTTTCATGAACAAATTGTTTTATTTTATCAATTCAAAAAATTGCCTCATAAATATTAATTTCCTACATATTAACCAATAATTATTTCATTCAATTTATAATTATTTTTTCTGCATTTTTAGAGCTATTGGTGGACTTAATCAAATTTCTATTTGTAAAATTCTATCCTTCTTGAAAAGAGGTTATTGTTTGTGTACCGAATCATCGTACTTCTTTCCTTTAACATTTCTGATTTTTAATATTTTATTTTTTTTTACTTTCCCTATCATTTATGTGCAATGTATAAATCGCAACAGATAGAGAAGAAATTGATTCGCCCACATATTCGATACCCAGTTTTAATCGGAAATTCCTATTTTGAGACCCCAAAGAGGATTTGAGAATAAAAAAGAAAACAGTTTTAGAATTATGTCCTTGTCCGTGTGTGTATGTATGTGTGAGTTGGTGTCTGTGAGACACGTAGCTTATAAACGAAAATCCAGTTAACTACCAAACTTGTTATTGAAGTTCAGTATCTTCCAGGGATGCGACACGAAGATTTTCAAGAAATTGCCCTACCTCCAACTACCCTTTGAACATTTTTCAAACGTATTGATTTTCCCCAAAAATGGCTGTAATTATTTGTAGTAGAATACTATATGTGTAAGATATTTACATGACAAACGAAATGCATATTTTGAATTTTCTGGGAATAGCCTGAAGATCTCTTCATTCTGGATGACATTTGTATATCTGGTAAACGGTAAGAGATAGGTAAAATATTACTACAGAAAAATATAAATCTTCCTAACATATATGTTATATACGTTCGTTGTAGAGTTAACTGCTTCCAAGATATTCCTTGTTATTGATTTCAACGTTGAACCATACATTTTTCTAAGCGGTAAGTCAAGTTTTGTTTCAATGCTTTTGTTTTACTCCCGGAAGTGCAAAGGAGGCCCAAGTTCAATTGTTTCCCATAGCGACAGCTTTTAAAACGTTTGACTAAAGCTTTAGCCTAGTGTATTCTCTTATTTCCCTTCTACTTATAAGGAAACAAGTAATAAGGACAATTCTGCTAAAGCTGTCGTGGATAAAAGAATAACATTTTGTAAGGTAAGTTTGTCGAATAGCTAGAGAAAGTCATGTGACCAGTACACATCAGGTCCTCTTTATTTTTCAAAACTTGACTGTTACATTAATATGTGAGAAAGTATGATCATACAATGTGTAATAAATTATATATAGGGTATGGATATTGGATGGATATTCAACGGAGGGAGACACCTTGCACAATCGATATATTGCAGTTACCATCCCTCAGGAGGAAGAGATGAAGCGAAAGGTCCACAGCAGCCTACAGGCCGCAGGCTGAAAGGACTCAGAGACGCATGAAATCGCTGATAAATCTTAACTGAAAGAAACTTACCATTACCGCAACTGCCCAAGAGGACGATAAACGACCGTTAAACTAAACATACTTCTAATGCAAGCATCCCACTATCTGGCTGGAACTTATTAACGCGACGAAACCAGAAGCAGACAGAAACATGAGAAGTAATGGAAAGGAAATTTGGGGTAAATAGAAACCTCGCGCATATCTTCAAAATACAAACCTCACACGTTACGACAGATTCATCCCGCTCGGGTTCCTTCACAATTAATCGACGTTCTCTAAGCCAACTGCAGAGAATTGCACATCACTGTCCACAAAACTTCCTGAAGAACGAACTTAGTCTTGAACGTAGAATTATAAATCGTGGCACTAGTCCAAATCAGTTTTAATCATGGTGTGTATTTTTCCATACTGGTGAGGTGGCAGCAGTACTTGCAAGGGAGTAAATCGGATAAACGATTCAAACACACAGCCCTCTAGTGTCCACAGGGAATACATTTTCCCTGAAGCTGTCATGTTTGCTGTCAAGACACATATGCATTAAAGAGTATTGCTTTATCTTAATGTGTTCGAGGGTCTTTTATTTGCATTATTTACTTTAATAAAACCAATCTTGAGGTTCTATATAAGATTTTCAATAACTTAAATATGGAAAATCTATTTTTCCCTGAAGATGACTTGAAACACTTCTCTTAATAATTTCATCATTAACTTTATAAGTAATATTATTTTCCTGTTATCAGAAATAGCGTTTCATTCTAAGAAAATGGACAAATCATAAAACTAGCAGTTATTGTACATTTACTAACTGTCAAAACTACTATATTTTTGGCATATGTTATACTTCGTAACTATGTACAGATGCAAAATTATGCAAAATATTCTTTTTCTGCATAAATGTATTTTAAGAAATTGTCCACTAAATTTATTAAGCAACGGATATTGAAATACTTTATGCGTTTGCTTATCTTAAGATTCAGAGTTAAATTTACCTTCGGAGGGATGTGTAAGATTTCTTCAAGGCACCCTATATGCTGACATTAAGGTTTCTGTAGCTTAGTTTCAAATGAAAAGCACTATTGCCAACGCAGCGTAAATGAAACATGAATGAAACTGTATTATCACACTAAAACACAATACTTTATATTTTAGAAGCTAATAAAACGTAAGAATATTGCAATTGAGAGTGGGCTATACCTACTAAACAGGAATTACGTAATATGTGTAAGCTTTTTAGATTTTTATTTATTTATTTATTTTAATAACTAAGAAGTTCCTTTCCGAACTAGCTTTTTTGGTTCTGTTAAATTAATGTAACAAATTCAAAATAACAATTCGGTAAACTTTTAATCATCCCAACTCTTGTGTTGGTCAAAAATGGTAATAGTTGAGAAAAAAAAAACTAATCAGCATACATAGGTACACTGGACAAGAGTACCATAAAAATGATCGACGTCAAAGAAGCAAGTTTAGTGGACAGCCACAGTACGACTGACCAGTGCCTGAAGTTTATGTTGCATTACATAGCGGGGGAAACGAAGAAGTTGCCTGTACTCAAAGGCGCTTGTAAAGGTGGTAAGGAACTGCTGCTCCATTCTGTTCACCAGGTTGTTATACACTTCATAAATCACCATTCAGATAATATGGTGTGCAATACAATTCAAATAGCTTTAAGGTTATTAATTTGCTGCCGAGAATATACCAATTCTTCAATAGTCACAAAAGAACAATACAATTATGTTTTATAATTAGCAAAATGAGCTACCAAAGTTTTCAATAAAATTGAAATTAAATTGGAATTATTCCTAAGTGTTTGACTCTAAATCTATTATAACAAACATTATAAATGTTTTATTACCATACAGTCAAAATACTTAAGAGTATAACAATCTGAAATTCATTTGACTATTATGGTATAATTAGCATACGGTTTATAACTTACGAATAATAAATGTAACAGATTTGAATTAGTTTTGAAATGTATTTGAATTTAAAAATAATGTAGTAATTAAAGAAGGGATTTTCAATAAAATGGCCCATATTCATATTTATTTGGGAGCATGAAGCAAAATAAACGTAATTGTTGCACCTTTTTGTGAGATTAGTACAGCTTGTTACTTTTTCACTTCTATTTTCATTTTAAGATGTTTTACAGTTTTTTTCTCTTCTTAAACACCTTTTTAAAATTTGTTTTATTAGAATACAACGATAGTTTATAAATATTATAATATAGTTAATAGAAATTGCCATTAATTTATATTGGAGTAACAATATAGCTTTTTCAAAGCTGAAACCAGAAATAAGGAATATCTAAAAAACGATCAACTCCACCAAAAAAATGCATATAACATTTTTAACATTGTGTGTTTTAACGTGCTCTAAATTTTTTGTGTAGCTAGTTCTTGTCCATCTCTTACGGTTTAGCAGTTATGCAAAATTCCGTAAAATTAATCCAGAATAAAGTAGTCTTCAGGGACTATTCCCAGAAAATTCAAGATCTACATTTTATTTGTCAGGTAAATATCTTTAATATAAGATATTTAAATCAAAATCGTTAGTCATTTACGAAAAAAGTTCCATGTAAGGGTAGTTGGAGTGGGGTGAATTTTCTCAAAATCTTCGTGTCGCATCCCCGTAAGATACTAAGCTTAAATACCCAGTTTGGTGTTTTGCCGACTTTCTGTTTTTGAATTAACGTGTTCGCAGACACACACTCGGACCTTTTTCTGAAAATGTTTTTTTTTTTTTGGATTCAGGAGACCCTAAAACAAATATTTCCGGTGAAATCTCGGTATCGAATTTTTGGGTGGAGTGCAGTACCTACTCTATACACTATGTGTAGAAAAAATAAAAATAAATTGCACAAGTGTGTCATACAATGCCTTTTGCACTGTATTACGAAATTAAAATAAATATTAAAAAACGGATTACCATTTTCACGGACATATAAAACAGAAATTATTTATGTGGTCATATATGTTTAAATAAAAACTGGAAGTAATTTAATAAAGATAAGCATAATAATTCTGCAGCCTGAGAACAATTGCTTACTTGTTTAAATAAATATTGAATAATTAAAAAAACATACTCATTTAGGAGATGTTGCAGTTGTGGTTCAGCGTAAATAGAGTATGTAGCGGAACTGACTATAGGAGATTTTTTATTAAAATGACTAAAAATATTTATAATCCCCAATATGGTAACTTCAAAAAGTGATGTTTAAAGAAAAATATACATCAATACAAAGAAAATCTTCTTGCGTAATTCTTTGTGCTCTAATCGTAGCAAATGATTGCTAATTTATTACTCAAAATAAATAAATAAATCCAATGTTGAATAAGCACGATATGCTATATATCTGTTGTATTTTTACTCGAAAATGCGTCAAGTTCCATCTTTGCTATTTTATTCCTACGTGTAACAAAACTTCAGTTTACGCACTGAAAACGGTATAATATTTGCAAAAATTATTTTTAGAACGCAAAACATATTCTCGTCGTCACTTTTTTTTTTTTTTTTTTTTTGCAGTGATGTATACATATAGCACACTTATTATAAATAAAACACCCCCTCCTGTAACTGCCTTAAATGTGGACATATTTTCCTCTTTCTCTCTTTATACTCATTCACAGCCTTTCCGCTCTTCTCTCCGCTCTCACCGCTCCAGTCACCTACCTCAACGCTTCTGCTCCGCTTTCAAAGTTCTCTGCATCCTTCCCTCCACCTCTCTCTTTCTCTCTCTCTCTCTCTCTCTCTCTCTCTCTCTCTCTCTCTCTGAATCTTGCAACCACATGATATTTCTAAAAGAGTTAATATTTTTTTTTTCTGAAATGTAATAACAATTGAAAGATGAGTAAAATGGATTATTTACAATTTTCTCTTTTTTTGGGTTTAATTGTATGAATAGTAATAATAATAATATTAATAACTTCATAAGGCTTAATATTTATTCTAAAATATTTCAAAAACTCCTATTCTAACACAAGTACTTTTAACTTCTTATGCTGTTGAAAGCCTTCTATTAAATTAATAATGTATAAGTAATAAAATAATAATAATTAAGTTATAAAGTCTAAGCCCTAAGTGAAGAAACTAAGGTATATAATTAAAAATAATTGTTTTGACCACTCCTGAGAGTGTACATAAAACTGATGTTGCACTCACACGACTTTCTCTACTCAATCTTATACAAATTATCCTTATAGTTACTATATCTACCTCATGTCAATTGAGGTAAAAATTTAAAGAAATTGTATTATTATATCCTGTATCTCCAAAGTGGAACAAAGGACATCGTTAGGGCAGAATATTTTGCCCTAGAACCTTCTTCTTTCAAGGTATGCGACTCATTTAAGAGCAAACAAACATTACACGTGACCACCGGCTTTACTTCCCTTTCGAAGGAAGCCTGCTAAGGACTCTCTTCCAGCTTACCAGTTATGCAAATGCGATCCGGAATGAAGAGGACTTTTATAAATTTCATTTATTATGAAAATATCTTAAATATAAGTATTTTAATCAAAACCACCAGAGCTATTTTTGAGAAATGAACATTGAGAGATTTCCTTTCTTGGAAATGCTGATTTTATAAACCAAGATTTTTAACCAAATTTTCATCTTTGAGTTATGCTGCTCACCGACATGCACACACGCGCGCATGAGCCTTTCTCTAAAAATGTTTCTTTTGTGTTCAAAACTTATATTTCTAGTGTAATCTGCACATCAAAATTTTGGCTGGAACACAATTATTCCCCTGATATGAAGAAAGTAAAAAATGTTCTTTTAGTTTCATATGAGCCGATTTTACATGTTAGCATGAGCTATTAAGAGAAATTGCCAGAAAGTTGTAACTCACTTATATGTGTATATACGAAGGCCGTTTTTTGTTTCAACCTCCAATAGGCTATAAATAAAAGACAAGGTAATAAAAAACAATTATTTTATTACTAAAAGTTTTGTATACTTATGGTTGCTTTTCAATAAAGTCACCGAAAAGTTTGAGACATTTATCGTGCAAAAGCTTTGCAATATCCGCTTCAAAAAATGTTGCCGCCAATGATTTCAAATGAGCATTGATGTGCTTTTGAAGATCTTCGTTGGTCTGAAAGTGCTGCCCTTATAGCCACGTCTTCAGTTCAGGGAAAAGGTGAAAGTCGCAGGGTGTCAGGTCAGGACTGTATGGTGGATGATCGAAAATGTCCCATTGAAATTGTTCAAGGAATCGATGGGTTGTGCCAGCAGTGTGTGGGCGAGCATTGTTATAGATCAACACAATTCCTGGAGTCAGTATTCTTCTTCGTTTGTTTTGAATGGCTCTCCGCAAACGTCGTAAAGTGCCAAGATCTTCAAAACAACGTCAATGCTCATTTGAAATCATTGGCGGTAACATTTTTTGAAGCGGACATTGCAAAGCTGTTGCACATGTACGACAAATGTCTCAATCTTTTCGGAGATTGTTTTGAAAAGTGACCATAAATGTACAAAACTTTTAGTAACAAAATAATTGTTTTCTATGAATTTGTCTTTTATTTATAGCCTATCTGAGGTTGAAAAAACGGCCCTCGTATACAAAGATTTGTAGAGTGTTGCCATGGAATGCTGAGAATCTGCGATTCGATTCTCTATTATGAATCAGTACTTTAAGTGGGATTTTTTTTTCTCAAATTAAATGCAAACTTAGCGAGAAGGTAGCTTTTTAAATACAATATGAATGACTTTTACAGCTCGTAACTTTATAAGTTGGGTGGTTTCGGAGCCAGGACATTATCGTAAATTCAATCGTGACACTAATGCATAAAGGTCATTGTTCCGCCGTCCTGGGGTGCAACAAATTTGCAATTTAATGCGTAAAGATATTGTGTACGTCTTTGCGAAGCAATAAGTAGAATGGAGCAAAGAGGAAAACAGGAGAAGAAACGTTAACCGTCCAGCATTTGTTTCCCGTTTTAGCTGTGCCTGCCTGGCTGGCTGGCTGCTGGGCCGAATGGGGTTTCCATGGTAACTGGGGGCCCTCCCCCGCTACACATCGATCCCATCAACTACGTGCAGCTAAACTCGCTCTTCTCCTCAACCATTTTCACTTTCCATCTATTTGGTTCTCCACTTTCCACCTCTCTACCTCCGAAAACCATTCCTTCTCCTCCTCCTCTCTTATGTCTATCTAGTTAATGTTCACGTTTAAGAATGTTTGCCCCCTCCTCTTTTGATGTATACCTTTCTCTGTTTCTCTCCTTGCAGAGATCGCCCGCCATAACACATTCTGACGCACAAAAGAGATTTAATCATCGTTGCATTTTGAGCAGCGCCAGGGGCAACGCAGGAGAGCCCATATATACCGGGTGTCCCCTCGTGTTCGCCAGGAATCTCGCCCTTCCATTGCCATGTGGGGGGTAGCGTGCTTACCTCCTAACCTAGAGAGCGTCAGTTACAATCACTCCAGATAGAATTTCTTCAGAGTTTTTACTTTCTTTTGCACGTATGTACGAAGTACTTAGTGGATAATCAAGGGCTGAAAAAAAAAATGAGAACTATTTTTTTTCTCTGAAATGATTTCATTGACAGAGATACTTATATTTGCATACCTTCAATATAATAGCCCCCGTTATTCAGGACATTTTGTCAAATGTTTTGAAGGCGTCATATACCATTTGCGCGTCTATCTCTGTAGATGCCCCTATTGACCACCCTATAGTATAAATAACGTAATACCTTGTCTTGGATCCCTCGCAGTGGTTCTTTCACAGAATTAGATAATTGTCAATAAAGTCATTTCAGAGAAATAAAATAGTTCTCATTACTTTTTATCCAGCTTATATAGAAGATATAGGTTGTGAGACGAGACATAACAAATTTTCTGCATAAAGGAGGTTGCTTTCCTTCCTTCCCTCTCTGCAACGACAGACAGATTAATAGAGATGCCAGCTTGCGCGAATAACACAACTACAACAACGTGTAGCGTTAAAAATTATTGTAGTTCACATTAAACTCATTTTGGCATATGTCCATAGTTACAGCGAAATTGCTTTGTTAAAAAACTATTTTTATACAACATAACAGTTTTAACAATATGTAGATCGTGATATCGTTGGCATCCCAGCCTTCTTCCAAGTTAACAATAATCTCTGTTGTTTATTTGCATAAACAGTAAAACTAACGCTAGCCTACTTCACTCCTTCGTGGACAGAAATGTTATGACTTCTGCGCATACATGTTGGCGTAATTTCTCCCACCATCAGCCTTTCAGGTAAAGAGTTGCTTCTGCGTAATTGACTGGTTTGCTCTTGTCTCGATTCATGATCTCTATTGTATTCCATCCAAAAATTGAATAATGAGATTTCGCCGGAAATGTATGTTTTGAGATCTCCTGAATCCAAAAAAAAAGTATTTTTTGTAACATATCCATGTGCGTCTGTGAACACCATAACTCGGAAACCAAAAAGTTGGTTGTATAGCACTCTTGGTATTTCAGTTCAGTATCTTCCAAGGTTAGGACACGAGGAGTTTCAAGAAAAAAAAAAATACAGCTCAACCACGATTTGCATGGGACATTTAAACAAATTATGACTATCTCAAAAATGGCTATAACGATGTTTATTAAAATGCCATATGTTTAAGACATTTTCATCACAAACGGAATGTGTACCTTGAATGTTCTGGGAATAACCTCCTAAGACCTCTTCATTCTGGATGACTTTTGTATAACTTTTATACCTGGTAAGATTTACACAAAAACTTACTGCGCAAAAAATGTGGCTCTCACTAAAACATACAATTTATGTCATATTTTTTTTAGAGTTAACACTTTTGGAGATATTTCGAGCTATTGATATCAGTTTGAAGCTACTTAAAACTTTTCATAAACGCGAATACGTCTTTCTTTTGTTTACTTCTAGTAAGCAAAGGGAACAGAATTTCAATTGTTTTACTCAGCGACTAGCTTTTAAAATATTTGGCAGTCACTTTAGCCTAGGGTATTCACTTATTTTCCTTATACTTACAAGAAAGCAAGTAATAAAACCAATTCTGGTACTGTTTATTCTGGATTAACATGGTGTACATAAAAGAATAATATTTTGTGAGAAAAATTGAAGCAGCTACAGAAAATGATATGAATGGAACACATTAGTGTTTTTCTCATCTTGAGATTATGTCTGTAGAGTAGCTCTCAGCACTAGAGAGTTTGTTCCCAGCATTAACTTCACGCATGTCATTCATGGCTTGTGAAAAAATGCCGTGTGAGTAGGCTTACCATCCGTCCGGGGTTTAACCGGCCAGTCCTGTTTTTCTTATACATCCGAGAAAAGTCTGGAGTTTAAAAATGTCCATGGTTCAAGCAAAAAGTAGACTGTTGCACTTTCCTAAATTTGAAAAATCTTAGGTATTCAATTCACATGACTTTCTCCATTTATGTTGGAACATACATGCGTTCCATTCATATGAACTTCTCTAGCTTCCACAAACAACGTTTCTTACAAAAAATTATTCTATTATTTTACATTTAACATATTAAAAGTCCAAGTGTATGCGTGTGAGCAGAATAACTATTAAAAGGAAATATTCAATGAGTTCAGAACCTTCCAAAACTGAGACACACGAGTTTTAAGAAAATCCCTCGACTACAAATACGCTTTGTATTTAACATTTTTCGAAACATATGTTATAAAAATTACTCAGAGGATTTTGTTTCGAATACTATCTTTTAATTATGTTTACATTTCAAATGAGATATAAGTCTTGAATTATCTGACAAAGTTTCAAAACAATAGAACAGAAGGAATGTGTGTCATTACTTTGTTATCTAAAGGAAAAATACGTTTTTCACCATCTTAAGTTTTTCCCTCTTGATGTGTTAAACCACCATACGAAAGAGAGTGCACTGGAAAATATCGATAGTTAAATATTTTAAAAGTCGGTTCTATATGATGAAATTGAAATGCCCTTCTCTTTGCATGACTAGGATGAAAAAGGGAACGATATTTCCATTTGAGAAAAATCTTAAGTATTGGAAATTTAAAAGCAATAAAAAAGTATTTAACGAGATCTATATTTTCTGCAATAATGTTTTGTCTATCTCTTACAACTTACCAGTAATACGAAAGTCATACAGATTGAAGAGGACTTCAGAGGCTATTTCCAACAGATTAAAAGCATACACTTAATTTTTAATGTAATCATATTTAATGTGCGGTATTTTAATAAAAATCGTTAGAGCATTTTTGAGAAAACCTAAAAGTTCGAAAAAAGCTTGCATGTAAAGGGTAGTATGAGCCGGAGAGATTCGCCTGAAATCTTCGTGTCACATATTTGGAAGATAAACTTAATTACAAAAGTTGGCATTTAACTGAATTTCCGGCGCACACAACAAACTTTTTTCTAAAAATGTTGTTTTTATTCAGGGATCTTCAAAATGTGCATTTTCGGTGAAATCTCGGTATCAAGTTTTTGGGTGGATTACAATAGCTTACCTAATTACTGTGTATGTATATACTAATTCGTAGAGAAGGAAGAAAATCGGATGTGGTCCGATTATTCTGCTATCTATTTTATGCCAAAAGACATAAACATTAGCAGAAAGTGTTTTATTAGTTAGTTCCACTAACTAGAAGAGAAACAAGGGAATACATTAAGCTAAAGTATTCAAATATTTTAAAATGTGGTCACTATTGAAATTCCCTTCTCTTTGCATACCCAATATGAAAAAAAGCGAATAACGACTTCCTGTTTGAGAAAATCCTTACGTATTGGTAATTTTAAGACCAGTAACAAGAAATAACCCCGAACTGGTTAACTCAACAAATCATTCTGATGTATTCCATTCACGTGACTTCCCTACCTGTTCTTCAAACAAACTATTCTTAGCAAAACGTATGATTTTATCATGTTAATCGAAATAAACAATACTTACTTGTAAGTAGAAAGAAAATAAGGAAATACAGTTAGCTAAACCAAATATATTAAAATCTGTCGCTATGCAATTGGTATTGAAATTTGGTTCGCTTTGCATGGCCAGGAGTAAAGCAACAGAGATATGAAACGAATTGAGAAAATTGTTTTAAATTGAAACCTATAACAGAGAATATCTCGGAAATTGTTAACTCTACAAAAAAAAAATGTTTGACATACGTAAAACGTGTTTTATCAAAATCATTAGTCACTTCTGAGAAAATCAAAATTTTCGAAATTGTGTCA
Source organism: Hymenopus coronatus (assembly GCA_030762935.1). NCBI lineage: Eukaryota > Metazoa > Arthropoda > Insecta > Mantodea > Hymenopodidae > Hymenopus > Hymenopus coronatus. The sequence continues at coordinate 78,490,255 of CM060892.1, read as the reverse complement.
CGTAAGGGGATGTTAGGGGTGGGGGAATTTTCCTGAAAATCTTTTGTACGTATCCTTGGAAGGTATTAAAAACGTAAGTATACATACACATGCGCGCATATTTTCTATGATTATTTTGTTTGTTTTTATGCATGGTTCCTGAAAATATGTATTCCCATTGAAATCCCGGTATCACATTTCGGGAAGAATACATTACCTTCTCTACCAGGTATATAAGTACATAGTTTTTAGTAGAGTAATTAAAATTAAACCTTGCGTGGCATCCACTTTGGACAATCGATATTGGAGACTAAGTCACTATTTCCGGAGCACTGGTTCACTCGGCCACGTAAAGCCGTTGGAACATTTGCTAATACACTGCATAAGGAATCGTTTCTGTAGCTTTCCGTTTTCAGATCTAAGCGGACCTGTTGCTTGTTGAACATCATCTGCGAACTGCAGATAGGGGCAGCTGATTCAACTGGAATCAAACGCTTTATGACTGCTAGTGTGTACAAAACAAATAATTTAGAATATGAGATCTTTTGAGTCTCTTCCAAGATTTTTTTTCTTTTCTTACTTTCTCTACACGTACTATGCTCATTGTGTATTGTAATGCCGCCAAAAATTCGCTATCGAGATTTCACTGAAAATACATGTTTTGGGTCCCCCTGAATCCAGAAAAAGCATTTTTGGAAAAAGATCCATATTTGTGTGTGTGTGTGTGTCTGTGGACAGCATAGCTCAAAAACGAAAAGTCCGTTAAATACCAAACTTGGTATTTAAGTTTGGTGTCTTCCAGCGATAAGACACGAACATTTTCAAGAAAATCTTTCCCCCCCCCCCAACTATTCTTTAAATGGAATTTTTTTCGAACATTTTGATTTTCTTAAAAATGGCTCTAACGATTTTGATTAAAATATCGTGTATTAAATATATGTATCTGACAAGTGAAATGTATACTGAAGACTGCTTTATTCTGGACGAGTTTTACGCAATTTTACTATAAGAAATGTGCAATAACTTACCACCAAAAGTGTAGAACACATTAAAACACACAATGTATATTATGAACATTTTTTTTCGTGGAGTTGATCGTTTTTGAGATATTCCTTGTTTTTAGTTTCAGCTTTGAAAAACTTACTTTTCTCATACAGGAATTTGTCAACTCCTTTCCATACAAACAAAGGAACTTCAGTCACATAGCAACCAGCTTTTGGCTATCACATTAACTTATGCTACTCCCTTATTTTCCTTCTACTCACATGGAAGCAAGTAATAAGATCCTTTCTGCTATTTATTTCTCAATTAGTATTAAGTAAACAAAATAATAAGCTTTTTAACAATAATTTATTCTAGAGCTGTAGAGAAAGTCTTGTGAATGAAGCACATCAGATTTATTTTTTAATCTTATTGCTGGTAGATCAGTAGTTATACCACATAAGCCATAGATAACAAACACATTAAATACATTAATATTTAAGGTTGACCATGTTGGCTCCTCCAACATAAACAGAAATAGTTATCAGTAATGATAATGTAACTTTACAAATAAATGTTACAATTGATTGAAAGTATAAGTTAATAACAGTAATAAAATAAAAAAAAAATGAAGGTACATGATTATGAATTTTTTGAGTAGTTACTCACAGCTCAGAAAATTCAACATATAGTAGTCACTTATAGTGAAACTATCTTACACATGTTTTAATCAAACATGATTTGAGCAATTTTTGAGAAAATCTAAGTTTTCGACAAAAGTTCCATGCAAAGCATAGTTTGAAGTGGGGTATTTTCTTGGAAATCTTTGTATCCAGATGGAAGATGCTGAGGTAAAGTCTCAAGTTCGGTTTTTGACGGACTTTCATTTTTACTTTCTCTAGCCCGTATGTACAATGTATAGTGGATAGAGAAAGGTGTTGTATTTCATCAAAAATGTCAATTTCGAGATTTCACCGGAGATATTTTTGAGGTCCGCTGAAGTTTCAAAAATGCATTTTCAGAAAAAGGTCCGTGTGTCTGTGGACAGCATAGCTCAAAAATGAAAATACCGTTAAATGCCAAACTTGGAAATATTTATGAAAAGTTTATTTTTCTGAAAAATGACTCTAACGATTTTGATTAAAATATCGTCGGCACGTTAAAGATATTTACATCACAGTGTTTATTTTGAGTTTTTTTGGGAATAGCCTCGGAAGACCTCTTCATTCTGAATGAGTTTTGCAGAATGCTGCATAGCGATTAAATCGTAAGGAATAGATAAAATCTTACTACATAGTTTTTTATTTCAATTTTAAACCACATAAACTTTTCTCAAACGGGAAGTGACATTTCGTTTTATCTCTCTTGTTTTACTACAGGTCATGCAAAGAGAACCGAGATTCAATTGTTTCACAAAGAACCAACTATTAAAACATTTGACTGTCGATTTATCCTAATGTATTCCTTTATGTCCGTTCTGCTTACAAGGAAACAAGTACTAAGTAAAATTGTGCTTATATTTATCTTGATTAGCATACAGATAAAAGAATAATCTTTTATAGGGAACCTTGTTTGTGTAACAGCTAAGAAAGTCATGTGAATGGAACACATTACATAAGTAAGTTATGCTTCTCATGGACGCACTGACAAACTCACACACACACGGACATTTTTAAAAAATGTGAGCTATTCTACCTTTTCTGCAACTAGTTGTTCTCACAATGTATAATTATCTTATCTACTTCATACTAATCGAAATTAAGGTGAATAGAAATGATCTTATTAGACATTTACTTGTACGTAAAAGGAAGTAAGGCTAATGTTAAAAGTTGTTCATTATACCAGGTGACTCAATTGTCCCTACAGTGCATGTGCCGCAATATATGAACCCGACCCATTCAGTGTCACCGCTGATAAGCAAGGCGGTTAAACAGACTTGCAATAGTCCAGTTGAGTTCTGCTACTCTTTTAACGCACGTAGGAGTATCTGCACAGTTCAAATACAAGACAGTTGGACGCCAAGTATGATGCTATTAAAATTCCCTTCTCTTTGCATGACCAGGATGAGAAAAATGAATAAGGATATCCCATTTGAAAAAAAAACTAAGCATTATACATTTTAAAATCAATAATAAGGAATATCTCGAAAATGAATAACTCCACAGAAAAATGTGTATGCCATTAATTATGTTTTTAACATGGTATACATTTTTGCGCAGTAAATGTATGTCTATCTCTTACAATTTACCAGTTATGTAAAAGGCGTCCACAATGAAGTGGGCTGTAGATGCTACTCTCAGGATATAATTTTGTTTCTGACGAAAATATCTTGAACATATTGAATTTTAATTAAAATCGTTAGAGCTATTTTTAGACGGTCAACATTTTCCATGTGAAGGGTACTTCTGAGTGGACGGATTTTCTTGAAAATCCTGTCGTATTGTTGAAAGATGTTAAACATAAATACCAACTTTGGTATTTAACGGACTTTTTTCAGTTATGCCGTCCAGACAACCACTTGGACTCACATACACACACACACACACCTTTTAATTTTGACTCGTGTAATCTCAAAGCATATATTTCGGTATAATCTCGACTCCGACACTTTGGTTGGAATACAATACTTCCCTTAGTATATACAGCAGAGCAACTAAAAAGCAACTTATTAATATATATATATATATATATATATATGTGTGTGTGTGTGTGTACAAGGTGGTTCACTTGTCCCCTATTCTCTGGTTTTATGCAACCCGCCTATTACAGTCTCGCCTGAAAATATCGTTCCTGTGACTCATCTTCTGCACACCAACATTATAGACTTTGGGGCTGCAAGTTATAGCTAAACAGTAGCGTAATTGATTAACGCGCGGAATTAGTATGAGCTCCAAGATGCTCGAAAAGGTTAGAATTTTATCAAAACATTGGCAATTTTTCCCCCACTTTCTTTCTTCCTAATTTTCATACTAAGCTAGATGGAATATCGGAGTATTTTTAAAATTGCTTGTTTGTTTCTTTTCTGTTGTTTTCTTTATTTATGTTTATTCTAAACTTACCAGTCCAGTCATAGGAAATACAAATGATAATGAAAATTCTTTGGCATATTCATTCAGTTTCCTCTAAAAATGCGGGTACTATTACAGCTTTTTAAAACTAAATAGATAATACTACAGATCCAAATCCATTTTCAGGGTATCTCTAAAACGAAAAATACACAAAATACCTAGGCTGACAATCACAAACTGTGCTAAATACATAGTTATTCACCAGTACTTTCAAAGAAAATCAGGTTTAATCCCCATAACTTATACTTTTCAATATCCATGACCTACATATTTATTTCGTGCATTTGTATCTAATGGGGCATGTCTAGACCCAAAATGTCTTCCGGTAGTATTCGCTAATCCACTGAGGGTACCAGCTGCCAACATTTTGTAGAGAACATTTTCTAACTACGAAGAATAGTCGATAACATGTTAGGTGTTCTAGTATTTTGAAATTGTTTTTATTAACTTTATACGTTTTGAAAATGTTCTTTATTATTTAAAGTCTTATTGAAGTATCTTTTTCAAAATAATTACGAAGAAAACTAAGGATCGAAGACCTAAAAATACGTAAAAGGAACTGTTGTTTGTTCTTCATTCGTATACCTTTGTTGTTTACTCCGAAAATTATTAGAGTGACAAACACCGAACTAACTTTGTACCTCGATGGAAAATACGTAAAAAATAAAAAAGTGCACGCAGACTATGGGACTCAAACGGCTGATATGTTGGAGGTGATGAGGGAGCATGAAATTAACCAGTTGAACTACAATCATTGCGCCCGCTTCTGTGTTAAAACTTGTAGGTATAGTGTCACACATGTCTCCCTCTCCGCTCCTGATCCCTTTATAACTGTTGCGGACGTCTTTTTGTAGCTTAAGCCGTTCATTTAGTCTTAACCCATTATAATTTACGTTGTAGAACGTATGACAGCGATCCTATTGATATAACATCTACTGTAACAGGAGTTATTAAGAGCGTGTTTTTGGAATGGGAGTAACTATTGCTGCTAAGGTCTATTTTCCGATGAAGAGCGGGCTATATTTTCATGGTTCCCAATGGCCAAAAAGCTCGGTAATTTGGACCTTATTACTTTGAGAGTATGGAGTGTGGCCTATCTCCAAAAATAATAAGGAACAGGTGAACCACCTTATATATACTAAGTAGACATTACAATAAACTACTGTAAGAATATTTTTAGAACGGTAAAGTCATGTGAATACAACGCATCAGATTGTTGTTTGTTAATTAATGATTAAGTTAATTATTTGTATACCTCTTGCGATGTAAAATTAAGCTTAACTTCTTGCGACAGCAAATATCAGGTTATCCTAGGTATTTAACGTGTACGATAAGCGATTATTGATTACTTACCTCTCTCGATTATGCCCGCCAGATAATAAAGTTTCAGTGTAGTTAAATGCTTAGATAATTGTGTATCAAATACAGTGATATATCTGCTATGACGACAATACTGAAAAATCTGATTAATTCCTTCCATATGATTTTCTCCACCTGTTCTGCAAACAAACTAATCTTACAAAAGATTATTAATTTATCTATGTTATACTAATAAAGATAAACATTAACAGAAACTGTCTTATTGCATAGACCCTTATAAGTAAAACCAAAATAAGAGAACACATTCGGCTAAAGAATAGTCAAATGTTTTGCAACTTTCATTGAGATTTGCTTCTTTGTATGACTAGGAGTAAAACAAACGAAACACGGTCGTATTCCCGTTAGAGAAAGGTTTCATTTATTTTAAAATTAAAACATTTAACTCTTGAACAAACTGTGTAGGATATAAATTGTGTGTTTGAACGGGCCTGCATGCTTTGTGTCGTAAGCTTTTGTCTATCTCTTACTGTTCACCAGTTGTGCAAAAGTCAACCAGAATAAGTACTACTCACAGAAAACTAAAGATACTTTTAATGTTTTATGAAAATATATTTTGTTCAACATCATGTCATTCTTGAGAAAATCAAACATTTTGAAAAATGATCTATGTAAAGGTAGTTGGGGTAGGAGAAATTTTTTGAAAGTCTTTGAGTCGCACCCTTGAAAGACACTTAACTTTAATACCAAATTTGGTATTTAATGGACGTTTCTTCTTAAGTTATATTGCCCACAGACACACACAGACAGAGACATACATGGACATTTTAAATGCTTTTTTTTTTGGGTTCATAAGACCTCGATATCAAACTTTTGGGTGCAATGCAATACCTTCTATATCTACTATGTACATTGTGCATACATGCTAGAGAGGATTAAACATACAGAAAAACCATTGAGTCAACTTTTTATTATGCATTACAAAAGAAAAGGAAATACATATATTTTATTTCACTTTTAGATCATATCGCGATGGAGCTGTTCCGTAGTATACCTCGCTTACGGTATGTGGTGGTCAGTAACCTTTCAGGACTATTTCCGTACCATACCACTTCCACTTCGTGCCAAGTGGATGGGGATGTGGTGCCACAGAATGGCTGCTTTTACCATCTATAGTCAGTATGGCGCGTACAACCAGACATAATGATCTCCATCATCAGTAGTCAGATGATAGAGTCCTGCCAGCCCTTCGGGGCCATATTCCAATATACCATACCATTTCGGCCGCTACAAGCATATAGCGTTAGTGTGTCATTTTAGTCTAACTGATTTAACTATCTGTGTATAGATGGCAGCGCAGAATCTATTTTCAGTTTTTTTTCTATTATTTTAATATGAATATTGAATTAGGATTGTGGTGTTAAAGAGCTATTCCATATTTATCTTGGAAATTGAGGCAAACCACGAAAAAAAAAACAGCCAGATTGGTGGTCCCACTGGATTTGAACAAGGGACCTCCCGAATGCGGAAGTCGTTACCGCCTGAGCAATCCGTGTGACTTTGAACATCATTGTGTGACATCATTGTCTTGTGCTGAGACTAAAATTTACACCCCTAATTCTACGGCAGATGCCTAAACCCGTGTGTCAGAGAAGTTGTCTCACAAGCAAGGCGTAGTCTTAACGTGAAAACCTTACAGGTCGTAGTAACAAATGGCGGTTGTACGGTAAGTGTCCTAGCAAAACCTCTTTCGCATCGTTGTTTTTTGTTTTGTTTTTGTTTTCATCAGATACGTCTTAAAATCTTCTAACAGCATACTTATACTCAGTAGCTTAACCTAATATAAATACCTTAATAGTGTGTGTGTGTGTTTTGGCTATCTTCTGCGCATTTAAATAAGAGCATTTTCTGTACAAAATTATTTTATTTTGTGCTTTTGCGTTTGACATTGATAAACCCCTTGTGTAATCATATTTTATAATTAATGGCATTAGTATAAGAATAGAGTTCCGATTGAACGTCATACTTTCCAGCTCACTTCTCCGCCCCACGTTATATCTTTACCCTTAAGTACTTCCACTTGGTTCTAGAGATGCGAGCTCTTATAGTATTGTCAATGTCGTACAAATGTAAGGTCTGACATACAATTTGAAATCTTTCACCTTAGGCTCTAGTATTAGTGTAGAATCGGATATCATAAATCTTGTAATAGGTGATGGGAATTCTCTAGCCTACGGAAACTACAAAGGCGGGGGGGGGGGGGGGGGCAGTTTGTTATTGCCTTGCGATGTCGTCTTCTTCATTAGGCCAGCTGATAACACTACCGCTTGCTCTCTCTCACTCTCTCTCTCTCTCTCTCTTTATTGTCATTTAAACAAAACTCTCCCCCAAGAACCTGTTTTGCTTGGCCTTGAATACTTCCAAGAAATAGTTCAGCAATTACAACCTTTAAGGCCACGAATCGTCACAACATATGACGCTAACTTCACGCCATTTTTCAATAACCTTTTGCAAGTTGTTCCTCATTAATACTCCCTCTACCGAGTATTATGTACATACATAGTAGATAAAGAAGGTACTGTATTCCACCCAAAATTCTATAAGATAGTTCGCTGGACACTCATGTTTTGAGGACCCTTGAATAAATTAATGATTTGTGTGTAGGTGTGTGGACAGCCTGCCTCAAAAAGAAAAGCCTGTTAAGCTTATTAGCTTCCAAAGATACGAATCGAAAATTTTTAAGAAAATTCCCCGTGCCATGTAAACATTTTTGAATATTTTATTTTTCTGATAGATTTGATAACAATTTTGATTAACATACCCTATATTAAAGATATTTAATGACAAATAAAAGGCATTTCTTAAATTTTCTTGAAATAGCCTCTGAAAACCTATTCATTCTAGATGACTTTACATAACTGGTAAACCGAAAAAGATAGACAAAAAGTTACCACACAAAAAATGTAGATCTGTTTAAAACACATAATTTATGTCTTATGTATTTATGTGGAGTTAACTATTTCCAAGACATTCTTTGTTATTGGTTTCAATTTTTAAATACTTAAAACTTTTCTCAAACGGAAATTTGTCATTCCTTTTCCTTTTGTTTTACTACTAGCCATGCAAAGAGAGCTAAAATTCAGTCATACAGCAAGTAGCTTTAACACTATATTGCATGAATAATTTTGTCACATATGCCGCTCCTCCTGTAATTTGCAACCCGGATTTTATATCCCTTTTACCAACACCACAACTGAAGCGGCTTGAATAGTCGTAATCGTCAGTGCGATACGAAGTGGACTGACCATCCATTCAAAGCCGAAGGTCGCGACTTTGAGTCTCAGCGACTGAGTCAAATGTGTCTGAGGTAAAGGGTGGGGAGGGCCTAAACAAAATAACCGCTTAGATGCTGACAGAATTACATTTGACTGGTGTAAGAAAATTTAACATTGAGTGGTTTTAAGGCTGCGTACCCTCATGAGAGGCATCCTCAAAAACAATATCAAATCGAAAACATTACCAAAAAATTATCACGATGGTTGCAGATGTGGGTCCCCTGGAATATTTAGTGATGTGTCTCTATCAGTAGCTGAACTAGTTTCGTAGTTATAGAGCACCGAAGAAAGCACGGCCATATGACATTGGTTATGTAGCCAGAGGTGCCGTACAGCTACAAGTAGCTTGTCATTTAATAAGTGTCGATCTAAATGCGGCACAAATGGAGTATACCATTTTTTTGTATATAAATATTTTATTAGTTAACTTAAAGAGCCTCCCCGGGAAGATAAGTTCATCAGACTAACATATATTTTCATCCCGCATTCTATTTAGAAATTCGTAGATTCGTCTTGAATCCCGTTTTCTTTTCTTCTTTTTTGTCTATCACAGGTTCTCCAGGGCATCTGCCTAAGCAGGTTAATCTGAACTTTTCATTATTGTATCTCAATTTCGCAACGTACTCTTTACATAAATTTACAACACTGCTATATATAAATACCACCTCGTGATACTTCCAGATGGCCCAACTGCTCCGTATTTGAGTGTTCAATATTGCTGCATGCATTGAAAGAGATGTAGAACTCAGTGGGACCATTTCATATTAAAACCCTCCATTTGAGATCGGCCTGAGCGACTTTCATTTTTTCTCAATGAGCGCGACCCGTGATAAGCAAGAGGGGCAAAACTAAGATTGGTCCGGCCAGTTTCCATCTGGCTGAGTTAAACTTTAAATTGCCCAGTTGAGTTCTACAACTCTTTTATTGCACGATGGGTTATCTGCACACTTAGTATACGGAGCAGTTGGACCACCTGGTATTCATTTTAAACATTAATAATAATAGTCATAATAAATATAAAACACTAATATTCTATATCCAATGCAGCGCTACAGTTTCGCAATATTTCATTTCTGTTTATCAATATTGTTGATATATGCCATTATTCTTCTTTTTCTTATTCAAAGATAGACTCTTAAAGTCTGTTCCATCTCAAAGACTATCTTCTCATCGCAATATTGGTTTTCCTATTAATCTTATGCCTCGCGAGGTATGAAGATATGCTCGTTTTGTTATTCTATCATGATTCATTCCTTTAATATGTCCATTGTTGTTTCAAGATGTCAATTTTATTTGTTATAAGCTCTTATATCTGTGTTGTGTATGTGATCTCTTAAAGTATATCCCAGTATTTCATTTCTATGGATTCTATTTTTCTTTTCTTTGCTCTATTTAAGGCCCAATGCTCACTGACGTATGTTAGAAGTGGAACAGCTAAAACTTTTTAAAATCTTAAAAGTGTCTCTATTCATGTTTTATTTCTTAACATTTGAATATTACAGAAAGTATATGTAAATAGCAACACTTATTAAATTTGAAACTCTATTTTCTGTTCCAGTCAGGTATCTTCAATAAGAACAAATCAAATGAGGCTGATTGATATTTACAACTGTAACATATTTTGAGCAGAGTGAAGAGGAACATAATGATAACCTGTCACACCACAAACAGTTGCCGATACAGGATTGAACCCAAAAGCTCCAGGGTGATACCCTCGTACACTAACCACTACATCGAAGCGGTTGATCCCTTTACATTGCACAGCTTGGAGAAAGTTGCCAGCTCTTTGTTCAACAAGTAGTTGATGTTACCACCCTCTCTCGACCACGGTCTACCCCTTTCCACCCCCGCAGGAGAATCAATACAACCACCACTAGCCGCTCTGAAGAGATTTTTAAAAGCTGGAGACTTGGCTCTTCTTCCCTTCTGGATTATGTTCCTTCCATCCTGACATATTCTCGATTTTTCCCTTTCAGTAGGGTGGTTCTGCTGCGTCACAGTACGTTACTCCTTCCCGGAGATTACCTCCCTTCCGCTTCAGGACGATATAGCCTCTAACTCTGATGCAAATCAAGTGCCAATCATATCCAAATACCTCAAACTTGGAGTGTTCCATTTCAAAAGGACTTACACGCTGCTCGCGAGACGTTGCCTCATATCTTAGCATACCTCGAGTCATTAAGGAAACGACATACAACTTCACGAAACAATTTCCGACCTAATATTTATTTATTTATTTAGGTATTTGTAATAAGGACTCACACATCAGCCTAGACTGTTATCTTGCCATATTCCTAATCATGTTTTCCTTATAATCTAGCTCATTTATTTTTATCATAACTATATGATGATGATGATGCTAATAATAATAATAATAATAATAATAATAACAATAAAAGTATACAACAACCATGCGCAACATTTCCTAAAACAACCTATAAGCTTATGTTTCATCTACATCTCTTTTTACAGTTCACATTCATTTCTTCCTTACTTTAGTCAAATACTACCTTTTTGCTATTCTTACTTAAAAGTTTTTCTAAAGCTATCTTTTTATCTATTTTCAGCCATTTACCATGCATACACTGTTTCCTCCAAAGCTCTGACCATATACAGTCAAAAACTATATGTTCCATATTTTCCTTTTCACCACATATTGGCCATAGATTCTCATACCCGACGTAATATAGAATCTCTGCAAAAACTATTTTGGTTTCATGTAAGAGGTTACATTCATCCGCAGCAGTGAAACCCCATTTAACTAAACTGACCACTAAAAGTGATTATAATCTTATCTTCTGTCATACTTTTCGGTCATTGTTTTGTTGTGGTGTTAGAATTGTGTGTATATATTTCTCTTAAGTGTATTTTTCTACTATAATAGTGCACATTAATACATAGAATACGGTTTATTTTGTGTTGTAAATTTAAGTTGGGGTATTTGAATATCCTTGTCGTTTTATTTTCGTTTTTACTCTTTCTTGTTGTTTTTTTGTTTTTTTTTTTATTTTAATATATTGCAAATACACGTAGGGTCTGTGGACCCCGTGCGATTGATGAAGGTATTTATACTGGAATTTCAATAAATACATTTATTCATTTATTCTTAAGTTGAGGCATCTGGAAAATTTGACAAAAATTTGTAAAAAAAGTATATGTTTTTCATGATAAAATAATATGAATTCAAAACTTTAAGAAATTATATCCTTTTACTATCAATTAACTAACACAATAGATGCATAGGTTTATGCTTATTTAGGGATAGTGGCAGTAAAATTTTGACAATTGAACAAAGAATCAAAAAAATGTTTATTATTGCAAATAGCTGGTGAAAGCTTTAGTGTCTATGGAAAAGATTACATTCAGCTGTCTTTCCCTTGCTTGGAGCTCTACAGCTGCATCTGTTTCCTAGCGTATTATTTCATTAGAAAGCGCCTTTTCTCAAAACTTCATTTTCACGCCTTCAAAAAATTTTCCATGCGTCATCAAAAATATATTTGTATGAAAAAATGGTTGATTTTAGTGTTTAACATTTCCAAGTTTAAAAAATGATATTTATTCAATAATCAAAGTTGAAATATCCCCCCTTCAAGTTATTGTGTAGGCTTATAGCTCCAATTAACAAAATGCCAACCAATCTTTGAGGCGAGTGGAACATTTGTTTTATGCAACATATTTACATAATAAAATGTAAGAAATAAATATACCTTCCAAAATATTTATTCAACTTGAACGCAATCTGATATTTAACACAATAACAATGTAATAACCTTCAGCAAACTCTGTACAGAAATATAGTAATTTGAAATTCATACTATATCCCTTAATAGGTGCTTCCAACTTAAAAACTTATTTTCTCGCAAACTCTTTTCCAGCATCTAGCATGCTTAAAATGTTCCACACAACGTGATTCTTCACACAGATTTTTAACAGTTTTATACTGGCTTTCAAGAGCACGTCAAAGAAAAAATTCACATACTTTTTTAAAACGTTGCTCCGATTTTGATAAATAGGTTTATTAAACTGAAAAATCCAGACCTTTTGAAAGTACGAAAAGTAATTAGTTAGAGCCAATATACAATATGGCCGATCTATTTGTAAACTTGTTTGCTATAAAATGGATGTTTTAATGAGAATATTTTTAAAATTTGACTCATCACGTAGCTTAATTTTATTAGAACAATGAGCTGGGCAATAAAAAATTACTATTGAAATAGCCATGTAAGTTAGAATTGTAATACCAGCCAAAACTATCACCATTACTGTGGATAATAACTCGTTTAAACTTCAATGAGATAATTGCATGCTGTGGCTTTTCCAGGTTTCCTAATGAGCTCCCAGCATCCATCTGGGACCTCATTAGGAAGCAAAGACAACTAAAACAAGGCAATGCTTTAAATTCTGGTCACACAATAGCTACTGCATGCATTACAATAAAATTTGGTTTGGGTATACTTTATAACATATAATGATTATAAAATAATAAGCTAATGCTCATTTAAAACCATGCAAAAATTATATGAACCTTGCTTCTTAGCACAAATGTTGCAACTCAAATTTCAGGTGCACTTTATTGCTGTGATTTTTTTCCAATATCCTCAGCTTATTTGCATAGAAGAACACATTTTTCCAACACGTGTAAACTATGGAAACTAAAAAGTAAAATCAACTTATTTAGCTAACAAATACCAATATTTTTCACAAATAAATGTTATTCTCACATTTGTTTACATATCATGAACAAAAAATATACTTATGTATAAAGATAGTGTTCCTAGAAGTATCCAGAAAAAGTTTGGTGTGCATATATTTAATAATGCTTTTAAAAAGCGCACTGCAAGTATTAAAAGGCCAGGATACGGGAAATATAACGTACGTATTCATGGACGGCAATGTTTAAAATGGAATTTAAAATGGCCAAATTGATCAACAAATCCAATGATGTTTATATCGTTTTAAAGTTGAAATGTATATTCTTTTAGCACATAGAAAATAAAATATATAACTTTAAGCATGGGAATCGATATCTTGACATAGGTTAGAATTTTAAAAATGTTATTCTTTGCTGATTGTTGTGCACTGACATTTTCAGAGTGAAATTCTGAAGTGAATTCAACTGAATTGGCACAGGAAGTGCCGTATAAAATGGATTCTTTAAACTCCTGCAACTATTTTCTTGCTCATTGGTTTTACTTGAACGTATTTTCCTCGCATTATTATATCTTGAGGTACGCTCAGTGTAAAAACGGTTCAACATAGAAACATCGTCATTAACGGTGATTAATGTTAAATTGTTATTTCTATTAAATACAAGGGGTTACCTTATGTGAAAACTATTAAATTGGAAATGTTAACCAAAGTATTTTATATTGAAAAACATTCAGGAAAAATATACCTAATAAATAATAAAAACTCAATTATGTTTATAGAATATCATGATCATGGTATACAGAATATCATGGCCAAATTTCAATTCATTTTTTTAGGTTGAACAGTTTAGAAGCTAAGCGTACCAAAACTTTGGATTTAACACTGAGTAGATAGGAGATACTCGGCGCCCTTAATGTAGAGAACTGAGCAAAGTGGCGCGCAACTCTTTTCTTTACCTCGTTCTTTATTCAGCCACGTATGTACAATGTACATAGTAAGTAGAGAAAGTATTGCACATCATCCAAAATTGCATACAAAGGGTTCAACAGAAATAGGTTAGAGGACAAATGAATTTCAGAAGAAAGCTTCTTATTCTATACACTTCATGTTAATGAAGATAAATATTAACAGAAATGTTCTAAATACTTGTTTCTAATAAATAGAACGTAAATAAGAGAACACACTAGGCTAAAACGATAGTCAAATATTTTAAAACTTGATTGCAATTGTAGCATATGGTAGTTAATATAAATGTATATATTATTTTGGGGTTAACAGATAAACACTTCTTGATTTTCGTTAACAAACAGTTAGCAGAAAATGTTGATAGTGACAGTTTAGTTAGGCAAATTAGAACAATATGTCATTTAGAACGTGCAATCATTGGGCTGGTTTAGCCCTTCTAGCACCGCGGTCGCTCCTGCAACCGAAAGTGGCGACCGTGGTGATACAAGGAAGCTAGCCACAATAAGTGTGCGAAGGGATACTAGTCAATGCAGTTTTTGGAAGTCTCTGCTAGAAAGAGGTCGTTCAGCTGGACAAAAGATTCTACATGGCCAACGGCAATCAGTTTAGGATGCCTTGATAAAAGTAATAAATTGTATTTACTTTCGTTTATAATGCTGTAGCTTTTGTGTGTACACCCTCCCTTCTAGCATGACTAGTCGGTACGTCTCACATAGCAAGCGAGTTCCCGCCATTATGCTTATGTTGCATTATTAGACAATTCTATTTCAGTTGTTGTATAGAGTCGCAACACTATGCGATTGAAGTTCGTTCTGTTGCTTGGCCAGGATATGACAAATTCCCGTATGAGAAAACTGTAATTATTTTAAAACTGAAACCTATAACAGGAAATATTTCTGAAATTGTCAACTCTACAAAAATGTGTATGACATTTTTGCATGAATTTTAACGATAGCTATATTTTTTGGGTAGTAAGTTTTTGTCCGTCTCTTAAGATGTATTAGTAATACAAAAGTCGTTCAGAATGAAGAAGTCTTAAGAGGGTATTCCCAAAAAATTCAAGATACCTGCACAGTTTAACTGTCTTTAATTCACAGTATTTTAATAAATATCATAAGAGCCATTTTGAGATAATCAACGTTTTCGATATTTTTTCCATGTAAAGGATGGTTTGGGGTAGGTGTTTTGGTATCCTACCGACTTGCCGACTTTTTGTTTTTGAGTCATCGTGTTCACAGACACAAGAAACACGGACACACAGACGAAACTTTTTCTAAAATTCTTTTTACAGGGGACCCTAAAACGTTTATTTCGGTGAATTCTCGGTATCTAAATTTTGGGTGGAATGCAATACGTTCTCTAATTATGTACTATGTACTAAGCACAGAAAGTAAAAATGAGAAATCCGTTAACTATGAAACTTGGTATTTAAGTTTAGTATCTTCCAAGGATGCGACATTAAGAATTTTAAAAAAATTGCCCATACATGGAAAACTGGCTATAGCTGTTTTTATTAAAATACTAATATTTAAGATATTTACATGCTAAATAAAATATATCTGAAATAAAAATAATAGCATTATTTATGCTAAGTTTTTTCAGTTAGCTTGAAGTAGATGTAAGAAAAATATTTTGCAAGAGTTGGTAGTCAAAGTCACATGAATGGAGCTAATCAGATTTTTCATCCGCATCATATTAAGAAAAGGAGATTTTAATTGCATCATCAGATATTAAAATATTTGACTATCGTTTTAGCCTAGTGTATTACTTTATTTCCCTCTTAATTACAATGAACTCTAATTAACCATTTGTGCTAATACATTTTTGGATTAGCATGAAGTAAATAGAAGAATAAGTTTTTGTAAGAATAGTTCGTTGCGGAATTGGCAGACAAAGTCATATGAATAGAACGTATTAGATTTTTAGTGTTCATTCCATTAAGTCATATCTAAGAGCCTCCTAAACTTTAAATCTGTTCTTTTTTGCATTTATATGGTTTTCATTAACGATAATAATTTTAAATATTGCGTTCCGTTCCAGCAATCGGTCACAACAGTACATACGAAATAGTGAAAACTAACTTGTCGAATGGCTAATCCAAATATTTGTGTGCCGCGTACACATTTAGTGTAATATGTAGGGTAAATTAAATATTTCATGAAACAAGAAGTAATATTTAATCAGTTTTAGTGACCGACATTAGAGGTAAGATGTAAATGATGATATAGCCGTCATAAGCACAACGCTGATTTTAGCTACAAAGACCTCGAGAAGTAGGTCTGATCAAGCTTTTATATCTGAACCGTAGAAGCAGCAACACGCACTCTTGATCAACGTTGAATAAAGGGGCAATGAAAGTGTTTAACTTTCAAGACAGCAGAATCTGCAAGGTGAGTTCTGTTTAATTAGGGTAAAGCATTGGGTTTTCCTCAAATGTCCTCAAATGTGTGTACTCGTTCGTTTCTCTGAGTTGTAGTGAAATTAATATGTCTCCTCGATCCTTGGATGTATCCAGTTTCCTTATCTCTCACCGAAAATACTTCCTTCTGCACCTTAACCCCTGAGGTCTCCTGCCTTCCTCTCAGCAAGCGCAAGCCGTGTTCATTATCCCCAAACGATGCGAAGTGGCAGGGGTAGCTCCTACCCCACACTTGGCACATTATATTATTTGTTTAATTTGGAAGCATTGTACCCTGCATTCAGTATGTACTACATAAAATTAGGTTGTTGCACATTCTTATTACCTTTTTACTGCTTATAGTAAAATGTAATGGATAGACAATGGTGGCTTTTGCGCGCTAACATCCCTAAGAAGAAAGGAATTAAGTGATGGAACCACAGGAAGCCACAGACCGGGTGCAGAAGTCATCTTGGCACCAGGAATACCACACAGACACAGGACCACAGATCCCGGGCGTAAGCAAGGCAACCGCCCCTCCTCCCAGATGGCAGCGACCACAACGCCGCTCCAACAGCTTTCACAAAGCGCATTTATTCACGCACTGTCTGCAGCACAGCCACATATCACCAGCCGAAAAACACACCTGAAATAAGACAAGAAACGGTTGAAAAGGAAATGTTGAAAAGGCAGACGTGGAGAATAAGCCTAAGAGACAAGAGGCAATGGCGAAAACTCCCATCTCAGAGTACACGTTTGAAGAGATTAAACCTGCGATCTCACGAATGGAAGGAGAAGGCGAGTCGTACTTCGCTCGGTGCTACGTATAATAAGTAGAAATAATGAATTTCACCTAAAAATTCAATACCAAGACCACTGGAAATAGAAGTTTAAAGGTTCGCTGTATCCAAAAAAGCATTTTATAAAAAAATCCAGGTGTGTATGTATGTGTGTATGTGCGTTTCTCCGTCTGTGAAGAGCATGACTCAAAAACTAAAATTCGAGTAAGTACCAAAATTGTTCTTCAACGATAACCTCATTTTATGCAAGAAATAATACCCTTATATTTATTAATAGAAATTATATGGAAATATGGTTTAATATTAAAATAAACGATAGTAGGTAAAGTAAGCCTTGTGAATGTGACAATCAGTTTTGTGTTGTTTCCAATTTACACTCACCTTTAAATTAAGACTCAACATATATTTGGGTTTAGAAGTAACTTGTGATTGTAATTAGTTGAAATAGTATCTGATTGCAAAAATGTGGTTGTACCAGTGAGTATATACAGTAAGCAATAAATTATGAAACATGCATTTCCATAATTATTTTTATCTTGCAATTTTTATCCAAATAATACCTACAGTTTTCGTATTAAAAGCTTATTTTATCAGGTCATAAACACAGTAGAAGATTCCACACCAAATTTGGCATAGATATTTCACCGTAAATGCATGTTTTGAGGATCCAAGAATTTTAAAAACACTTGTTCAGAAGAAACCTTCGTATGTCCTTCTTTGTCTATGAAAGCGTGACTCAAGAATGAAAAGTTGGATAACTACAAAACTGGGCATTTAATCTCGGTATATTAGAAAATGTACCTTATATATCCTCAAGAAAACAACCTTGAGGGAAATTTTTGATTTTCTCAAAAATGTTATTAAAATGCAATTTATTAAATATTTTATATCTTGAACATTCGGACGTAATCTTGTATAATCTTATATAACCGGTATAAGTTAAGCGGAATATACCACATTAAAATGTAGGTCTCTTTAAAACCCACAATTTATTCCAAATTACCTTTTTGGGTAATAAGTCATTGCTAAGATATTTGTTGCTAATCATTCAAATCTTTAGTACTTTGATACCACTTTAAAGTCCTGTAGATTTTTATTTTGTTTCTTGCAAATGAATGGAGAATAGAGTTCCTAGTATAAGAGCAGTATGTATAGGCATTAATAAGCGAGAGAAGGTAGAGAAGGTCATGTGAATTTAACATCAGATTTTTAATTTCTTAGTGCATATGTACAAGGTACATAGTACATAGAGAAGGTATTGTATTCCACCCAAAAATTTATATAGAGATTTCACCGGAAATATTTGTTTTGAAACCCTTGAATTACAAAAAGCACTTTTAGAAACATTTCAGTGCGGTGTGTGTGAGTGTGTGGGGGGGGGGGACAGCATAAATTAAGAACGAAAAGTGTGTTTAATACTAGACTTAATATTTAAGTTAAGTATCTCCCAAGGTTGTAACACGAAGGTTTTCAAGAAAATTTCGAAATTCCCAAACTACACTTTATATGGAACATTTTTCCATATTTTGATTTTTGCAAAAATGGCTCAAATGATTTTGGTTAAAACGCCGTATATTAAAGATTTTCACATGACAAATAAGGTTTATATTTTGAATTTCCTTGGACTATCTTCTGAAGAACTATTCATTCTCGATGAATTTTGCATAACTGTTAAACCGTAAGAAATAGGCAAAAATTCACTTCACAAAAAAGTAGATCTTGTTAAAACACTTAACTTATGCCTTATACATTCTTGTTGTAGATTTCACCATTTACGAGATCATCCTTATTATTGGTTTCAATTTTAAACTACCTACCTAACTTTTCTCAAACGTGGTCAGTTTTTTTTAACTGTCTTTTGTTTTATTAACAATTCAAAGCGAACCAAACTTGATTTGATTATCGCTTTAGCCTAATGTGTTCCCTTCTCTTTCCTTTCTCTTACAAGGAAGCAAGTAATAAGGCCATCTCTGTTAATATACATTTCGATTAGAATGATCGAAAATAAAAGAAAAATCATTTGTGAGAAACATTTTTGTGGAGTAGCTTAACAAACTCATGTGAATGGAACAAATCAGATTTTTTATTATGTTTTACTGAGTTAATCGGTGACTTTGAGCCTAGCATTAGGATATTTTGCTATTAGAGCTTCAATACAACAACAATTCTAGGGACAATTTTTCGGTTTATGCCTTCCACAGTGTGCGGCTGCACGTCCACGGAGCATGTTTCGTGGGCATGTTATTGGGATATGTGGGAGGCCACACATGGCCCCACATTTTGGGGTGAGGATCAAGAGAGTCTCTCCTAGGCCAGCTTCGTTTCTCTTGAACATTCATCGAGAACGATACACGGAAATGAATACTCTGGTCTAAAGAATATATATTGTTGGTGGAATGTCTCAAGGAAGTATACTACGACGGCTGCCCTAGAAGTACCCGACCTAACGTATAGATAGCGGTTGTTGTGTCAAACAAAAACAATAGTGATAAGTACCAACCTAAGAAAGCTGAAGTTTAAAATTTGACAATTTTACATTGCTTAGCATTTGCTTGGCAGTCATCTTTAATGAATTTGTAAATATGCATACAACTGTGCATAGTTATGTGATACAATACTTTCATTTGAAAGGTTTTAGTCTAACTAATATTAAAGCTGAGCTAGAATCTATTTTAGGGGAGTCTGCTCCTTCGTTCAAATAGTGAAATATTGGCAGAGTTTAAGCGTTGCCGTACGACCTGCCAAGACGAACATCGCAGTTCCCGCCTAAATGAGGTTACCAGTCCAGAAATTGTAAAAGAAAATCCATAAAATGTTATTGGAGACCGTCGACTGAAAGATTATGTGAGCTAATAGACATTGCAGACATTTCAAAAAGTTCTTTACATCATATACTAACTGAAAATTTGGTGATGAGAAAGTTTGTGCAAGATGAATGCCGCGTTTGCTAACAATAGAAAAAAAACAGCGTCATGAAGTTGCTTCAGTCGGGTGTTTGGCAATGTTGCGCTGCAATAAAGCTGAGTTTTTTCGTCGATTCATAACAACGGATAAACCTGGGTTCATCACTTCACACCTGAGAGGAAAGAACAATCAAAACGGTGGATTGGAAAGAGAGAATCGGCACCAAAGAAGGCGAAGACAGTTCTATCTGCAGCCAAGGTCATGGTGTCAGTTTTCTGGAACGCACGTGAGATAATGTTCATTCATTATCTCAAAAAAAAAAAGTAACCAATGGCGAATATTATGCGAAATTGTTACAGTGTTTGAGTGATGAAGTCGAGTAAAAACGGCCACATTTAGCGAAAAAGAAAGTTTTGTTTCAAAAAGACAGTGCACCAGTTCACAGTCCATTATCGCCATGCCCAAAATCAATGAGTTATAGCTCAAATTGCTTCCTCATGCACCCAATTCGCCAGATTTATCCCCCTCTGATTATTTTCTGTTTCCAAAGTTGAAGAAAGGGATTGGTGGAAGAAGATTTGCCAACAATGAAGAGGTGGAGTCTGCAGTTAATTGCTATTTTGCAGACCTCGATAGTTGTCATAATAAACAGGGTATCAAAGCTATTGAACATCACTGGGAAAAGTGTATCGAGCTGAAAGGAGACTATGTAGAGAAATAGAGATGTTTTTCTCCAAATTTATTGTGCTTTTTTTGTTAGGACGTGTACTTCTGGACAGACATTAGAAACATGACATTAAAAGATGACACAAATATGTTGCTTTTACCGATGATGCAGGAATAGTGCTATAAGGAGATACAATAGAGTAATCTGCAAACTGTGAATCAAGGTAAACTTAGCAGAAACTGCCTTATTATTTTCTTCCTTGTAAGTAGAAGGGACAAAAGGGAATACACTATACTAAATCGATAGTCAAATCTTTTAAAAGTTGGTCCTATGTGAAACAACTTAGGTTCGGCTCGCTTTGATGCCCTGCAGTAAAACAATTGAGATGAAACGAAACGTCACTTTGTTTGAGAAACGTTTAAGTAGTTCAAAATTGAAACTAATAACAAGGAATATCTCGGAAACGGTCAGCTTTACATAAAAAACGTATATGATTTGTTATGTGTTTCTACAATTTTCGTGTGATAAGTTTTTGTCCACCTCTTACGCTTAACCGTTATGCAAAATTCTGGGGAACTCGTCCAAAATAAAAATCTTCAGAAAGCTATTTCCAAAAAATTAAAAATATGCAGTTTATTTGTGATGTAAATATCTTTAATGTACGGTATTTTAATCAAAATTGTTACAGCCATTTCTGAGAAAAACAAAATCTTCAACAAAATGTCGATGTAAAGGGTATTTGGTAGGGAGATTTTTTTGAAAAAGTTCGCGTCGCATCCTTGGAAGGTCTAAACTTAAATATTAAGCTTGATTGTTAACGATCTTATAGTTTTTGAGTTATGATATCCACACATACAACACGACGTTTTTCTAAAAACGCTGTTCTGGTCCAAGGGACCTCAAAGCATATATTTCCGGTGAAATCTTGACATCGAAGTTTTGGGTGGAGTACAACACCTGCTCTATCCAATATGTACAGAGTACATACGACTAGAGAAAGTTAAAATCTGATGTGTTTCACTCAGATGTGTTTCTTAAGCTAGCCTGCAAGCAAAATTTCCTCACAAATGATTTTTCGTTTATCTACGTCATGTTAATCGAGATAAACGTTAGCAGAGGTGGTCCTAATACTTGCTTCTTTCCAAGTAGAAGGGAAATAAGGGAGTACACTAGGCTAAAGCTGTAGTCAACTTTTTAAAAGCTAGTCGATAAGTGAACAATTGAAGTTTGGTTAGCTTTGCATTGCTAGTAAAACAAAAGAGAGATGAAAAAGTTCGAGAATAGTAACGTAGAAACCAATGACAAGGCTTATCTGAAACAAACTTTTCCTGGATTCTGTATCAGTACACTTCCCATAGTATATTGCCTGTATTGCAATACACTATTGCATAACTAGTAAACTATAAGAGATAGATAAATTTACTACACAAAAATGAACATCTCGTTGAAAGAAACAATTAATGTCATATACATTTTTATTTTCTCTAGTACGTATGTACAATGTACATAATAAAAACAGAAGATATTGTATTCCACCAAAAAATTCGATACTGATATTTCACTAGAAATACATATTTTAGGGTACTGCGAATAAAAAATACATCACGGGCGCGCGCGCGCGTGTGTGTGTGTGTGTGGACAGCATAACTCAAAAACGAAAAGGTCATTAAATATCTAACTTGGTATTTCAGTTCACTATCTTCCAAGAATACGACACGAAGATTTTCGGGAAAATACCCCCCACCCACAACTACCCTTTACATGGAAGATTTTTCCAAAATTTTGAGTTTCTCAAAAGTGGCTCTAACAATTTTGATTAAAATGTTTAAGATATTTTTATGACAGACGAAATTTATATCCTGAAGTTTCTGGGGATAGCTTAAAACCTCTGCATTCTGGATGACTTTAGTGTAACTTTTGCATTACTGGTAAAGTGTAAAAGATAGACAAAAACCTGCTGTACAAATAATGTGAATCTCCTTCAAACAATATACGTCATATCCATTTTTATCTTCAGCTAATCGTTTCTGAGATATTCCGTATTATTGGCTTCAATTTTAAGCAACTTACACCGTTCTCAAATGGGAAGTTATCTTTCTCTCTCTTTTGTTTGACTCCTGGCAAGCAAAGAGAATCGATTTCAATTGTTTTACATAGCGACCAGTTTTTAAAGGATTTGACTATCGTTTCAGTCTAGTGCATTTTTTATTTCCCTTCTACATACAAAAACCGAAATAAAAAGATTAATTCTGCTAATGTTTAACTCAATTAGCATTATCTAGATCAGTGTTTCCCAACCTTTTGAAGTTCACGGCACCCTTGGGAATAACATTAAACACTAGGGGCACCCTTCCTTGAATTAAAAGAAAATTAAGCTTAATATGTTAATTTATTGAACTATTATATAATAATAATAACGTACACCATAACATAATACAGTAAACTGTACTACAATCACTGAGTAAAAATACAGCAATAAATTTTGTTCGATTAATGATAAATGTGAAACTTGTGATTGATGCTTAGAGCACAGATATGTGATGTCGGGTCTTACAGTTGACAGTGAAACACGCAAATCATCCTCAAGGTTATTCAGTCTATTTCTTGCTTTGCATTTTATTGTCACCATGGCAGAGAAGGCTTGCTCGCATAGATAAGATGTTGAAAAGGGCAAAAGTGCGTTAATTGCTTTCTACAATAGGTTAAGGTACTCCTCTCTCCGTTGAAGCCAAAAACTAGCCACCGACACCTCACTCTTGGTGAACTTACCTTTGAGTGTGGAATCAGCGCAAAGATCAATAAATTCATCTCGTTCGCAAGCAGTGAAATCTATTTCCTCTGCACTATCTACGAAATCAAATGGTGAGACAACCCAGTCGAGATTCGTAGTGGAAATAGTTGGAAAGTACGCATCTATTGCATCTTGCAATCTTGATAAGTGATCACAAATGCAGTCTTTCAGCTTACCCAGATCTTTATCTCCTGCCACATTAAGAAGAGATGGAAAGTTCGACAAATCTCCTTTTTGAACTGCAGACTTCCAATAACTAAGTTTTCTTTTAAAACCTTTCATTTTATTGGTTGAGGAGATTATTGTTTCATGTCGACCCTGCATCGAAACATTCAGTTCATTCAGCTTATGAAAAATATCTGCCAGATACGACAGTTCAAAACACCAAGAATCACTTAGTAAGAGCTCATGAAATGTGTCTTGATTTTCATCCTTAAAAAAAGTTTTTATCTGTTCTTTAAGTTCGAGAAACCGGTTCAATACAGGACCCCGCGACAACCACCTTACTTCTGTGTGAAGTAACAAAGAGGTATGAGCTGCATCCGTTGCGCGACATAACTTCTAAAAAATTCTGCTCTTTAAAGGTCGAGACTTCATATAGTTCACCATTTTCAGAACTTGGTTAAACACTTCAGTAAAATCTACATTATACGCTTTCAGGACTAATGCCTCTCTATGCAGAAAACAGTGAGTTATAATAATGGATGGATTTTCATTGAGAGCTCTGGCAGTAAAACCTTTAATTTTCCCAGACATAGATGGTGCACCATCTGTACATATACCACAACAGTCTTTCCATGAAAGATCATGGTCATTGAGATAGGAATTAATAGAAACGAAAATATCATGGTCTGTGGTTGTAGTCTCCAGCGGTCTACAGAACAGAAACTGTTCACTAATATCTTTTTCATCAATATATCTGATAAAACCAAGGAGTTGCGGTTTGTCACCAATATCGAGACTCTCATCTACTTGCAAAGCAAATGTTCTATAAGTTTTTATTTTCTCCGTGACTTGTTCGTTGATATTGCAAGACATTTCAGATATCCTGTGGCTGATTGTGTTGTTGGACAGAGGAACTTTCGAAATTTGATTAGCAGCTCCTTCGCCAAGTATTGTTGAAACTATAACTTGACATGAAGGCCCAATGATTTCTTCTCCAAGAGTATGAGGTTTCTTTTTTTTTAGCTATCAGTTCTGCTACTTTAAATGAGGATTCAAGAGCAGTATCACCTATGGTCATTGTCTTTACCATTCGCACAGCTGTTTTCTTCTCCCCTTCTAATATATGTGAAAAATACATTACACTTTTCTGTGACACACTAGGATGCTTTGTTGTAAGATGCCGCTTCAGTTTGCTAGGTACTATGGCCTCGTTGCTAAGTGTTTCGCCACAAACTAAACACACAGGGATAGGGTTTTCCTTGTTGTTAATCCACTTAAATCCATACGCTAAGTAACTGTCCTGGTATGTTCTTTTCTTTCGTTTGTCTTCTTTATGTGGTGAATTCGACGGTCCGGGAGAAACTGTAAGATTTGGCTTCTTAAAGCAAGCAGTAGGAGCCGACTGTTCACTTTCACTGTCCTGGCGTTTACGTTTAACAATGAACTTATCCATAGTTAAACACTGTGAATCAACGCGAGGAAGACAACTGAAAGCGCCAAGCGGCGTACACCTTTATATATTCATCTATCGAAGTCTCGGGAATGTTCGTGAGGAACCAAGTAGTCTCGGGAATGTTCGGCAGGGTATAGCTGTATTGCCATCTGTGGGATACTAGTATAACTGAATTATTGAAATGAATCGACCACTATCACCATCTGCCGTGCATGAGAGTAATTGATTTGACTTATTTTATTTCAAGACCTTAGAAGACTTAAGGCTTCAGTAGAAGTTTTTTTTTTTTTTTTTTTTTTGTTTATCTCAATATCTCGCGGCACCCCTTAGCCAATCACACGGCACCCTAGGGTGCCGGGGCACATCGGTTGGGAACCGTTCTAGATAATAGAATAATCTTTTGTAAGAAAAGTTTGTTGCGGAATAGCTAGAGAAAGTCATGTGAACGGAATGCATTAAATGTATTTTATTTTTTTATTTGTTTACCCATGTGTTTATTTGTATGCAATGAACCGTTTCCGAAATGTTCTCTGTTATTGGTTTCAACTTTAAAATAATTAAAACTTTTCTCAAATGGAATTTAACAGTACTATTTCACTTGTTTTACTCCAGGCCATATAAAGAGAACCGAATTTCAATCACATACTAACCAGCTTTTAAAAGATTTTAATTATGGCTTTAGCCTAGTATGTTACTTTATTTTCCTTTCACTTATAAGGAAACATACAATAAAACCATTTCTGATAATATTAATCTCGATTAGCTTCAAGCAGTGAGAACACTTAGCTTTTGTTACAGTTCTTTTTTTTCACACAAAAGTTGGAGATAGAGATGCGAATAGAAAACATCAAACTTTTAGAAAAACAATTGTGTGTATTCTAAAAACAGAATAGCTCAAAATGGAAAATACATACCAAGCACTTTCCAAAGATGCGACACTGATTTCATGAAACATGTATCGAAAGTATTATTTGCTAAAAGAATGACTGATGGTTTTGATTGCTTTATATAAAGCAATTCTTCTATAACAATACCTATTCAAAAATATTCCCATTCCTCCTCTGTAAAGACAAGTGCATTTCTTGAACAGGATTTATTTTAAATGAATAACAGCGATCAAATCTGGCTCTTAACAGAAAGTGGATATGTGGTAGCCTACCTCACGCGCCTACGGAAGGAAACCGGGATTTGTACCTCATCCTAACGTTGTTTAGCATTCTGCATAGTGGCCATGATGCTATTGTAAGCTGCATGTTGTTCTTTGTGTAGTTATATTACTGAATAACGTCAGCTTATGTCGCTCGAAAAAGTCGCAGTTTCTGCTTGAATATATATATATATATTCCTATTAACTCAATCTATATGCATTCTTAATGTAACACATCAGATACCAAATATATAGGTTGATAGAAATTTGGTATCTGATGTGTTACATTCACATGATTTTTCCAACCAGAAATCGCTATTAGTATCTATGTGATATTAGTTTTATGTCTCCTTAGTTTAATCGATATAACCTTTGCAAAAATAGTTACATACTAATTTCGTTACAGATTCAAAGAGAATAACAATAGGTACCCAAATGTTTAAATATATCCTGGCAAAAAATAATTCAAAAACCCAATTTTGGAAAAATACAAAATATGATATTTAAGCTCAGAACTTTCCAAAGATGCAACACAAACGTTTTTCAAAATATTAAATGTTCTCAAAAAATGACTAAAAATTTTGATTAAAAGGTCATATATTAAAGACATTTACATGACAAATAAATTATATGTTGAAATGACTTTTGAAATCCTTTTGTTTCGGAAAGAAATTATATAACGTTGTATAACTGGTAGTAAATATTAAGCGACAGGAGTGTTATAAATGAAATTCAAAGCTCTTTAATACACACAATATATTCCAAATAACCATTTCCAAGATATCTATTATGAATGGCTTGAATTTTTTAATCATTGTAGCATTTTTAAAGACTGCAATTTTTACTGGTAACTTGCGAGGTCATGGAAATAGTTCAACATTTTATGGCCCAGTGCCTAGCTCCAATATATTCCTTTGTGTCTTTATTGAAGTGTGTAATACAGCTATTTCGGTAAATTATGTCTCAAGAAAACATTTTTAGAAAAAGATCAGAATGTGTCTGTGCCTGTCTGTGTGTGTTTCTCTCTCTCTCTCTCTCTCTCTCTCTCTCTCTCTCTCTCTCTCTGTGCGTGTGAATAACTCAAAAACAAAAAGTCAAACAAGATATTTTGGTTTAGCATATCCTAAGGATGCCACACAAAGAATTTCAAGAAATTCCGCCACTCCCTTCATATGGAAAAGTTTCGAAAATGTTTAGTTTCTCAAAAATGGTACTAAGGATTTTCATAAAATGACCGTATATTACAAATATTTACGTGGCAAATAAAATGTATATCTTGAATTTCATGGAAGCATCCGCTGAAATCCTCTCCATTCTGAATGACTTTTGCATAACTGCTATACTTTACTACTCAAAAATGCATATATTCTCAAAACACACAGTTCATGTCCTTTATAGGTTTGTTGTGGAGCTAACCGTTTGCGAAATATTCCTTATTATTGTTTTTTACAAACAGGAAGTCGTCCGTATTTCTTGTTTTTCTCCTGACCATGAAAAGAAGCGAATTTCACTGACAGTAGCAGAGCAAACGGCTTTAAAACATTTGACTATCGCTTTAGCATAATGTTTAACTCGATTGGCGTAGAGTAGAAACAAGAATAATATTTTTTAGGAAGTTTGTTTATAGAACAGGTAGAGAAAATGATTGAATGGAATACATCAGAATTGTTCTTAATTCACTTCTTCACGCTTAAATGATTAATACATGCATTAGATACTCTCAGAAATAGTAGGCATAGTTCATAAATCGTGTTTTATACTACGACGACTGACAAAACCAAATATGCCCAATATCAATAAAAGTTTATTACAGAAGTTGAAGCTCCGTAGTCTCGGAACAGCCAGAATCAATTTTCTCCTCGTATTTCTTTCCCCATTTCTTGCCGCCTATAATCTGTACGTCCTCCATTTTTCTCTCTTTCTGGTGAAAATGAGGTGTAGGAGAAAAGAGCGTCACCATCGACTTTGTGATTATTGATTCTCGGAGCGTGAGTGTGTATACGTGTGCAACATACACACTTCAGCATTACGCATCATCTGCCATCTCTTATTGTACCAGGACTTGTCTCCTGTTATTACTTCACCTACCCTGCAATATACCAGCGCCTGCTCTTGATTGAGACATACAGATCAATACTTTGTAGGACAAACCTCCAATTCTATTTGCCTTATCTATAGCTTCGGGAGTAAAGGCACCTATATCAAACTCGCAATAACGCGTGTTGCACATAAATGCTATGCTTACACACTTGTCGTGAATGTTATTATAAAAACGTTACTTTCTCTACACGTACTATGTGCATAGTTTATAGAGAAGAATAAAAAAGGCATTTTTAGAAAAATGTCCGTGTGTGTGTCTGTGGCAGCATAACTCAAAAATGAAGAGACCGTTAAAAACCAAGTTTGCTATCCTCCAAGGATGCGACACGAAGATTTTCAAGAAAAACCCCCCACCCCCAGCTACCCTTTACAGGGAACTTTTTTCAAAAATTTTGATTTTCTCAAAAATGGCTCTAATGATTTTGATTAAAATATCATATATTAAAGATATTTACACCACAAATAAAATGTATATCTTGAATTTTCTGGAAATAGACTCTGAAGACCACTTTATTCTGGATGAATTTTACGGAATTTTGTATAACTGCTAAACCGTAAGCGATGGGCAAAAACTTACATCACAAAAAATGTAGAGCACGTTAAAACACACAATTTATGTATTTAGATATTCCTTGTTTTTGACTTCACTATAAAAACGTATACTTTTCTCATACAGGAATTTGTGAACTCGTGTCCATTCAAACAAAGTAACTTCAGTCACATAGCAACGAGCTTTTCACTATCACTTTAATTTATAGTACTCCCTTATTTCGCTTCTAATTACATGGAAGCAAGTATTTCTGCTAATTTTTTTCTCGATTAGCATGAAGTAAATAGAAGCATAAGCTTTTTAACAATAACTTGTTGCAGAGAGGTAGAGAAAGTCATGTGAATGGAATATATATATTGATTTCTTTTCTATTCATCTACTATTAATACATTTATATTTTGCCTTGGAAGTGTGATGGTAGCGTGCCTGCCTCACATTCAACAGGTCCTGAGTTCAATCTCGCTTAGGTTGAGTTATCCGGATAAGGTTTTTTCGGGGTTTTTACTTTTCCTGAGAAGAGGAATGTCGGCTAAATTTAAGCTCCATGGACCCAATATCATTTAAGTATTATTTCACCAATTGTACTCATCGTCCGATATGACCAATGAGGTTAAAGTACATAAACTACAAAACAAAAAAACAAAACAAAAATCATCCATTTTATATTTGCACATTTCATTGTAAGTAAAAGAATAATATCGTAGACTAAAATGATAGTCACTTTGTAGTGCGTTATCTATATATCCCTATGTTGGCTGTTAACTTCTGCTAAAAACTCATGTGTTCCATTCGCATAACTTTCTCTACATTTTTGTTACAATTTTTATTTTATTTAATGTTGCTTTAACAAGGTCAAATCGCGACTACGATAAATTTTAAAATGTTTTAAATAAATGAGTTTCATTAAGAAAATTCAATACATTCTTTCAGAAGGCTGGATCACATGGTTGTTGGAATATTGCATCTAGTTCTTGCATCATCGTAGAAACAGCAGCGACTGTAAGTGGAGAGTGACAATAGTTGCACTTTGGGGGGAAGATCACTGGACAGAAGATGTTAAACAGCTTATTATTCTATCTACTTCATATTAATCGAGGTACAATTAGTAGAAAGTTCTTATTACTTCCTTGTAAGTAGAAGAGGAATAAGGGAGTCCACTAGACTAAAGCGATAGTCAAATGTTTTTAAAGTTGGTTGATATGTGATTGAAATTTCTTTGATCCTATGACTAGAAGTTGACAAATTTCCGTAAGAGAAAATTATAAGTATGTTAACAAGGAATATCTCAGAAATGGTCATCTCTATAGAAAATAAGTAATTAAATATGACAAATAATGTGGTTTAAAGAGATCTAATATTTTGTTTGGTATGTTTTTATCTATCTCCTACGGTTTAGAATAAAAAGATTTTCAGAGGTCATTCCTAGGAAGTTCAAGACACACATTTTATTTGTCATGTAAGTATTTATAATATTTGGTATGTTAATTGAAATCTATAGAGCCATTTTAGAGAAAATCAATATTTTCGAAAACTTTTGCTATGTAAAGGGTAGTTCAGGGGACACTTTAAAATCTTCGTGTCGCATTCTTAGAATATATTAAACTTAAATACGAAGTTTGACATTTAACGGGCATTTCGTTTTTGAGCTATGCTGTCTGCAAACAAACAAACAAACACACATTGACCTTTTTCAAAACATGTATTTCCGGTGAAATGTTGGTACCGAATTTTAGGTGCAATAAAACACCTTCTCAATAGACGATGTACATAGTAATTATAGAGAAAGTATACATTTAGAAAGTTTTAGTATGTGTTGTATTATTTTTACTAAATCTTGTGATCCGGTTAGCTCTAGTCGTAGATGTATTGAAGACTCTGTTCTTACGTCGCCCTGCAGCGTAATTATACATCTCAATCGATTAGTGTCGTAGATAAAATACTTTGTATAAATCAAAAAAGTTAATTTACATGAGAAAAATAAACTTTACGAGCAGTTAGTTATTCTTTTCGTTTAGATATACTATTATATTACATGGATGGCGTATATAAATTCTGTTTTAACCCAATACTACACACAGGGAAAAAAGAAGCATTTCGAAATTATGGAATAATTTCAGCTATATCAGCTATTGGTTTCTTAGGTTTTGTAGTATGAGCTCAGCATATATTCACAGTAATATTCTTCTCTTGCACATGCAGTGTACGTGCACACCTGTCGA
This sequence comes from Hymenopus coronatus, assembly GCA_030762935.1. NCBI lineage: Eukaryota > Metazoa > Arthropoda > Insecta > Mantodea > Hymenopodidae > Hymenopus > Hymenopus coronatus. The sequence goes on along the minus strand of CM060892.1, from coordinate 78,458,765 downwards.
ACTCCTGGCCCCCAGGGGCCTACTACGGTAGGTACGGGTTAGGCGCACCCGGGGTCCCGAGCGACCTTGACTCCCTCTGTGGGCAACCTCAGAGTGGTGAGGGAGTCAGTAGGTCAAAATGCCCACCCACGTGTAGGCCGTGCGTGGAGACCCGTGTCGGTGAAAAGGAATATCCTGGTTGGTTGAGGGTTGCGTACCTGAGCCTGGGCTTCTGTCTTTCAGTAACTGGGGAGGGTGCGCAGCCTAATACACCGCTTTGGTTTCTGATTTGCCTAAACGGGAGGCTAGGGACTAACCCACCCCTAGTCAATCGGCCAGGACTAGGTATTACACCGAACTCCAGGGTGAGTGGGACGGCGAGCCCGCTATATCCCCTGTGTAGCCCTGTCACCCCAGTGGGGTAAACCCTCGTTGGGCTCCGTGGTGGGTGGGGAGCACTGGGGGATGAATTTATACCATTTTTTCTATGGCACCAAAATTAAAACCCCTTAATAAAGACGTTGGAAAGGAAGTAGTCGAGTCATGTGGTCCTCGCTACTTGGTTATTCATAGGACAGAGGAAGGTAAGAAGTTCCTTACGGTGAGCCCTTTTACTATCCAAAAGGGTCTCGATGCCATTCCTGGTCCTGTTAAATCCTGCGTTCGAGCTCGCAATGGTACACTTCTTGTCGAAGCCAACTCCGCCTCGCAAGCTGCAAGGATACTTAAAGCCACCATGTTAGCCAGCTATCCAGTGAAGGTCGAGGTGCACAAGTCGCTGAACTCCTCCCGCGGTGTAGTAACAACCCGCGCGTTGGACGGTTTGTCCATTGAGGAGATCCAAGAAAATCTTGCGACTCAGGGTGTCTCAGCTGTTTATCGGGTACAACGTAAGATCAACGGTGAATTCCTGCCTACTCGTACCCTGTTTCTTACTTTTGATCGGGTTGATCTGCCTCAAAAGATTAGAGCAGGGTATGAAGCCATCGAAGTTAGGCCTTATATACCCAATCCGCTGAGGTGCTTTAAATGCCAACGTTTTGGTCACACTAGTGAGTTGTGTACCGGCAAGTCCACCTGCGTCCACTGCGGTGACATCTCCCACGATGGGGCTTGTGCTTCAGCTCCATCGTGTGTGAACTGTAACGGGGAACACCCATCTAGTTCCCGAGACTGCCCCCGTTTTGCAGAGGAACGAGCGATCCAGAAGATACGGGTGAAAGAGAAGGTGTCCTTCTTGGAAGCCCGGAAGCTCCTGCGACTCCGCCAACCCTCTGCCCCGAGGTCCGGTACCTATAGCTCAGTTGCAGCTAAACCGGTACCGCGTCGGGAAATCGCAACACAGACCGGCGATATGAACGGGGCTACAATTGCGGAAAAGGTTATTTTAGCCACAGCGCTGCCAAAGCCTTCGGCACCTACACCCAAGTTGGTATCAACACCTGCCAAATCCGCCAGCTTACAGAATAGTCCAGCACACTTGTCACCGAAAGCCTCGACCTCGGGAACTAAAGCTGGTAAATTCACGACGTCTTCTGCCCCGGAAAAACAGTTTAAGACCAAGTATGTACGACAAGACTTCTTGAAAGAGAATGTGCAATCTATTACCAAGTCATCTAAGGGTAAGAAAAGTACACGCAACTCCACACGTGCATCCTCCTCTGAAGGGTCATCTGGGGAGGAGGGCGTGAGTCGGAGACGGCCGTCTTCGCCGTTCAGCACATCCAATCGGTTCGAACCGCTCGGACCGAAATTTGCTCTTGAAAAAGGGACCTCCCTTGTGGAGGAGATGGACCAGGAGGATTCTGCCGCCACTGCCAGAGGGACAGTGCGGAAACGGCAGGATCGTGCTCCTGAAAATAGTACTAGCCCAACGCCTAAGAAGAACAAATTGAACCGACCAGCTAATCCCAATCTGCAGAAGCGTCTTTCGATTTGAAACTTATCCCATAATATACTCAATGGCTATCCTCCATTGGAACATACGCGGAATTCGACCACATCGACCAGAGCTTGACTTGTTGCTGCACCAACATGAACCCTTGGCTGTATGCTTTCAAGAGACGAAGCTCCGTCCACAGGACACCGTTACCATCAGGCAGTACTCCTCCGTACGATGTGATTTATCCCCGGAGGACGGTGTCCCGGCACATGGGGGCACTATGATGCTTGTTCGAGATGATGTTTTTGCCAACTCCGTACCCATACAATCTGCAATCCAATCCGTTGCTGTCAGCATTAAGCTACCCTCCGCTTCATTCACCATTTGCAGTATCTATTTGCCTCCATCTGCGGACCTCTCGCACAGCGACTTAGAACACCTCATTTCGCAGTTGCCACCACCCTTTTTATTGGTAGGCGACGTGAATGCCCATCACCCTCTTTGGGGCTCTCCTCGGGCTTGTGCGAGAGGTACGCTACTTAAAGACTTCTTGGATAGTCAGAATCTTGCTCTCCTGAACACCGGAGAGCCCACCTTTCTATCTGACGCATTTCATAGTTTTTCACACATTGACATTGCAATTTGTTCCCCTCAGCTGGCAGTCACCTTATGCTGGAATATCATCACGGATTTGCATTCTAGTGACCACTTTCCTTGTCGTATTAGTGTCTTGACACCCGTTGTATGTTCCACCCGTTTACCTAGTTGGCGCCTAGACCACGCCAGCTGGGAACTGTACTCCCACTTGGCGGAATTTAGCTACGAAGAGCACGACTCTGTGAACCACTTGGTCGAACATCTCACAGGGACCATCCTTTCAGCTGCTGAGCAATCCATTCCGCGTTCGACTGGCTACAGCCGTCGATTTCCGGTACCTTGGTGGACCGATGACTGTCGGGATGCTATTCGCGCTCGCAGACGAGCTCTACGGGTTTTCCAGCGTTTTCCTACACTGGATAACCTGATACACTATAAACGGATGCGTGCACATTCTAGGCGGGTTATTAAGGATAGCAAAAAGATGTCATGGAATAAATTCGTGGGTTCCTTTAATCGACATACACCTTCCTCTCTCGTATGGGATAAGTTAAGACGTGTGGCTGGGAAACCGAACCATATGCCCATCGCCGGTCTCAAAACACCTACCGGAGCTGTTGTTGATACATTTGACGTGGCGAATACTTTAGGCAGTGCTTTCGCTCAGGTGTCTAGCTCAGGCAATTATTCCCCTGAGTTTCTTACAGTTAAGAATCAGGTGGAATCTCAAGAATTCTCGTTTCTTTCTGGCAACCTTGAGGATTATAATCGCCTTTTCACCCTGGCAGAGCTAGACAATGCACTCTCCTCTTCACGACACTCAGCACCAGGTCCAGATGGTATCCACGTCCAAATGTTGCAACATCTCTCTCCTGATGGCAAAGATTTCCTACTCGAGGTCTATAATCGTGTCTGGGTTGATGGCATTTTTCCAGACAAGTGGCGGGAGGCCACCATCATACCCATTCTTAAACCTGGAAAGGACCGCCATCTTCCTTCCAGTTACCGTCCTATTTCCCTCACCAGTTGCGTGTGCAAGGTGATGGAACGCATGATCAATGGACGGTTGGTGTGGTGGCTGGAATCCCACAATCTTCTGACGAACATCCAGTGTGGCTTTCGACGACGTTCAACTGCTGACCACCTTGTCTCTCTGTCAACTCAGATTATGGACGGGTTTCTTAAGAACAGCCCCACAGTTGGGATATTTTTTGAACTCGAGAAGGCCTACGACACGTGTTGGCGGGCGGGAATATTGCGTACTCTGCACAACTGGAACATACGTGGACGCCTACCGTTGGTCATTCAGGAGTTTATGCGGGACCGCGTTTTTCGAGTGAGGGTGGGTTCGGTTTTTTCTAACCATTTTATTCAAGAGAACGGAGTGCCGCAGGGCTCGGTACTCAGCGTGACTCTATTTGCTATTGCGATAAATTCCATATCACTATGTGTGCCTCAAGGTGTCTCTTCCTGTTTATTCGTGGACGACATTGCCATCTTCTGTACTTCTCAGCGTACACCGTTTTTGGAACGCCGTCTCCAGCGGTGTTTGGACAATCTCTATGCTTGGAGCTCGAAACACGGTTTTCGTTTCTCCGCTGAGAAGACAGTCTGCGTTAGCTTCTGGCGCCGTAAGTGGCAAATGCCGCCGTCTCTTCGACTCGGGCCAGATTTACTTCCTTTCGCAGACGAGGCGAGATTCCTTGGTTTGATCTTCGATCGGAAACTTTGTTGGGCACCACAAATAGCACAGCTTAGAGCACGATGTGACCGTTCTCTAAATCTTTTACGGATACTAAGTGGCAAGTCTTGGGGTGCGGATCGGACGGCATTGCTCCGTCTTTATCGTGCTGTGATTCGTTCGAAGTTGGACTATGGCAGCATTGTGTATTCTTCAGCTCGACCTTCAGTGCTCAGAAGGTTAGACACAGTCCATAACCAGGGCATCCGTGTGGCCGTTGGAGCTTTTCCAACGAGCCCAGTTGTTAGCCTCTACGCCGAATCGGGAGAACCTCCTCTGCGTTGTCGGCGTGATGTCCTGCTTGCTAATTATGGCTGTGGGCTGAAGTGTATGCCTGGGCATCCAACTTATCACGCGTTTTTCTCCCCTGAGCTGCACGAGCGATATTGCCTCCGCTCTCTGAGCCCCAGGCCAGCAGGTTTTCGTTTCCGTGAGCTTCTACGCCAGCACCATGTTGACATTCCTCGGCTGTTATCCAAGGGAGAGAGTATACACCCCCCTTGGCTACGCGCTACCTCCCATGTCGATCTCGGGATGACACTCTACGGGAAATCTGTTACGCCTCTTGATAGTATTCGTCGTTGCTTTTTAGAATTTTTATCCAAATACAGTGGCCGTATTTGTATTTACACCGATGGTAGTAAGAGCCCCGACGGTGTTGGATGTGCCTTTGTCACTAGCACCGCAACTTCTACTTACGGTTTGCCTAGTTGCACATCTATATATTCTGCCGAGCTATATGCTATTTATCAATCCCTTCTGTATATTCGACGTCGAAAATTAGGTGACTGCCTTATTCTTAGTGATTCCCTTAGTGCCCTTCAGAGCATTCGTGAGCTGTACAATTACCATCCTTTGGTGCAGCGCATCCAGGACGTTCTCCACATTTTGCACGCTTCTGGTTTTAATGTGGAGTGCGCATGGATTCCTGGACACGTTGGCTTGCCAGGGAATGACACGGCGGATTTGGCAGCGAAATCGGCAGTCACAGCGCCCAGTGTTACGATTACCCATTCAACAGCAGAAGATTTTAGAGTGGCTGTACGGAGAGCCGTTTTTTCGACTTGGCATGCGGAGTGGTCGGCTCTCCGTGGTAATAAGCTGCGAGAGGTGAAGGACCTCCCTGTCAACTGGGTAACCTCCTCTCGTTTATTCCGCCGGGAGGAGGTAGTACTAGCTCGGCTAAGAATTGGCCACTGTATTTTTACTCACAGTTACCTTTTTAAACGTGAACCTGCTCCTGTCTGTGCGCTCTGTGGGGAGGCACAGACAGTTCGTCATGTGTTGCTGGAGTGTGGTCACCTGGCACACATTCGGTCATCTATGGGCATGCCGGCCTCTCTTGCTGAGGTCCTGGCAGATGACCCAAGAGCAGTGGACAGGGTTTTTAAATTTTTAGCAAAACTTTCTTTTACCTTGACGTTTTAGTGTGATAGCAGTTTTTTTTTTTAATCTCTTTTAATTTTAATGTGTTGATTTTAGATGGAGTTTTATATCCAGCTCTGTTTAGAGGGCTGGAGCGTTCTGTTACTTCCATTTCAACTGTGTTAGCTCTTTTACTTGTGTTTTTTTTTTTTTTTTCCTTTTTTTGGTATTTTCTTACTGCCTATTGCCAAGTTTTAATCGTAAGGGCGCTTATGACCTCGGCAGTTGAGCGCCCTTAAACACCATTATCATCTGTCGAACTCCTGCACGTGTACGTGCACACCTGTCGAACTCCTTCACGTGTGCGTGCACACCTGTCGAACTCCTGCACGTGTACGTACACACCTGTCGAACTCCTGCACTGATACACGCTACATCCTGATGATCCACCATTCGCACTTTCACAACATATAATAACTCCATGGCACGACAGCTCACGGGGAACCTTGGCCTACAACATATAGAAATGTATATTCTTTTACTCTAATTTATAAGCTATTTACTTTAATTTAATTGTTTTTTTACACAGGACGCGTGTATGGTAGGATAAGATATGGATAAGTAGAGTTACACCGAAAAATCCAATGCCATAGCCGGGATTTGAAGCACGGCTCTCCCGGTCTCTAGCCCGTTGCACTACCACTGAGCTACAACGGAAACATGCGGCTTAGCATTAGATTCTTCAACTGACTCTATAGTTCCAGTAAATTACAAGTGATTTCAAATTATTTTGAGATGACATACCCCGCTGTATGACTTACACTGCCATGAGTACTTTCAATTCCTGGCTTCATTGTATAAAGCCAACTATTACGGCCAATTGTATTAATTTAATTGTTTTTTCTCTCAAGTCTCGTGAATTCTTAGTAATTATTAGAACTTAGATTAGTTTACACGTGGGTTCAGTGCGTGGGTTTTTAAAGGCGAACTGGCTCCAAAGAAGGCAAAGGTGGTGAAATATGCAGACAAAGTGATGGCCTCGGCTTTTTGGGATGCATACAGGAAGGAAGAATAATAAATGAAGAGCATTATGCATCGTTATTCATCAGTTGAACGGAGAAATCAAGAAAAAAACACCCTCATTTGACAAAGAAAAGGATTCTCTTCCGTAAAGACAGTGCAAGGGTGCACATCTGCGCAGTTTCGATGACGAAATTTGTAGAATTAAGGTTCGGATTACTGTATCATCCACAGTACTCACCAGATTTGGCCCTCAGTGATTTTTTTATTTTCTCTAGCCCCGTATGTACAATGTAACATGGAGGATAGAGAAGGTATTGTATTGCACCCAAAAATTCGATGTTGAGATTTCACCGGAAATATATGTTTAGGGGTCCCCTGAGTCTGAAAAAGCATTTTTAGAAAAAGGTCCGTGTGTGAGTGTGTGCCTCTGGGTCTATGTGTGTCTGTGTCTGTAGACAGTATAGCTCAGAAACATGACCCTTAAATGCCAAACTTGGTATTTAGGTTTAGCATCTTTCAAAGATGCAACACGAATATTTTCAAGAAAATCCTCCCACCACAAACTTCCCTACCCTTTATGGACAATTTTATGACAATTTTAATCTTCTCAAAAATGGACGTGACGATTTTGATTAAAATACCGTATTTTAAAGATGTTTACATACCAAATAAAATAAATATCTTTAATTTTCTGTAAATGGCCAATAAAGATCTCTTTTATCCGGATGAATTTTGCCGAATTTTGTTTAACTGCTAAACCGCAAGAGATAGCCAAAAACTTACTGCACAAAAAATATAGATCTCGTCAAAACACAATATTTACGTGTTTTGCATTTTTGTTGTGGAGGTAACTGTTTCCAAGATATTCCTGCTTTTGTAAGTACTTATACTTTTCTCAGACAAGAAGTGTGCATTTTACTTTTGTTCTACTCCTGGTCAAGCAAAGAACCGATTTGCAAACACAATCGCATAACAACGCTTTTAACTTCGATTTAGCCTAGTGTACTTCCTTAGTTCTCTTCTACTTATAAGGAAATAAGTAATAAGAACAGTCGCTCTATTGTTTATCTCAATTAGATCTTTTATAAGAAAATTGTTTGTTAAATAGCTAGAGAAAATCATATGAGTGTAACACATCAGATTTTTTATTTCCAAACTTGAAAATTGGCTCGGACGAAAACGATTCTCGTCTAACGAAAACGGATGCCAATTTTGAGGAACTTCCGAAAACCTACTTTTTGGAATCTTAAAACAGTTGGAAAGCACTGGGAAAAGTGTATCGAGCTAAAAGGAGCCTATGCTGAAAAATAAGAAAAAAAATCTATGTCAAATAATTTGCCATTCTATTTTTATGAGGACGTATTGAACGGCCCTCGAACCATTATGAACAAGTTTCATGCGGCTATTCGTGCTCGACCATGTGTCTAAGTTTAAAATATTTATAAAATTATATTTAATATTCTATACCTAACTCAGACAATAAGAGCATTGACCTTACCTTACGCAGAGAAACGGTTGGCAGGTTTGTGGTCAGTGCACAAGTGCGAAAGAATTGATTTATACTGATCACTTTGACAAATTACTTGATGATACATACCGTAATATGCTTTTTTTTAATTCTTGCATTTATATAGCACCCTTTAACTTCTATGGCATAACGCGGGCTTTGTCATGAGAAACAACTGATGGTGTTTTATCTCACTGAATTGTAGAATTTCTCCGTTTACTAACAGTATTATCATAAATGTAGAAGAAATTTCAGGATCTAATATTCTGAGCGGCTCTGAGCTATGTCTGTGATGTGTTTACATACATCATTCCATCTATAGTCGGGCAGGGCAAATGAAGACGGCAGAAGAGGGTAAAACGAGACACTTATTACGCAACCAACCGAACGTCTGAGAGAGGGTATAATAATCATTCTAAAAAATATCGTGTAATGTTTCTCATGAGCATAAGTTCAGAAAAAAAAGCAAAGAAGGTGAAAATATTGGGTCCAACATCGTCCTCAAACGCTGATACCAATATTTTTACTTATTCACTTCCCTGCTATATATTTGCAAGGGAAAAACCAATATAGTTTACACCTATGGAAACTACCATATTTTGTAGTGGCACATTTTTTAAAGATAAACTTCGGCTGAAAGATAAAGTAAACGCAATTTTATTCTCTGCTCCAAAAATTATAGGAACTATTGACTTTTTCTATAAACAGAAATTATATGTTATTCATATTTAATTTAAAATTGACGTAATATAATGCATATTACAAAATGCCAGTTGAAGTACCTTTCTTAAAAACAAAGGAATTCTGTTAATATGCCGGCCGGTATTATTAGTAAAATATAAAATATCGCCAGCCGTCCCTGTCTAACTTCCTTTCTGAGGATGTCCTCCACAACTGAGGTCGAAACGTCAATGTTAATAATATTATTAATTGACCTCAGCCTACAGATCTGGACATGTTATATTTTAAGAATTATGTTCATGTTTACGATACAAAATAACATAACAGAATGTTTAGGTATAAGACATGAATGCCTTTTAAGTACTTTTAGATTGAAATTGCCCATTCTTGCACCAGATCGCTTCCTAAATGATTAAATGATGAATCCTAGTAAATGAATGCTCATTATGATCCGTTATGCATATCAGTATTTTTTTTAAATTGCCTGTGTAAATTATGTGTTGAATTATTCACACGCTTAGTTGTGCGTTCACTCAGTTGGCATACACTGCCCTGTGTTCGATAAACTGCGCTCCGGTGAGCTGCATTCCGCAAATTTGCTTGCTCTGATAAATCGATCAACAGCTCTACTGCCCGGCATTGTGATGGCAAAGGCTGTGATTTGGCTCTTGATTAGTGTTTTATAAGTAAAATTCATTATGAAATAATGTTTATTGTAGCATAAAGAGTCACCCGGACCTCTACTTTTTCTACTGCTTTATTAAGTAGAAAGTATTGCGTTTATCCAAAAAGTCGAGAACTTTATCGGAAATAGACCTTAATAATGGAGTTTTATTTATGGACGCTGTTTAACTGATGTGGTTCTCATAGTTCTATTCTATACTAGGCGTGAAAGATCGCTTAATTTTGCTCAGATGCCTCTTTTTCAGGCTTGAAGATCTTTTACAACATGGTAGCATGACTTTACTTCCCTTCCGAAAGAAGCCATCCGAAAAAATCCGTCGTTCTCCGCTAGGTTTGAACCTGTGACCTTGGTGATTGACATTTTGAGGCTCCCTGAATCAATTAATAAATTTAGAAAAAGTTGAGCCACGCTCGCGATCGCGTGTGTATGAGTGTCTATATGTGAACAGTATAACTTAAAAATCTGATGTGAGCCATTTATATGAGTTTCTCTGCAACAAACTATTCTTACAAAAGTTTATTCTTCCCTCTACTTCATACTAATCGAGATAAACATTAGCAGAAATGGTTTTATTACTTTCAAGATTCATTCTCCCGTAGTGTTTCGCCGATTATTACACGTCAGGTGTAATAATACTGTACCAATTTCAGTTGCCCGTGGTGGTATTTATACATGTTGGTGTAATAATAAATATAACGGAAACAGAGGTATAACATATAGTCAAACCTCGATAACTCGAATTTTCAATCAGTCGAAGCAAACTTTCTTTCCCAATCGTTAACATAATGCTTTCTGTTATTTTTTCTCTTTAAGTCGAATTTCGATAACTCGAATTTTTCGATATCTCAAAACAAAAAACACATCTCTAATGTTAAAATTCATTCCATAACTCAAATTTCTGTTTACTGTCGACTGAATTAAAAGTTGCGAAATCTGGAGACACATACATATATACACATACATACTAATTCCAACATCTTTAACCTATCTTCAATATGTGACGTGCTGTGACTTTCAACTGCTCATTGTTGTTCGGTCAACTGCCAATGCATTGTAGCGGTGCTTTTTGCCTCTTTTACAAATTTCTAAATCCTAAACTTTCTCTTCATTACAGTAGTTATATTGTAAATCACAATACTGTAGACTACTGTATTTTCATCTTTCAAATAAAAAGATTTGCTTTGGTACAAAAAAATTATGTGGAGTACGTATAGGCTCTTTAGTCCTGTTTTGTATACGCGGCGATTTTGCGGAAATACGGTACTGTTTATCCTATACTGTATAGCGGGATATACCATTCTTTACTACTATTATTATTATTATTATTATTATTATTATTATTATTATTATTCAATACTGCAAATGCAAAATCGGCAGTTTAAACGAAATTTTCAGATGTCTCTATATGTCGAATTTTTCGATAAGTCGAATTTGTTTTAAGGCCCCCTAACGATTCGAGATATCGAGGTTCGACTGTAACAAGTATTCTATTCTATTTAGCTGTACATATCTACCTATTAGTAAGCATGTTTGCGCATTGTTATCTGTAATCCCTATTCCAGATGAAGTTTCTCAACATACAATAGCATAATTTATCCAATGTACATATTTTCGCTTACATTTGTGTTTAATAGATTTCTACACCAAAATCCACAAATATATTTAATAATAGGTAGGTACAGCTAAATAGAATAGAATAATCATTATGTTTTAGTTCGTAATGTGAGACCAAAGCAAAATCTTAAGTTACGTAGTGGCAACGCTTCACCTGAGGGGCTGATGGTGGGAGAAGTTGCGCCAACATATATGCGCAGAAGTCATAAGTTTCTGTTCCCGAAGGAGTGAAGTACGCTAGTGCTAGTTTTAATGTGTCATTCTTTAGTGTTTATCCAAATAAACAGCAGATTATTTTTAACTTGGAAGAAGACAGCGATGCCAATGATATCAACAGTGATGCTGTTTAGGAGGGTGAAGATAATAGCGCAATGAAGGAAAAGATTTGAGGATATAGAAATACAAAAAATATTTAGTGAAATAACTGAAAAGAGATCTTTAGTTTTCTATATACCAATGAAAGTCTCATGGGGAAGGGAAAAGTACATTGATGTGACAAATAAAGAGGAGCGAGAAGGTATTGCATGGCTGAAAGCAGGAGTATGGAGATTAAAAGGTCTAAGGAAAGGTATTCCACAAAATCAATGTCCTATATGTGGCGGAAATGAAGATATAGAACACATTTTATTTAAATGTAAAGGAACTGAAATTTGGAGAAAAAAGTATATTAATAAGAAATGGTTTAAAATAGATAGAAATGTAGTAGTAGTTGAAATGTTTCAAAAAGATAGTAAGAAGATTGGACAATTCTTATGCAAAGTGAAAAATAAATGGATATGGACAGTAAATAGACAAAATGGTGTAATAAACTAGAATTAATAAACTATTGTAAAATATGAGTATGACCGGTAAAGAGCCAGGGCTGAACACCGGTCATATTCACCTGTATAAAGCTTAGCATAAATAAATAAATAAATAAATAAATAAAATAAATAGTGCAATGAGACGAATTGAGGAGCTGTAGAAACATTCGATGACTACAATAATATCGCGAATTGTTTGGCTATATTCATGATTGCCAACTCATTGTGTGATAAGGTAGTTCGCAACTAAAACTAAGTGCATTGATATTACTTCAAGCGAGATACTGGTGTCGTGCTCTACATGTTGCTAATGACCAGAGCTAGGAAGTTCGTACCGTTCGGGTTTCGCATACAGGTTGTGATCGTCCATCTCGCCGCATCAAAACAAGTCATTGATAAGAACGTAGGAGGGAGAGGTAAACAAGCCGGTTGTCAAGTAAACAGTACTGTCTCCAGAGAACGAAAATGACTTATGAGATATTCGTAAAAGCAGATCGTTGTGTACAACATACTACTTGTTACATATGTAAGGCTGACTCGAAATGATTTCCTGCTTTACATATGTACATTATGAAAACACCCAAGCAATTATAACACAAATTGTAATATTTACTGAATGAATGTAAAGTAATATCCAGATAATTACATATATTTCTTAACTATCTTCAGACTCTTACCAGGTAAAAACGAAAGCAGGAATTAAACTAAATCTTTAATCAACTGCAACTCTATATGTGCTTAAGAAGCCTTTCAAAGGAAAACCTCATTCTACGTTCCGACAAACAAAATTTGTAACGCGAAGAAGTTCATTGCACTTCACCTGATATATCAGAATCACCAAGAAAAGAGCATCTGTTGGGATCTAAAAGTGCAGTTTGTATGCGATACATCACACTGAACCCTGCATTCTTTTCATTTACACGTTTTATTTCCAGGTAGGCTGCTCGTGGATTAATAGATCCGTCTTGACAGATTCAGTTCAGCTTAATACCTCCGGAATATAACAGTGGAATAGTTGTGGGTAAGTTTCGGAACAAATTTGTAACCAATAGTATGTTTCTGTGAAGCTATTTTGTTACTAGACATTAGACAGTTTGTATGCAAGAACTGCCATCGGTTTCTAAATAAGTACATTAATAAGTACACCGCTAGAAAAATTACTATGGTTGTAAAACAAAATAATTTTGCTCACATTTGAACAGAACAAGAATAACTTATTCAAATATCTTCTTCCTACCGACGTGATTCTGTGTTGTGCAGTAATACCTGTTTTGCAGTGATGGGTTGCACTCTTCGTTGACCTTTGCTCGCGCAAGTAGTGCCGTATGGTATTGCCAACTCTGGCCCTTCTTACTCTGCATAAGGAAATCGGTACGAACTTCCTAGCTCTGCTAATGACATTTTATATATGAATAAAAATTAGATTTATAGCGAACAAAGGGACTTTTCTTAAATTTATGCCAGTTATTATACATAATAAGTGATATTTTTGCCATGTGTCAAAATTATGGCTTGCATGTCTATTTATTAACGTTCATGTTCTAAATTCGTTTCAATAAAGTTAATCACGTAATTTATTTATTTCTCTACGCGCACTACATACACAGTCTATAGAGAAGGTATTTGTGTTACACCCACAATTTTGATACCGAGATTTCATCGGAAATGCACTAATCCAAAAAATGAATTTTTAGAAAAACGTCCGTATGTGTATGTGTGTATTGTGAGGGGGGGAGGCAGCATAGCTAAAACATGAAAAGTTCGTTAAATACCAAACTTGATATTTAATTTCAGTATCTCCCAGGGATGCGATAAGAAGATTTTCAAGAAAATCTCCCACTCCCTACTCCCTTTATATGAAAATTATTCAAAATATTCGATTTTCTCAAAAATAGTTTAAACGATTTTGATTAAAATCTCCTATATTAAAATATGTATATGACAAATAAAATTTGAATTTTGAATTTTCTGGGAATAGCCTCCAAAGAACTCTGCATTTTAAATACATTTTTATGGATTTTTCATAACTAAAAATGTAGATCTCCTTAAAACACATAACTTATGTCGTATACATATCTTTTGGAGAGTTGGCCGTATTAGAGATATTTCCTTGTTATTGGCTTCAGTTTTAAAATACTTAAAGATTTCTCATACGGGATCTTATCAACTCATTGCCACTTAAAGAATTGAATTTCAGTCCCATAGCAGTTACATTTTAAAACATGCGACTCTCGGTTTAGCCTTGTGTATTCCCTTATTTTCCTTGTATCAACAAGTAAACGTATATAAAACCATTTTATTTCGATTAGCATGTAATAGAAGAATGGCCTTTTGTAAGAACAGTTTGTCGCATAATAGATAAACGTGGTTTTAATATAGGACATAAGAAGTTTTCCCTTTGAACAAGCAAAAATAACAAAATTTAAAACCATCACATAGCGACCATCTTTTAAAAGATTTGACTATCTCTTGAGCCTATTGGACTATCCTATTCCTATTGGAAATGGGAAATGTGTAATAAAACCATTCTTATAAAGTTTATATCAGTTAACATGGATTATATAGAAAAATAAGCTTTTATAATAATAGTTATTGAAAATGGGTAAATGTCAATATTTGTTTACTCTAAATAAAGAAATCATTAAATATAAATTTTAGTACAACACAGGCAAACGTTTGAAGGTTATGAGAATGTTATCTGAAACATAGATGGCATACGTTAGTTTTGAATTTAAAAATGTAATAATGTGTCAAATTTCCTCATTTTACTGTACCGTCTTTCACTTTCTCTTCTTCGTATATAGTACATAAGTGAAGAAAATATTACATTTCACCCTAAAATTCTATCCCAAGATTTTACTGGAAATACATGTTTTAAGGACCCCTGTAACAAAAAATCATTTTAGAGAAAGCTCTGAGTTTGTGTATGGGTGGGTGGGTGTGTGTGTGTGTGTGTGAGTGACAGAGAGAGAGAGAGGGAACAGAATAAATGAAGTACTTGATATTTAAATTCAGCGTCTTTCAAAGATCTAAGACGAATCCTCACTCCAAATTGGCCTTTATATATAACGATTTTCGATTTTTTTTTATTTCTAAAGAATTGCTCTAATGATTCTGATTAGAATGCTCTATATTAAAGATATTTACTTGACAAATAAAATGTATATCTTGAATTTTCTGGTCATAGTTTGAAGTCTTCTTCATAACTGGTAAACCGTATGAAATACATAAAAGCTTACTAAATATTAAAATGTAGATTTCGTTAAAATTTACAGTTTATGTCATATGCAATTTTTTTTTAAGTTAACGCTTTCCGAGATTTTCCTGTATATTGGTTTGAATGTTTAAACCTTTATACGTTTTTTCAAACAGAAGTTGTCATCCATTTTGGTTTTGTTTTACTCCAGGCAACACAAAGAGAACCGAATTCTATAGGCAACCACAGAGCAAACAGCTTTTAAAAGATTTGACTATCGCTTTAGCCTAGTGTATTCCCCTATTTCGCTTCTGCTTATAAGGGACTAAGCAATAAGATAATTTCTGGTAATATTAACTCGCTTAGCAAAGTTTTATAATAATAGTTTGTTTTAGAGCATAGAGAAATTCATGTGAATGGAACCTAAGGTTTTCTAATCCTTTGGCTACAAAATCCACAGCAAGAAATTTTCACGTCGGCTGCGCATTGGAACTGCTCGCTGCTAAAAGCAGAGTTGAGCCATTATCTCCGCGGAGCAGATGGCGAAAGAGTGTGCGATCCATTTTCTGTGAGGGTGACTGTACCACAGAATGTATATCATACCGCATGAAGGTATTTATATGGAGCCAGGGGCGGGGGAGGATAATAGCGGAAGATCCTCCCCTCCACTGCGCCCGGTTTTTAATTACCCGTTGAAGCCTGTCCTACTAGCCCCCACCCCCTCCTCAGCTGTGGTGCAGTTTTCGATAAGCTTCCTGCTCCGCAACCACTTGCATACAACAAGGACACATCTAGCTATTACAATTTGTGTTGTTCTGCCAGCTCGAGACACAAGTGCTTACCTACGATTTCTGAACGTGCATCAAGAAGGTGGGTTCATTGCCTCCCTTCCGCTCAAGTGTGTTTACTCAAATACGTTCCTGCTTAATACTGTTAAGTGTCTAAATCTTGCGTCATTCACACATTCAGTTAATTTCTCATAAGACATTAATTTCACAGTTGCTTACTGCTACTCAAATAGCAATAATGGATTAAAATGATAAAACTCTGATGCTAAATGCTAAATTCACATGACTTTCCCTGGGCATTCATCAACAAATTATTATTTTAAAAATACCTAATGTGTTCCATGCACCTCACTTTCTCTATTTGACGTGTAAACAAGGTATTCTTACAAAAGATTATTCTTTTATTTACATTCTAATGAAGATAAACATTAGCAGAATAGGGCGAATTTCTTAGTTTCTTGAAGCAGAAGGGAAATAAAGAAAGGTTAAAGCGGCAGTCAAACCGTGTAAAAACTGTCGCTGTGCGGCGTCATTAGAATTACGAGGGCGTGCTGAAAAATAATGCATCCGATTTTTTTCCGGTAATGCCCATAAAACGTTTGGAATAAAACAAACTATATTACCATTCTACATCTTTATTCTTCATGTCTACATATTTATTTGTCAACATAATCACCCGGCGGGAACACATTTCTCCCAACGAGAGACCAGTTTGTGTATACAGTCACTGTAGAATGTTTGACGGAGCCATATCCTCACCTCTGCTTGCACCGTTTCATCAGTATTAAAGTGAACACCTCGAAGGTGTTCTATAAGTCTAAGAAACAGATGAAAATTGGATGGGGCCAAGTCGGGACTGTACGGAGGATGATCATGACAGTGAACCCAAGGGGTTCGATTCTTGCAGATGCTGCAGTGACGCACATTACTATGTCGATGCACTCGTCGCCTTACAGAGCTTTCATTCTCTTATGTATTTCAATTGGAGGCACGTTTTCTGCAGTCAGAAACTCGATTACAGCACGCTGTTTCTTACATTTTGGAGGCATTACTTTTCAGCACGCTCTCGTATATTCTCTTTCCGTAACCAGGAGTGTAACAAAAGAGTTGAGATGAAAGAGGGATTCCCGTTTGAGAAAAGAAGGTTTTTAATCTTGAGACCAACAATAGGGAATATCAGGAAAATAGTTAACTCCACAGTTAACTCCCTCCCCCTAGGACTCCTGCAAAGTAGCAGTTTGAAATACGTGTCGCTGTATACGTGAAGCTAGACTACAACACTGCCGCTATGATATTACTGTTGCTTATAAGTAGGTCACTGGAGCTGCAATTGTTTCGGCTTGCGGGTACACCGGTGGACAGCAATGAAACAACATGAAAGCCGACCAGCACGGGTAAAGATGGACAGTGTGGTTTCTCTGGAGGGAAGGAGTGACTGCTTGACATCCACAAGAGGTTAGTAGTCATATCTGGGGAAGCAGCACCAAGCCTCAAAGCCGTGTTTCATTGGGAATCAGAATTCAAAAACGGTAGGGGTTGCGTTGTAAACGCAACTCAAGCAAGCCAAAGAATACTCAGCTTGTCAATGACCTGATCATCATCACAGGCGAATCACGTTTGATGAATTAGTGGCGACAACAGATCTATTACGGGGAACCCATCACATAACACCCATGAAGATTTGAAAATAAAGAAGTGTGCACAATGGTTTCCGCATATCCTACCATTGCGCAGAAACACAAGCGCTTAGAGATACTCTAACTGTAGGGGCAACTGTACAGTGCAGTTACAGAGGAGTTTTTGAGCGTCTGACTACCGTCGACGAGTCACGGTTTTTCCACGAGACTCCCGAAAAAAAAAAGGCCAGTCTGTGGAATGGAATGACACTAGGACCCTCATCCCAAGAAGTCGTGGCCGGGAGCATTCTTTCAGAAACAAATGGCAACTATTTTTTGGGACCCGGAAGGGATACTTCTGGTCGATTGGCTGCCTTCCAATATGACCAACAACAGTAATCGGCATTGAAATCCACTGTAGTAACTCCACCGATACATTCAACAACGCCGTCAAGGAAGATAGCTCCGTGCTGTTCTTCACCAACAATGCAATGCGCGCCACATGCCAGTTGCAAACCACTGCCACCATTCGTCGAACTAGGTTTTACTGTGCTGCCACTTTCTCAATATTCGTCGGATCTGGCTCCTAGCGACTATGGCTTATTCGACTCAGTGAAAGAGGTCATGTGGGGTAAGAAATTCATCACCAACGACGAAGTTCATGAAGTTGTTCAGCAGAGGTGCCGTGATACCCCCAAAGAGTGGTTGGCTACGCAAATCCGGAAGCTGCCAGAACGATGGCAAAAGCACATAGATATATGCGGGGGGGGGGGGCCTGTAATGTCTAAATGATTTTGTTCAATCAATAGTATCAATCATTTTTGAACGCCCTAAATGTGTGTGTATACGGATATATAATGTTATAAATTGTGCTTTAATCACCTGTGGTTTCGTTTCTGCCTTACGGTTTTGCAAAATGCATCCAAAAAGAATAGGCCTTCAAAAGCTATTCCCAGGAAATTCAAGATATAAATTGTATTTGTCATGTATAGTTAGTGTTTCTGTTTTTGTGTCCCTTTCAGAATCTTTCCGAACAATTCATACACCGCGATGCGCTGTGCACATTACACATCAACGTTAGGTACGTGACGAATGTCGAGTAACTTTAAGCTCCATGGACCCCGAGATCATTTGAGCATCATTTCACTAATTTAACTTATCGTCCGATATGACCAATCAGATTAAATGACGTTAAGCTATCAAAAAATAGTAATAATAATAATAATAATAATAATAATAATAATAAAATAATAATCGAACGTTACGTGCCGTGCGGTACGTATGTGTTCTATGCGCTACATAATGAAATTCCCATATACCATTTTACAATCAATCGTGTTCACAAATCCATGAATATTTACCCACTATTGCTTACAACTATAGCAATATGCACTGCCTGTCTGACGAAAGAATGCAGAGGCAGGCAGAGGAAGTTTCCTCTCGCTTTGGCGTTATCTCTCCCGTCTGAAATGGTCATGACACACTAGCGGCTGAAAACTGCACTCCTCTTTCAGATAGGCAATACAACGTTTTCATAATTCCTTTTCACAACACATATTTTTTACAATTCCTTGAATACATTAAGATAATCATGACATTATCTTTTTCTCCTCCAATATCCTAATAAACACGGTATTTCTACAAGGATTACCCTCATACATAATACATGGCTATATGTATCATTGTGTTATCTTTCCCTTTATCCATTTTATTGCATATATTTGTACATGTTCAAATTGGAATTTGTGTAATTTTTTCCTTCATAGTTTCCCTTAACTATACTTATAAAAGGGTGTGTTAAGACACAAGTGGTTTCCTTTGAGTTCCCGACTACTGTTGAACTATGATGTATTAATTAACACCGTTCCTATAATGGCCGTACATATCTCGTTTGTCGCCACTGCTGAAATGGCCAGCACGTCTTATTTCATCGCGTCCCTCACAGCAAATGCGTTGTTTCTCTCGGCCAACACGTATTCCGTTACTTTTTTCCCATTGCTCATGGCCACCTTCGGACGATGAATCTTTCATCCCCTTTTATTCGAGTCCCTCTAGTAATGGTACATGTCTACCTGGGTCGCTTGCCAACCCGTGTACTGGACACATTCGCATCTTAGTAAAATCCGTCTCTACACTTTTCGGCGTGTTTCAAAACATTTCTACCCTGGCCATTTCAAATGCATATTTGTCCCTTCTTAATGTAATTTACATCTCTCTTACAAATAGCTTCTAGCTCCGTGATACCGTATGTGTTGTCTCACATGGAAATATCTTTAAGAGATGGTAATTTAATTGAAGCGATTTTTGAAAAAATTAATATTTTAAAAAATGTGTCCATTAAAGGGTACTTTCTTGAAAATCTTCATCTTTGGAAGATGCTGAACTGAATTTTTGGGTTTGATATTTAACCGAATTTTTGTCTTTGTTCACACACATCCGTGTTCACCTTTTTCTAAAAATTCTTTTTTATTCTTGGGTTAAAATCTCGGCATCAAAATGTTGAGTGAAATGCAGTACCTTCTGTACCTCTGTAGTACGTGCTAAATAGAGAAAATGAAATGAAAATATAGCAATAATACGCTAAGCATCCCTTGTAATGCTCGCATAGATTTCTCTACCCATTCTTCAACAAACTATTATTTCAAATGCTTATTTATCTATCCAGATAAAATTTGTGGAAATATTTTTTTTTAAATTATTCTCTATGCTGAATATGTTGTAATAATACAAGATACAGATGATGATTTACAACGTTCAATGCATTATTTTAATCAAATATGCAAAAATGATAGTACGACACATCAAAAGAGAACACCAGGATAATGGGAAACAGGGGGAAAATATCAAAAAGTTCGAAAATAGTCGTCGATGACAAAGTACTGAAACGTCCTCTTCTTTAATTATTTAAGAAGTGAAATTAGTAATAAGAAGAGTAAAGACATAAAGTAAAAATGAATGAGATTTAGAACAGTTTATGGAGCAAAATATACTTATATATGGCATAAAACAAGATTCAAATCAAATATGAAATATTAACACTGTGGAATTTTTACATTACTTTATGGGTGTGAAATTTGGGTACTTACACAAAGGACGGTAAATAGAATACACAGCTGTGAGAAGAAACTTTTTTTTTATGAAAACGAAAGGATGTACAAGAAATTACAGAATTGGGAATGAAGATATAGAAAAGAATTAGAAGTAGAAGCTATTAAGTCGATAGTGAATAGGTACAGAATAAGATGGTTACAAGGTGTTGGAGCGGATGCTGCCAAAAATAGCTTTCCAATATGCCCCTCACGGAAAGTGAAAACGTGGGAAGGCCGAAGTCATAAGAGACTCTATGAATACGGAACAGGCAGCAGCATAAGCCATGAAGTGGAGAAGAAGAAAATATCCTTTGATTGCATTTTTACTTTTAGGTACAATGGGAATAGGAAAATTCAATAGACTTATGAACTTAAGAGATGGTCGCTATGTAATATCTTTTAAATTCCATTCTTAACAGAATAACAACTCTTCATTTGAGAAGAGTATAACTATTGGATCGTTTAAGAAGAAATGGTTAAGCAGGAAAGAATATTTTTAATGAGCATTTATATTCACATGTTTATCTAATACGATTTTGGTCTATTTCTTACGATGTATCAGAGTTAAATCAGAGTCAATCAGAGTGAAGCAGGCTTCAGGCTCTATTCCCAGAAAACTCAAGATATGCACTTTATTTGTATTTTTTAACAAAATGAATGAATGAATAAGTGAGACATAACAGTATCATACATTAAGTTTCATCAATCGCACGGGTCCACAGACCGTACGTGCTTTTTCAACACACAAAACAGTAAGCAATATTAAAAAATATGATGTGTTACACTCACGTAACATTCTCTAGCTACTCTAGAAACAAACTTCTTGCAAAAAGTAATTCTTCTTTCAACATCACGCTAGTCGAGATAAACATTAGCAGAATTTTATTGCTTAGTTCCTTTTAGGTACACTGGGACTAAGGGAATGCACTAGACTAAAGTGATAGTCAAATGTTTTAAAAGCTGTCGTTATGCGATTCTCATTGCAAATCGCTTCTTCGGTTGGCCATGACTAGTACAAAAGAAAAACGAACACTCCCGTCTGAGTAAACTATAAGTATTTCACAACTGAAACTAATAAGAAGAAATACCTCGAACACGGCAAGCTCCAGGAAGAAAAGTATATGACATAACTTATGTATTTTAACAATATCTACGTTTTTATAGTAAGTTTTTGTCTATCTGTTATGATTACTAGTTATGCCAAATTAAGCAAAATTCATCCAGAGTAAAGTGGTCTTTAGAACCTATTTCCACATTAAATGTTTTAATAGTTTAAAAATAAAACATTGGTCTTGTAAACCAAAATTAAGTCTTCTTACTTTTAAAACTTCAAAGGGAAGAAATTCTTAAATAAAGGTGTTAATTTATACGAAGAATATTAAATAAATCTTTCTTGATAAGATCATAAAATTCAAGATATACATTTTATTTGTGATAGAAGCGGCTCTAATATGTGGTATTTTAATCAAAATTGTTAGAGCCATTTTTAAGAAAAGTTTTCGAAAATTTTTCCATGTAAAGGGTAGTTAGGGGTGGGGGATTTTTTTTGAAAATCTTCGTGTCGCATCCTTGGAATATATCAAACTTAAATACCAAGTTTGGTACTTAACAGTCTTTTCGCTTTTGAGCTATGCTGTTCACACATACACATACACACACATACGCACACATACCTGTTTGTGATTTTTTTTTTTTTTTTTGGACTCAGCGGATCCTAATACATGTATTTCCGGTGAAATCTTGACATCGAATTTTTGGGTGGAATACAATACTTCTCTATCCATATGTTGTACATTGTACATGCCGGGCTAGAGAAAGTAAAAACAACAACAAAGAATTAAAGGGGTAAATACGAAAATATAAGGACAAAGATATTCGAGTACAGCAATTTAAATTTACAACACAGAATACACCTTAATTCAAAATCTTCTCGGGCTTCTAGCCAGGTAAAAACTTGGCTTGACACCAACGTTTCGAAGAAGTGCATTTTCGTCGTCTTCAGGGTGAACTGATGGTTTGAGCTTACGGAGACTGGTATTTATAAGAGCTGGGATGAAGCTAACATCTGATTGGTTCGCGTAAAACATTATAATCACGTTTGTTTACTGTCCCCCCCCCCCTCTACAACACTCAAAACGGTAGGCAGACAATTTCGAGTTACCTATGCATTTACTTTAAGGTGAAGTGCATGTTGCTGAGTGCAAAATTGTAATATATCAATAGTCATTATTTAGAATATTTTATCATGCAAATCCTAAGACCCTGAAGATAAATTTTCTATTTTATTTATACACAAGCATGATGGAACTAAACTGCATGTATCATAAAATATATTAATTTTTACTATAATTATTATTATTATTATTATTGTTACTAATATTATTATTTTAATTTAACGTCCTTTAACTTGGTATGAGTGAAATCGGTGAAATAAAGCTCAAATAAGACAGCGGTCCAAGGAGCTTAAAATTAGCTGACGTTCATCTTGTCAGGAAAAGTAAACCCCCGAAAAACCCTTATCTGGATAACTGATCTTAACCGAGATTCGAGCTCAGGACCTCTTGTATAAGAGGCACACATACTACCCCCAAAACACATAGGCGGGCCCAGGCATAATGGAATACAGCACTTTAGATGCGAGAGTGCGATTTTTCCATGTGAAGGCCAGTTTGGGTGGGATGTTTTTTGTAATACTCTCATGTTGCCTCCTTGGAAAATATTAAAACTAAATTTGAATTTTGGTATTTAGCCGCCTTTTCGTTTTTAAGTTATTTTGTTTACACACACACACACACACACACACACATACAACCCCCCACATATGCAGGTGTTTCTCTAAAACGATATTATTATTATTATTATTATTGTTGTTGTTGTTATTGCTACTGTTGTTACTGTTATTATTATTATTATTATTATTATTATTTATTATTAGTTAGTATTAATGAGTCTCAGAACATACTGGTAAAATCTCGACATTGTGCTTTTGGATGGAATGCAATACTTCCACTTTATGTAGTTGAGGAGGTAAAAATAAAGGTGAAAAGTAAAAGAACTTCAAAAAATAGTACCGAGTGGGATGGTTCATGGGATTTTGTCTGTTGCTCGATTCGATCCCCCTTGGCCAGCCTACCTGACCCGGGAGTTTCACCGGATCGCAGGCAAATGCTGTGTATGTTTCTTTCACCCCCAGAATTTTCTTTCCACGTCATTGCCATTGTCATTTCATTCACCCCTCATTCATTTTGGCTTCCTGAAGGGTTGGGGGTATGGCTGATAGCGCACGGTGCCGCGCGGCAGGGAAAAGGAAGCTCATATTTTTACTTTTTCTAGTCCCGTACGTACAATGCAACAGGAAATATATGTTTTAGGACTCCCTGAATCTAAAAAAAAGCATTTCCAGAAAAAGGTACGTGTGTGTGTGTGTGTGTGTTTATGTGTCCGTGTGTCTGTGAACACGATAACGAAAAATACCAAACTTGGTATTTAAGTTCAGTATCTTCCAGGGATGCGACACAAAGATTTTGAGAAAAATCCCCCAAACCCCAAACTACCCTTTATATGGAACTTTTTTCGAAAATTTTGATTTTCTTAAAAATGGCTCTAACGATTTTGATTAAAATATCGTATATTGAAGATATTTACCTAACAAATAAAATGTATATTTTCAATTTTCTGGGAATAGCTTCTAAAGACCTGTTTATTCTGGATGATGTTTGCTTAAAAATGGTATAACTAGTAAACCGTAAGAGATAGACAAAAACTTACTATACAAAAAATGTAGGCCTTGTTAAAATACACAACTTATGTCATATACATTTTTTTCGTGGAGCTTACCGTTTTCGAAGTATTCATTGTTATTAGTTTCAGTTGTGAACTACTTACACTTTTCTCAGACGGGAGTGTACGTATTATACCTTTTTTCTACTCCTGGCCAAGAAAAGAAGCTATTGGTAAATGACATTCGCATAACGACAGCTTTTAAAACATTTGACTATCGATTTAGCCTAGTGTATTCCCATATTTTCTTCCTACTTATAAGGAACTAAGTAATAAGAACATTGTGCTGAATACCTCGATTAACAAGGTGCAGAGAGAAGAATAATCTAATGTAAGAAGTTTGTAGAACGGCTGGAGAAAGTCATGTGAGTGTAACACATCAGATTTTTTTTATAAATTGTCAGAAGATGAACAATTGAAACAGGCGCTGGAATCTGTTGAACGGGTGTCCGAACTGAAGTTGACTTTTCCCAAGTCCCGACTTAGGCTGGTTGTTAGGATGAGGCCCGTCTTTTCTTTTCCTTTCATTTTTACTTTCTCTATACGAACTATGTACATATTGTATAGAGAAGGTATTGCACTCCACCAAAAAATTCGATACCGAGATTTGGCCGGAAATGTATGTTTTAGGGTCCCCTATATCCAAAAAAAGTATTTTCAGAAAAAGGTCCGAGTGTCCGTGTGTCCGTGTGTCTGTGTCCGTCTGTCCGTGTGTCTGTGTCCGTCTGTCCGTGTGTCTGTGAACACGATAACTCAAAAACGAAAAGTCGGTAAAATACCAAACTTGGTATTTAAGTTTAGTATCTACCAGGGATGCGACACGAAGATTTTGAGAAAAATCCCCCCACCCCAAACTACCCTCTACATGGAATTTTTTTCGAAAATTTTGATTTTCTAAAAAATGGCTCTAACGAGTTTGATTAAAGTATCGTATATTAAAGTTATTTACCTGAAAAATAAAATGTGTATTTTGAATTTTCTGGGAATAGCCTCTGAAGACTACTTTATTCTGGATGATTTTTTCATAACAACTAAACCGTAAGAGATGGATAAAAACTTAACACATAAAAAATGTAGATCACGTTAAAACACATAATTTATGTTATATACACTTTTTTTCGTGGATTGGTCGTTTTTGAGATATTCCTTTTTCTTGGTTTCAGCTTTGAAAAACTTATACTTTTCTCTTACAGGAATTTGTTAACTCCTGTCCGTACAAACAAAGGAGCATCAGTCACATAGCAACCAGCTTATGCTTTCATTTTAACCTATGGCACTCCTTTATTTCGCTTCTACTTATAATAAAGCAAGAAATAAGACTATTTCTGCTAATTTTTCTAGATTAGCATGAAATAAATAAAAGATAAGTTTATTAACAATAATAATTTACTGAGATATAGAGAAAGTCATGTGAATGGAACACATCAGATTTTTTCTGATTAGCATGAAGTAAATAGAAGTATAAGCTTTTTAAGAATAATTTGTTGCAGAGTAGTAGAGAAAGTTATGTGAATGGTACACATCAGATTTTTAATATACTTCCGCAGTCTGGTCGGGATTCCGGCGCTTATTCCATTTTCTTATTCCTCTTTTTTTCATTTTCCTCTAAATTTCCTTTGATTTTTGTTTTCTGTTTTATAACAAATACATATACATTTACAAAACACAAGCACCCATGCCCAAGGCGGGACTCGAACCCACGATTCCCTGCGCCATGAAGTATACCAAAGCGAGGCGCTTCAGCGAGTGCGGGCATGGTGACCAACGTCTTTGTCGGGTGCTTTGAATCCTGTAAGGGGCGGAGTCCCCGGTTTGCCTGTCCGACTGTGTACTTCAATCTGGAACATGTAGAGATCCTGCCACTGCTGTGCCGTCGCTCCAGCTGTGCCGTCGCTCCAGTCGTCCGGTGTATCCTCGTGGGGTGTAATTACAATACCACTTAGGCTTGGTACCGAGTCTCTTCTATTCCTATACTTATTCTCAAAATAGCAACCCCGTGAGCGATTAGAAAATTCGACACTATAAAACATGCAGAAGTTAACAGTATGAAAATTTATGAAGTGTCTATAAAACGAATATCTTATACATTTTTACTTTCTGTACAGGTACTGTGTACATAATGTATAGAAAAAGCATTGCATTCCACTCAAAAAATCGATACCGAGATTTCACCGGAAATACCCGTTTTAGGGTCCCCTGTATTCAAAAAGAGCATTTTAGGAAAAAATCCGCGCGTGTGTGTGTGTGTGTGTGTGTGTGTGCGCGCGCGCACGCGTGTCTTTGAACACGATAACTCAAAAGCGAAAAGTCGGTAAAATACCAAGTTTGGAATTTAAGTTTCGTATCTTTCAGGGATGCGACAGGAAGATTTTGAAAAAAATCTCCCACCCCTAATTACCCTTTACCTGAAAAAAAGTTTTGAAAGATTTGATTTTGTCAAAAACGTAAATTTATATTTGGTGATTGTGATTGTAAATTGTAAAATGTGTTAATTTTATTCATACTGCTATAAGAATTTGTAAGTTGCAAATTATGACTCAATCGGTAAATGAGAAGGTTTTCGTGATTTACAAGGTTACTGTTTAGTGTGGCTTCTTTTCACCATTCATCATTGGTTCTTATTTATTCAAAGAGAACAACGAAAGTATAGGACAGACTGCTACTATACATGGCGAGTGCTACTATGGCATGCTAAAAAAACTTTGTCACGCCTAGAATAACGAATTACGATATGGAAAACATTATCTTCATACAAAACGGCGCTCCGCCCCATATCTACATTCTTGCAAAACAGTTAATTACCCAGATAATTGAAGATCGTGTCATCAGTTGACACTTTCAGGTATGTGACCGCTGCTATCTCCAGATCTCAATCCGATCGATTTTTGGAACAAGTTATCCTGGCATATCCAACAGCCCGACAGAAATTCAAAGATGCTATCTCGCAAGAAATCGCTAGTATTATCATCTGCAAAGTGCTGTGCATGAGTCGCAGATAGGATGGTGTACATTGAACAAGAAAACGAAGGAAATCTTCTCAATGTATTATAAAACCCCCTTACTCAGTATGTGATTTTTTGTTTTGCTTTTTGTTGTTTTTTTTCCCCCCTATCTTAAATATTATAATATTTATAACGGCTTAAAGTTTAAAGTTATTTTTGAAAGATCACATATATTAAACATATGGTAAAGAATCGCTAGAGACATATTGAGAAAACCAACATTTAAAAAAAGTTTCCATGTAAAGCGCAGTTTGAAGTTGGAAATTTTCTTGAACATCTTTGTAAGGTGTTGTTCTTAAATGTTAAGTATAGTATTTAATGGTCTTTTTTCAAGTTATCGAGTTCACAAGTACACGGACACACACATACATTGAACTTTTACAAAAATGTTTTCTTTTTTATTCAGGGTGAACGTTTGTCTACCCCCTTCTACAAGTTGTGTGCTAGATCTGGCTATCTCCACTGTCGTCACGCACCATGGGATAAACAAAACCTCCCCAGCATCTTCATAGTGATATATGTGACGAGATTATCTGCGACCTGATCGGAAACGTTCGAATTACTCATGCTTTCTGCTCTTCGGCGGACTACCTTGGGCATCAGTTATTCAATCTAGCTGGAAATTTGCATACAGATAAGTCGTCCTTAGGAGCAAAACAAAGTTGCGTTGCATAATCGCGGGTTTTCTTTCGGCTAGGGCAAAATTGTGGGGTTGAATATGTCTTGGGTAAGTCTAAGTTCTTATTATTTTGAAAAATCCATTTATTAGTGGCGATCATCAAGCGTTTTCTTAAAGCAAGATTTACTTTTCAAATTGGGAATTCAAGTAACAAACATAACAAATGTGAAACTTATTCCAAGAAAAATGCATTAACGGTAAAATCAGTTATACTTTAATGGCTGCAGTGTTTCTATGCAGTTTCATGGAATTTTACAATTTTTACTGGTTTTTTTTTTTTGTAACTCCGTAATATTCGTAGGATAACGACAGTACTAAGGGAACCTCAAAACATATATTTCTAGTGAAATCTCAACATCAAATTTTGCGGTGGATTACAAAACCTTCTCTACCTATTAATGATACGTGCTAGAAGGACTAATAAATAAAATTCTGTCATTTAACAACGGTCATGGAAAAATTGAGACAGAAGCAATTTTCTTCAGAATAAATTCCTCGGACATCAATTATGTACCTCATAGAGTTTCTCTCTAATAGACTTATTACTCTCTTATTGTGAAATGTGTTAATTTTAATTTGCGTGTTTTTCACTTGTTAGTAACTGAAAAATGACGTTGAGATGGAAGGAGTGCTAAGTTGCCTGTCGAAGATAAGGACACACCTGAATAATTTGTGCGCTACTGTTGATGGTGTTGCTAAACTTGGCGACTGACGTCATTATTTCCATCCTGCCTTGAGAGACCCTCTTCGCACAGGATAAACTTGCCGGTTTCACGACATAATTTCATTACGTTAGAGCAAACCTTGCAGCATCTCACTGGGGCCCTCCTGCTGCACGCACGCCCATATGTAATTTGCTTACTTTGCAGCTGAATCTTTGTTGTCCAGATTACTCAAGTGCACTTTCTTTTAAACTATAAAAAATATTTCCTCCAAACTTTGTACTTTGGTTACTTATTTTAAAATGTTCGTAACAAAATGTGTGTCAGAGGCCGGATTTATATGCAAAGTGGATGGATGCTCTTTACCTTCCTACCACGTATAGTAGTGAGTAGTGGAAGTTTTGCATTCTATTAAAAAATTCCACATTAAGGCGCCCTGAACAAAAACACATCTTATGTGTTCCATTCTATCTCTACTCCTTCTGCAACAAATTATTCTAAAGAAAAAAGGTTATTCTGCTATCTACTCTATGCTAATCAATATAAACATTAGCAGAAATAGTCTTAATTATGTACTTCCTTGTACTTATAAGAGATGCAGTTAAAAGCTAATCGAACGAATTTATATTCCATTCCATTACATTGGTCAGTAATTAAAAAGAAAGAGAGAAAAAAATATAAAATAAAATGAATTATTGTCTTTATTGTTTTTTTCTTTTGAGGAAAGTATAAGTGTTAGTAAATTTAAACCAATAATAAGGACTATCTCATAAAAGACTATCACCACAAAAAATTATCACAATTGTTTGTTTTTAACTAGAACTACAATTTGTCTGTAGTAATTTTGTCTATTAAAAAGTTATAAGACTGAAAAAGCTTCAGAGATTATGCAAAGAAAATTCAAGATACACATTTTAGTCGTTATGTAAATATCTTTAATATCCCTATGGTACTTTAATCAAAATCTTTAGAGCCACTGTTGAAAACATTTGTAATTCTGAAAAATACTCCATGTGAAGGGTAGTTTGGGATGGGGGATTTTCCTGTAAATTTTAGTGTAGCCTCCTTAATAACTAAGTTTGGTTTTTGATCAACTTTTATTTTTTGAGATATCTTGTACACAAACACACGACAGACGTCATACAATGTATGTGTGTGTGAACATCATAACTCAAAACACAGACGTTTAAATACCAACTTGGTGTGTAATTCCGCATTATGCAGAGCTGTGACATGAGGATTTTCAACAAAATCTCCCACTCCAAACTATGGTTTATATGGAAGACTTTCTCAAAAATATCTCTAAAGATTTTAATTAAAATTCCATATAGATATTAAATATATATGTATATATTTACCTACATGAAAAATAAAATGTATAACTCTCTGGAAATATGCCCTGTAGGTATCTTCATTTAACAGGCTGTATAATATTGTATAGTAAGCGATAGACAAAAACTGTAGGTCTCTTTAAGGCACTCAATTTGTTTTAAATAACGTTTTTTCCCCACAAGGATCAAGATAAAATTATAATTAAAATTTTCATAATTGTTAAGATAGCAGAGTGCTTCATAACCAGTTTGATATTCTTTTACTCCCACCCTGGCCCGATTTTGGATTGATTTCTGAAACCAGAAGACACCGTGGTATCATTGCAGCACGCTACAACCTAACGGCCGTAAGCTAATGGTGGGAGGTTCAGAGCTATTTATTCTTATTGGTAAGAGATTATGTAAAAAACAAATAGTTTATTTTTATATGCATTAGTCTTCCACTGTTGTGTATATTTGTATGTGTATATTTACTATTTTATTACGCTTAAATTATACTGTTACAACTAGAAACAACAATACTAGAATGACATTGTGAGCAGTAATCTCACTAGAGTTTTAGAATTATTTATTTTTATTTAACTATCTCGTGGTTAAAATAAATAATAAAAATATTACCTGTAAAAGTAAATAAACTATTAATTGACTTACTATAAAAATTGACTGAATTGCTTCCATATACTGCTTCTGCTTTCTTTATGTTGTTTTGTGGCATGCTATTTGTGAAGATAACTTTCAATATCTGCCGGAAAATAAATGACAATCGCAAATTAACTTAAGCTTTGTAAGCGATACAACAGACAAATGTTAGTGGTGACAAAATGTTGCTAAATGCATAATTTTTAAGCGTATCGTAACGTCTTATGGATCAAAAGTAGTTTGCTAGGATTGACTTAATGCTCCTTTTTCTTTAAATGCATGAATTATAGAGATGTAAAAATTATTTCATTTAAAGCAAGTTTGGGTTATTTATTTCTCTAATAAAAATTTTCCTTAGATGATCGCTTTCTGTCATTATTCCCCTCAATAGTATCTGTGAAGATTAGGGCCATACTTGGAAATGAAATTGTGTATATAGTGTATATAATATATGGTGTGATTAGGGGAAATAACTATGTGTAATCACAAACAGTTGATAGGCATTTATATAAAGTATTGGATTGTATAGACATTGTAGGAAAACATTTTAGAGTCAAAACATACAATCATTTTACCGCCAAGCTATACTTGATTCTGATTATTTGCACACCCCTGCCGACACATTTTGCAATGCAAAAGTGTCAACCTTGTGACTTCATCTCTAGTAGTCACTATTCTCTGTTGGTTCTGTTGATTCACATGACTTTTTCTAACTATTTGCAACAAACTATTTCTGAAAAGGCTATTCTTATATTTGTTTTAAGCTAGCGAGATAAGCATGTGTGTATGTGTAAATGTATATGTGTTTTACCTCTACCTATTTAAATAAAACCTAATTTCAAAGTCATTACATAGCGACTAGCTCTTAAAAGATTTGGATGTTGCTTCAGGCCAGCTAATTTCCTTATTTCCCTTCTATGTACCAGTTGGCCCAACTGCTCTGTATTTGGCGTGTGGAGATATCTCCTCGTGTGTTAAAAGAGTTGCGGAACTCTACAGAGTTAAAAGTTAAAACCCGGCATGTAAGAGCTAGCGAGAGTGACCACTGCTTTCTCGCTCATTGCGAGAGGCTCTCCCCTGCCGGGTTTTATACTGAAATAATTCCGTTGAGTTCTGCAACTCTTTTGACGCACGAAGGGATATCTGCACTCTTCAAACACGGAGCAGCTGGGCCACCTTGTAGAAGGACGCAAGCAACAACACCATTTTTGTGAATGTTTATTTCAATTAGCATGAAGTGGGTAGAGGCATAGTTTGTTGCACAAGAGATAAAGAAAGTCATGTAAATGGACGTCAGTTTTCTTTTCTCAAAAATAGTCCCAATGAATTTCCAGAACAACGCAACGCAATTGCTGGTTCCCAAATTATATTATCCCTTTCTCTTTAAGATAGAAGTTATTCTATTAATTTGTTGCTCTATGCTATGTGGTCCCGGTCTTTTTGTCTATTTCTCCAGATCACCAGCTCACTGCTCCTTTGATACTCTAGTTCGAGGAACAGACATTGAATTATAAACCATGAGATTATAGCAGTGGCGGCTCTTTAGGTCAGGCTAGTGAAACTCCACTTCACTCACTACTTTCCCTAGCACGTATTGAGTAAGTACATAGTAGATAGACCGAGCCAGGTGACTCAGGTGCTTCATCTGAGACTGGTATTCCAGAGGTCGTGGGTTCGATTCTCTGCGTGAGACTTCCCTGAGCAATGCTTTTGAGGGAGTTTTATCCATTCACTAGGCGAATACTGGGGAGGATTCTTCATTCTCCCGAACTTCCTGTCCCTTCGTTTCATACCAATCTGTCGACGAGGACTGCAGTAGAGGTACAAATTCGTGGAGGTGGCTGCACTCTTGAAATATATTTCTCCTCAGTGGGATGGCGCTATTGTTTGACCCCTTCGTAACGCTCACACCCAAAATTTGGATGTCAAAATTTGAACAGAAATATGTGTTTACAGGTCCCTGTCTTCAAAAACGCATATTTAGAAAATGGAACCTGTGGGTGTATTTTTTTGCATGTGTGCGTGTGTGTCTGTGGACAGCACAACTCAAAAATCTGATGTGTACCAACAAATAATTCTTAAAAAGCTTATACTTCTATTTACTTTATGCTAATGAGAAAAAATTGACAGAAATAGTCTTATTACTCGCATCCTTGTAAGTAGAAGCGAAATAAGGGACAACCGTAGGTTAAAGTGATAGTCAAAAGCTGGTTGCTATGTCAATGAAGTTCCTTTGTTTATATGGATAGGAATTGACAAGTTCCAGTATGAGAAAAGTATAGTTTTTCATAGCAGAAACCAAAAATAAGGAATGTCACAAAAATGACGAACTCTACGAAAAAAATGTATATAACATAAATTGTGTGTTTTAATGTGCTCTACACTTTTTGTGTAGTAAGTTTTTGCCCATCTCTTACGGGTTAGCAGTTATTCAAAATTTAGTAAAATTCATCCACAATAAACTACTCTTCAGAGGCTATTCCCAGAAAATTCAAGATATACATTTCATTTGTCAGGTAAATATGTTTAATGTCGGAAATTTTAATCAAAATCGTTAGAGCCATTTTTGAGAAAATCAAAATTTTCGAAAAAAGCTCCATGTAAAGGGTAGTTGTGGGTGGGAAGATTTTTCTCAAAATCTTCGTGTCGCATCCCTGGAAGATACTAAACTTAAATACCAAGTTTGGTATTTTACCGACTTTTCGGTTTTGAGTTATCGTGTTCACAGACACACGGACACACACACACACGGACCTTTTTGTGAAAAAGCTTTTTTTTAATATTGGGGACCCTAAAACATGTATTTCCGGTGATATCTCGGTATCGAATTTTTGGTGGAGTGCATTACTTTC
Source organism: Hymenopus coronatus (assembly GCA_030762935.1). NCBI lineage: Eukaryota > Metazoa > Arthropoda > Insecta > Mantodea > Hymenopodidae > Hymenopus > Hymenopus coronatus. The sequence goes on along the minus strand of CM060892.1, from coordinate 78,425,254 downwards.
TCTATACACTATGTACATAGTGCGTATGGAGAAAGTAAAAATGAGATGTCTGTTAAATACCACACTTGGTATTTAAGTTCAGTATCTTTCAAGGATGGGGGGACACGAAGATATCCAGGAAAATCCCCCAATTCATACTATCTTTTACATGAAAGATGTTTCGAAGTTTTAAATTTTCTCAAAAGTGACTCTACATTTTGTTTAAAATACCGTATATTAAAGACACTTAAGTTCATGGAAAACATAATATATAGGTATTTTCAATTTGTTGGAAATAGTCTCTGATGTCCACTGCATTCTGGATGAGTTTTTCATAACTGGCAAACTGTAAGAGACAGACATAAACTTTCTACACAAAAAAATGCATATGTCAAAACACACAATTCATAACCTACACATTTTTGTTGTGGAGCTAGCCCTTTCCGAGATATTCCTTGTTATTGGTTTCCATTTTAAAACATCTAACACTTTATGTAATATACGGGAGGTTAATTAGCATAAGCATAGCATTATTAATAAATCGATGTTGGCGGTAACAAGTCCTTAAGATTCTTAGGCTTGTAGGTTAGGTTTAAATATTGCACGTCAAGTTGGGCAGTCAATATCTGGTCTGGTTGCAGTTCTACCCAGTGCTGCGCACGCCCAGAAGGCAAAACATGTTGCGACCCAAAGACAATCAATACTGCCAATGTTTTGTATTTCTCCTAGTGGAACACAATCAAATAGGCGTTCGACTAGATTTTCTTGTGGGGGGGGGGGTACCAAGATGCCACTGGTGTACAAGGACGCTGTTATTCGAGAGGCAGGTAGATGTAGCATATGGGAAAAGGGTTAGCATAAGTGTATGTAGTATATAGGGGTTAATTATTATAAGTATTGCATTATTGAGAAGTCGATGATGGCGGTTCCATATCGCTAAGATTCACTAGGTTACTTGGTTAAGTTTAAACATTGTACACCACGTTGGGCAACCAATAGCAGGTGTGGTTGCAGTCCTGTCCAGTGCTGCGTACGTGTAGAAGGCAGCTTATCAGCTTTGGATGATAAGTCTCTAGATCAGCGTGTGGGACTCTATACTTGGATATGAAAGAGAAAAGACGTGAGTGTGTATCTGTTCCGTACCATGAAATACATAGAGAATGTTAACAAACTTATGATTTGACAGTTGACAACTTATTATGTATTGCTAGAAATAGTATCTGCCTCCCGTTTAGCAGCGTCTACTCATATGTCCAGTGACATCTTCACAAGAAAAGCCATCGAAATCCTTTGTGATTGTGTTAATTAAGGTAAACATATAAAGTTGGTTGTTGTTTGCTGGTTGTTGTCTTTGGATCGCACAATATATCTAATACATATGTATCTCGCAGCTTCATCAGTAGTTTCGACCACGAGCCGCCACTGCGTTATAGGCACATTGGAAGACAACTTAAAGGAGAACTCAATCTGTGAAAACGGAACTCGTTTCTATCTAACAAGTGGAAATAATGGATATCTAAACGGAGATAATGATAAAGGAATCTTAAACAAGTAATTTGAAAAGGGTCACAGGTGTATCCTGTTCAAGTTATGGGCAATTAATGTAATGTTATTACAGTTTTGTATCCAGAAACATATATAAAGCTAAATAGGTTTAAAATGTGCGTTGGAATGACTTCAGGAGTTCTTAATAATCGATATTAACATGGTTATTAATATCCCTTTAAAATGGTCCTAAAATTGCAGCTATAATCCGTATTTGTAGATCATTACATACGTAAATGTTACTGTCACATGCTCTCTCTACGCAGTGCCATTTTTATTTACTTACAGGATATACACGTGTATAGGACCTTATAGGACATTATAGTTAAAATACAAGTGCATTTACAAGTTATATATATATATACGTAGTAGTATTGTATTAAGTTTACAATAATACAATATTTGTGTCATACAGTCGTATGGGTCGAGTGCCTGTACATACTGACGAAAAATACTTGAGTTTAAAATATTACCTACATATATATTTTATATCTCTTAACAACATTGGAAATACACACACACACACTTGCACTCACATATTCATACATATAGACTACTCAAACACCAAATAAGTATATACAATATTTACCAAATGTTTTATCTCTTAGTGCACATACTTCCATTAACTATGTGCCCAGCTTAACCACTTTTGGCTGTTTAGAATCAAATCCCAGAATGCTTCCCTCCGTCTGTTTGAAGTCAAAAATACTTCCGGCAATAATATTTTCTGCACGTAATCTGCCAAAATATGCGCCCAGTCTTCCTAATCCCCACATAATGGAAAAATCCGCCTACCAGCATTATCAACTACCTTAGGGGTTTTCCACCCTACCAACCTTAGCCACGCTATTCCCGATCTTTGATTCATACCCAATTTTAAAATATATGTTTCTTTACCTCTCTCAATTTTTATTTCGGTTTGTTCACACTTAACACCTCCTCCTTCCCACAGTACCTGCTCAAACCTTCCTTCATTTCTTCCGCCAGGTTTCAAATCATTTCCTTCACTTCCTCCATTCCTTCTGACTTCTCCTTTTTTTCACACCCCTGACGGCACGCTCAGAAACACGTCCCTCGTCACCACGTCTCGAGACACACTATGCTATTATATGTTATCCATAGGCTGGATGCAGCTCATGCTGGTGTAACAAAACTAGATAAATAATATATATATATAATACTCTAACGCTTTATTTATTGAACATAAAAGATTTTGGAATTCCCAATGACAACATCTTTTCCCCTAAATATCTCACAAGTATTTGCCAAATTTAGCTTTACAAATATTTAAGTGTGCATCGAAAATTCTTCTTCTTCTGTGCTCTAGGACTGGGCAGTGAAATAAAATATGCTCAACATGTTGCTGTACAGTGGATATACTCTCTGTCCGTTCTATATTTGTATCTTGATTCTTTCAAAATAAAAACCAAATTTACCCTGTCGTGACAAAAACTGAGGGAATATGAAGTCTTGTGTGATACTCTTACAGCCTAGACAAAATTAATTTCGAAAGAGCATGTTTACTTTCTTTACATACTACATGATACATAGGTAGAGAAGGTATTATTGCACTCCACCCAAAAATTCTATACCGGGCTGCACGGAAATACACGTTTTAGGGTCCCTGTATTCCAAAAAAAAGTTTTTATAAACACATTGCGTCTGTGAACACGATAACCCAAAAAACTAAAAGTCGATAAAATACCCAACTTGGTATTTATGTTTAGTATCTTCCAATAATGCGACACAAAGATTTTTAGGAAATTCACCCCACTCAAACTACCCTTTACATGGAAAATTTTCCGGAAATTTTATTTTTCTCAAAAATGGCTCCAACGATTTTGATTAAAATACCGAAAATAATCATATTTGTATGCCAAATAAAATGCATATTTTTAATTTTCTGGGAATAGCCTCTAAAGAGCTGTTCATTCTGGATGAAATTTGCTGAATTTTGTATAAGTCCCAGGATTCATAGTATAGTTAATTGTTATGGCCAATTTAAGTACTTACGACAATGTAAGCCGCTATTGTGGTTTGTCATCCCAAAATAATGTGAGATCACCTTGTGGTTTACCGGGAAACACGCGAGTCAGTTGAGAAATTTAATGTTGTTCCGGCATGTTGCCATGTTAGCTCAGTGGTAGAGCAACGGGCCAGAGACCGGGAGATCCGTAGTTCAAATATTTTTCAGTCTGACTACTTATCCAATATTATTGAAGTAAGTAAGATTTCTGGCTGTGATGAGTATACACACATTTTAATTGGTATAAACTTTTGCAGAAACACAGGACCACTATTTATATTTTGAGCCTAAACAACATTGATTGCTTAGACGCCATTTGGTGTTTCCACTGGAAAATTTGACATTGTTGACTTCAGATATTTTGCCAATATAGCGTTATTTGATTGTTTGTAATGACTTTAAAATTGTATCTCAGCAAAAAGCTATAATTAACTCGTGAAAATAGTCGTGTGTTGATTTATTATGATTTTCGTCGTGGATTATCAAGACTCAATTTACAACTACTTTTGGCGATGAAGTTTCCTTCTTTTCCACTGTGAAACGCAGCGTTGATGAAGATTGGTGGTGAAGATTGTTCAAAAGTGTGCCAGAAAACATTTATGCTGTGCAAAAATGGATAGTGAAAGATCATGTTGCTACATACTGAGAGATAGACGCAACCCTAGATATTAGTTTCACCAATATACGAAAAATATTGTATGATCATTCTGCCGTGATTCCATATACCTAATCTGACACAATCTCAAAATGGATGCTCTTGTCGATTGCTGCAGGAAATACAATAATGAGGCTTGAAAAAACACGTATAAGATTGTGATGAATCACGGATCTACGCTTATGAGCCGGAACGTAAACAGCGGTCGAGTGTATGGGTTTTTCAAGATTAAATAACCAACAAAAATTGCTCACACTCGAAGCACTTAGAAACAAATAAGCGCCTGTTTTCTTTTTCTTTCTTTTTTTCATAAAAACTAGTCATGTGGCAACTGTCCGTTTAGAGGAACGGTAACGGTACATAACCATTTGTTTGCCATTTGTTTCGGTGAAATAAGGAAAACTTCGTTCTTCATCAAGACAATGCGATCGCTTACACATCTCGTCCAGCAGCCGACTATATAAACTCTCATGACGGATGAGTCATCATCTCACTTGATGACTCATCCGTCGTATGTCCTGGTTTTTTTCCAGAGCATTCAAGAATATCATGCATGGGCAACGATTTTCTTCGGCAGAAGAAGCCGTTGCTGCGTTCAGAAACGATGTTTTGGAGGTGTTTCAAGCAGATTGGAAAAATTGGTAAGACAATGGTTCCAACGTATGCAAAGTGATCAGAAATGAGAATATTTCGAGAAACAGCAACGTAATTTTCAATGACAGAGTACTGTTTATTATTATTATTATTATTATTATTATTAAGACCAAAATAGAAATATTGCACCTCGTAGTTACGTAACACATTTCGTTATAGATACCAAAGGATAGTCAAATATTTAAGAATTGGAAAGAATTTAATCCGGCGTTAGAGTTCTATAATATTTCCATGCAATAACTAAACATTGAAAGGATTTTAATAGAATGACTAAGTTTTGAAGAATTCGATCCATTATTAACAGATATGTCGGAAAGGCGCATGTCATAAATTTCGTATTTAGAATAACTTGTGTATTTTGAAGAATCTAAATTCTTTGAGTAATAAGCTATCATTTATCGTTTAACATTTATTAGTTGTGTAAGATTATAAAAAATTCCTTCCGAATGAAGAGAACCTCACATTGTTTTCTATAAAAAAATTCAAGGTATACTTTTCATGTGTCATTTATAAAGTTAAATATACTTTACTTTAATTAAAATCGTTGGATTCATTTTTAGAAAACTTCAATATTTGAAAAATGCTTCACATAAAGGTAGTTGGAGTGCTACATTTGTTGAAATCTGAGTGTTATATCTTTGGAAGATATTGAGTTAAATATTAAGTTTGTTATCTAATTAAGTTTTCATTTCTGCTTTCTTTACTCTATCTACACAGTGTATAGAGAAGATACTGTATTCCACCCAAAAGTTCGATACCGATGTTTTGAGACCCCCTGAGTCCAAAAAAGTATTTTCAGAACATCATCTTCCAAGGAAGCGATACGAAGATTTTCAGGAAAATTCCCATTTAGTGGAACAGTTTGAAATGTTTGTTTTTTCCAAAAATGGCTGTAATGATTGTGATTAAAATGCCGTATGCTTTAGATGTTTATATTTGAATAAAATGTATTTCTTGACATTTCTGGTTTAACTTCTGAAAACTATAGATGTCGTTAAAACACACAATTTATGTCATATGTATTTTAGTTGTAGTGTTGACCACTTCCAAAATTGTCATTGTTATTCTCAAACGGCATTATTTTCCTTAAATCTCAATTGATTTTGCAAAACGAACCGAACTTCAATTGTTCACATAGTGACCAGCTTTTAAGGGATATGACTATCGCTTTAACCGTATTTCCATTCTGCGTACAAGGAATCAAGTAGTAGGAGCATTTCTGCTAATACCTATCTCGATTAGCATGATATAGATAAAATAATATCTTTAGAAAGAAGAGTCCATATGTAGAACGGGTAGAGAAATTTATGTGAATGGAATACTTATTTTTGATTTATAATGTTCACAAACTCGCAAACATACACACATACATGTGGACCCTTCTCTAAATAGGATTTAGGAGGGATTCAGCGAGTGTCAAAACGTGTATTTACAGTGAAATCTCAATAGGGAATTCGTAGGTAGAATATAATACTTCTTCTATTTACTATACGTAGTATAGCAACTAAAAGTATACGCTCTGTGTTAAGTACCTGTGCTAGATGTAGGTTACACAACGTAAGAGGATATCTCCCACACTGTGACCTACAAGAGATCTAATGTGGCTACTACCCACAGAAGGAACCATAGGATGTGTAGAAGTTCCTATCAATTCCTAGCTCGAAGATTCGCGCCACTATTTCAGCAGACGAGATAGGCCGTTTTAACTACGATCACCCAAGCAGCCTTCTAGTATCCACGAGGGGTACTATTGCCTTTTTTTTTATTTATTTATTTTTTTTAAATACGGTACCGGAGTCTGATCAGGCACTGTATACCCTACTTTAATTTACCTTTTTTTTTTGTTTTACCTTGTTTTTCTGTATTATTACTGGATTGCTGTTTTTTTACTTTTACAACACACACATAAACACAAACATATAACACCCATGCCCAACCTTTGAGCAAATATCGCGCCATCTATCCGGAACCACCATGATCGACGAAACCTAGAATTACACTTGAAACATGAGAAGGAAATGAAATGAAAGAGAAATCATTAAAGAAATCCTCTCGGATGAGAAGCAAAATAAGAACTCACTTACTGACCAGGGAAAATCCAAGGCCAGAGTTTTTTTTTTGTTTTTTTTTTTTTTTTGGTAGTGTTTAACGCTTTAACTACTTATGGGACCGCAGGCAGTGACACTGGTGATACATGAATGATGATGGAGCACAGGTGGAATGCGATGGCGGGGGATACCGGAGTACCCGGAGAAAACCCGCCCCAGCGCCGCTTTGTCCACCACAAATCTCACATGCGGTCGCTTGGGATCGAACCCCGGCCGTCTAGGTGAGAGGCGAGTGGTCTAACCACTCGGCCACGGCGCGGCCTCAAGGCCAGAGTGATCGACCGACGAGAATCGAAACCGGCACCTCTCAAATGTGAGCCTTACACATTACCCCGTAGCCACTCCCCTCGGGAGCTCCAATAGATAATAAAGTGTTGCATTCCAATAAAATGTTAAGTGTTGAGATTTTCTCGGAAATCCAACTCTAGTGCTCCCTGAACTCCAAAATGAACACTTTTAGAAAATAGTACCACTCCGAGCTATCCTTTAGGTAAGATATTTTGTTATCTATCATTTTCACATAAAAAACACAGATATAATTACAGTACCACATTTTAAGATATTTATTATTGGCTTCACTGCGTACCTTTATTGGTTCCTCGTCCTTCACGGCAGACTTTATGAAATCGCGCGGGTCTGTGCCTGTGCGAGCTAGTCTAGTTATCTGTGTAACGGTCAACTGTTGATCATATTCCCTTCAGATCTGCGTTGTCATCAATTAACTATTGTACAGGGACTGTTAAGAGTAGCAAGTATATAGCAGTATGTGTATACTGAATTTTCGACGAATAGTCTGCTAATTTCTCCTCGTTTAAACGTATCTTGCATTCTTTGATATGATTATTCTTAGTAAAACATTAATATACAGGGATATTATATTTTATTTTTGGGAGTTTAATTTCTACATTATTTTTAGTTTTTTATGATATCTCAAATTACTAACACATACAGAAATTTTCTAGAAAAAAATTGTAGTCTTACTAAAACACATTTATTAAATTATTTTGTTAGAGTAGTAGTGGTGGTGGAGGTGTGGTGGTGGGGGGAGGAGCATTTCCTATATATCCTAAGTAGAGCTCTGGGCATCGTTATTACAATGTTTCCGTCATTAGGTTTAAATTTCTAGTTCGTGAGTTTGCCACTATGCGCCATGGTGACGAGGGATCAGCTCGTTGCCCGTAGATGGCTCTGCAATACAAAATCCTGACTTACGGATGCGATGTGGCGAAACATTTTACCAGAAACCTGCATCTTTCAAGATGTGGGGTTGTTTTACGGGAAAATAAACATTATACGCAACCATCGGTTTTACATTCTTATCGAAGGAAGAGATGCTAAAGATTTTTTCGTCCGAAAATAATCCATCACCTTCCGCCAGGTTTGAGTATTAGAGGCTAGCATATTACTACTACACCATGAAGGACAACCCTTGTTACGTTAACCATTTTAAAATTCGTGTGTATGAGAGAGGGAGAGAGAGAGGGAGAGAGAGAGAAAGGGAGAGGGAGGAAGGAAGAGAAAGATAGACAGAGACAGCTATCTGTTTCAGAGTAACATAACTCAAAAACGAAATGCGTGATAAACACAATATTTTGTATTTCAGATCAGCATCTTAAAAAATGCAACAAGATTTTCAAAAAAATCCCTCCTCCAAAGTATCCTTCACATGGATTTTCATTAAAATATCATATGTTTCAGATATTTAAATGAAAAATAAAAATATGTATGTTGAATTTTGTGGAGATACCTGTGAAAACCTCTTCACTGAGAATTAATTTTGTATAATTTACAATATTTTAACGATTCAATTAAATACTTTTGTAAATAGCACATCATTTGTTTTCTAGTTGTAATAGACGTTGATGTATTAATATATTGTTGTTATCTCTTAGATTTGTAGGGTAATTTCTAAGTATAAACTAGCTTTAAAATACCATATAATTTTCACAGGGAACTTAGAATTCTAAGTAGGTAAATGAAGCACAAAGAGTGGGAAGAATTTAACTACTGCGTATATTCCACTTAACAAGCCTTCATAAGCTCAAAGTTGACTGCCTCTGTGATCTGGCCTTCAAATCCAGAGGTTTTGGTTTCGATTCCCAGATACAGCGTGGTAATTTGCCTTTGGCCAATATGATCCTCTAATCTAGAGTTTTTAGGCATGTGTAAATATGTTGAATTTAAAGACAACCCTAACAGTAAACGAGTGAACACAATTCCCTTGAACAATTGTTTCAAAGGAAAAAATACACCTATATGACCTTGATGTTAAATTAGACGTACAAATAAAAATAAAACAGCAAAGTGAAAGGCAACCAAACAAAGGAGTGAATACTACCATAAGCAATTATACCAAATACATCTCTTTGAGATGGCGATGAAGAGAGAAATCAGCACCGCCGCAGCTTCTGCAGCAAATCGCAGCTTCTGACTCTCCTTCGAAAGCCTCTGAGAAGGCAGCAACGCCATCGCCGCCAGCCAGCGAAGCTTCGCCATGACTGCAGTAGCCCCGGTATAGTGCCATGGTTTAGGGGCGCATTCGGGATCTCTCGAACCGGCATGTCTCCACCGCTGCGAATGGGACCCAACCCACTAGTGAAAATGGATCTATAGGACCACGCGGACCAGGAAGCTGCCTTGGCGCCAGAGTTACCCTTTTAGGGCGACTCTTGTTCGTTGAGCTTAGTCGATAATAGCGTCATCATCCCTGCCGACGCTGATGTGCCTATGCACACAGCCAGAAAACCTGCCCTTTGTTGCCGAGGTGCCATACTGTGGCGCCAACTCTGTCATCGCAGAGTGCATTGGGCACGATCTCCGCCGCTGTCGTCGGTCTGTATCTCCATTTCACCGAAAATCCCAGGGCCTCTTCTACTAGAGAAGCATTAAACTGCCAACAGTCCGTAGAGTGCCATAACCTTCAGATACACGCGCTTCAACATCGGAACTCTCAATTGATGTCACGACGTTTCAGGACCTCCACACGGGGTTTTTGATTCTCAGCGCCCGTCTAGCTGCGTTGGGGACCAACGCCATCAACACCCTCCAAGACATTTCTGCGTCAGCCCGACCGAACAGAGCAACATCACCGTTTTAGTTTGACTGTTAGACTGCCTCGCATCGCTGCTACAGACCATGAAGCGACCTGACCAGCGCACCTCATCATCAACAACGACGAGGCAGAAGCCAGCAACTCAATCCCCTTCGTCGGGTCACCGTCAGGTGCATAAGAGGAAGAGCTCTGGAAAGTAGACGGGACGGTGTCAGCGGTACTGACACCATCCTTTACGTACATCCTCTTTTCCTATAGTTACTCTTTCTAGTTCCTCTATTCTGCAATGTGGTTTCCTGACTGTAGCTTACATTTTACAGTTACCTCGCGCCTCTATCTTCCTTTCCTATAGTTACTCATTCTAGTTCCTCTATTCTCCAGTGTGGTTTCCTGGCTGTAGCCTAGATTTTACAGTTACCTCGCGCCTACATCTTCCTTTCCTATAGTTACTCATTCTACTTCCTCTATTCTCCAGTGTGGTTTCCTGGCTGTAGCCTAGATTTTACAGTTACCTCGCGCCTACATCTTCCTTTCCTATAGTTACTCATTCTAGTTCCTTTATTCTCCAGTGGAGTTTCCTGGCTGTAGCCTAGATTTTACAGTTACCTCGCGCTTACGTCTTCCTTTCCTATAGTTAATCCTAGTTCCTCTATTCTCCAGTGGAGTTTCCTGGCAGTAGCCTAGATTTTACAGTTACCTCGCGCCTACATCTTCCTTTCCTATAGTTACTCATTCTAGTTCCTTTATTCTCCAGTGGAGCTTCCTGGCTGTAGCCTAGATTTTACAGTTACCTCGCGCCTATATCTTCCTTTCCTATAGTTACTCATTCCAGTTCCTCTATTCTCCAGTGGAGTTTCCTGGCTGTAGCCTAGATTTTACAGTTACCTCGCGCTTACATCTTCCTTTCCTATAGTTAATCCTAGTTCCTCTATTTTCCAGTGGAGTTTCCTGGCTGTAGCCTAGATTTTACAGTTACCTCGCGCCTACATCTTCCTTTCCTATAGTTACTCATTCTAGTTCCTCTATTCTCCAGTGTGGTTTCCTGGCTGTAGCTTACATTTTACAGTTACCTCGCGCCTACATGTTCCTTTCCTATAGTTACTCCTTCTAGTTCCTCTATTCTACAGTGTGGTTTCCTGGCTATAGCTTACATTTTACAGTTACCTTACGCCTACATCTTCCTTTCCTATAGTTACTCCTTTTAGTTCCTCTATTCTACAGTGTGGTTTCCTGGCTGTAGCCTAGATTTTACAGTTGTCTGGCTCCTACATCTTCCTTTCCTACAGTTACTCCTTCTAGTTCCTCTATTCTACAGTGTGGTTTCCTGGCTGTAGCCTAGATTTTACCGTTGCCTCGCTCCTACATCTTCCTTTCCTATAGTTACTCCTTTTAGTTCCTCTATTCTCCAGTGTGGTTTCCTGGCTGTAGCCTAGATTTTACAGTTGCCTCGCTCCTACACCTTCCTTTCCTACAGTTACTCCTTCTAGTTCCTCTATTCTACAGTGTGGTTTCCTGGCTGTAGCCTAGATTTTACCGTTACCTCGCTTCCGTACTATGTAGGGCAGCATCCTATCCTTTGCTTTATTAATGCGGGATTGCACTAATGGACGACGAGGAGAGAGCCATGTACGGTTTTATACGTAGAGAGCGTTTTAGTGGGCACATATCCTCCTAGCCATTGCACTTAGGCTGGGAGTCGAATGCAATAATTTATTTCCCCCTGCATGGTAAAAAATTATATGTTCCATTCATATGATATTCTCTAATTGTTCTGCAAACAAGGTTTTCTTACAAAAGATTATTACTTTATCTACATAATGCTAATAAAGATAAACCTTAGCAGAACTAGTGTTATTACTTAGTTCCTTATAAGTTGAAGTCAAATAAGGGAGTACGCAGGTCTAATGTGCTTTCAAAAGCGTTCGCTATGCAATTACTATTAAGACTCAGTTCTTTTCCTTAGTCATGAGTAATGTAAAAGAGGTATGAGACAGATGAAACAGGTTTAAGTATTTTAAAATTGAAACTAATAACAGGAAATATCTCAGAAATGGTTAGTTCTATAAAAAATACTGTATATAACATAAATTGCATGTTTTAACGAAATCTACATATTTTGGATATTAAGTTTTTGTCTATCTCTTACGATTACCAATTATACAGAAGTCATTCAGAAGAAAACTTCAGGGACTACTACTAAGAAACTTGAGGTAAGCATTTTATTTGCCAAGTAAACATCTTAATATACGAAATTTTAATCAAAATCATTAGAGCTATTTTCTAGTAAGTAAAACATTTCAGAAAACATTCTATGTAAAGGGTAGTTTGGGATAATCGGATTTTCCTGAAAATCATCGTGTCGCATCCTTTGAAGATACCAAAGTTTAATGCCAAGTTTGATGCTTAACCGACTTTTCGATTTTGAGTAATGCTGTTCACAGACGCAGACAGATATACACACGCAGACCTTAAATTTGTTTTTATAAAAATGCCTTTTTTCTACGTGCCTCAAAACTTGTGTTCACGATGAAATCTCGGTATCGATTTGTGGGTGGAATGCAATACCTTCTCTACTTAATATGTATTGTACATAAGTGCTAGAGAAAGTACAAAACACATATCCACCGATACGACGCATGTGTTAAAAGTGACATGTAAATGAGAAAAAGCAGAAAACTTAAAAAATTATGCGTATGACATAAAACGAGCATTGTTGCTTGCGTAGAGCGTAGATTAATCTCCATATATTCTTAACACCGATCACTTTGTTATTACTCTAGGAGCCTTAACTAACCCGCCTACCACAGTGTATGTGCTTGAATACGGCACTGTGCTGCGCAGAGGGAGCAGTCGGTTTGTTTGCAATAGCAGTAGTCAATACTTGATAAAACGAACGGCGTCCATGCCAAAAATTATTTCAAACCTAAATGGGAAGCTGCACACTGCTTCATGGAAAGTAACGGTGTTGCCAATTGTGAAACCATGTAATCTTCAATGTTATTTTTAATTCACTGTATGCTAATAGTTCAAAAAAAAAAAATCAACACGTTGTCTATGTTTGTTAAATTGGTGTAGTATTCTAAGTTTTATTTTATTATTTTATAGTTGTGCATTTTTTCCGAACCGCAATTGTACTAGATATACCTGCAGGCTTCCACAAAACAGCAGACTCAACAGAGACGGAGGAAAACCACTTAATTTAATTTGAAAGGTCTTACTGTCAGAGCGAGAGGGGATTGGCAGACCAGCAGCCAATAGGAGAAGAGACGAGTGGGCCGCCAGCATATGAGTATTAATTATCTGTTCCCTAGGGCTTGCGGTGCATAAATAAAAAGCAAACAAGATAAAAAGGATATATATATCCTTTTTATCTTGTTTGCTTTTATATATATTTTATATATATATATATATATATATATATATATATATATATATATATATAAATGAACAAATAAAAAAGCATATTTAACTTACCAATATTTATGTACATAAAGAACACTCAACCTCAACTCAAAGCACGACAATCACCAAAAAAATAACTTAACAACCCCGTCCCCCAATCCTCCCAACAAATAAAAACAAACTGGCATTGCGACAGACTTTCTAAAGGAAGGCCCCTCCAAAATAACATTTAAAACAAAAATTAAAACACCGGCTGAAGAGAGAATAAACCTTCACCAGCCATGGTTAGCCCCTGACTAACCAAATAACCCTACTTAGCTTAGTTTAGCTTGCAGTGCCAGTGGTCCATGGAAGAAGCTCAACATAAGTTGCAGCAAAACATCGGTAGAGGAGTAATATAAAAAATGTCGCGGCCTACACCGGAAACCATAACCTCGACAGAATTGTGCTAATTTCGACTAACAAATCACTGTTTCATTCTTATAGTAAAAGATATTGAATGTACACATTTTTTATAGTGTTTTACGGCCGCTTTTACTACCAACGATGACACTGGTGATACATGGAAAGAAGATAGAGCACCGATGGAATGTGATGGCGGGGGAAACCGGAGAACCCGGAGAAATCTCGCTTCAGCACCTCTTGGTCGTATAGGACAAACGCTATTTGTACTGGATGGTTTTGCATATAATTTAATACCAAACACGAGAGAAATATTAAATGATATATAATATAATTTGTGACCTATTCCTTCTCTACCATCCTATCCTTAATATTTTAATGGTATTACAACTGCAGATTACCGGACGGCGTGAAGCAGTGTTGTACTTATAGGTGTAGACAGTGATCTTCAGCAGCGCACACACAGTGCAGATACAGCGAGCTTGAGAGCTGCTTGTTCCTCAACTAAATCTACATTTTTGTGCAGTTCCTAGCTTTTCGTCTGAGTGTACACACACCAGTTGTACAAGATTGTACAAAATTTCTTCCAAATGAAGTGAAATCGACATCGTTAGAGTAGGCTGTTAGCTTGGCTGCGCGCAAGAGCACCTAGCTGATCACTTACTCATTATGATATGTCAAGAGTATGCAATACTCCTTTAATTTGAGGACAACTTACTGTCGTGGCTGAATCAAGTGTTGGATTTTAAGCGCAAGCATTGTGCTGTGGCCTTGGCCCGTGATGTAATCACTATCATCTTCCTCTCCCAGGTTTGTTGTTGAGTAAACACGAGTACTCCGGCTCAGACGAGCAGAGTTGGAACATCCTCGTTTAGTCATTTTTCACAAAATAAATAATTTAAAAAAATATTCCACGTAAAATCCAGTGGAAGTTTCAAAATATTCGTGTCGTATCTTTGGGAGATGCTTGACAGGAATACTAAGTTTGGTAGGTATGTATCTGTCTTTTGGTTTTTCAGTTCTGCGAGCGGTCACCTTTATCTGAAGCTGTTGTATAATTTTGACTAAGGTTGTTCTGGTGACATTTCTGTATCGAAGCTTTGGGTGGAACGGTGTACCTTCTTATCTATTATGTACGATCAGGTGCATAAAAAGTATTCCATTCCCCTAGATTGTAATAATGTTTTTCTCTCCGTAAGGTTACAGTTTTAAGTAACCAAACTTGCGTCCACCCAGCCCGTATTATTTCTCTGTGTAATGAGATGCAAAATAAACAGTGGTACAATAAATAAATCAAAGAACATTGTTATAATTTTTGTGAAATATAGGGGTGGGTCGCATACCGACTCTGTGAAAGGGTTTTGTTTTTCTTGATGCACAAGGGAAGGCTAAACCAAATACAACATTATTCGACAAGAAGTAATGAAACATTATTTGTTAGTGTCAGTTGCGGTATCATTAGTGTCATCGCCTACAGTACCATATGTACTAAATACGGCGTTAACACTATAAAAAATATATCCGGTGTTTTAGATGGCGGTTATTGTCTATTTCAGACGATCGATGATTGCTTAGGTAACAGATGACTCCCCTCTGCCCTGCCCGATTGCGGGTGGGGAGAACATCGTAACCATATGTTTTTGTTTCCGTACATTATCTTTTTATATTCACAATGCATTCAGGATTCAACTATTGAGCACAATGCCATTGTTATACATTAAGTTTGGTTTTATTAAACAAATACATAACTCATACCAGTATGAAGGCATTTGCACTTCTGTGCTTTAAACTACAAAATCACCCTCATTGCTCCTACAAAAATGAAAAATTAAAATAAAACCTCAACAATTAAGAAAACCTTCAAAGCGGAAATTAAGAGCACTTGTGTTATAGCTCCTTTGATAACTGCTGTTAACGTTCGCAACGATTTAGAAATCGCCGAAGGTATTCTCTCCCAGCCATGGAATATCCTCCATTTGTATTAAATTATCAAATTAATATCAATGATGACTTCATGGAATAACAACCGAGTAAAATTGGAATCGTAAAAATCCAAGCTCTCGACCATCTTAACTCAATGACAAACCCGAGAAAGCTTCAAATTATTAAATGAATATCTGCAAATTCAGCGCATATAAAGTCATTCATTATGTAAAGGAAAGTTTGCGACTCAGTCGATCCCTCGTTCCTTCACTATGAGTCAAGTGAACGCAGGTTGGCGACTTGCGAGTTGTACTAAACACAGAAGCTAGCCGGTAGGTAAAACTAGAAAATGACGTTTTAATTATGGACGCTCTTTAACTGCTGTGGTTCTCAGCGTCCCATTCTATACTGGACATGAAAGACTGCTTACGTTTCCTCAGAGGTCTCTCTATAAGGGTTGCCGTAAATCTACGACACGGGACCAACGGCTTTGCTTCCCTTTCGAAGGAAGCCATGCTAAGGATTTTTACGCCCGAAAAAAGACATCGTCCTCCGCCGGGTTTGAACTCGCGACTTTGGGCATATGAAGCTAACATGGTAACCATTCCACCACGGAGGGTCGGTAGTTGACTTACGTAAACACAAGAGAGACATAACGCAGCGCCGTTCAAAATGCATTAGACCCTCAAGTGTGTACTTCATATATGATTGTATGGAGCGAAATATGTATGTAGTTTGGTTTTTTCTTTGATCTCACTAGTGCATTTGACTCGATAGATCATCTGTTTTTAAAAACTAAGCTTTATCATTTGGGTATAAGAGGCATGATGAATGAATTAATCAAGTCATTCGTTAGATCTAGAGGATCTGTAGTTAAAATGGAGAACTATTATTCCAGGAAGTATTGTCCTAGTTATGGAGTACCACAGGCTTTGGTCTTGGAACCTTTGTTATTTATTTTATATATTAATGATTTAGAACATCACAGTGATGTAGAATGTTTAATTATGTATGCAGACTTCAGTTGCAGTATGTGTCAATAATATCAATTAATTTAATTTGAAAGTTATAAATACTGTAAATTCTTTTAAAAATGGTGCATTGCCAATAAAATTATTTTAAACCTTGATAATACTGCTTGCTTGTATTTTAGTAGCAAAAATATTTTAACAAATATGAATTTTAGCATGGGTGGCACTATTTCAAAGTGCCTTGACAAGACGAAATTTTTAGGCATTGTTTTAGATCAAAAGCTTACTTGGCATGAACAGATTGATCATATAAAAATCAAATTAAATAAAGCATGCTTTGCTATTAGATGTCTGAAACTGAGTTTGGACATTAAATGCCTGTTCACTGTATATTATGCCACTGTACAATAATTTTACGTTACAATATTTTAATATGGGGATCTGCAACTGAAGTAAATAGGGCATTTTTAATTCAGAAGAGAGTGCTAAGAATAATTTTAATATGAAACCAAGAGACTCACTCATTCATATTTTTACTTTGACTGATTTATTAATATATAATGCTGCACTATTTTATAAAAAAACAACTTATACTTATTCCCTGTCAACTGTGACGTTCATAACTAAATACTCATAACACTCAAAATCACCAAAGAGCCTCATGAGTAAAATTGTCATTTCTCTCCCATATGACATTATTAAAATAGATTATATGTGTAAATTTAAAAAAATCACTACGTTCATTTTTACATAACAAAGCTTTTTACAGTTTAAGTGAATTGTTTAATTAATGTACGTTTATGACGAGTCTATCTGTACAGTGTATGGCAACAGACAATGAATCTATCTGTCTGTCTGTCTATCTATGCTATTATAAGTGATAAAATGAGATGGACTTATGTGTTATAGGTATAAAAGTAAAAGTATTATTTAAACTACAATTTTTCACAAAAACAAAGGATTCTCGACAAGGTCGTCTCGGACTTGACTGCGAGAAAAGAGTACACAGGTCAAATCATGCACGAAAGAAACAGTTGTTCCACAAACAAACGCTTTATGAAAGAATAAAGTTGCACTTACTATTGTTATCCTACTATTGGCTCCGTTGAGCGGTAGGGTCCCTTTGCCTTTCTCTACTAGGCTGTGTCAAAGAACACTAAACATAAAAGACCATGCGCAATTTATAAGGTAATTCTCCTTAACAAAAGAGTTTATATAATCACCTCCCAATTATTACCAACCCCTAAAATATAAAAGTATTATCATATAGAATGCTACCAGTATGCCATGTATGTATTGTTTGCACTTATTCACCTCCAAACTATGTATGAGCGCTTTCATCAACGACATGTAGAGAGAAGTTATGTTCAGTTAGAAATGTAAAGTCTCTTAAGGGAAGATTCTCAGATCACGGCTCGAATTGGAACCTTTAATTAAAAATACTCTGAAAGGGAGGAGCCGTTGGACTGGGGGTTATTATAGAACCTAATACTGTTTGAACGGAAAGCTCAGTTCATAGTGAGACGTAATGCAATCATAGTAAAAGAATATCTTTTTCTTCACGGTATTAAAATCAACGTTTCTCTGTCCTGTTCTTAAGTAGCATTAGCTTCAGTTGTGGAATGAAACTTGCTGTCCGCTCCAGAAGTATAAATCCGTGTTCCAGTATTTCAGAATTTACGAAGATAACAGATAAAATGGATAAAGTTGTTCACATAAAAATCTTATGTGTACATTCACATGACTTTCTCTGCCTACTTTCCTACAAACTATATTAAAAAGGAATATCTTCTATCTACTTCATGATAATCGAGATACATGTTAATAATAATATTATCCACTTACTTTCTTGCAGATAAAAAGGAAATAAGGGAAACCACTAGGCTTAAGCGATAGTCAAATCTTTTAAAAGCTGGTCGCTATATGATATAGAAAATCGGTTTCATTTGGCCAGGAGGAAAAAAATTATATGACTCTTCACATTTGGGAAAAGTAAAAATATTGCAAAATTTAAAATAATAAAAAGGAATATCTCGAAAACGTTTAACTTCAAATAATCCGTTATAAACTCTGGGCTCTAACGAGATCTTCATTTTTTGAGTCATAACATTTAGTTTAGCTCTTACGTTAGCCAGTCGTGCAAAAGCCTTCCAGAATGAAGAGTATATTCCCGAAGAATTTCGAAAAGTCTTCTTTTTAAAAGGAGAGTTTGGGATGTGGGTTTTCTAGAATAGTTTCATGTGTCATCCTTGGAAGAACCTAAAATAAATTTTGGTGCTTAACAAGATTTTAGTTTTTGAATTATGCTATTCACAGATACATATATTTTATTAATGGGAATGGTACTTCAAAAATATATTTTCGTTTGTGTAAAATAAAACTATTATAATCCTGGGTCTAAAGTACCTACAGCATTGTAAGTCGCCAATGGGGTTGTCATCTCAAAATAATATGAGATCACCTTGTGGTTTATCAGGAAACATGGGAGTCAGTTGAGATATTCAGTGCTGTGCTGGCATGTTGCCATGATAGCTTAGTGGCAGAGCAACCGGCTAGAGATCGGGACATCCGTGGTTCAAATTCCGGCTATTGAATTTTTCAATCTGACTCTACCTATCAAACTTTTGTAATTCTTATTTCACCCAGTGGAAAGTAAATGCATTTCTTTTCCAAGTGATATATTTTTGTCCACCAGACTTCTTTAGAAGACGATTTCGATGGCAGAAATAATATGGCTCTTCTGTTGTTTCACTACTTAGATATTCTGGAGAAAAAAATCATTCAATCTCGTCTTTCGTTTTTTTTTTTTTTGAGATGCATGCAACACACACACACACACACATATATATATATATTATATATATATTATATATATATTATATATATTATATATATAACTAATTTAATCAATCATTAGTTCATGCTACTTCGTCAGCATTGCAGAGTAACGCATTCTTTATAATAATGACAATGCATCTAGAATTTTGCACTGATAAAATACTAGATTACGTAGTATTAAATTTTGTCTCCGACGCACTTTTTCTCTTTTACTAAGATAGCAAATATTATATACACTCAGGCGAAATGGTTATAAATAATTTTCCTTTATCTTGCCAGGATCTTGTTAAAATGTGAGAATGCTGTAACACAAATCTATTTGTTAATCCAATAAACAAAAATTTATTGCTTTCAATGATTACAAATGCAAATTTGTTTACAAATGATCGTCTTTATTACGTGCTTTCGCAACAATTCTGTTGTAAAATTTCCTTTCTCCGCTCGCTACGGCATCTACTATTGCACGCTAAGAATTTCTCGGAGAAACTGATTCAACTGCTGCACACTATACGTTTCCAGTTGAAACGGACTCACTGCAGCACTCGTTCTTTCCTGTTTATACGTGTCGACGATGTGACAGTAAGCTTTTAGAAGCAGTAGCAGGTATCACAAACTCACGCAAGTGCAACAATTGCAGTTTCGTAGTTAAAAAACTCGACGACGGCCCATGCAGGTTTAACAATACCCAGTAACAATCAGTTATAACTTCTGAAGCAAGCCGTGCTGTGAATACGACCGTAAGGCATAGTAAGAACATGTACAAATGCATATTTAAATATGAATCACGGAAACGCTATGTAATACTTTTTACCTTCTCTAGTCCGTATGTACAATATACATAGCGGATAGAGAAGTTATTGTATTGCACCCAAAGTTTCATATCGTCATATCACCGGAAATATATGTCTTGAGACCTCCTGAATCAAAAAAAAAAAAAAAAGATACATTTTTAGAAACATGGCCATATACATATATGGCTTTGTGTGCCTCTGTGAGCAGCATAGCTCAAAAACGAAAAGTTCTTAAATAGCAAACTTTGCATTTAAGTTCAGTATCTTCCAAGGATGCGTCACGAAGATTTTCAAAAAGATTCCCTATCCTTAACTACCTTTATATGGAACATTTTTCGAAAGTTTTGATTATCTTAAAAATGACTCCAACAATTTTTATTAAAATACCATATGTTTTAGATATTTTCATGACAAACGAAATCTATATTTTGAACTTTCTAGGAACAACCTCTCAAGACCCTTTTATTCTTGATAACTTTTGTATAACTAGTAAACCGTAAAAGATAGACAAAAACTTACTGCACAAAAAATTTAGAACTCATTAAAATACACAATTTATGTCCTATGTATCTTTGTAGAGTTAAGCATTTTCGGGATATTCCAAGTTATTGGTTTCACTTTTAAGGTAAATAAACTTTTCTCAAAGCGAAGCAGTCTTTATTTTCATCACTCTTTCGTTTACTCCTAACAGGTAAAGGGAACCGTTTCAAATGTTTCACTTACCAGCTTTTAAAAAAAATTACTATGGTTATAGCCAAAAATATTCCTTTATTTCTCTTCTACTTGCAAAAACGTAAGTAATAAGACCAATTCTGGCAATGTTTATCTTCATTAGCGTGACGTGGATAAAAGAATAACATTTTGTAAGGAAAGTATGTTTGTGGAACAGTTAAAGAAAGACAAGTGAATGGAACACATAAAAGTTTTATTATATTCGCAAATAGCAGATATATTTGGAGCATGCTGAATGAATAATGTGGATTTCATATTCGATTCATATCGCTTTAAAGTTTGGAATCTTATGAATACTTTTTGGAGTGGTTTTTGGATTCATACTGAATGCTGTAGGGAGAGTCTGAAATGAAAGCCTGCATCGGAGGGACAGGTCTTGTTAATTCGGTAGAACGCTTTCGGTGATATGCAGAAAATAGTTTGGATAGCACTGATTAGAGACCGAAGTTGTGGAGAAAATGGGCTGGCGGAATGAAGCTTGGCAAGTTGGCGGCAGTAGCTCCCCTGGTTGTTCTCAAATTCATAGCGTTCTGACGGAGGAACGGGCGTGATTTGATGCTCTCCCCCTTCCCCATTACATAAATACCGAAACACTCCCCCCATTCCCGGAGCGCTAGCCTGGATCGAAATCCAGCACAAACGCAGCAGTTACTCTGATTGTATCGGCTAATATGCCAGGAGTGCAACCCGCTACTTGCTCCTAAGCGTTCCTATGAAGTTCCCATCCTAATGGTAATTTCTGGTATCTTAAACACCTTTTAGAATAGTTACATTTCTAATTCACAAAACTCTTCAAAATTATAATTTTATATGCCCAAAACATTAATGTATTTAAACCCTACAAATATAATAAAACTTCAAAACAGATCTTCTAATACTACCCTGACATCTTGAGTAAAATTAATGGATACGCAGTTCTTTAAAAATTAAAAGAATAAAAAAGTTTCTATAATGAAACTAGAGGAGTACCATTCTCAATCAATTTATTTTTATTTCTTTGAAAAAAAATCGATTTCAGCTGACCAGAATAATATATGGGCTTATATATTGCAATACTATTAAACCCTTGAATAGCTATTTAATGGGGTAATGCGTCCTTTAAATATCTGTCATGTGTTAATTTTAATTGTGTTTACTTTTGTGCATACTTTTTTTCTGAAAGTAGTGGACCAATCGTAGTGAAGCTTTTCAAGAAATAGATATAATGTCATCTTATTTTAACTACAATTATCTGTGTATCTTGAGCAATACAGATAGTCAATGCAATTAGTAAAAGTATTTTCTAGCACATTTTGTCATCATTAATTTTGAGTAAAAGATGAAATTAAGCTATTAAGTTCCTTCTAATTTGCATTGAAAACGCATTGCTTGGAGTTACTATACTAAATTTCAAAATGTATTACTGACAGTTTCTGCAAAATAGAACATAAAGTTCTAGTAAAAAAAAAAATTGCCTCCTCATACACATCTGATTGATGATCGATTCTAACAAGATACTCAACTTTATTTTCTGCATCCATTAAATACTACATAACATAAATATGAAATTTGGTAATTTCTGTAATACTCTGGTGTTCTACTTACACTTTTGCTTATTTCACCTCAATATAGTAAATATCCTTACCAGGAATCCCTCGGAACCAAAATTTCGTTAATGGTGCAAGGCTGAGGAGGAACTTTTTTCATAATCTGAAATGGTTTTAGGCCGAAGTGATAAATTAAGCCGCCTTCGAGCGCTGAATTTTCGATCGCTTGATTATGCTAGGTACGCTGTGCTGCATTCTCTTAGGCTTCCTGTGCTCTTACGCTAAAAATATCTTACCTCCATTCTGACATCCAAGCGATATATTCATCAAAGAAATCTGCCCTGCCTATGGTCATTATTTAGAGGAGGCTTACTCAGTTATTTCTTAATGTCAAGCTTCTTGTCTGTTTCCAGAACTAAATGGATCCTCACAGAACACAGAATGGGTTATCCACTATTTTAAAGAGAATTTGCATACGACACTAAAAGAAATCCCACATAGAGAATAAATCGTGATTTATATATATAAAACTCCTGGTGTTTCAAAACGACACCAAACGAAGATGTGGACCTTATAGGTTATACCATACGTGATACGTGAATATAATTTTCAGCTCTAAATCCGCCGTCACATTCAAAAACTGCCATAAAATCACCATGTACATAAATCGTACATAACCAAATAGCACGTGCCTGTCCCACTCCAAGAGAAATGTCGGTAGGTAGCGAAGGTCCGTATCGCGTGGTGGAGGCGTGGTTTTATAGACACGCCGGTGCGGCACAGGTCACCTTAGTAATGGAAAACGTAGCATGTGGGGTTTTGTTATGTATTTCGTATAACACGTTCTGGGGTTCTTTACGTGGTGCATGACAACCGTTGTACCTTCGCTGCCTAATCCCAAATGTGTGTGATTTTTAAGCACACATAAAACTTTGAATAGAAGAGTTTGAAAGTCGCGACATCAAGTTTCGGACAAGTCAAAGTGTAAGCTAATCGTTTGGTGTGGTTTTGAAACGGCCTGTATATGTAAAGATAATATAGAAAAAAAGTAGAAATTCAGCCATCTTACGCAGCCACGCAACTGCACGGCTCCCTATTTCAAGTTCCAAGTGAACCTAATTTTGATAAAACTTGGCAATAAAATTCCATAAAACTATAAGCTTTGTAGATCATTAACAGATTCCGTTGATTTAAGCCCAACTGGGAGAGTATGTATTACCGTTTCTACAGTTCATCTAAGGATTTAACTAACTTTTACTTTCTCTAGTACGCATGAACAATATACATAGCAGATAGAGAGTGTATTGTACCGCACCCAATAATTCGATACTACGATTTCACTATAAATATATACGAGATTTTAAGAACTTCTTAATAAAAAAAACATTTTTAGAACAAGAAAGGTCAGTGGATGTGTCTGTCTGTATCTGTGCCTCTTTACAGCGTAAGTCAAAAACGAAAAGTCCGTTAAATACCAAACTTGATTTTTAGGTTAATATCTTCCAAGGATGGGACACAAAAATGTTCAGGAAAATCCCCCATCCCTAACTACCTATTCTATATTTTTTTTTTCGAAATTGGTTATTTTCTAAAAATGACTTAACAATTTTTATTAAAATGCAGAATATTAAAGATGTGCCATAATATGTATACCCTGAATTCCTTGAAGTCCTTTTTATTCTGAATGATTTTTGTATAGCTAGCATATCTTAAGAGCTAGACAGAAACTTACTAGAAAAATGTAAATATCGTTAAAAAAAAACAATTTGTTATAGGTTTTTGTAGAAATAGATATTTCCGAGGTGTCCCCTTTTTTTGGTTTCAATTTTAGTATACTTCAAAACGTTTCTCAAACGGGAAGTCCTTGTCTGGTTCATCTCTCTTTTAGTTTATTCCCGGCCTTGAAAATTATTTATTTTAAAGACAATCACAGAGCGATGGCTTTTAAAACATTTGACTATCGCTTTAATTTAGTTATTCCCATATTTCGCATCTATTTAATAAGGAAATAAACACTAGACCATTTCTAGTAATGTTCATCTTGATTAGTATTATGTAAATAATGCAATAATCATTGGTAAGAATAGATTTTTTCATGAATAAATACAAAAAATTGTGTGAATGGAACATATTACACATTTTGAAATTATCTTTCATGTCTTTTAGTCCGTTGTTCAGATATTGAACAGCATATAACATCAGCACTGACTGACGATTGTTTGGTCTTCAAATGTTAATGAACCTGTGCAGCAGATGCCAGCACATACTAATAAATAGGTTCTGGTTTGATGGAAAAAGCGAAAGAGTGAAATTTGGAGTTTAGAGGATAATATTTCCGGATTTTCTGTGTAAAACAAAATATTTAAACTAACAAATCAACGTATCCATTGTAACCATATTATCAGTCTGTTGGCCAAGTTATGCAAGATAGGCGTACTTAGGTGGGCAGGTAATCGGGCCTGCTCGTTTTTTTTTTTTTAAAAAAGTTCCGGAGTCTTGTCAGCGCTGGATCCCCTTTTTTTCCTGTTTTTCCTGTTTTTTCCTTTATTTTCCAGTTTCCTATATTTCCTTTGTTGAACTATTTATTTTACCGTTTTCTTTTTAGCTACACATACTAATACACACATTTACAAACAAACATCCATGCCAAGACGGGATTCAAATCCACGATCCCCTGTGCCACGAAGCACCAAATCTAGGCACATTAACGAGCACGGAGTAGTTTGAGTCGGACAAGCACTGCGAGTAGTGACTCACAACTGGAACTATTAGGTATTCAGTGGCGGTAGGCTGTCTTACACTGTTTTATTGTTCACAACATATTTACATTATATACAAAGGTGTGGGCACTGCTCTTCTGAAACCTGTTTGTAGCACTACATTCCAGTACGCCATTATGACTTCTGCTTTTACATCCGTACTAAAATCAGCAGTGCTTGGAAAACCCAATGGTCTCAACTTCGAAGAACCAAACTACACTCAGGGGATACTAAACTGCTGTTTGCTGTTTTAAAAATCTACATAGGAAACATCAAACTATCATCACCCGTCTGAAAATTAGCCACACAATAATGACTCATGCCCACCTGATCACTAGAGATGTCCAGCTGAATGTACAACTTGTAATACTCCAGTGACAGTGTCTCACATACTTACACCATGCCGCTTTTATGATTCCCAGAGGGAAAAAGTACAAAATCACTAGTGATATAAAAGTAATAAATAACGAAAGTATATACGAGGGCCGTTTTCTTTTTCAACTTCCGATAGGCTATAAATAAAAGACAAGTTCATAGAAAATAATTATTTTATTACTGAACGTTTTGTACACTTATGGTTAATTTTCAACATAATCACCGAAAATACTGAGACATTTATTGTACCTGTGCACAAGCTTTGCAATGCTCGCTTCAAAAATGTTGTAGCCAATGATGCAGCCCGGAACCACTATATTGTGAAACTTTACGACGTTTGTGGAGAATGATTCAAAACAAACGAAGAGGAATTCTGACTTCAGGAATTGTGTTGATACATGGCAATGCTCGTCACACACTGCTGTCTGTCATAACCTTGAACAATTTCAATGGGACATTTTCGATCATCCACCTATAGTCCTGACTTGGCACCCAGCGACTTTCACCTTTTCCCTGAACTGAATAGCCTATTGGACGTTGAAAAGAAACGCCCTCGTATAAAAGTGTTATGTTCTTGAAAGCTATCAATATCTACAGTTTAATATAAAATTGCAGAATAGGTTAACACAGTTTTATTTGCTTCCACCTACAGAAATGTAAGAAATACATTGTAGATCGCTAAACTTAAATACATCTGTACAATTTATTATTATTATTTTATATTAATCTCATTAGGCAATGTTATTGATATTTACATTGTTGTACTCATTGTTGTCTGTTCGCCAACATAATTTAATTAACACAGTTTTATTACATTCCAATATTTATATACTGTAATGTACATTTTCCATGTTTTGCTGTAAGCAAGGGAAGTCTGGACAAACACTGCTGGTGGTGTGCACTCGAAGAACGGCCCTCAGATAGCTATCTTCATTTTTGAACGATGTTTCGATTTTGCAAAGTTTTAAGGCTGAAAAAAAGTTTTTCGCATAAATATGTAGAATTAATATGCACATAATAAATGCCGTTTTTTATCTCGGTAAGGCACAAATAACGTCATTTACCTCCATAAACTTCTCCTTAATAAAGATGTTACATTGCAGATCTATTAATTATAATTTCATCTCTGGTCACAGTTCTGACATCAACCGAACATGGTAAATTGATATCAAATTTCTGCTCAAGTGATCTTATAGCCCCGAATTTTTTGCTAATGCTGCATTTAAATTATCGAGAGACTGAATGAATGACTCAAGTAAATCATTGTTAAATTACGGCCCTGGAATTTATTTCTCTATATCTCAATTTCATAATTTAAAATCTTATTTAATTATTTTTTGGTTATATTAATTATAATAATATTTATAATTTTGGATATACTGTTCATCCTGTACCTGCTCCTCTTTCAACAGTTCTTCTAACAATTAATATAATAATAGAAGGAGTAGATTTGCATTGCAGAAATTTTAAAGAAAATAGATACAATTAATTGACGTTTTCAAATGACTCATGTCAAAAACAAATGCTAGGTTAACAATCCATTGAGGAACAGAAAGCTCAGGAATGACCTTATTTTAATATCATAAAAAATTTTACGTATTCACGAAAAGTAGGAAACGTTCAGGGTATTAACCGCACTTAGCAATTTACCTGACAAAAATAGGGTAATTGGGTTGAAATAAGATTTAAATGGTTGCATTAACTGTCGAAACTGTCTATGGTTTAATCCAGAAGATGGTATAAAATTTACAGTCGTAGCAACAACATTCATAACCATGTCAACTTGGGCACTCTTGGCACAAAGTGCCTCTTGATGAACCGCACAATGCACTGAATAAAATATCTATCCTGGACTCAATTTTGATTTTAGATGTCCCAAATATTCCTCACTACAGCCGGCTATATTTGGGGCCAGCTTATTCCAGGGCAGGTAATTTTGTAAAAGCATGTTCAACAGCACGAACTATATCTTTCCAGTACGTGTATCTTTCATGGGAATTAAATCCAAACGCTCTTCTCTAATACTTAAATCTAGTAAAATAAATATTATTATTTGTCTTCGGACGAAAATACCCGGTTGTGCTGTATCAACGGCGTCGGTACTTACATCAAGGCACAGAGAATAATTCATTAATTGTTGCCCTCTCAATGTTAGTTGTTACTTCAAAATCAGCACTAAAAGTCTTTTATACGGTGTGTGATTGTATGGCGAGTTAGACAAATTACATTAAACTGTGGTTTACTTAGAGGTCATATGGATTCACTAGCAATGTCGAGGCACCCCGTCACAAATGCTCCAGTGCAGAATAGTCAAAGTTGCCTGGCAATTAATGGAGCAATTTTAAAGCTCGCTCTCACCGCGTTTGTTTGCTCAACTTCCTAGAAATAAAATATTCGGTAAATAAAATTATATAACAATCTCTCATAATATGTATAGTTGATACCAAGTGTAGTGAAATAAAATAACTCAGTATATTGTTTATTTAAAATTTGCAATTAGATGCAAACGCTCTTCTCCCTGAATACTGTTATAGACACATGTGAGAATGTTTTGAATTGTAGTGTCGCTCAACTTAATATATCTTGGCTATTACTGAATGTATACACAATAAATATTTAGTACTTTCTCCAAATGACACAAAAAGTCATTATCTTTCCCACTTGGATTCTTTTTGGCACGTTATTTGTGCTAGAAATTGGTCTCTTCTCCGCCGAATCCTTATTCATAGCACCAGTCGTCACTGGGCGAGACAACAGGTTTGTGTACGCAGCCAAGACTGATTAGTTTCTTGTTGTTTAGTTATTTATTATCAGAATGTAAAATCACCCGCCCGCCCGTGTACTCTACCAGGCGCCCAACAGACAAAATGCCTAGTTGAGCATGCCTAGAGTATAAAGGTTCAGAAATTGGTACTGACTTTCAGAGCGCCTATAATAGACTCGACTCAGCTCCTGTCAAATGTAGGGATATCGAATGCCATTGAGAGCAATGATAATTCTGACTATTACAACTTAACGTTAACCAAGGAGCAAGTACCTGAAAATTCAGGTATACCACGTGATCCAGGGAACAAGTCCGTGGGATTTTCCTGTCTCCATAGGGAGATGACTACGAAGACCTCGGTGGAGCGAGTTACTAGCTTCTGTCTACTAAGCTGATCAAGTTAGTAGCCGGAGGACTTTAATTCGTCTCACAACCCCATCCCTCACCACCCAGATGAATCATTACCCGCTGAGCCCAACCCAATCCGAAGAGCTCTCTAACGGGAGAAACTCATATGTTTGGGCCAGTGTGCTTCTGGTAACGTCAGACAAATTTACTTTAAGATTAAATTTCCATAAGACAATGATTCACGTGTCTTAAAAAATACCATTTGTCAATATCCCTCGCTGTCTCACAATTTTTTCCGCCACACAGATATTCTCCCATAAGCGAGCAATACACTTGTAAACAAAATAGAGTAAATGCAATAGTAGAAATTCCAGATTGCTTATAACTCAAATGTGGCGCAACAGAATACTTTTCATGTGCACTACACCTGAGGTTCTTTCGAGACATCTGTTGAATCTATAGATATGTCTTTGAAATATCAATTACACATTGGATAGTAATATCGTATTCACATCATCCTTCAGTGAGAATCTTTATTCTGGAATAGGAATCAATAATGAAAGTTCATTTGTTAAAAGCATCCTGAAACAAAACCAGTCTGCTATGATGCAGGAATCGTAATGGATAATTAAAACTACAGTATACCTACGGCTGCGCCGTGACCGAGTAGTTAAGAGTGCTCGCCTCTAACCTAGACAACCCTGGTTTGATCCCAAGTGACCGTATGTGAGTTTTGTGGTGGAAAAAGCGGCACAAGGATGGGTTTTCTCCGGGTTCTCTGTTTTCCCCGCCATCGCATTCCACCGGTGCTGCATCTTCATTCTATGTATCACCTGTGTCATCGCCTGCGGTGTCACAAGTGGTAAAAGCGGGCTTAAAACACTACCAAAAATATCTGATGTGTTCCATTCACATGATGTCTCTGCATCTCTGCAACAAATTATTGTTAAAAACCTTAGGTTAGGTTTCTATTTACTTCATGCTAATTGAGAAAACAGCAGAAGTAGTCTTATTACTTGCTTCCTTGTAAGTAGAAGCGAAATAAGGGAGTACCACAGGCTAAAGTGTTAGTCAAAAGCTGGTTGCCATGTGACTAAGTTCTTCTGTTTGTATGGACAGGAGTTGACAAATTTCTGTATGAGAAAAGAATAAGTTTTTCAAAGCTGAAACTGAAAACAAGGAATATCTTAAAAAAGATCAACTACACGAAAAAAATGTATATAGCGTAAATGGTGTGTTTTAGTGTGTTCTACATTTTCTGTTGGGAAGTTTTGTCCATATCTTATGGTTTAGCAGTTATGCAAAAATGCGTAGAATTTATCCAAATAAAGTAGTCTTCAAAGGCTATTCACAGAAAATTCAAGATATACATTTTATTTGTCAAGTAACTATCTTAAATATACGAGATTTTATTCAAACTCTTTAGAGCCATTTTTAAGAAAATAACATTTTTTAAAAATTTTTACATGTAAAGGGTAGTTTGGGATGGGGGATTTTCTTGAAAATCTTCGTGTCACATCCTTGGAAAATACCAAACTTAAATACCAAGTTTGGTTTTTAACGGTCTTTTCAGTTTTGAGCAATGCTGCCCACAGACACACACACAGACAGGCAGACACACACGGACATTTATCTAAAAATGATTTTTTTGGATTCAGGGGTCTCAAAACATATATTTACTCTGAAATCTCGGAATTTTTGGGTGCAATACAATACCTTCTCTATACACTGTGTACATAGTACTTATAGGGAAAGTAAAAACAGCACATCTAGCCCCTCTTTTAGAACCGGTGATTTTCGTGAAGTTTGAAGTCGGTTGCTTGATCGTCAGAGAACAACGTAATAAAACTTCTTTACGCCGTGGGAACTAGGCAACTTCGACACAAACCTACTTTACAACATGCAGACTGGTTCTAAGGGCGGTGGTCAAAGAGCTGGCTGGGGATGTCGCGTGACGTCAGGGTCTGGAGGTCTATGGGAAGAAACTAGCCGTTAGGGCATATGCCGATGATCTTACGGTGATGGTTACCGACGAGCAGGATGTCACGTATCTACGAAGATGTTTACAGAAATATGCCCAATGTGCGGGGATGACGTTTAATTTGAGGAAATCTGAAAGTCTTCCCATTGGACCGCATCCTCCGGATACCACGGTGTTAGGAATACCCACTGTGCAACGCACAAAAATTCTTGGGATATACTTCAGTGGAGACGACAAAGACCTGCGAGACTATAATTGGACGTCGTGCATTAATACTTTACGTGGTGTACTATACGGTCAAAAGTCGAGGATGCTGAACTTGATACAACGTGTGTGGTTTTGTAATGCCTTTGCGTTGAGTCGTATATGGTACTTAGCACACGTGCTGCCTCCAACAAAACGGCACAGCCAAAGAATTGAGCAAATAATAGGATACTTCATATGGACAGGAAAATTATATCGCATTTCCCGTACTCAGTTACGTCTTCCAAAAGGCCAGGGTGGCTGGGGGTTGTTGGATGTGGCGATGCAATGTAAAGCACTTTCCTTAAAAATGATTCTACAAGCACTGGATGGACAGGGTGATAGTGTAGAGGTGCTAGTACAACGGCATTATCAGTTGTTTTGGGAACGGAGAGAACTCCATAAGATTCCTAAAATGTTACGTGATCTCCTACGTGACTTGAGCACACTACCTTCAGCAGAAGTGGCTAATGGCCGTTTTCGGGCGGCTAAGGAAGTCTATACATTTTTTCAACGGAGGGAACCTACTACTCCACATATACAAGTTAAGTATCCACAATTGCCCTGGAGGCAAATTTGGCGTGGCTTTGCTATACCGGAAATCAACACGGAATGGGTCTTGGTGGCATATGAGATTGTCAATGAAATCCTACCAACTGCAGATAAATTACACAGACATCATCTGGTAATTCTTCCCGCTTGTCCAATGTGCCAAGCCCCCGATTCGCTCGCACATCGACTCTTGGAATGCTCAGGTAAAGGACTGATATGGGCATGGCTCTTGAGCCGATTTCGGGGTTGGACTGGTGACATCTGGCAGCCTTCAGCAACGGATATTTTGCACCTGAATATTCCCTGGACGCGTCCTGCATTGTGGAGAGCTTTTATTTGGACAGTAATGGGTACCTATGCTTGGCTTAGTACCTTGGACACGCCAGCTGACTGTGTGGTTCCAGCTTTACGAAGTTTTTTGTATGCAGAGAGGTGGCGGATGATTCGAGACAACAGAATCAACCCCTTTAAACCCTGGATATACAGGATATGAGCACCTGAATGATTCTATATCGATCCGGGATGATCTTGGATGCAATAACATGCATTATTCCTCTTTATGCTGGCCTGTTGTGATGTAGAGCTCCTGCTTCTCCTGAAATAAATAAAGTTCCTAATTCCCAAATGGGGTACCATGCCATTACAAACTAAATAAAAAAGAATAAATAAAAAAAAAAAAAAAAAAAAAAGCAGCACTCTCGCTCAAAGAGTTGCCTTTATTAGACACTGAATATTTAGCTAAAAGCACACATAAAACATTACTAGCAAAGTTAATATTGTTTCATTAATACAATAAAAAAAAACTAGCTCAGACCGATAGTTTTTAAGTGTGCTTAAAAAGGGACAGCTTCTCGTTAGTAATTAAAAAAAAAAAAAAAAAAAAAAGAGCTAACTGTCATTCGGGGATCTCGTGTTCGATTCCCGGCTGGTTTTTTGTGGCACGCGAATTGTGGGTTCGAGACCCGGCTTGGGCATGGGTGTTTGTGTGTTTGTAAAAGTGCAGTTATAATTGAAAACAAAAACAGTAAACAAATACGCCAACAAATGAAATATAGGGAAAATGGAGAAAAAGAAAAAAGAGGAAAAATAAAAAAGAATACAGTCCCGACAATACTCCGGAACTGTATAAAAAATTAAGTAGTTTAGAGCAAGAGTGAAGTAAATCGGCACCAATTTAAAATAAACGCTCATTATACATTTGAGAAGGAAATATGTTTTTGGTTTTTGCTTCACAGGATGTCATTTTTCTTGTCAAAATATGGTTGTAGTTTCTTTATACGCTGAGCCCAATTAAACACAATCATCAAGAACAAAACTTAATCGTTCTAATTTCTTGGTGATTTTGTATTGGAATGACTCAGCTTTCGTATGCAATAATCTTGCTTGTCTGTATCTAATATAAGCTTTGGGCTAGTTATAGGAAACGATGTGTTGTGTTAGCAGTATGATCATTTCGATGCTTACAAACACCAATGTAATTTCAGTTCTTTGCGTAAAACATTGCTTTCTGTCTAAGGTGTGAAACCTCCTTATGATTAATATTAAACTTCAAACAGGATTTGTTTGTTTCCCTGTAGTGATTGAAGTGAGCAATGAGAAAATTAATGTCTAGAATTTCTGTGTAGAGGTTTGTGGTTTACTGAAAAAGCTGTATCCACGTCTCTTGTTTTTTTGTTTCAACAAATGTTTACATAAATATCTGATGTGTTCCAATCACATGACTCTCTCTATGTCTCTGTAACAAATTATTGTTAGAAATCTTCTTCTATCTACTTCTATCTTCCTCTGTCATGATAATCGAGATAAACATTAAGAAACATGTCCTTATTACTTGGATCCTGTAAGCAGAAGAAAAAAAATCTAATGTTTCCATTCACATGATGTCATGTAGCTATTCGGCAAACAAACCTTTTATTCCAAACATCGATCTGTTATCTACATCATATGTATTTCATAATATTATTCATTTAACACCATCTCACCATTAAGAAAATCATTATTCAAGGTTTGGACCCTTAGTATCCGTGCCCTAATTAGAATAAACCGATGTTATCTCTTCATTTCTTCCTTGGTCTTTCTAAGTCTCTTTTACCGATTGGAATGTAATCTGTTACTATTTTATGGAATCTGTCACTGTTCACCCTCTGTGCGTGCAGTATCCATTCTGTTTGATTTAGATAGATAAAGAGTACATAGGTAGAGAAGTTATTTGTTCCACTCCGTGGTGTTTGGTTACCATGCTATCCTCTAAAACCCAAAACCAGGCAGAAAATGGATCTTTTTCGGACGCAAAAATCCTCAGTAGGCTCCTTCAAAAGAAAAGTAAAGCCGGTGGTTCCATGTAATGTTTATTTATGCGTAGAAGAACCCCATGCCTTGAAAGAAAAAAGTTTCTGGGCAAAATTCCATCATTTTGCGTACGCAAATCGAGATTTCGTCCTAAAGCGCCATCTGTGGACGTCGAGCTTAGCATAGCGACAAAACCACGAACCAGTTATTCAAATTCGATCAAGGAAAAATCGTAACGACCCCATATTCTCCATTTAGGACTTGCAGTAAACAACCTAACTAAGGTAAGAGAAGGTATTTCATTCCACCCAAAATTTCCATTCCCGGGAAATAAGCGTTTTAGGGCAGCCTGTATCCAAGAAAAAAGCATTCTGAAAAGAAAGTATGTATGAGCGCGCGCGTGATGCACGTGTGTGTATCTGTGTATCTGTGAAGAATATAACTAAAAATGAAAAGTTGGTTAAATATCAAACTTTATAATTAAGTTCAGCATCTTCCAAGGATGCACAAAGAAAATTTTCTTGAACCCCCCTTCCAAATCACCCTTTATATGCAATATTTTTCAATTCTTTTGGATTTCCTTAATAATTCTTTTATCGGTTTTGATTAAAATACTATATATTATAGACAATTTCAAAGTTAATATAATGTAGGTATATATTCAATTTGTAAGTAATATCTTCTGAAGTATTGTGAAAACCGTAAGACATAGACAAATCTTACTACACAAAAAATTTAGATCTCGTTCAAACACACAATTTACGTTATGTAGAGCTAAGCACTTCCGAGATATTCTCTGTTGCTGATTTCAGTTTTAAAATACTTTTCTAAAACAGGTAGTCCTCATGTGTTTCCTTTCTCTTTTATTTTACTTCCTGGACAAAGAAAGAGAACTGAATTTCAGTGACTATCCCATAGCAGCAGCTTTTTAGTCTACCACTTTAGCATAGCGTATTACCTTGTTTTTCCTCTGCTTACAAGGAGGTAAGTATTAAGACCATTTATGATATTTATCTGACTAGCATTAATTAGAAAAATAACTGATGTGTTTGATTCACATGTCTTTCTCTATCTGTTCCATAAACAAAATGTCCTTACGAAAGACTATTCTTTTATCTACATCTTGCTAACCAAGATAAACATTACCAGAATTGTTCTTATTACTTGCTTCTTTATAAGTAGAAGGGAAATAAGGGCTTGCACAGGCTAAAGCGAAAATCTTTGAAAATCTATCTTTATTTGAACAACTGAATTTTGGTTCACTTTGCTTGTAAGAAGTAAACAAGACAGACGAAAAGAAATAGGTCTTCCCATTTGAGAAAAGGTAAAGTAGCTCAAAACTGAAACCAGTAACTTGGAATATCTCTATAAAAATGTATATGAAATCAATTGTGTGTTTTAACAAGGTATACATTTTTGTGTAGTAAGTTTTTGTCTATCTCTTACATTTTACCAGCTATATAAAATTATACAAAAGTCATCCAAAATGAAAAGGTCTTCAAAGGCTAGACATTTCGTTTGTGGTAAAAATATCTTAAACATATGACATTTTAAACAAAATCGTTAGTCATTTTTGTGAAAAACAAAATTTTCTAAAAATGTTCCATGTAAAGGGTACTTGAAGGTGAGGGCATTTTTTGATAATCTTCGAGTCGTATTCTTGGAAGAACTTAAATACCAACTCGGTATTTAACCAACCTTTCGTTTATGAACTATTTATGATATAAGTGGTAAAATGTGTTGTATATTGCGAGTAGGAAGCTTGCGAAACAATTTAACACGTGTGTCATTCACTATGTTTAGACAGTTCTCAATATGTTTCCACATATTATAATTATAAATAAATTGTTTTACCCATTTCACGGAGTTCATGGTTAATGATCTGCAATATTCTATTGTTGCCTTGCTTAGCACCAGTGCTAACAACATAATGGTTGAATCGCACAGAACGAAAATATTCTATACAACGGATGTAATATAGCAGTTGTAATTTTATTCTCTCCACTGCTTGCATAATTTCGGCTGGTTCAGCAGATTCCATGCTCATGACATTGAAAACATCCAGTATTTTATGGATCGTTGCGAGCTTTCAGAGTCATAACCTACTTAAATGAGGCCGTGGTCGCATAAACCAAAGTTGTTATATTGGAGTATTATAATTTTATAACACTGAGTTGCAGAATTTTCTACTTTTAACATTAGTGACATCTGGTAAAAGACCTACTTTTAGCATAAACTATCTAAAAAAGTCTTTTTTAATTTTGGATTCTGGGGATCTCAAAACACGTATTTCCAGAGAAATATCGATATTGAACTTTTGTGTGAAATATAGCTTCTCTATCTACCATGTGCCCCAGAAAGTAAAAAAGAATTATATTTTATCAGAGTAGTTTGTAGAACAAAGTGAAAAATTATGTGAACGAAACCCATTAGATTTTTACTTTCTCTACACATACTGTGTACATAGTGTATAGAGAAGGTATTACACCACACCCAAAAATTTGATAGCAAGATTTCACCGGAAATAAATTTTTTAGGGTCTCTTGTATCCAAAAAAAAAATTAGGAAAAGGTCCGTGTGTGTTCGTGTCCATGTGCCTGTGATCTCATAACTCAAAAACGAAAAGTCGGTAAAATACAAAATTTGGTATTTAAGTTAAGTACCTTCCAGGGATTGACACACAGATTTTAAGAAACATTCCCCAACCCAAAACTACCCTTTATCTGGAAAAAAGTTTGAAAATTTCAATTTTCTCAAAAATGGCTCTAACGATTTGGATTAAAATACCGTATATTAAAGATATTATATGGCAAATAAAATATACATCTTGAATTTTTGGGAATAGCCTCTAAAGACCTCTTTATTCTGAATGAATTTAGCTGAATTTTGCGTAATTTGTAAACCGTAAGAGATAGATATTCATTTTTTTCGTGAAGTTGATCGTTTTTGAGATATTCCCTGTTTCAGGTTTCAGGTTTAAAAAACATACTTTTCTCATACAGGAATTTTTCAACTCCTGTCCATGCAAACAAAGGAATTTCAGTCATAGAGCAAACGACTTTTGACTATCACTTTAATCTATGTTACTCTCTTATTTCGCCTCTACTTACAAGGAAACAAGTAATAAGACTATTTCTGTTATTGTTTTCTCAATTAGCATGAAGTAAATAGAAGCATAAGGTTTTTAACAATGATTTGTTGCAGAGGTGTAGAGAAAGTCATGTGAATGGAGCACATTAGATTTTTCTTTTATGCTTTTATCTTTTGTTATTCGTTTTTAGAACTTCTTGCTGTTAAGGAGAAAGTAAGAAGCCCCCCCCTCCAATCACGTAACAAACCCCAAGCTGTTCTCATGTACCACAGAGGCGTTTAGCTTCAACATACTAAACCGAAAGTGGAGGGTAGAAGAATGGCTTTTCGCGGTGTTATCGCGCTCATCAGAACAAGGCTTTGGAGCCGTTTAGGGCCCTTCTATAGGTCCACGACAAAGTCAATTAAAAAGGGCGCATGTGAGAGAAAAGAGAATAGCTACAGATAAAGCAGGGAGGAAACAAAACACATAGGAGAGAACTCACCTGTGTGTGCATGTGTATGTGTGATACGAGAGAGAGAGAGTGTGTGAGAGAGAGTAAAATTGAATTCAAACGCTTAACCGTGCATGCGGCATGCTTGCCTGCTGTTTTCCCTTTGATCGCTCTACCCTATAAACGTTTTTTTCCCTTTTTTAATGTTTTCCTTCTTTTCCGTTTACATGCATAACGTTGTTAAATTGTTAGTGAAGGGAAAATGATGAAAATGATGGGAGAAAGATGAGAGAGAGAGAAAAAGCGTTAATAACGAAGTGTAGCAATCGAACGCTGGCTTGACGGTGTTGTTCTTCCCTCTTATTTTTTTAATATTTTTAATATAAAAAGGGCTCTTCTGTTTTCTGTGATTTTAACCCACTTTTGAAGCGAACGGTGCGAAACCACGGCGGTGTTGAACAAACTTTGTGCCCGGCTGGCACGTTTACAAATTACGCTTGCGTTTTGTTCATTAATTTAGCGCAAAAGTTATGTGGCCACTTCTTAGCGGTGCTTGACATTATAGAACGGATTTTATCACTACCCAGAGACATTTGGAGATATAATTTAAGGCCTTAGTTTATGTTTGCTTGTAGAGTTGAATGAATTGTGTTAGTGGAAAACATTTCTAAATTTAGTTGATGTTTGAAGTTTTCAAGCTATGTTTTATTTGAATATGTTATGGCCTCTGAAATCTGAATTAAGGCTTTCGGCACGTGGTGGAATGAAATACACTCGTTTAGAATATTTGTGAGAGTTTGTATTAAAACATTGGGTGAACAGTTCAAGTTTAGTGAAGCATGTAGTTTACTTCCTTTAATATAAATAGAACACAAGTGATCGAACCTAAACATCATTAATTTTCAGTGAATATGGATTAATTCTATTAAAGTACTTAAAAATAGATTGTATAAATTACATTACCCTTAAATCTCTCAGAGAAAGTTGTGACACTCATAATATACTGTAACAAAAACTTTCATTGTGCTCCGACAATAAACTCTATTTTTTCCACAAATTTATTACAATCCGAACCTGATCATAAATAACTGGCTTTCTTCAATGTTTTCGTAACAACTGTGTCGTACAGTTTCTTTTCGACGTTCGCTGCAACGACTAGCTGAATTTCCAGTCGAAGCTCAACTTGGGAAGGACTTCGTTCCCTGTTTATACCTCTAAGTCACATGGCAGGAAATTTTCAGAGACAGTCGCACGTGCAAAACTTCCACAGGTGTCACAAACTCACTCAGGTGTAACAATGCGAGCTTCGATGTTAGAGAATTTTCCAACAGCACATGTGTCCACTAAGAATCATAGCTTAGACTTCAAAAGCACCTCCATCGGCACACGTGTGCACTAACGCAGAATAATGATGAATGCCAACAATCACCTATTACATACAAAGCGAGCCATTCACACAAGTAAGGGAATTACCTTCTCAGGGTACAGTTACAGTGCCGTTTAAAATCAATTTAATTGGGCCACAGAATTAATTTTATGAAAGTACACTCAATGAGTTAATCTGTCTAACACGTTGACATTTGCCCATGTTTTTCTTTTCTGTTTTCCCAGGTCAGCAGGCGAGTGTTGGGATGGTTCATCTTCTACTACGATTTACCTGCCCCTCGTTTTCTGTATCATTTATTTTTTATTGTAGAGAAAAGGCGTCGGTTTTCGACGGGTTGCGTCAGACCTATGGCTTTGCGCTTTGTAAGATTTTTTTTCCCCTGGTGTCGCAGGACCACACTGGCAGGACACGCCTTTGAGAGCTCTCAGATAGGCAACTTTGGGGGAACCCCAGTGTTTCGGGGCTTGTGGATGCATCTGGAAACTTCAAGGACCCAGTGCAGGTCTGCGGCCGTCGTCTTCAAGATCTGGTCACCCTAGATCTCTCCCCTCATCCCTCCCTCCTAGAGGTAATGTAAAAAGCACAATAGGCCGGGAGTCTGCTTGCGTGTTCTGTGCCATCCATTTTTATTGCTTTTACCTTTCTTTCTCTCTCTCGCTCTCTCTCTCTTTATCATTCTCCTACACTATAATAAATATTACAACTCAATAAAAAATTATACTGAGATTTCACCAGATATACGTGTTTTAGGGTACACTGAAACACGCAAAGCATTTATAGAAAAAAAAATCCATGTTGGCGTGTAGGCCTAGGGCAGCATAACTGAAATGTTAGGTAAATACGAAATTTTATATTTAAGTGTGTCTAATATTCCGGGTATGCGATGCGATGATATGAAGAAATTTCCTACACCCCAAACTATCCTTTACATGTAACATCATCCGTTACTTTTCTCTTCAGAAAAGTGTGTGAAATAGCTTTAATCTAAATATTATATAGACAGAAGGAATAAAATGAATGTCTTAAATTTTTCTGAATTCTTTCTGGGTTAATTTTATATAGCCATTACACCTAGAAATTGATTATCCAAACTTGCTGCAATTTGGCAGCTGTAAATTCAGAAACATAATTAAAAACCTTCCCAGGAAAAAATTTAATAAGGAAAACCTCATTTTTCATGTTATATTTTTAGTTTTATTAAGAGTTATAATTATTTTATAAACTTGTGTGTTTAAGATTTTTATAAGGCAAATATGTTTGTAATTTAAAATCACTCTTTATACCATATTGTGTTTATTACTATATATATTAAAATGTTTCTTATCTGATAAACAAATGTAGTATTTTGTTACTTTTTCTAGTACATATGTACAATGTCGAGAAGATATTGTATTTAACCCAAAACTTTCATATAGAGATTTCACAGGAAATACAAGTTTTGGGACCCCCTGAATCCAAAGGAAACGTAATTTTATATGAAGTCCATGAGTCTATGTGTACATGAGAGTATATGTCTGTGGAACACCATAACTCAAAAACAAAAAATCGGTTAAATACCAAACCTAGTATTTAAATTTAGTATCCTCCAAAGAAGCGACAGGAAGATATTCTGAAAAATCTCCCCTACTCCAAACTACTCCTTACAAGGAACATTTTTCGAAATGTTCGATTTTAATTGCAATGCCATATATCAAATATGTTCACATTTCAAGTAAAATGTATATCTTAAATTTCTCAGGAATATCCCCTGAAGTCGTCTTCATTATGAATGACTTTTCCATAACTGGTAAACGGTACGATATAGACAAAGCTTACAAAAATATGGCTCTTGTTCTAACACACAATTTATATATATATTTGTAAAGCTAACCTCTCAGGAACTTCCCTGTTATTAGTTTTAAATTATTTAATTGTTTTCATGCGGAAAGCCCTTGTGGGTTACATATCTCATTCGTTTTACTCCTGGCTAAGGAAAAATATCCAAATTCCATCATTTCCTTCTACTAAAGAACTAAGTAATACGATCATTTCTGGTAATTTTTAGTCATCTTGGTTAGCATAAAGTATAGAATAATAGTTTGTGTGCAGAAAAGATAGAGAAAGTCATTGGAACGGAACACATCAGATTTTTTTCTTTACTTTCTCTAGCAATATACAAAGTAGATAGAGAAATTACTGCATTCCACCCAGAAATTCGATGTCGAGATAGGTTCCTGATTTCGAAAAAAGTTTTTTTGAAAAAAAATCCGTGTATGTGTGAAAAGTTTGTTTTTCTCAAAAATGGCTGTTACGATTTTGATTAAACTACTGTATATTAAAGATATTTACATCACAAATAAAATGTATATCTTGGATTTCCTGGAAATATATTTTGAAGACCTTATTCTGGATTCATTTTGCTTAATTTTGTGAGACTGGTAAACCGTATGAAATAGACAAAAGCTTACTAAACAAAAGATGTAGATCTAGTTAATTTTTCCTGTTACTGTTTAACGCCCGCTTTTACTGCATATGGCTCCACAGGGATGACACTGATGATGCATGGAGCACCAGTGGAATGCGATGGCGGGGAAAACCGAGGAACCTGGAGAAAACCCGCCCCTGCGCCGCTTTGTGCACCACAAATCCCACATGCGGTCTCCCGGGCCGCCTGGGTGAGAGGTGAGTGGTCTCACCACTCAGCCACGGAGTGACCCTAGATCTCCTTAAACCACACAGTTAATGTCATATGCATTTTTCTCACGGTGTTGAGCCTTTTCAGATATTCCTTGTTATTGGTCTCTGTTAAACGAATTTGTCAACTTTTGGGAGTACAAAAATACGAATTTCATTCACATAGCTCTTCAGATTTCAAAATATGTAACTACCACTTTAGTCTAGTGTATTCCCTTATAGTAAGCAAGTAATAAGACCACCTCTGCTAATTTTTATCTCGATTAGCCTGAAGCAGATAGAAGAAAAAGCTTTTTAAGAATAATTTGTTACAGAGATATAGAGTAAATTGTGTGAATGATACGTATCAGATTTTTATTTCTACGCTAGAACACTATATTTATACTAAACTTGATTGATATTCCCCTGAGTACGGCAGCTAGAACACAGTGCTTTCATCAATTATGTAGCAAGTTCTTGCAAATAAATAGGTAAATATACTCTTTACACACCAAGAGTTAAGTTATTGATTAAACAAATGAAGGGTACTAAAAGCATCATGAAGGCACATATATAACAAAAAAATCTGATGTGTTCCATTCACATGACTTTCTCTACATCTCTGTAACAACTTATTCTATTTACTTCGTCTAATCGAGAAGAAATTAACAGAAATAGTCTTATTACTTGCTTCCCTGTTGGTAGAAGCGAAATAAGGGAGTACCATAGTTTAAAGTGATAGTCAAAAGTTGGTTGCTATGTGATTAAAGTTCCTTTGTTGACAAATTCCTGTGTAAGAAAGATATAAGTTTTTCATAGTTGAAACCAAAAACAATGAACATCTCAAAAATGACCAACTCCACGAAAAAACTGTATATAACTTAAATTGTGTGTTTTAAAGTGCTCCACATTTTGTATGTTTTTAGTTTTGTCCATCTCTTACGGTTTAGCAGTTAGGCAAAATTCCGCAAAGTTCATCCAGAATAATGTTGTCTTCCGGGGCTATTCCCAGAAAATTCAAGATATACATTTTAATTGTCAGATAAATATATTTAATATACAATATTTCAATCGAAATCGTTAGAGCCATTTCACATTTTTTTCCAATGTAAAGGGTAGTTTGGAGTAGGGGATTTTTTTTTTAAATCTTCGTGTCGCATTCTTGGAAGATACCAAACTTAAGTACCAAGTTTGGTATTTAACGGTATTTTCACTTTTGAGCTATGCTGCCCACAGACACACACATACCCATAGACAGAAACACACAGGAACATTTTTCTAGAAATGCGTTTTTTGGATTCAGGGGTTCTCAAAGCATACATTTCCGGTGAAATCTCGGTATCGAAATTTTGGGTGCAATACAATACCTTCTATATACACTATGTACATAGTACGTATAGAGATAGTAATATATGTTTTTGTTAATGCAGAGGCAGTATGTTAATGTTTTGTTAAATATACAATCAATTAGCCAGACATCAAAAGAACATACAGATAAAACAAATACAGATATTAGGTTGACGGCAGTTGAAGCATCATCTTCTCTCTGGCCTCCCAAAAGGGATTGGAGATTTTAATTGATGACAGGGCAGTACAGTGGTGAAGATGGCCAGAGCCCATATCTGTAGTCGACTTACATAGTAGGCAGGAAGGGTTGTTAAATATCCCAATTCAGCAGAGAAGGCTGGCCAAACAATCATACCCCGTAGGCATTCAAAAAGTAGCCACAGTTTCTTTTGCGGCTAGTCTGGTAATTTGACTTTTATCTTATCCTTCCATTGATCGTTCTCAATTCGTTCAGCAAACATTTCTTCTTGCCTACTTTTGTTTTCGAGTGGATAATTAATTTCATGGTGTTGTAAAAGACATCTTTCATTGGTGGTAGCAGGATTTGGATCCTTTTTTTTTTTTCTGCTGCCTCGTTTCCAGCAACACAACAGTGAGCTGGTAGCCATTACATGACAAGTCTTGTTTGAAGATTCAAGAC
This sequence comes from Hymenopus coronatus, assembly GCA_030762935.1. Taxonomy (NCBI): domain Eukaryota; kingdom Metazoa; phylum Arthropoda; class Insecta; order Mantodea; family Hymenopodidae; genus Hymenopus; species Hymenopus coronatus. The sequence continues at coordinate 78,381,789 of CM060892.1, read as the reverse complement.
ATGATTTCTGCATTCTATGACTTCATTGGTGGATGTAGGTGTTAAATAGTTTGCAGAGTACAAATTGCAGCCTGGGAGTCTGGCAGTAGTATAACAAATTACAGAAGAAATCAGTTCTATATACAAGTTGGTTTAGGGCAGAATGGATGGCTCCTACTTCACCATCAAAAGCTTAGCAAGTGATAAGTGAGTTGCAAATAGGTTACAGAAAATGCCAGATCCAGTATATCCAGATGTATATATTTGTGGTCTTTCTGTATAAATATGTAACGAAGTACTATTAGGATATCGAGTATAAATAGTCTCCAGAGCTGTGATTCGTAAGCTGTAATCTGGTGCATTAGTTTGGTTGATATATGTAATTAAGTCAAGAGCGTATTCCATATCGTATATACCTAGAGGGTTCTTAGGTTGAGGTATCTGACAAGGCGTAGAAGGTATACCAAGTGAAAGTTTTCCTTAGTAGGAAGTTGAATGAGACTATTTTGAGTTTTCAATCATGTGACAGTATGGCATTTTCAAGAACTATATTTTCATATTCAAGAATTATAATTTTCATTTCAGAGTTTCCAGTGAGTAGCAACATTACATTAATATAGGTTGATTTTACTCCACTAGCAACTAATCGTTTGCACCCGTTCTGATGTATTAATATTCTGCTGATTGGTAGTTATCAGAGATCCACAGCAGTATGTAATATTGGACTTTATATACATTTTGAAAGTTTTGTTGAGTATAGAAGTTGCACCATATTATACGACAATATTACAGAAATATATGGAAGTAATGGTAAAATTAAGCCCAGTTAAATCGACAGTTAAGATACAAGAGAGAGTACAATGACTTTTTTCATGAAAAACAGATCATGATGTTGAGGAAAAAGGTATTCTCGCTGTAGATTTATCATTATGTATTCATATGTTGCTTTTGTAGTATGGAAAATAACTGTAGTGCCCTTTGAAACGGAAAAAATCTCATGTGTTCCTACACATGACAATTTATTGTTAAAAAGTTTATGTTTCCTTTTACTTCATGCTAATCGAGAAAAAATTAGCAGAAATAGTCTTATTACTTGCTTCCTAGTAAGTAGAAGTGAAATAAGGGAGTACCATAGGTTAAATAGATAGTCAAAAGCTGGTTGCTATGTGACTGAAGTTCCTTTGTTTGTATGGAAAGGAATTGAAAAATTCCTGTACGAGAAAAATACTAGTTTTTCAAAGCTGACACAAAAAACAAGGAATATCTAAAAAAACGATCAACTCCAAGAACAAAAATATAACAAATTGTGTGTTTTAATGTGCTCTAAATTTTTTGTGTGTTAAGTTTTTGTCCATCTGTTACGATTTAGCAGTTATGCAAAATTCCGTAAAATTGATGCAGAATAAAGTAGTCCCAGAGGCTGTTCCCAGAAAATTCAAGATATACATTTTCTTTGTTAGGTAAATATCTTTAATATACGACATTTTAATCAAAATCGTTAGAGCCATTTTTAAGAAAATGAAAATTTTCGAAAAAAGTTCCATGTAAAGGGCAGTTCGAGGTGGGGGTATTTTCTTGAAAATTTTCGTGTCGCATCCTTGGAAGATACCAAACTTAAATACCAAGTTTGGTATTCAATAGTCTTTTCGTTTTTGAGCTATGCTGTTCGTAGACACACACACACACACACACACACACACACACACGGGCCTTTTTCCAATTTTTTTTTTGGATTCAGGGGGACCAAAACCTGTATTTCCGGTGAAATCCGGGTATCGAATTTTTGGGTGCAATACAATTCCTTCTCTATATACTATGTACATAGTACGTGTAGAGAAAGTAAAAAAGTTCCCAGATTGTATGAAACAAACTTTATTTTAGTTTTATTATTTGATTCTATTCTCTCTCTCTCTCTCTCTCTCTCTCTCTCTCTCTCTCTCTCTCTCGATATATATATATATATATATCACTCCAAAGTAAAGTTTGCTAAGGTTGGCTAATGAAATTAATAAAGAAAAAGAAGTTACGGACTATTAACATAATTGCAGTTAAATACACTTAAAATACTTTACAGAAAATAAACAGGGCTATAATGCAAAATAGAATAGCTTCGGGTCTCTTTACTAATCCGCATAAAGAGTTTTCAATGAGGTAATTGTTATATTTCATTAGTATTATCCAGTCAAAACCCATGATTTTACGCCACTAACTTTTGTATAAACAAACAGGCTTCCTTGATTTTCTGCATGCTGTGAACGTTTTTATTTATTTTTATTTCCTGGGGGTACCAAATTTATTAAGCGTTTAAGCTCTAGCACAAGTACACTTTACAAGGATCTGAATTGTGAAGATGTAGTCCTGTAGTTAAATACTTTTTCTCCCACCTGAGCTATAAATGAAGCGATGTAGCTACATGCCAGGCTATGAAATGGATGGTACCGAGCCGGCCACTAAGATATACGGAGGGGAAAGTATTGCTCTCACCCACAGTAAATATAAGAAACACAATGGAAGAGATAACCATAACCTTCTGCAAGTTTCTTTCTCTCTGCCTCTCGAAAGCTCAGTAAATCTCTGGAAAATTCCAGCGGCTATATAACCGAGTGTTCTCAAGAATAAGCAAATGAGGTAGTGAATTTGTTTCTGATGCGAAAAAGTACATTCTCCGAATAAGGTTGCGACAATAGCTGTGGCGTGTAGTGAATAAAAAAATCTGATGTGTTCGCTTCACATGACTTTCTCTACCTCTCTGCAACAAATTATTGTTAAAAAGCTTATGCTTCTATTTACTTCATGCTAATCGAGAAAAAAATGAACACAAATAATCTTACTACGTGCTTCCTTGTAATTAGAAGCGAAATAAAAGAGTACCATAGGTTAAAGAGATAGTCAAAAGCTGGTTGCTATGTGATTGACGTTCCTTTGTTTGTGTGGACAGGAGTTGACAAAATCCTGTATGAGAAAAGTATAAGTTTTTCAAAGCTGAAACTAGAATTAAGGAATATTTTAAAAACGATCAACTCCACAAAACAAATTAATATGACACAAACTGTTTGTTTTAATGTGCTTCACATTTTCTGAACGGTAAGTTTTTGTCCATCTCTTACAGTTTAACAGTTATGAAAACATCCAGAATAAAGTAGTCTTCAGAATCTATTCCCAGAAAATTCAAGATATATATTTTATTTGTCAAGTAAATATCTTAAATATACGAGATTTTAATCAAAATCGTTAAAATTTACGAAATTTTTCCATGTAAAGGGTTGTTTGGCGGGGGGTTTCTTAAAACATTTCGTGTCGCATCCTTGGAAGATGCATAACTTAAATACCAAGTTTGGTTTTTAACGGTCTTTTCATTTTTGAGCTATGCTGCCCACAGACACACACACACACACACACACACACACACACACACACACACAGAGACACACACATACAGACAGACACTCACACATGGACATTTTTCTAAAAATGCTTTTTTTAAACTCAGGGGGTCTCAAAACATACACTTCCGGTGAAATCTTTGTATCAAAATGTTGGGTGCATTACAATACCTTCTCCATAAACTATGTACATAATACGTATAGCGAAAGAAAAAATAATGTGCTTCTGAATAATGCTGGCAATTTGCTAGGATCATATCAAACTCAAAAGGTGTTTTACAATCCTGTTTATCTATTGACATGAAGCGTACTTAAAAACCTTCAGTCTGGGATCAGAAGAACTGCGACTAACCAATTGAGCTATTAGAGAACCAGGTACAGTGAGTGCAGGAGATTAGAGAGGTCTGGTCTTGGATTCTCCAATGAGTGAAGCGTACTGAGGAAGGGACTGCGTCGCGTTTGTTTCATTACGTGAAGTAAAGTGAAGTATGAGTGAGAAGTAAGTGAAATGGTTGACATTTTCAACTAATCACATTATGGAAATGACAGTTGGTGTAGTAACGATGAAAAGCGAACAGTGACAATATGCAGATGTCTTTGTATATGAGGCTGTGAGCGGCAAACTGAAAGCTGCGTTTTCATATCTTGCAATTTATCTTCGTTATAACCTCCAGAATGAAGTTGATATTACTTATGACGCAACTTGATTGTAGGCAATTGGATTACGGCACTATAAATACTGGGTTTTGCTCTTGTGACTTTACATTAGCAAAACTTAAGGACCTTTGCTACTTTTGAAGGGGTGGAGAAATTTTCGTCCTTTGAGTAAAAACTTAAAACTATATTTCGCTTTACGTGCACAAATGAATTTCGTTAGCACTTGGTGTATTTTAGTTCAGATGTAAATAAATTAAATTCAGTTTTATTTATGGTCGCTCATCAACTACTGTTGTTCTTAGCGTCTTATTCTATATTGGGTGTGAAAGACAGCTTACTTTTGTTCAGAGGGCTCTTTATCTGGGTTGAGGTTCTCATACTTATCGTAAATCTACGACACGGAATATTTCTAATGTAGTTGTTCCATTATAGATAACATTATTGTAACATGTTGGCAGTCTCTTGCATTTGATGTATGTTGGCAGGCTTATTGCCTTTATAACTTGGCAATCTTTATTATTTTAAGTTTCCATAAGTTGGCAGCATTCACTCTAAATGGGGCTGGCTGTCTTTGGGAATGCAACCCTCAAAAAGTAAACATGCTAGTGTAACGAACCATGAGGCAAGATGGCGGCCAGCATGCTCTATTTCTCCAGGACACGTGGAAACCGTTTGCAATGTTGTAAGTTGTCCATAAATTTCTTATAAAACTCTCTTTTTAGAATTGAAAATTAGTGCTTCTTTATGCATTAAGTTAGGACCTTCTCTTAAATCCCAGTAACTCGCTGGCAAGCTTGAAATTGTCCCAGCATGATCCCTTTGTCTTGATCCTTTGCTTATTTATCCAAAAAGAATAGTTTAAGTAATATTTCACAGAGGAGTTATGACAATATGCTTTTCTGTTCATAAAATATATTTACTGTTAAATATAGGTAATCAATTACTACCCAAATTTTAACATGAATGCAGGCAATAGGTTTGGATATGTATAAAATTAAAGGTTATTGTAAAAGAAAGTATGATTGAATGATAATGTATTTCTGGTTATAATATACTTAAGAGATGGGAGTTACTATATGTGGCAATCAACAATACATCACCTGAAATAAAAATCGTATATGATTAAAACGGCTATTACAAATCAACAGTGGACACAGGTACTTTGGTAAGCTAAATTTAGAGTGCGAAACGAGTTCAAAGAGAATTTTGATGCGAGTATGGTGTACGATTCGAAAAATTGGATACTTGCAGAAACCGATTGAGTTTTAAAATAGTGAAACCAGTAGAAGAAGAACTATCTCTGAAGCAATGACAAAGAGTGCAAGTTTAAGACGATTATCAGCTGTGATGGCTGTACCATATATCGTATCAGAATTGCTCGAAAGTACTTGAAACTGTAAGCAGCAAAGTGAACCGCATAGTTAACGGACCATTCTTCTTCGCGGAAAAGACAATGTGTCATTATTTACATATTTTGCAGTGGTGTCTATTGTCAGTCACATCTTGAGCAAGACAACAATATTAACATTGTATCCCATAAGATGATGCACACTCTCACTGGGAATGCGTGGTGCCCATTGCTTGACCCCCAACCAGCCCCTAATCTGATCTGTTCGTGTGGGGTTTTGTTAAAGACACTCCTTGTACTGAAACCCAGGAACATTGATGATCTAAGAGTAAGAATTACTCAAAATTTTCAACAAATCACCCCTAATATGTTTCAAAGAGCATGGGCTAAATTGCATCAGCGCTACGAGTTAAACCATTCTAATGAGATGGAAGCCGGACGCAGCGTAAGCGCAAGGTTTTGCACCCATATTATAATATGGAAGCGTTCACATAAACTAACGCTACGCACTACGCAATGCAAAGGTTTGCAAACTCCACGCTTTATGCTTGTGTTGCGCACACATATAAAGGAATAATTCTACATTCTTTCCAGCATGCATTGAATGTTGTTCAATAGCAGACGATCGCAAGGCGAGATTTTACAGTGCCTATCGTGAATACTTCCATTTGGCCGTACCGAACCACGTTTGAACAGCTGAAGTTGAGGGGTTTTAAATACTTTACTTTTGCTATCGAAGTGTAGCGATAATTGAGTGTGTTCAATTTGTATAGCCTATTTATTTCTTATTGATGTGTTGGTTATATTATTCTACTTGAAACTTGCGGTGCCCTTGGAATACTTCCGCGTGTAATTTACGTATTGTAACAAAAAGTAAATTCTTCTACAACAAACAACTCTTTATTTCTTCCACCTACTGATTACAAACAGAATCTGCTCAGAAAGAACTGTCAATGCTTTCGTAAAAATTCTGCCAAATAGTTTCTTTTCCATGTTCGATGCGACGACGATTAGAGCTCGCTACGAATTTCCAGTCGAAACTCAAACTGTTGCCCGCAATGTAATCCCAGTGAAAATTGAATGTTCAGCAAGGCTTCGTTGCTCTCTTTATACCTCTCGGTCACGTGGTTGGAAACTTTTAGAAGCAGCCGCACGTGCTATCACAGGTGACAAAAAATTCACTCGGTTGTAATAATGCGGGCTTCCAAGTCAAAGAGTCTTCAGCAACACAGGGGTGCACTCGCATAGGTGTAATAGTCACAGATGTCAAAAGAACTTTCTGCCGGCACAAGTGTCCACTAGCGCAGTGTAAAAATGAATGCCACCGATCATCCATGACTTAAAAAGCAAGCGACACACACTCTCGGCGATTATGGCCGCAGGGTGTTGTTATAGTATCTAAAAACCATGTCATTTTCTTGCGCTACGTTTACGGCTGTATTGGAAGCACCTGCGCTTATGCTGCATTATGTTAGCGCCGCGACTTCGTTGTTGTTGGTTTTTTTTATAGTGTTTAACGCCCGTTTTTACTACTATGGCACTGCAGGCGATGACATTGATGCTACATGGAATGAAGGTGGACCCCGGTGGAATGAGATGGCGGGGGAAACCGGAGAACCCGAAAAACCCCGCCCCTGTGCTGTTTTATACACCAAAAATCCCACATGCGATCGCTTAAGATAGAGCTCGGGCCGCCTAGGTGACAGACGAATGGCCTAACTACTCTGGCACGGCGAGACCCGCATTTTATTGCGAATGTGACTTTATGTAGATAGCGCAATGAGAGTCAAGTTGAGAATTAAGAAATCCCCACATTTCAGTGTTGTATCTACAAAGTTTCAACAAATAAAGTTTAGAAGTAAATGTTTACAGTGTTTTTATTTTATCCATTCTAAGGCATTGTTTACGTGTTGACGTAAATTTTAATGTGTCTATGTGGTAAAGCATGCGTGGATTTCATTTGTAGTTGTCACAGCGGCTCTACTTATTGATCTTATGTCGCATCACTTTAAGCTGTGCTATTTTTACACAACCTTGCTATCTCTTGATGGAGTACATGACGTGCATAAAAAGTACCCCATTCCCTTATAACGCAATAATGGTTTTCCCGCCCTAAGGTTCCCACTGTCCTTCTCCCAGCTGGTAACGTTATTTATGTGCCTCTCTAGCAAGCAATTGATGCAATGAACGATGTTATAATCTATGTGAAATGAGGGGGTCGTTCGGATGCCGTCTCTTTAAGAGTTTCACTAAAATTGACACACAAGAAAATGCTTATCCAATACAACCTAAGTTGGCCCGCTAGAGCAGGGTTTTCCAACATATATAAGGGATTCGAGGGTCACATTAGAGGTCATAGTCACGATTGCGGTACTATTTGAATATAGTTATACCAATCTTTGTGAAATTCTCTAAATAAACATAGTTGCCATAATGTTACCATGTTTGTATTATTTTATTTGTTTCAAATACAAAGCGGCAATGTGAAAATATTTAAGTTAACAATATGATGTGTTCCATTCACATGCCTTTCTCTACAGCTCTAACATATTATTGTTAAAAAGCACATCCTTCTACTTCTAATCAAGATAAACATGGGCAGAAACCGTCATATTTCTTGCTTCCTTATTAGGAGAAGGGAAATAAGGAAAAACATTAGTCTAAAGCAATAGTCAAATCCTTTAAAAACTGGTTCCATGTGGTTGAACCTCCTTTGTTTGTATGGCCAGGAGTTGACAAATACCCGTATGAAAAACGTTTCAGTAGTTTAAAGCTAGAACCATTAACAAGGAATATCTCAGAAACGGTCAGCTCTTCCAGAAAACGTGTTGGGCTAAGTTTATGCGTTTTAACGAGATCTACATTTTTGTGCAGTAAGGTTTTGTCTATATCTTACAGTTTACCAGTTACACAAAATTCAGCAAAATATATCCAGAATAAAGAGGTCTTTAGAGGCTATACCCAGAAAATTAAAGATATACACTTTATTTTTAAATAAATCTATTCAATATATGAAGTTTTAAACAAAATTATAGAGATATTATTGAGAAAAATCAAAATTTTCGATTTTTTTCCGTGGAAGGGGCAGTTTGGTGTGGAAGGCTTTTCTTGAAAATCTTCGTGTCGTATTCTTGGGAGACTTAAAATTAAATACCAAGTTTGGCATTTAACCCCATTTTACGTATTTCAGTTATGTTGCCCACTGGCACACGTAGACAGACATACACGGGCATGTTTATAAAAATGTAATTTTTAGATTCAGGTGATCTCAAAACATGTATTTCCGGTTAAATCTCGGTATTGAATTTTTAGTGCAATAGTATAGCTTCTCTATATGAGCATAGTAAGCGTAGAGAACGTTAAAATCCCATAGCACAGTTGGTGGAGGTCTCGGGTTTCTTTGTGCTGTGAGAGGGTCCCGGGTTTCTTTCCCGGTTGGGAATGATAATTTTTCTCTGGTCAAGATTATCTCCTATCCTCCCCAGAGTCTGGAAGTAAGGATAAGAGCGTGAATGTTTGTGTGTGTGGAATTAACCCAATAACAACAGTGTACAAGTGTTCAAACAGAAATGACGCTGATTTGACCAAACAGTTAAATGTAAAACATATGATGTAACATTCACATAACTTTCTCTAGCTGTTCCAAATGCAAACTATTTCTTTATCTACATCATGCTAATCAAGATACACATTAGCATAATTAATTTTAGCACTTGCTGCGTTGTAAGTAGAAGGGAAATACGCTAGACTAAAGCGAGTGTCAAATCTTTTAAAGCTAGTCGCTATGTGAAACAGTTGAGATTCACTTTGCATGGTCCCGTTTGAGAAAGGTTAGTTTAAAAAAAACGGTGAACTCTACAAGAAAAATCTGATGCGTTACACTCACATGACTTTCTCTAGCTACTCTACAAACAAACTTCTTACAAAAGATAATTCTTCTTTCAACACCATGCTAATCGAGATAAACATTTGCAGAATTGTATTACTTAGTTCCTTATAAGTAGAATGGAACTAAGGTAAAGGACTAAGCCAAAGTGATAGACAAATGTTTTAAAAGTTGTCGTTATGGACTGCCATTACAAATCGCTTCTTTGCTTTGCCAGGAGTAGAACAAAAGAATAACGGACACCCGTCTGAGAAAAGTATAGGTACTTCACAATTGAAACTAATAACAAGGATTACCTCGAAAACGGCAAGCTCCACGAAAAAAAATGTATATGACATAACTTATATATTTTAACAATATCTACTTTATTGTAAAGTAACTTTTTGTCTCTCTCTTACGGTTTACTAGTTATACTAAATCAAGCAAAATTCATCCAGAATAAACAGGTCTTTAGAAGCTATTCCCAGAAACTTCAAGATATAAATTTTATTTGTGATAATATGGCTTTAATCAAAATTCGTTAGAGCCATTTTTAAGAAAAACAAAATTTTGGAAATTCTTTCCATGTAAAGGATAGTTAGGGGTTGGGATTTTCGTGTCGTAACCTTGTGAGATACCTAACTTAAATACCAAGTTTGGTTTTTAGCCGTCTTTTATGTTTTGAGCTATGCTGTCCAAAAACCCCCTCCCCCCCCCCCCCCACACACACACGGACCTGTTTTTTTGGATTCAGGGGGTCCTAAAACATGTATTTCCGGTGAAATCTCGAAATCGAATTTTTGGGTGGAATACAATACTTCTCTATCCCTATGTACATTGTACATACGGGGCTAGAGAAAGTAAAAACGTATATGACAGATGATGTGTTTAAACGAGATATACATTTATTGTGTAGTAAGGTTTTGTCTATCTCTTACGGTTTAACCGTTATACAAAAGTCTGCAAAACTTGTCCAATAAAGAGGTCTTCAGAGGCTATTCCCATAAAATTCAAAACATACATTTTAATGGAGATGTAAATATCGTTAACGATTTTGATTAAAATACTGTATAATTTGACACATTTTGGAGAAAAACAACATTTTTAAAAAGTTTCCATGTAAAGTGTAGTTTGTGTTGGATGAATGTTTTTTTTTTTTTTTTTTTGAAAACTTAAATACCCAGTTTGATTTTTAACTCACACACACAACTGCACAATACACGGACTCTTTTAAAATTTACTTTTTTCGGACTCAGGCGGCCTCCATATATATATTTCCTGAAATTTCTACATCCAATGTTTGGATGGAACACAATATCTACTCTAACTACAATGTGCATTGTATGTACATACGTGCTACAGAAAGCAAAAATCATCCACATAAAAATGTTCACATTTATTATCAATTTTCACAGAAGCACTGCCTTAAGTAAAATTAACTTTTGATTGATCCCATGATTTTAAATTTGGTCCCGCAATGTGGAAATAAACAACAAGTATTCTATTGGAAGTTTAACTCAGTTGATTATGCAAGTATACAAAAAACGAGCATGCCTCCTTTTTTTTTTTTTTTTTGAAAAGCCACCGGAATTTCAACAGCGGTGAGGGATTTTTACAATACAATGCAGTTTCATCGATATGTCCCCTTAAACGCATTCAATGTTTGAAATGTGCACACGTGTCTGTCATTCAGTTGCAGTTTATTTGTAGCTGTAGATAGATACCGCTTTGCGTTCCGTTATTTCATACTCGAAGCAATTTATCTGGAATCTTGGTAGAGGCGATTTGCTTTTGTTTATCCTTTCGTCACAACGATGCTCACTTAAGGGTTTCAAAGCAGCAGGTTGAATCTCATATAGGCAATATATTTTTGAACATATGCATTTAATTTTTACTTTCTCTAGCACTTATGTACATTGTACATATTAAATATCAAGCACCTTCCAGGATACGACACGAAGATTCTCAGGAAACTTCCCCCATAACTACTATCCTTTACATAGAATATTTTTAGAAAATTTTGATTAAAATGCCTAAAGATTATGATACTTTTATGATAAACGAAATGTGTACCTTGAATTTCCTGAGAATAACGCTAAAATGTTATTAAAATGCCTAAAGTTTATGATAAACGAAATGTATATCTTGAATGTTCTGAGAATAGCCTCTAGGATCTCTTCATATAGTGCAATCGTAAGAGATATACAAAATTTTACTGTACGAAGCAATGTAGATCTTGTTATGATGATGATGATAATTGGAGTTTAAGAGTAAATCTCGAAGTTTATATTTTATGTTAAATGGATTGTTTTGAAGAGTTAATCATTTTCAAGGTATTCATTGTTACTGGTTTAAAGTTACCAATATATATGGTTTTCTCAAATCAAAAACCGTTATACTTTTCCTTCTTTTGTTTTTTTGCCATACATAGAGTACGGAATTTAAATGCCATCACATAACGACTCGCTTTTAAAAGTTTTGAGTATCGCATTAGCCTACTACAGCCGTGGGTAATCCTGTGGTTATGATTTCATCCAATGGTAGAACTCATATTAGTTCCGTTTACCCTCACCCCTTCGATTACTAGTGGCGGGACGTGAACTAATCTCAACATGTCAACATCAGTGAACAGTCGTAAATGCAAATTTCATGTTGATTAGGAAAAAATAATTATTTTAGCCGCCTTGGTAATGTGGAGGTAGCGTGTGTGCCTGACATTCAAGAGGATCGTGAGCTCGAATCTCGTTTAAGGTGAGGTATCTCGGATAAAGCTTTTCTTTTGGGGTTTTCCCTTGCCCTGAGACGGACCCCCATATCATTTGAGAATTATTTTAACTATTTCATTCATTTTCCGATATGACCAAACAAATTAAAGGACGTAAAGCTAACAAACAAAAATCTGTTGTGCTCCATTGACATTACTTCCGCTATATCTCTGTAACAAATTTATTGTTCTATCTATTTAATCCTAAAACATTAGCAGTAATTGTCTTATTGTTTAGCTCCTTTATGAGTAAAAAGGAAACAAGGGAATACACTAGGCTAAACCGACAGTCACATGTTTTAAAATGTGTTGCTATAGGATTGAAACCCGTTTCTTTGCCGGGCCAAGCGTTGACAAGTTCCCGTATGAAAAAAATTCAAATCAATAACAAGGAATATCGCGAAAATGGCCAACTACACGAAAAAATGTATATGACATAAATTGTGTGTTTTATTGTGATCTGCATTTTTGTGTAGTAAGTTTTTGTCTAGCTCTTACGGTTCACCAATTACGCAAAATTCATTAAAAGTCATCCAGAATAAAGAGGTCTTTAGAGGCTATTCCCATAAAATTCAAAATATACATTTTTGTTGGTGTGTAAATATCTTAAATATAAGAGATGTTAATCAAAATAGTTAGAGCCATTTTTTAGAAAATCAAAAGCTTCGAAAATGTTTCCATGTAAAGTATAGTTTGGAGTGAGAGGATTTTCTTGAAAATCTTCGTGTCGCATCCTTGGAAGATACCAAAGCTAAATACCAAATTTGGTATTTAACGGTCTTTTTGTTTTTGAGCTATGCTGTCCACACACACATACACACACGAGCACACACAGGCGGACCTTTTCATAAAAATGCTTTAATTGGATTCAGGGGGCCCAAAAGCTGCATTTCCGCTGAAATTTCGAATGTATCGAATGTTTGGGTGCAATACAATATCTTCTCTATACACTATGTACTTAGTACGCGTAGAGAAAGTAAAAGAAAAGGAAGAAAGAAAAACTTCTGTTGTGCTCATGAAGAAAATTTGATTTGTTTATACTGTGCAACAAACTACTTAAAGGAATCCATAGAAGCAATAAACAGAGACATAAAAGTTATATACAATCACAGCCTGCTTGCCAGTTACAGATATGTAATCATACATTTAATATTAAACGGATTAAAGATGTTAAAATATATTAGCAAATATTCTTTATATTTTCTAATCTCTTTTCTATTTCTCTCTGCCTCAATCAGGACCTGAACGTATGGGGCAGCTTGGAATGTTTAAAGTCTAAATATCAAGTGGAATAATTTTAATCAAAATTGTTAGAGGCACTTTTAAGAAAATCAACATTTTCAAAAACATTCCATCTAAAGGTGATTTGGTGTTGGAGGATTTTCTTAAACATCTTCGTGTTGCATTCTTGATAGATCGTGAACTTAAACATCAAGTTTGGTATTCACCCAAATTTTTGTTTTTAGTAAAGACCTATTCCCGTAGAAAAGTTAACGCAATGGGCAGGTTAATAAATGGGGACATTCACAAGATTTTCTTGAAAGGGAACAAGAGCACCATACGCTGTCGCCAAACTTTGCAACATCCAAGCTTTAATGTTCGGGTGAACAGAATTGAAGAGAAGAGGCAATATCGCAATGCATACAAATACAGAAAAGGAAAAAGAAGTCATTTAATGAGAAGTTCATTTTTGTATATTGTAAATCAATTGTTATCATAATCAAAATTGCAATGGTTACTAGTGCAATGCTTCTTTGTTAAAACTAAATTATTGGACAGATGTTAGAAATGAATGTTACGGAAAGTAGCTTTTAATTATTATTACTATGGTTTAGTGAAACTTAATAGGTAATAAACTATTCCTTTTTTCTTGTATGAAAAAACATACATAATATATGTATAGTATAATACAAACACAAGCTAATGCAATTGTAGAACCATCGTTACTCATCGTAGCCTCCATTTTAATCGCCTTCACACTTCTTGTTTTGACGTTAATATTTTGTTGGCAGTGTGAATAGCAAAACGAGCATTATATTCATGTTATATGCTGATGTCCTCGCGTTAATTTTAATGACTCTTTATACTGTTCACAGAAACACACTCGCGTAATGTGTGTGTTTTGTTTTGTTTTTTAATTAGCAGATCTCAAAAATATATTTTCTGTGAAATCGCGTAGAAGTTTCGTGTGGAATGCAATGTCTATTCTGGTTACTACTTAAATAGCAGGAAAAATAATATAAGTACATAAGTGAAGAACGAAAATTTATAAAACTAACGCTTACTGTTTACATTTCACTAACGAAATAGAGGAATTGAGTAAATTGTAACAAATCGTAACGTAGTTGCTATGAAATAATTTTATTCGCCGCTTAGATCCGCAGCTGCAATCAATTTCTTAGCTTCCAATTAATTTGGCTGTTTCTTGTCTCCTCGGTATTAGCAACCCCTTATACACTAGCGGAACATTCTTGAAGAGGAAGTTACTCGAAACCTGCCAAAAGAACCAGAACTGCGATTAGACGCATATAACGAATTTATTGCGTAGGCCATTATTGGACGATAATTTGCTCTAAAAATTCCTCAAATGGTTCATAAATTCGTGGCCAGATAAATGGGTCGCAATGATCACAAACCGGCTTGACTGGAAACTAGGGGCACCTAATCACAATATATTTTATGGGACATAAAGTTATAACACGAAAGGAAAATAAATAGACGTTTTTAGCTACTTCATCACCATTACCTGCATTAGTGTCTTTTTTAATTTGTTGCCATGCTCATTTTACACCTGCTTCTAAGGTTTTAGCGGCTATTGCGCTGACTCTGTTGTATAGGGTCCCACAATGTTCTCGAAGAGGAGGCTGCTTAAAACCTACCAAAAGACAACTTCCAGAAATACGGCGAAGCGTATATAAAGAACTAATTGCGCGGGACACTAATTCTAAAGGACCAGCGTAGGCTTAACAATGCGGATGCTAGGTAAATGGGACGCCATGATATCTCATCAGTGAGCTCTCATGTGTACATAATATGCTTTAATGGATATAGCTAGTTTATATTTCTATACTGTTATAACATGTCAAAATGTGTTCAAGTTGTAAATAAATAAATTGTTTTGCCTACTTCAGTCCTCTATATAATTATTATTATTATTATTATTATTATTATTAGTAGTAGTAGTAGTAGTAGTAGTAGTAGTAGTAGTAGTAGTAGTAGTGGTAGTTGTAGTAATATGATAATTATTACCTATATTAGTGCCCATTTGAACTTGTTTTAATGCCCATTTGACAGCTTTAATGTTTTTGGCAATAGTGAGGGTGTGCAGATGAATAAAAGTATGGAATAGATTGATCAATAAAGTTAAGCGCTGAATTTTTTATCCTCATGAAAGATAGGTGGCCCTCCATAGAGCACAAGGGGTAGCGCTCCAAAGGCTCCAAGCGGAGTGAGAAGAGGTGAAGTTCAGAACTTTAATTTGACCTATGTTATACTTTGTGATATTCTGAAATTGCAATAATGCATAAATTCTTAAGGTTTCATTTTAGAAAGAAGTGACTTAAGCAAGTGAATTTATTTATTAAATACTATCAGAAAATCTCAAATGTATATATGGTTCTATTGAAAAGTTTGAAAACTATTCTCCTCGATCCACTTAGGATCCTATAGTGCATTGCCCCACATACCGTAGCAAGGGCTCCTGTGGACTCCTATGAATTTATGGTCTATTTAAATGCTCTGGCCAAAATATCATAGTTTTTATTTTCATTCTTATAACACTCAATAAGAACCAAACGAGCTTCACATGTTATTAAGTCAAAGACTTAAAGATCTAAAATATGACTTTAACGAAATTTAAAATTCAAATAGTAACCAAAACTTAACAGTTATTTAGAAAAATAAAAAATCTTAGTCGACCAGTGTTAACAAAGTAAACCAGTAACCCACACATTCACGTAAATTGGCATTGGCTGCCGTTGCTCGAATTTAAGGTGTTTAATTGCGAAAATATTAACAGAAAACTAAAATATTTCATTTTTTCGGCAGTCTTATAAGTATTAATTTACCTTTCTATTTATATGTATTTTTCATAAATGAACTCCTTAGAAAACTCGCTAAAGAACTTACCTAAACTTAGTTGGTTTATTTATTCTTTTAATATACAGGGTACTACAAAAGAAATAGACAACTTCAACTGCCTGTAAAACAAAAACTATTAGAGATAGCAACCTAATTATTTTGGAGGTATGTTGAGAAACTCTCAAAGTTTTGTTTGTTACTATTCGTAACGCTGTAGTGTTTTGTTTGTTGTTGCAGAAGCTGAAATGGCGGAAAATCCTGTGGAAAAGGCATATTGCGTGTTGGAATTTGCTAGAACGCAATCAGCAACTGTTGTCCAACGACATTTTAGAACACGTTACCACAAAAATGAAATGATGAGCTCACAAAAACCAGCATCGTCTTCACATGTCGCAACATGTCGATGCAAAAGTCACGCCGTATGACCTTATCTTCTTCACTCAGAAACTGCAACATCTGTAATCTGTAAGGCATCATGTGCAGTCGCTTCCGAAAGATTTTCCATACAGTTTGCTGTGGAATTTGTAATTGCATGCTTGCCCTAGATGTCGATTTCTGTGGGCTTCTTATGTAGGCAGAACGAACACGTTCAACGTTTTCTTCCGAAACTCTTGGTCTTCCCGAGCTCTTCCCTTTGCACAAACATCCCGTTGTCTCGAATTTTCTATACCAGTCGTAGATAGACTGTCTAGTCGGTGGCGTTTTGTGGTAACGTGTTCTAAAATGTCGTTGGACAACAGTTGCTGATTGCGTTCTAGCAAATTCTAACACGCAATATGCCTTTTCCACAGGATTTTCCGCCATTTCAGCTTCTGCAACAACAAACAAAACACTACAGCGTTACCAATAGTAACAAACAAAACTTTGAGAGTTTCTCAACATACCTCCAAAATAATTAGGTTGCTATCTCTAATAGTTTTTGTTTTACAGGCAGTTGAAGTTGTCTATTTCTTTTGTAGTAACCCTGTATTTCATCATAACAGACGCGAATGAAAGGAATTGATTGGGAAAATAAGCTGACATAAATAATCCGCTAATACTAACTAGTATGTAGAGACAATTTAACGTTACTGATCTTGCTGTGAATGGGGGCAAAAAGCGGAATAAACTACAGAAGCAAGCATACTATAAGAATACTATCCAAGGATTAAAAATAAAGTAAAAAAGTCTTAAATCCATTTTGCAATGATTCTAGAATACTACACGAAATATTTGTACATTTATCGACAAGTTCTTGTTGACATTTACAGTAAATTGATCATAGTTTATATTAGGATAATTACAAAACTATTATGATAAGCAGAAGATACTCGTGATTAGGGCAAAATGCGTATGTTTTGCATTCAAATGAAATTTGGAATCGGTCCTAGATTTTGAATAGACAACTGCCCTTTGCCCCATTATCTGAAAGCTAAAACAGATTTGCTGCTAATGAAAAAAGAAAAACTCGTTTGTGTTTAGGGAATATTCTCTGAAGTGCGAGTGTGGGGCTATCACACACTAGTTCTTCGTGCTATCTAATCTAAAAATAATGTAGTTCTAAATGTTACATAAAATATGCCTAAAAGAGTTTTCGAAGCTGCAACATCCAACTAGTTGAAGTATAATCTATAATATTTATATTCGTTCGGTGTCAGTTCGAAACAGCCGTTTAAGGCAGGTGTTCGGGTCAGTTTAGTTCAGCCTAAGAGTCAGCAAAGTGCGCAGTGGCCAGCTGAGAAGCTGAGAACAGATGAGCATCTACACGTTGCAAACGGTTATTTGGAATTAATTATAGGGAGTGCCACAATTTTGTGATATATATGTTGTATATACTATATTATAATGTTTATAATGTGTTGCGCTTAAAAAAGCGTTTGGATGAAAATACTACACCCAATTTCAGAGCAAATGCTTGCAGTTTATACAGCATATTAAGGTAACGACTTGATTTTTTCCCCGGCACGATTCCAGATATAAGATACTACACTCCAAGTTTTCCAATACTCTTATTAACGGTCTTCTTGTTGACACAAAAGATAAGATTTTGTAGCTTTTGGCAGCAGCTCAAAATTGGGCACTTACTTTATATAGGCACTCCCAGAATTATTTTGGTTTGTAATTAAAATGTACATGACATTTTTCTACGGTATCATAGGCTGGAGCTTTAAATATGCACGTTATAGAATCGAACAGGTGCTAAGGGTTAAGTCTAATATATTTGTAATGTTGACGTTACTAATATTCTTCCTATTGTTATCTGTTTCAACTAGAGTGGCAGCTGAATTTTAACCATAGTATAATAGTTTTGCTAAAATAGCTAACAAACATATGTTATGTCGCTATATTGATAATTTAACCTACGAGATCTGATTGTCACATTGGTTTCGCAGATTTCGCTGCAAGTTTTATAGCGAATGTACATTGAAAGCAAAAGTGCCGGTCACAAACAAAATGTATATCCTATATACTTACTACACAAAAGATGTAGAAGCCTAGTGTATCCCCTTATTTCCCTTCTATAAGGAACTAAGAAAAGAGACCATTTATGCTAATGTTGATTCTTGGTTAGAATGAATGAGAGAAAGAATAAACTTTTGTAAGAACGGTTTGTTGCAGAATAGGTAGAGAAGGTTATGTGAATGGAACAGATCAGACTTCCTTACAATTCGACTACGCATATAAAATAGTAATTAATATAAGGAATATAGTTGGATGTTAAACTGAATGAGGTAAGTATTTAAAATCCATGTACCGCTTAATAGTACATCGTACGAGATGTGATATAAAATAGTGGGAATTTTTGTTTTTCTTAAACAATCTTTATTTATGCGTCTACATCAACTTTGTGCCCTTCAAAATAAACTCCCTCGGATATAATACACTTCTGCCAGCACTTTTTCCAATCTTGGAAGCAACTCTGGAACTCACTTTTCCTTATGGTGCTCAGGTACCTCAACGACTCTGTTTTTAGCTCACCATTAGTGGCTAAACAAAGTCCTGTCATGTTCTTCAGCCTCGGGAATAGAAAGAAGCCACAGGGGGCCACCCACATCCGGTGATTGAGTTGGCTGAGACAATATAACATTTCTGGTTTTTGCCAACAAAAAATCACGAGCAAGCGTTGAGGTGTGAGCAGGTGCACTGTCCATGAGTGGTTTTGCGAAATTTCTGGTCGTTTTCTTCGGATTACTTCATGAAAATGGCGCATAACTTCTAAGTAGTATTCCTTATTAACTGTATAACCATATGGTAGAACCATTTCTTTGCATCTTCCACATTGTTGCCAGTAACTGATGTGTTAGTACGTCCAGGGGATCGTCGTCCTCGAAGCCTTCTCGACTCTCTTTGCAATATTGATACCACTCGAAACCCCTTGTCTTATTCATAGTAGATTTGCCATAGCCAATATTTCGAACACTCCATTTTTCAAGCAAAATTTCAAGAAAATTCGCTGAGCCTTCGAAAATACGTATAGTGCTTTTAACTCTCAACAGTAAATTAGGCATTTAAAACTCCTGAAAATGTAAACCAGCATCAGGAACATGTGTATCTACAAGATAAAAAAACGTTTTGAAAATCGGCTGTATACAGCCCGCAAAATTAAAAAATCTGATGTGTTACATTCACATGACTTTCTCTATATCTCTGCAACAAATTATTTTTAAAAAGCTTATGCTTCCATTTACTTCCTGCTAATCGAGAAAAATTAGCAGAAAGCCACTTGTTTCCTTGTAAGTAGAAGGGAAATAAGGAAGTACCATAAGTTAAAGTGATAATCAAAGGCTGGTTGTTATGTAACTGAAATTCCTTTGTTTGTATGGACACGAGTTTACGAAGTCCTGTATGAGAAAATTATAACTTTTTTATAGCTGTAACCAAAAACAAGGAATATCTCAAAAACAATCACCTCCACGAAAAAAATGTGTAAAACATAAATTGTGTGTTTTAAAGTGCTCTGCATTTGTTGTGTGAAAAGTTTTTGTCCATCTCTTACGGTTTAGCAGTTACGCAAAATTCCGTAAAATGGACCCAGAATAAAGTAATCTTCAGCAGCTATTCCCAGAAAATTCAAAATATACATTTTAATTGTCAGGTAAATATCTTTAATATACGATATTTTAATCATAATCGTTAGAGCCAGTTTTTAGAAAACCAAAATTTTCGAAAAAAGTTCTATGTAAAAGTAGTTTTGGGTGTGGGGATTTTTCTCAAAATCTTCGTGTCGCCTCCCTGGGAGATACTAAACCTAAATACCAAGTTTGGTATTTTACCGACTTTTCGTTTTCGAGTGATCGTGTTCACAGACACACGGTCTCACACACGGACCTTTTTCTGAAAATACTTTTTTTTGGATACAGGGGACCCTAAAACATATATTTCCGGTGAAATCTCGGTATCGAATTTTTGGTGGAGTGCAATACCTTCTCTATACACTATGCACATAATATATATAGAGAAAGTAAAAATTGCGTTATTTTTGCCCATCCTCGTACATGTTGACATTTTAGGTGAAAAATGACAAACGTGTGTTTCTGAGAACTAAGATATACTCCGCAATAACTCTTTAGTATTACACGTGGGACGCGGACTGATGCAACAAGGAAGCTGTAATGGCCAAGATATTTCCAAGAAGGCCAGATCTGTGAGTACACCTAACTTCCGCAAGGAGGTGGATGTTCCGGATATTGACGCTAACAGAAAAAGAAAAAAAAGCAGTACAGTGAATTCTTCCCGAGGTTATAAATATCTACTCAACACACATGAAAAGGAAAAATACGGTTAGAAAGTCGGATGTGTTCCATTCCCCTGAGTTCCTCTATAGGTTCCACAAAAAACTTTCCTTGTATATGATTATCTACAGCCTGCTAATTGAGATAAATATTACCAGGAATGGTCTTATCTTGCCTCCTTGTAAGTACGAGGAAATATGAAAAGTGAAATCAATAATCAAATCTTTTAAAGGCTCGCCACTATGCGGAACAATTAAAATTCGGTTTACTTTTCAATTCTCGGGTGTAAACCAAAGAGATGAAACGAAAGTTGATTTCCCGCTTGAGAAAAGCTTAAGTAGCTTAAAATTGAAACAAATAGCAAGGAACATCTCGGAAACAGTTATTTAACTGTACAAAAAATGTATGTCATTATTATGTGTATTAATCGGCTCCACACTTTTTGTGCAGTAATTTTTTTTCTGTTTCTTACGGCTTATGAGTTAGACAAAAGTCATCTGGAATGAAGAGGCCTTCAGAGGCTACTCCCAGAAACTTCAAAATACACATTTCGTTTGTCATGAAAATATTTTACACATATGACATTTTAACCAAAATCGTTACAGGAATTTTTGAGAAAATCAAAATGCTCGAAAAATGCACTTGGGGGTGGGGGATTTTCTTAAAAATCTTCGTGTTGCATCCTTGGAACATATTATACTTAAATTTCAAGTTTGCTACTTAATGTACTATTCGTTTTTGAGCTGTGCTGTCCAAATACATAAATACACACACACACACACACACACACACACACAAGTACATATTTCTAAAATGGATTTTTGAATTCATGTGATTTCAAGACATTATTTCCACTGAAACCTCTCTATCGAATTTTGGATGGAATACAATACCCACTCTATCTATTGAATAATTAATCCTATGTAAGTAATAATAACACTATGCTAATGCTTATCTCGATTATAATAAAATATTATAGAATAGAAAGAACAAGAATGTTTTGCAAGAAGTTTATTTATAGAAGAGGTAGAGAAAGTCATATGAATGGAACACATTAGATTTTTGGTAGTAAGAGTTTGTTCATATCTTAGGGTTTGCCAGTTATGCAAAAGCCATCCAAATGAAAAGGACTTCAGTGCCTATTGCCAGAAAATTCAAGATACGCTTTTCAATTGGCATGAAAATATATTAAACATGTATTGTATTTTAAATAAGTTGTTATTTATTTTTTATAAAATTAAAATTTCTAAAAAAAAAAAAAAAAAAAAAAAAGACTCAAATATTGGATAGTTAGATAACCTGGAATTTTCTTTAAAATCTTCGGGTCGCATCCTTGGAAGAAACTGAACTTGAAGACCAGTTTTGTTATATAACTGACGTTTTTCAGTTGTGGTTTACACACAGACACACACACACACGGAACTTTTTCTAAATTTATTTTTTCAGAGAGTCTCAAAACACATATTTCCGCTGGAATCTTGTCATCAATATTCGGTTGAATAAGTATAGTAGAAAAAGTAGACATATATACTAGACTACTTTCCATCCCCTATCTACGACTTTCTTCGAGTCAGAGAAAACTGATGAAGTAGTTTAGTTTAAGAAAGGGAAACGTTATACAAAATCCCTGTCCACCATATTGGGAGTTGACAGAGACCCTATCTTATGTAAATGTTATCTCATTCAAATAATCTACAAAAAATTGAAAGGGTGTCGATAACATTAATGAAGATTAAATGAGCATGATTTATTTTTAAGTTATGGCCATCTTACCAATGTCAGAAATAGAATCTTAATTTATCCTCTTCTCATTATTTGTTAATCAGACTTTATTTCATTCCTTAGGACTAAGGCCTCTTATCTGTTTGACGGGTAGCTCAAAAGCACTTAGGGAAGCTAATTCTAAGGGTACCTTTCACTGTTCTCTTATACAGTGCACAATTTTACATTAATAGTGTTTCTCTGTCTCTTGCGCACCTCGAACACAGATGCCCAACTTTCTGCTTAAAAACGTCCGCCCATCTCCTCTGCCTGCCCATTCTTCCTCTTCTGGAGTCCCACATAGTTCTATAAGTCCCTTTATTGTTACACATCCTTACAACGTGGTCTCCCCATTTCCATTTGAGGCGCTCTGCCATTATAATTTTGATTCCGTAAGAATTGCGTTTTCCTTCTTATTTTCTCGTGTATTCTGTTCCTGCGAGTTATAAGCATTTGAATGCCTAATTCATCAAAGATGAATAATGAAATAGACGAAGAGGCATTGTATTTTTTTGGGTTGCGATTATAATTTCTTGTTGCGTTTATGAGAATACCTCTGATCTGCTATTCATTCTGGATGACATTTGCATAACTGATAAACCGAGAAGGCAAAAAATGTAGATCTCGTTAAAACACACAATTTATTAAAATGCGTTTTTATGCTGTTAACAGTTTCCAAGTTATTGCCTGTTATTTTTTTAAAAGATACAATAATTATACTTTCCCAAGTGGAAAGTCCCCATTCATTTTTTTCATTGTCCTGGTCATAAAAATAGAACGGAATTTCAAATCTATGTCATAGAGATGAGCTATAGCATTTTTAAATCTTTGACTATCGCTTAGCCTATTTATTTCCTTATCGTCCCTGAAGTTTTGAGAAAAATGTAATAAATCCATTTCTACTAATGTTTGTCTTAATTAGCATGACGTAGATAGAAGAAGAAGTTTTTGTTGCAGAATAGATAGAGAAAGCCATCAAGGTAACACTTCATATTTCTTTCTCTTGGATAAATAATTTTTCTAACGTAATTTTTGGCCACTTTGAAGTCAAAATGTATTTAACATGAATGTTTGCTGTTTTATTTTATTATGCAAGAATGGCGATGCGATTGTTATAAGATGAAAGTGCAAGCTATTTAAGCATACCATTTAGGCAACCAATTTATTTGTATTTTCTCTAATACGTATATACAACAATGTATATAGTAGATAAAGACGCTTTTTTATTTAGCCCAAAAATTCGATACACAGATTTCACAGAAATACGTGTTTTGAGACCCCCTGAATCCAAATTGGAAGCATTTTTAGAAAAATGTTTTGGGCAGGATACCTCAACAGAATTTTCGTTTTTGAATACCAAACTTGGTATTTAAGTTCAGTATCTTCCAAGGATGTGACAAGAAGATTTTAAGATAATCATCCCACCCGTAACTAACCTTTAGATGGAGCATTTTTCGAAAATTTTGAGTTTTTCAAAAATGGCCACAAAGATGACATTTTCATGAAAAACGAAATGTATACCTTGAATTTTCTGGGAAAAAGCTCTTCAGAAAAGCTCTTCATTCTCGATGACTTTCGTGTATTGTTGTACCGTAAAAGATAGACAAAAGCTTACTTCACAAAAAGAATAGATATCGTTAAAACACACAACACTTATCATATACATTTTTATACAGCTAACCATTTATGATATACTCCTTGTTATTGGTTTCGGTTTTAAATTATTTAAAATCTTCTCAAACGGAAAGCCAATTTTCGTTTCATCTCTCTTCTGTTTTATTTTAATTGTTCACATAACGACCAGTTTTAAAAGATCTGCCTATCGTTTTAGTCTAATGTATCACTTTATTACTTTCTCTGAACGTACTATATATATAGTGTATAGAGAAGGTATTGTATTGCGCCCAAAAATTCAATACCCAGATTTCACCGGTAATATGTGTTTAGAAACCCCCTGGTATACAAAACAAACAAACAAAAAAGCATTTTTAGAAAAAATTCTGCGTATGTGTCTGTGCGTGTGTGTGTGTGTGTGTGTGGGTGTGTGTGTGTGGGCAGCATAACTCAAAAACGAAAAGACCGTTAAATACCAACTTGGTATTTAAGTTTGACATCTTCCAAGGATACAACATAAAGATTTTCAAGAAAATCCCCCCACCCCAACTAACCTTTACATGGAACATTTTTCGTAAATTTTGATTTTCTCAAGAATGGCTCAAACAATTTTGATTAAATACCGTATGTTTAAGATGTTTCTATGAAAACCGAAATTTATAGGTTGGATTTTCTTGGAATAGTCCCTGAATGAATGAGCCCCTGAATGAATTTTGCAGAATTTTGCACAGTGGGTAAACCGTAAGAAATAGACAAAAACATCTACACAAAAAAGTAGAGCTCGTTAAAACACACAGTTTATGTTGTATACATTTTTTTTCGTAGAGTTGACCATTTTTGAAGTATTACTTGTTATTTATTTCACCTATAAAATCATTTTACTTTTCTCATGTGGAATTTTGTCAACTCCTGGCTATACAAACAAAGGAACTTTAATCACAGAGAACCAGCTTTTAAAAGATTTGACTATTTGACTCGTATATTTGCTGGCATGTAAAAGAACTCCTGTGGGAGGAAATTTCGACAACCCGGCGGTGCTGATGTAATCCTAGCTATTGATGGCGTTTTTAATACTCAAAGAAATATGTCCAAATGACGTCAGCTACCCGGGTTGGTATATTATTTGGTGTTACTTTTCTAATTGTTTCGACATTCACTTAGAGTTTATCAATTTTCGTGTGAATACCTTTGTGAAACTTAAAGCTGATATCACGTGCTTGATACTGGAGGTGAAGTTTCTCATATTAATATGCTCGATACGACATAATTATTTTTTACTTTCTCTATACGTACTATATGCATAGAGAAGGTATTGTATTGCATCCAAAAATTCGATACCCAGATTTCATCGGAAATATATGTTTTAAAACAATGAATCCAAAAAAACGCATTTTAGATAAATGTCCGTGCGTGTGTCTGTCAATCTGTCTGTCTGTCTGTCTGTCTGTCTGTGTTTGCCTCTGTGCAGCATAACTCAATAATGAAAAGACCGTTAAAAACCAAACTTGATATTTAAGTTTGGTATATTCCAAGGATGCGACACGAAGATTTTCAAAAAAATCCCCCCAATCCAAACTACCCTTTACATGGACAAAATTTTGAAACTTTTTATTTTCTTAAAAATGGCGGCCCTAACGATTTTAATTAAAATCTCGTATATTTAAGATATTTACTTGATAAATAAAATGTATACTTTGAATTTTTGGGTACTTTATTCTGGATGAATTTTACGGATTTTTGCATAACTGCTAAGCTGTAAGAGAGGGACAAAAAGTTACCACACAGAAAGTGTAGGGCTCATTAAAACATACAATTTATGTTATATACACTTTTTCGTGGAGTTGATTGTTTTTGAGATATTCCCTGTTATTGGTTTCAGCTTTAAAAAAATACTTTTCTAATACAGAAATTTGTCAACTCATGTCCTTACAAACAAAAGAGCTTCAGTCACATAGCAACCAGCTTTTGACAATCCCTTTAACCTATGGTACTCCCTCATTTCGCTTCTACTTAGAAGGAAGGAAGTAATAAGACTATTTCTACTATTTTTCCCCGATTAGCATAAAGTAAATAGTAGCATAAACGTTTTAACAATAATTTCTTACAGAGATAAACATTAGCACAAATGCTCTCTTGTAAGTAGAAGGGAAATAATGCAATACCCTAAGCTAAAAAAATAGTCAAATCTTCTAAAAAATGGTTGCCATGTGGATGAAATCCATTTCTTTGCATTACCAGGAGTGACAAACTTCCGTATGTGAAAAGTTGTCAAGTATTTTAATACTGAATAACAAGGAATATATCAAAAATGGTCAAAGCCACGAAAAAATGTATATGGCAAATTTTGTGTTTCAACGAGGTCTACAATTTTTGTTTACTAAGTATTTATCTATCTGTTACGGTTTACTAGTCATGCAAAATCCTGCAAAATTCATAAAGAATAAACAAGTCTTCTCAGGCTATTCCAAGAAAATTCAAATATACATTTTTCCATGTAAATATCTTTAATATACGGTATTTTACTCTAAATCTTTAGTCATTTTTGAGAAAATTAAAATGTTCAAAAAATGTTCCATGTAAAGAGTGGTTTGGAGGGGAGATTTCTCACAAATCTTCCTGTCGCATCCTTGGAAGATACTAAACTTAAATACCAAATTTGCTATTTTACGAACTCTTCGTTTTTGTGTTATCGTGTTTACAGACACACGGAACACACACACTCACACACACACAGACTTTTTTCTAAAATCGTATTTTTTTTCCCTATACGTTATGTAGATAGTATCTGTAGAGAAAGTAAAACGGATTTAATGTTTAATAACATGACCCAAAGCTTCACCTTCAGTCTAAAAATAGATGGTAATTACGATTACGCTGTCATCTATTCACAAATAGTGTAGCAGCAGACTGGAATGTAACTCAACCCCATTTGCTTGTTGCAGAGCTAAGTAGGCGGTATGGTGTGAGGTGATGAGACCTTGAAATTCTAGCTACACTTCGCTTTCTGACTACGGATGGTACAGCAGCTAACCTGAAACTCCCTCCAACACTATCTTCTTGGTGATTCAGGGATGAGACCTTAAAAGGTTTACTGTCAACCACGTACATTCGGTAAGCTAACCACCACGGGTTAGCTTACCGAATACCTCTGTCCGATATGACTTAATTGTTAGAGCGACATCAAATATATTTATATATACACGCACGCTGATGTTTTAGCTTATCTTTTTACTTTCTCTATACATATTATGTATTACATGTATAGAGGAAGTGTTGTACTCTAGCCAAAAAAAATTCGATACCGAGATTTCACCGGAAATACATGTTTTAGGACCCCCTGAATCTAAAAAAGAAATTCAGAAAAAAGTCCGTGTGTGTCTGTGTGTGTCTGTCTGTGGACAGCATAGCTCAAAAACGAAAGACCCTTAAATACAAAACTTGGTATTTACTTTTGGTATCTTCCAAGTATGCGACAAAACATTTTGAAGAAAATCCCCCCCCAAACTACCCTTTACATGGAACTTTTTTCGAAATTTTTAATTTTCTGTAAAATGCCTTTAGCAATTTTGATTAAAATACCGTATATTAAAGATATTTACCTCACAAATAAAATGTATATCTTGAATTTTCTGGGAATACCCTCTGAAGACTACTTTATTCTGGATGAATTTTATGGAATTTTGCATAACTGCTAAACGAAAGAGATGACTTACTAGACAAAAAATGTAGATCACAATAAAACAAAATGCATGTCGTATACATGTTTTTCGTGGTGTTTATCCTTTTTGAGATATTCCTTGTTATTGGTTTCAGCTTTTAAAAAACTTAATATTTTCTCATACGGGTATTTGTCAACTCCTGTCCATACAAACCAAGGAACTTAAGTCTCATAGTGACCTGCTTATGACTATATCTTTAACCTTCGCTACCCCCTTATTTGTTGCAGAGATGTAAAGAAAGCCATGTGAATGGAACACGTTAGATTTTTTTAATCGTTTCATTTATATGGACCAATTTAACTTCTATGGTCATATCGGGGACTTGGCTTTAGGAACACCTCCTGTTTTCTCGCTGCACTGGAGGGTTTCTAAAATTAGTGTTTTCAGTTAATGCATTCACTCTCATGTGCATGCTTCCAGACACTGTGGGTGTTAGGAAATGATTCTAGTTAAAGAAAATTTTTCTGCCCCAGCCGAGAATCAAACTCTCTATATGAGAAGTCAGATCGATGAAACTCGACCGCAATTGCTGTAGGTTATCTTTTCTCTTTGTAGTTATCTGTCTGTAAGTTTAACTAATCAGGATATTTCGACAAGGATGTAGTGTAGTACCCAGGTTTTTACTTTCTCTGCACATACTATGTACATAGTGTATAGAGAAGGTATTGTATTACACCTAAAAATACGACACCGAGATATCACTGGAAATACACGTTTTACAACTCCCTGACCACAAAAATGTATTTTTGAAAAATGCCCGTGGGTGTGTGTGTGTGTGTGTGTGGATAAGTGTATGTTGGCAGCATAGCTAAAACACAAAAAGTCTGATAAGTACCAAACCTGATATTTAAGTACAGTATCTTCCAAGAATGCGACACCAAGTTTTTCAAGAATATCCCGCCACCCCCAAGTACCCTTTACATGGAAACATTTTAGAAAATTTTGATTTTATAAAAAATTGCTCTAACAGTTTTGTTTAACATATCGTATATTAAAGTTATTTACCTGACAAATACAATGTATATCTTGAATTTTCTGGAAATGGCCTCTGAAGACGTCTTTATTCCGGACGAATTTTGCGGAATTTTGCATGATTGTAATCTCTAAGAGATAGACAAAAGTTTACTACACAAAACACACACTTTATGTCATATACATTTTTTTCGTAGAGTAAACAATTTTTGAGATACTTTTTGTTATTGATTTGTTTTAAAATTTGTAAACTCCTGGCCATGCATAGGTACGGATTTTATTTACCTGGAAATCAGCTTTTAAATGATTTGACTGTCGTTTTAGCCTAGTTTATTCCCTTATTTCCTTTCTGTTTACAAGAAAGCATTTATTTTCTGGTAATGTTTATCTCGATTAGCACGAAGTAGATAGACTTGTGAATGGAACACAACAGATGTTTTCTATGTGCAACGTATACTGAGGGCGTAGTTAGGAGTTAGATAAATGAAATACAATTTTGATTATAATAATTAAAATATAGATTTAGATAACTCATTATAAGCAGGTGATCCAAATTTGTATCTACCATAAATATATCGTTACCATTCTAGTTGTAATAATTAGTAGATGCAGGTCGGATGTGAATGATGACTTAATGTGCAGGCCGGTCAAGAGACATGATGGCAATGGGTGCATTATCCTGCGCGTGTCACTGCTCCAGGAATTATTGCCTTCCTCACATGGTAGGGGGAGGAACATATCAAGTATCGATTACTTGGGGCCCATAAACCGTCCCAGCATCCCGGCACGCGTGCTGATATGTAAGTTTGGCGAACACGAGCATAAGGAAGAGAAGAATTTGCCCCGCGGCGTTGCCAAACCAATTGTATGCTGGACTACTGTTTAGCCTATGCCCAGTGTAGTACGTGTATAGATATGATTATGATCGCAGGTTGCCATGACTACGGGAGAGGAAAGAGGGGTATCTCCATCTCCGTTTCCTACTTGCGCCATGGAGCCCGAAAAGCTCCCCTCCTCGTGCGAACATCCCCCTAGTCTGCTCTATATAAGGCCCACACAATGGGGAGGGGTGCCGCATTCGACTCTTGTATCCCGCTACGAAGACTTCAACTTCACAAACACACATACACAAACACACACACCCCAACTGGTGCCAATCCTAAACCACAACGTGGAACCAACAGCTCTGGACTTGAACGTTTTTGCTGTGTGGGCTATGGTGAAAGATTCGAACATATTTGCCATAGTTTTTCGTATTCATTTCTATTTTTGAGTGGAAGTAGCGGAGGAATTCGGCAGTACTCATGAATAGGACTAGGCACATCGTGGGAGGTGTGTTCGCAGTTCCAGGTCATCGACTGAGGTAAGAAAATCACCAAAACATGCTTTCCATTTTCTCTTTTCTTACATCAGTTTAGAATACATGCCGAGAACTGCATGTTTCTTAAAATATGTTTCAAATATTACATTCTCCTAGTTTAGTTATATTTCAATAATTTACCTTTAGCAAACTTCTTTAGCATTTAAATTCATTTTATCGCCCATCGCACACGAAGGTAAAAGCAGCTAGCACAGATCCAACAGAAAAATTCGTTATAATTTTTTTTTTTAAATAATGTTGGAAGATAACGATTTTCAAGTTGAATTAAGTTCTGGCTTTACTTTGGGCACTTCGCTCGGTAAATTTTGGATAAGGCTATGCAAATATTTAAAATAAGATTGGAAACATCGAGGTTTTCAAAAGTGTACAACAGGTGAAATCATTGAAAATTCTAACGTGATTCTGCAGTTTCAAGATCCAAAGACCGAATACACCAAAAGGGAAAAAATACAATACAGTTAGAACTTCTTACATCCGTGCAATAATTTTAATAATTAAAAAATGAACTTGTACCGTCACCAAGCGGATGATCCTCTACTTAGTTCACTATTTAAAGATCAAAAGACATAAATGTATTCAACTGTGGCAATTGGGAATCGGATACAATATAATGTTAAAACTGATGAATCATGCATTGATGTATATAAAACACAATCGTAAAATATAAATTTGTATAGAATAAATAGCAAAAAGTCTAAACATACTTAAATTTAGGGCTATTATTTAAAAGTAATCCAAACAATTCTTCAGCGTTTTAAAAGTTACCTTTATAGGGATAGAATAATATATTTTATAAAGAAATTAAATATGCAGAATTACTGAATCATGAACTCTTTCCAACAGCAGCAATGTTGAATTTATTCAGTTCATTAATTGTATAAAAGCGTGATGAATTGATAAATATTTTGTGTTTATTTAGGAATAAATGCTACCCAGATGTATGATTCGTTTATACTTAGAATTAGATAGTTTATAAGGAAACTAGGTGATTACAAATACTAATATAGTTAGCTGTGGGTTGGTATTTGACCCATTTGAACTCAAGGTAGAATACCACAAAAACATTAGAATAGATATCCTTTTTTTTTTCTGTCTAATAATATTTTAGTGTAACATTGATCTATGTCAAAGTTAACCATCTGTTGCTGTAAGTTTAACTACAGTAAATAGAAGTTGGCGAGGGGTTGGGGTGTTTTCGGGTTAGGTGCGGGATTGAACACTTGCACCCCTTACCCGCTGCCGGCTAATGTGCGGCGGAAGACGATGTTAGGTTGTTTTATTTGAGCATCAGCAGCAGCAGCAAGCCTCCAGCATCTTGGCTCAGACTTTATAAAGACGCAGTATCTACAATCTCGTTAGCATAATCACGAGGAGCAAAACGTGAAGGGGAAAATGTGTCAGAGTAATTAACATGATTTGGTTTCAGGAACCCCGTGCTCATTATTTATGCTAGGTGGAGATTCACATCGTTACCGCAACGTTAAGGGATGCATTTCGCATCGATGCTGTTTTTTTTACAGTTTTTGTTCAGACGAATGAACCTGGTAACTACTAAGGGCGTTGGTCTGGGTTAGCTGTAACTTTCGAATCCCGCTACTTCAAGTCGCTATTAACATTTTTATATGCATTAATGTCGATTACGATTCTTAAAATCGCACTTATTTAACTATATTAATAAAATACAGCGTTTTGGTAAGAGGACTGAGAAGTATAAAATGCATTCTGCATTTTCTGTTTTAATGAGAAAAGATTTTACGATTCCTTTTGATTCAGAATATTACAGTAATTTTAAAAAGTAATTTCAAAAGTTTAATTTCTAAAAATGTTATAATATTTGAGATTTTAAGGAAACAGTGTATCTATTACTTGAGGGTTTAAATTGCAGTGCATTTCCAGTATTTTCAGTATAGATTTGACAAAGTGTAATATTGCATTGAGTCATATTGCAGTAAAATGCAAAGTATTCAAATGCAGCTTTACTGTTTTTGTTTACATAGCTAGAATATCAAGTTGTATTAACTACCAACCATACACTCTATTGAACAAATGGCTTCTTAGACCTGGAATGAATTAAAATTAAATTTGCTCTCTCCACTCTTTGTGAAATTATATCACAATGATCCAGATGATTTTATGTATAATTCTCCCCATTATCTCTCAGAACTGTATTTTATAATACCAATAATGGTAATACCAATGTTCCACCAAACATTCGCTGCTATTCATATAAATAGGAATGAAATATAGGCAGATTTTGTGTTACTGGTTTAGCCTCCTTCACACCCTACACAAAAATCAATAAAACTCTGAAAATGTTGTACACCTGCAAAAAAATTAGGCATTAAGATTATACAAATGTCAAGTAAAAATTATGAAAGAACTGATATCATCAGAACAATAAAATTCAAAAATACTTGTTTGATTAACAAGATCTTTCAAGAACCAATCGCCATAAAATTTAATTTGAACTAATAATGTTATTTGGATTTTTCCAGTAGGTATTCACTAACTCCTGTAAATTTAGTATGTAAAAGCAAATGAAGTATTATTTCCAGTATTAGTATACATCTTGGAACCAAATCCTTCCTAATTTTGGGTAAAAAGTAGGGTTTGATTGTTGCAAACCGTTGGGAATGTTTCTTCCAATCTTTCTGAACATCCTGCATACCATTTTAGAGACAAAGCCTTGGAATATTGCCATTTTCTGACAAGTTAGAACTTTTCAGATGTGATGGAGGATTTGATGCACCAGGAAAATATTTATAAAATATATTTAATTTCTTTTCAAAGTTTGATACTTCATTAAATATTAAGTTGCAATGTGCATCGTGGTAATATTAATGGAGAAAATTTTGGGGGGGGAATTAGTAATATTTTTTTATCGTTTTCTAAGGTAACTGCATTCAAAAGTCGATCTGATGATAATGATTTTGTAATTTTGAAATGTGTCAATTGATTGACAACTCTGTTCAAGCTTTGAGTAATCCGCGTAGTTAAGACCTGATTATAAACACGTTCTAAAATGGTTAAATTCTAAATTACCTTAGATATTCAGAAAGAAGCCAATTGCATTTCACCATCTATATTTGAGCATTTAGTTATATGAGTTATGGTTCACAAATAACAAATCACAGTATTTTATTCAAAACATTGTAAGCATAGAAACTATGGAATGCAAAAGAAAACAGATGAAAACTAAACTGCGATATTTGATCAACACAGTGAGGTATTCATTTCCCCCGAAACTCAAGAATTACAATATGTATAACACCTTAAAATTTGAAGTGACTTTTTAAAGTCACTGTGTGTCGTTTATTAGTCTTTTAAAACTTTTAATCACTTACAAAAACATTTAAAAGCAGTGCGTGTCGCTTCCAACATCGGAATTTCATGCCCCTCTACTGAAAAGGTTTCGATGTGTTATCCGCAAAAGAACACAACAAATTCCATCTAAAAGTTCCAGTGCAAAAGATAGAATTGTAGATCAGATGCTAACACATGATGCAGTTTGACTTCTCCCCTTGGATTGCAAATATCCTAGTCATGTTTGTGAACTTAAATTTCGACTTCAATTCTTTCAAAGCTATAGTTTTGCAAACATATATTCCTTTTGAGAATTAATTGTTTCCTCCACACTAACGTGAGTAGGAAAAGAAGAGTAAGACTGAAAAATTCAATGTCATAGCGGGATTTGGGATATGAATCCCGGATCTTCTGGTCCTCGCCCAATTGCTCTAACTACTGAGATTCGATGTCAATATGCCAATATGACATTAATTCGCATTTTCCCCGCTAAACCACAAAGAGATCTTAAGTTAATCATTTTTAAGTAACTATAAGCCGTCAAGCTAGAATATTATACACTTTTTGAGTTACTGAAGTTGTAATTTTAAAATTAATACAGCTTAAAAATGAGGAGTCTGTTTAAAATGTTTAAATGTAAACGTTGGTTAATCTCCTTCGCAGAGAAA
This sequence comes from Hymenopus coronatus, assembly GCA_030762935.1. Taxonomy (NCBI): domain Eukaryota; kingdom Metazoa; phylum Arthropoda; class Insecta; order Mantodea; family Hymenopodidae; genus Hymenopus; species Hymenopus coronatus. Next base: position 78,347,583 of record CM060892.1, on the reverse strand, counting down.
ACATTTTGAGGGATAACTTTTATTGGTGGCTTAATGCGCTTAGTTCAATGGTATGAGCCGAATACCTACATATCCAGCAAAAATCTTCAGCAATCTGTTTCAATTGGTTTCTGAGAAAAGGGAACCTAAATATATTAAATGTTTACCCTTAAGCTAGCAAATCTTTAGGATTTGATAATACAAAAAACTAAAAAAAAACTATAATTTTAAAGGTTTATAGAAAGATAAAGACCTACATGTACTGAAAATATTTAGCCAGAAAAATCCATATTACTTGGGTTAACTGCATATCCATAAAATGCTTCTGTTCCAACTCCCTTCACAGTTACTGAGAGTGATTCAGGTCTTATATTTATGGAACTGTCGTCATAAATTGTATAATGAAGGAGGTTTATATCCTTGTCGATCACTGTAAATACTTCTAATCAAACGTATAAAATAACATATACAAGCACTCTCTAGCCAGACACCTATTTGAGAATGTTTCAGTTTTTTAATTTCAAATAATAAATGACCAGTGATTTCAGAAAGATATTTAAGTTCTGAAATTTACGATATTTACCTATTTTATCACCATTGAACCAGATATTGTAAGTAAGGAGTGGAAGATGATGATAAGGGTTTTTCAAAGTTTTGAGGTATGCTATGATTTTTACTAAGTCTTATATTAGAATTGCACAAATTTCTGCTTTCATTTCCAGTCAGAGTATTTTTGTTCTTAACTAAGGGATTGAAAAAGGTAACTTTATTACTTCGGAGTACAATAAAATTTAAATAAAGTAACACCCTCATTTTTCAACTACTATTTTATAGCTATATAATATTTTGAAGAATATTATTTACACATTGCAGAGTTTTCTAAATGGGGATGAAAATATGGAAGTGGTATTTTTTCAGAATTTAAGGTAGCTTATAACATATGTTAGTCCTATAGTATAACACAGTTTTGTCTACATAGACCAAAGTTACGGGTTAAAAATAGGGATTCTTTTTTTTTAGATTCTAAACCCAAGTGTTGCCAATTTTATCAAAATTATATCAAACATATTCCTTGATAACAAAATTCAGCAAAATATCAGAAATATGGCGATATATGCCAGATGTAAAACCCTGTTAAAATAACTCAGTTTTAAAATACTTCAAACTTCCCAATTACCCTCTAGGCTCGAAACTTTAAAACAGCCATGTATTGCAATAAAGAGCAAAAAAGTGTATAATAATAATGTTCAAAGAAATGAGACTAAAATTTGGTTACAAGAATGAAACACTGTACAGCTTGTGGCCATCTGGAAGAGAAGGGTTTTTCAATTGTGAAATAATTTGAGTGGTGATTACGTTACATACACATATTTTTCTCTTTATATTATTAGTACAGATATATAGATTTTATAAGGTATTCAAGATGCATATAATGAAGTTTACTGTTAGCACTGGTATTATAGACGATACGTAATGAAGTTTCTACATTCGGAAACTTTTCAGTAATCTCTGTTTTTAGGATATAAATAATAATAAGGTGAGTAGCAGAATGAACAGTCCATATCAAATATGTTGAGAAAGGAAGGCGTGTTCACCTAATTTCAGAAGATATTAAGTAAATCTGTTTTATAATTTTTCATATAGATTTATAGAATAATTAAAATTAAGATAACAAGCGAATCTAAAAATGACTGGTAAAAAGATAATAGTTAAAAAGATTTTATTTGAATAGAAAAATATTTCATTTGAAGCTGATCTAGTAACATACATAAATAGAACTTAAAATGGTATGAAATAATACAAGGTGTTGTTCAGCAAACCAATGTTTTAAATATAGAATTTTCGGCATATTTGATATTTTGGAACGATGGACCATTATTCTTTTTTACTCAACACTCCCCTCACATACAGATCCAACACACCGTTCTCATACCAAATCTATTCAAAATATAATTATATTTAATTCACAGGGTGTATAAATAATCTCCGACATATGTTAACCAAAATTTCAAATAGATGCATTGGAAATTCAAGAATCGATGATACAAAAGAATGGTTTTTCTCCTTATCAGAAAATTGTGAGATCGTAGGCTGTAATTGTGTATAATTCTTTAAAAGCCTTCTTTTCACTTGAGGTCATATTCCATTTTCGGGGTGTTAAGAAGATAAAATTAAAATATATTCCTATTATCCTTCTGTTTCCCCGAATATTAATGCTATGAGGTATTCAAGCTGTTTTTTATTTTGTCCCACGATATTATGAAGGAGGGCATAAGTGTTATTTAGGTTAGGAGAGTATGGATTGTTGCAAACGTTTGAATTTTAATATGAGTTTGTATATTTTGATTATCTGTTAGATTAGAAGGAGGATTTTTATTTAGTTTAATATATTTACAAGTTGATATAAAAGCTTTAATTGCTAAACCATCTTTGGCTCCTATAGGTACACAGCTATGTATACAAAAATCTAATTGTACACGGTGGTACAACTTTATGAGGAAACTAACAAAGAAGACTGCTTAAATGTTCAAAATGTTCGCCTTCAGCATTTACATATTCTTCACATGCCACACTAAAGCACACTTTTGAACATGTCTCTCTAATGAACTAAATCGCTTCATCAAAACTATGGGATTTTCTTGAAAATACCTTATCTTTAACCTTTTCCAGATCGATTATTTTCAGTTGAAATTGGTTTTGATATCAGATGTTTACAGCGGATACTTTTACCCTTAAAAGGTGGACCTAATTTATCGCTGAACCTTGCCTCGGTAAACCAAAGTGCTAACACACCAGCAAGATTTCTAAATCGGACAATACCTAGGTTGGAATCTTTGCTGTTGTGCTACAGAAGTATTGGTATTGAATGGGGTGGCCCCATGTAAAATAGACAGTAAATTACATTCTTGGATACTTGGACTTCCCTAGCCCTATAGTGCGACAAAATAGGTGTATTTATATAGAAGTGCCAATGAAAGTTAGAGTAAAAAAGTAAATTAGAGTAAAAACATTGAAAATGTACCAATAAGGACCCTTCCAAATCTAAGTATTTTACACTACTTCCAACGAGAGAGGAACATAATGCCTTATTAGGCTAGAAAGATTTAAAAAATAAAATCCTTTGGTTTTTAGACAAATTCTTAGTAATCGTAGCACCAAAAACTGGAAACGTACAATACAAACTGAGCAAGATTTGGGATCTTGATGACGAAATAAGTAGTCTTTAAATATAAACATTAGTCATTTCTATCCACAAAATATACCAAGTGTGCAACAGTATAGCTACTTAGAACTCCTTTACCTGTAGGGTATAAAGAAAGGAAATCAGCATTTTAAAGCATAGTTTACATTATTTCATGTGTAATATATATAAAAAGTGAAATTAACAGAAATGAGTTCGAAATGTAATACTGTAGGGAAATAAAGCTTTTATACCTTATTGAGTATTACATTATAATAGAATTAAGTGTTCTATAACAAATTGAGCAATAGACTGTTCCATCTCCAAACAAAATAGAAATGTGTCCCTCCAGCCCTTCCTGTCTTGTATTAATCTTGATACTTATGGACATAGTAGCGTATAGGTGTTGTAATTATTGAACCTGGTATACGTCGTGCGTGCTCTTTCCATCTAGTTTAGAATCCACCTTTGTAGTGTACTATTTTATGCTAAGAATACTGAAAAGTACGTAAAAATTACATAGTTTAGAGGTTGGCTGAAAGAATGACAGTAAAAAGTAATGTTGCCAACTGCAGCATGTATGGTAATGATTTCCAAACATCTTCATCAAGAGGGCTGTAGCAATTACTGCGGCAGTTTATAGAATTAATCAAGAAGCAATTTATAAATAAAAGATGCAGTTTCGCGGAAAATCAGAATGTATAATTAGATAATAGGAGAGACAATAAGAAAAGTTTGGGCAGTTGTGACGCACCACATCATTTTGATTTCTATTTATAGTCGGAAGTGTAAAATTGTGCAATTTTTACCTCCTGCCCCTCCCTTCCTAGAGAGACGTTTCCCGCGGGCCAACATTCACATTAGCAGGCAGGTTAAGAACCCCTAACTTATACAATCTGCCGGCAGGACTGGAGGTTAAGAGAGAGCGAGGCAGGATCACATTCTTGACTGTAAACGACCTAACCTTTAAGATGCATGGCTATACAATACAGTATCCTAACATTCATACTCTTATATTTTGTTGTTTCCATAATTACAAGCTCAAAACTCCTAATGAAATAATAAAACTTCACCTCTTTAAAATGGTTGGGAAAGTTTTCATTGGAAGTGTATAACTTTTTCCGATGTTTATAAAATAGCTAGAGATTTTTAGAAGCTTTTTAATTTGTTTTGTCATTTCATAATTATTTATTCGCAAATTGCTTCGCTTTTAATTGCCATCTCGAGGACGTTGCACTGCGGTTTAATGTGATCGATCATTTGATCTCTGACTAGGCAAATATATTATTTTAAACTGCTTGAAACCGCATAAGAAATTAAAAATTGCATAAGAAAGTTAACAAATCTAACGATATTGAAAAAATATAAAATTTTAGAAAATGTGCAATAGGGTGGAAACAGTGCACAAAATTTGGTGAAGTGTAAATCGTAAAACTTGTGAAATTGTTATAAGTTTAAAAGCTTTCTTCCCTAATATTTTAAATTAGTATTAAGAAAGAAATCAATCGGGCTAATAAATAGTTTCTATGAAATGTCATCCTATATTAATGAAAACTTAATAGAAATTTTTGGGCTTCACCAACTCCTAGGTAAGCATTGATATATTTGACATCCCAATGCAGGTGTAGACGTCACAGACATAAGTTATATATGCATATACCAGTAGGATTTTCAGGTCCTGTGAAAAGATCAGAGCTACTAGTAGGTCTCGACCGTATTAGGCGGTGTAGAGTGTAGGTTGTATAGTATAAAATACTGCCTCCTGTCATGCCAGGATGAGTATTGTGCGTGCTGCCTAAGAAAAGGGCATAGTGCATTGAAAACTGTACACCTCTTAGTTACACTAGCTGGCCTTTATTTCGATTACTGAGATATTATTATATAACTGCACTGCATATAGGTATGATTGAGAAAAAATGTAAAGAGCTGTTAAGGCGTATAGTTGAAAATCTGGGCTTACTAATTTTATTATAAAAGTTGCTTAAATTGTAAACAAGTAATTCCTGTGTGGCTTACGTAAAACAATCAAGTACCTGAAATGGACTCTCAGAATTTCACTTGATAAATTTGATTAACCTGTTCGATAGCGTTTAATTGATTAGTTGGAAAATATTTCAACTCTTAAGAGAGACATTCCTAAAAACTGGCCTGCTAATAACTCAGTTAAATTAAAACACTCATAACATGAAAGCGTGACATGAGATTTATGCTACTGGACATGAATAAATTTTAGCTTTTGATTTTTTAAGTGTATTCAGTACTCCCTTTTCAGAAAATGACTACTCGTTCTCAGTGTCACAGTAAGTCGAGTGTGAAGAATTACATCATCTCATAGTAATTACTAGAGAGCTCAGATGGAGTATCGTTTGGGGGATTGCAAGTTAACAGCGCTAAGGCGATTTGGTGACGAGAGAGATAGGGGCTGAGTGTGTACACTCACTGTCCACTCACGAGACTACTGCTGGTCACGCTTGCGTTTTGTTTTATCTTTGCTGCTCAAATACCGGTCCGTAGAGCACGTGCTCTGCCCGTCTGCAGGTAAAAGTACAGTGAATTTCATTTTTTTTTCACCCCAAATGAGCTCTCAAAATAACCATGTTGAATCTAAATTAGACACATAGATATATGAAACAGTACGAAGTACGTAACTCGAGATAGTGAGAAAATAAAATGATCTTGACCACGCCCCTCCAAACAGTTATAGCTAAAGCTGTAATTACCTTCTCATGAAAATGTACTATTTAGATACTCGCTTTTAATATTTTTAGGAAACAAACATTATTTTAACTATCATTGCTATTTTCCAATCAGCTTGCCATGTTTCTTGAATATTTTGCATGTTAGTTACAAGTTAGCTGTTCTGCATAAACATTTGATTCAGAATTAGATTAGTTGGCAGCATCCCTTCACCTACAAAAGCAGGTATTTGAATAAAGGCCTAAGGGTTTCGGTAGTAGGCAAATATTAAAGCAGATTAGATGAGTAGCCTTTTGTAAGTTGTTCTGGATCCTATTAACGTGGCTTTGAGGGACTGTTAACAATAATTAAGGGACAGCTAGCAATTTCGTTGCAAATAAGCAGCATCACAAGTCGACAATAGCCTCCTTAAGAGATCTGTGGGAGCTAACCTTTAGAACAAAAGGGAGAGAAGTCAGGAAATGTTAAAATAAAGTAGCATAGATTAAATTCAGTGGTGTAAGACTAAAGTCTATGATTTAATTTTCCTAACGTTATTTGTGTTATTTAAGACAAAATTCTATTCGTTTATCTAAATAATTCCTTTTACATAATTATTTATATAGCATGTCGAAAAGAAATGCGATTTCTTGTGAGATTTTCGTGCTTTCATGTGCTGGCGTTCACAATCAACAGATGCGTTTTTGTGTATTATTACTTATCAGTATTATTCAAACTCCGTCAGTTAATTTCTGTCGAGGTTTAATTTCAGGCTCTCAAAGCATTTAACTGTAGCACAAACAAGACAGTTTAAATCTACATGTTCTCTGCTTCTAGCTAGGTAAGTTCGTGAGTTGATTTCTAAGTTTCGAAGATGTATGTCATCTTTGTCTTCAGGGTAAACTGATAACTTCAAATTCCAGATTTAGTTTGAGACAGAATTATATGATATAGTTTCCATAATATGATATAGTAAATTCTTCAAATGTTTTAAGTCTTCTTAAATCTTCTCATACTATACAGACTTGAGAGACAAATGAGTTTCGCCACAGAGCCTAGAAAATTCTAACCTTGTGTAAACAGATGTTTGCTTTTGCTAATCTATGGTATGTACTAAACATGTTATCATTATATTTCCAACATTAATCTGGGTGGGAGCGATTGTTGCTTAAGCAAGTTACTTGTAAATTATGGGTAGCAAGTACTCCTAATTATGATACAGTTATGCTATGTAGTTTTTAAATAAAATTGATATAGTTAGTAGTTTACCTTTGTTTGATACACTTAAAAGTTTTCTTGAAGTAGGAGAACGTAATTATTTTGAAGTTATGATAATCATTGATAATCAACGGATTCATTATTAGTTTTACACAAAACACGTAGCTAGAATGACTTCCAATGTGAACTGTGAACCAAATAGTTCTGCATGAAATGACAGTTACGTTTACCGAAAGTTTATGTTCTGCTTGACATAGTGTAATAAATTTTAGGTTTGAATTTTTTAATAGCGTCAACGTAGAACTATTAAATATCTGCTTCTTTGCCACTGCCCCTACACAGGAGATTTTACTTTATCTCTACTAAAAGAAAGGAAAGGAAGTATCGTATCCCACCCAAAAATTCTATTTCTAGAATGTGACGGAAATATTTTGAGGCCCCTGAAACCAAAAAATGCATTTTTAGAAAACCGTCTTGTACATGCCTATGGACAACATTAATTTCAAAATGAAATGTCCGACCTACCGAACCCGGTATTTAAGTTCAGCATCTTCTAAGAATACATAACGAAGATTTGAAGAACAAGTCCTAACACTAACCCACCTTTTACATGGGAAAAGTGTCTGAAAGCCTCTAATGATGCGTGTTAGAATATTGTGTGTATAAGATATTTCCATGAAGAAGAAAATGTATATTTATAATTTAATGGGAATATCATCTGAAGTCCGCTTCATTCTGGATTATTTTTGCAGACCTTGCAATCCGAAAGATACAATAAAATCTTACAACACAAAAATATGAAAACACATAGTTTATATCTAATGTGATTTAAGTAAAGTTAACAATTCCCGAGACTTCCTTGTTATTTACTTTAAGTTTACAATACTTGGGAAATCAGAAGCCATTATTCGGTCCTCCCTTCCTCGTCATGCAAAAATAGTGTAATTTCAAAGAAATCGCATAGCAGCCGTCTCTTGACTTGACTATAGCTTATAAGTAGAGCTCTGTTCGGGGTCACGAAATTGCCACTGTGATGTGATGGAATAGACGTGGTATCTATAGCTCGTTTCGAAACATGTACTATTTAGCATTGCTCACTAACTGGCCTCGTTTAGTTCCTGCTAGTAGATAACCAGTGCACACTCAAAGCGAGTGCACATTGAAAAATGTTGAAAATACGAAAGGATAAGTGATCGACACTGTACAAACTTGTTGATGATTGAAATACATTTTGAGTAACAGACGCCTTTTCTTTCAACACAGTAAAGATGTATCTTGTAATTTCACTTCTGTTTCGATACATTAAAGATGTATATTGTAATTCCTGCAATGAATTCTGAGGGAGTTTCATTGATTTATGTTCATATTATTATCCTGAATTGTTTGTATCGAGCTTTATATTTTTATTTGTAAGCTTTCAATGCGTTTTAATTTGTAATCATATAATATATAATTGTTTTATTATGCTTATTTAACGACGCGTATAATGTCAATATATATAATGAGCTACTTTTGGAACAGTTTATACCTAAACGTGTGCATCTTCCCGCTACAAACCCCTCTCCTCTACCCTCTCTTTATACTGCTGACTGCTCTGGATGTTCGTAACTGTGTGCATTTTGGAATCCAAAACCCAGCTCTACTTATAAGAATTCCCCTACTTATTGCATTTACAATTTTCTGTCCTGTCACTTTAACTAAATGTGGTCATTCTTAATATTGGAAAGTAAATTATAGGTTCAAAATACGTTTGGCGGATTGTTGTGGGTATTTTTATATAATGAAAAAATGTTGAACAAATTATTGTGTTTTAATATTTCACTATGTTATACTGGGCACTTTTATTCTTCTTCAATGTTCATGTAGGATCGGCAGCCCTTCAATTGGACAACAATAAGATGTATTCACTCTTGGTGCGTGACTGAATTCTCTTACAGATAAATTGATTCAGAAATGAGATTTATTAATCGATCTTTGCTATTAACAACTGATCACATTCAATAGGTTCCGAGTTCCAACCTCGGATCGGATAAGTTACTCTAATAAGGTAACAAAGACGAGACAAAATCGAGAAAGTCTAAGCTCTATGGAGCTCGGACTCATTTGAACAAAATTTCATACATTGTCCGAATATGGCCTACCGGGTTAAACGACGTTAAACTGAAAAAGAATCGTCACACTGTCCGTCGAAATTTGGTGTAATAATTTTCAAAAAAACTGTTAATCCCGCTGCGTCTCAAGCATGATTTTTGCCCGTATCGATCCTCCTATACTCTTCATTCCTAAGGGATTGTAACTTTTAGCGTTTAAAAATTGTCCTCCATTCTGTGTCCGTAAATTCCTCAAAGATTTTAATTCGCTTTTCATATTATCGTTCCAGTTTTTGTCAGTTGGTGGCACTGCTGATAATGCTCTTGTATGTATTTCCATTCATTTCCTGTGCTTAAAATAAAAAGTTCCTTTCTACACGTCATGATGTGGATAACCAAAGCGGTATAAAATTTGAGTGTTTATTGTGTCCTGTATATCTTCACATCTAGTGATAAGGTACAAGTTCATCTATAGAAAATAATAATCAATATTTACCATCAGAAATAACACATTCTACAAAACCATTCCTGTGTTTCTTTTCTAAGTAAATATCAGAATCAGAGAGAGAGAGAGAGTGTTATTTTCTTTGTCAATTATTGTTTTCATTTTGTGGTACAGACACAGAATAGCATTTACTTACCATTATATTTTAGTACTGTTCTTTATTTTTCAAAAGTGTATAGGGAATTGAGAACTTAAAAGTGTGAGGATTACTCTTTCGGGAATGGCTGGCTGGCAAGGGAGGATGGGACGGATTCTGGATGAAGAATGAAGTTTTTTACTTCTGAGAAATGTAGAAGAAGAGCGTTACGTGACATAGCCACAGCTCCGAGATTGTCTTTTTCTCTTTCGGTTGCCCTTTTTCCATTCCGCATAATATAGAGCATAAAACGCAGCTGTTGCACCTCTAGTAGGTAGGATTTTAACTGTAGCCCGTCTCCTGAACGAGCACGGTGGAAGAACGTTTGTTTGAGCAGTGAGAAAGGCGGTCATTAATGCCTTTTGTATTGGTTATATTAAGAGCTGCAATTTGCCCAAAGTACCCTAAAATGTTCTTGTATAAAACATGCGTCCCAGAATACTTTTAAATAATTTCACATAAGTCATCCTCTTCTTTTAGTGCAGTTTTAATGGTACCCCTGATCATTACTGTAAACCATAACATTTCAAATAAATGAATATAAAAAGTATAAATATTAAAATAAAAAAAAAACGGATTTATGGCTTTATACTTAGAAATTGCATATTAAGTTGAAATCCGTTTCTTTGCATGATCAAGAGTGAACAAGTTCCCGTATGAGAATAATTTTTAAGTATTTTAAAACTGAAACAAATAACAAGGAATATCTCAAAGATCATCACATTGCAATTGCGGTGCTCTTAATACATTTGATCGAGTAATATTTTGGGTTCCATGGAGAAGTTTAATACACAAAAGCTATCATCAAATACAGGCTTATCAATTGCCAACCAGATCTACTTGCTGTTTAGTTATGTCATTATTAGCAACTATAATTATGTGCAAATAAGTCAAATATTTAAAATCCTTAATATTTTAAAAGACAACAACCTTACATTCTGTTCCCAGTAATAGTTTGGTACGTCGTTCAGTTTACTTTGCCATATACAAATTGGAAAATGGATACATCTAACAGAGTATGCTTTTTCAGGAAAGAAGAGAGAATAAAACAGAATTTTTTGTGCAAAGTGAGCTTCTGCTTACCAATATTTGTTACATAAACTAGATTGTTTTACTTTCTCTACCTCGTATGTACAATGTGTATAGTAGGTGGAGAAGGTATTGAATTCCACCCAAAAATTTGATACCAACATTTTCTGAAGATACATGTTTTGAGGACCCTTAAATAAACAGAAGTATTTTTAGAAAAAGGTGCGTGTGTATGCGTGTGTGTCTATGGACAGCATACTCGTAACTCAAAACGAAATGTCCGTTAAATAACAAACTTGGTATTATTTATGAACTTCTAAGGAAGCTACACGAAGATATACAAGATATCCCCCAACTCAAACTACTCTTTATATAGAACATTACGTTTTTCGTGATTTTTAGATTTTCTAAATATGGCTCGACGATTTTAATTAAAATTTCATATATTATAGATGTTACACGGAAAACAAAAGGTATATCCTAATTTCTTTGAAAAAGGTCCTGAAGTCCTCTTCATTCTGAATGATTTTTGCATAATAGGTAAAATGTAAGAGATAGATAAAAAAATCTTACTATACAAAAATGTACTCTATCACGTAAACAAACACAATTTTGTGGTGTATAGCTTTTATAGAGATTCAAAGATACTCTTTGTTAACCGTTTAAACTTTAAAATATATGTCCGGTATGTCCTCGTCCGTTTTAGAGCTCTTTGTTTTTCCCCTGCCCATTACAATCGCGTGGTGTCAGTTTTTAAAATATTTGTCGTCGCTTTAGCCTAGTGTATTCTTATTTCCTTTCTATACCTACTTATAAGGAACTTAGTAAAAATACCATTTCTGGTGATGCTTATTTTGATTAGCATTATGTGGACAAAATAATACATGTTTTAGAATAGTTTGTTTGTAGAACAGCTATAAAAAGCCATTGAGTGAAACACATCAGATTTCTTTTTCAAATACCATTAAATATTAAGTAATATTGCTTTGATATTATTGCATTTGCAAAAAATTAAAATAAATAAAAAACAAGCCTTGGGATGTTTCCAAATTTGTATTGTTATAGGTAGGGTTTCAGAAAACAATGGTGCTGATAAATTGGGAATTAAAAAGATTTAAGGGTTTTGGATCTTTAGCCCCTTTGTAAGTAACATTAACAATTACTGCCGCCATCTGGGAAACTTATAAACACACTTCGGAAGCGCTTTCGGATTTACAGTCTGAAATTAAGCTGGCCAATGACAGGCACCAAGTCATAAAACCAAGAGAAACGAACTGTGGGGTCTTTTTCCATAGTGAATGTGTCAGTCACACAAATTAGCAGACATATATGCTCTCTTTCACAAAATGGGCACGTGTCATTCTCTAGGAGTTAGTAGTTATTAAATGACATTGGCTGCCCCCTCCCAGACTAAAATCACTTGACAGGTGGCATTTCCTGAGTCTTGAATTAATATTAACTGACTCTTAATATCGCTAAAAAATCAGTGAAATAAAATGTTTAACAGTGAATTGCTTTTATTTTGTGACAAATAAAACTGCTTAAACCGATGCAGCTGAGAGGATTGACCAAAAATTGAGAAACATTATTGTAATAATAAAATAATATGAATTCCAAACTTATAGAAAATATACGTAATATTTTTTCACTTATTGCAAATGAACCACCAGTTAAATGAAACTGTAAACATAGAGTAACGTAGCTGTTAATAGCCAGGTCCAACTGAAAGCCTTGTTTTTCACATTTTTCCATATTCAATACCGTGTTTTACTAACATTTTCCAACTTTTTGTACTGCCCATCATAAGTACATTAAATAAAGTTGTAAATATATTTTTTGTCGAAATAATGCCCTAATTTTGAGACTTAAATTATTAAATTTTGAAAAATCTATGGATTCCGGAGCTGAAAAAGGAATAATTTTTGCTCAGTAGCTAAGAAAAGCTTATACACGCTTTCTGATACGATAGAACTAATTGTAAACTCGATTGCAGGTGGTTTGGCACGCGGTGTCGCGCGGAGTGAAGAATGTCTCTGCTTGACATAGTATATCTTAAAATATTAATTATTTTAGAGGCTGAAATGCTATTGTTGTTTAAGAATGTACAAATACTCAGATACTCGTTTTACGGCCGCGCCATGGCCGAGTGGTTACACCACTCGCTTCTCACCAAGATCCCAAGCGACCGTTTGTGAGATTTGTGGTGAACAAAGCGGTGCAGGGGCAGGTGTTCTCCAGGTTCTTGGTTTCCCCTGCCATCGCATTCCACCGGTGCTCCATCTTCATTTCAATATCACAGTGTCAACGCCTGCGGTGCTAAAAGTATTAAAATGAGCGTTAAACACTACCAAAACATTTCTCTAGCACTTCCTGACATCTAGTTGCCTCTACCAGGGAGTAAACTGTAAACTTTATAATGTATTAACCATGTTACATTTTTCATACATTATTATTTTACAGGTATAACTTATATGCACTAATAACTAAAATAAAAAAACATAGGATAAAAATAAGCTTACAAATTTTCCTATAGAAATTTTAAGCAATTTTCACTAACACCAAACTAATTATTATTAATTACTGAAATTCAGTAACGCAAATAACTGGTATTCAATTGTTGCCTATCAAACTACTAAAATTTAAGAACATTTAGCAAAACTAGTAGCCGACACTACTGGTTTCCAGCAGAAGGTGCACTGGTATCCAGTGCAATTTACTGTGCACATAATTTCTCAATGCTTACTATCGTTATAATGAATTATTGTTAGTAACATCTAGCCCTAGTTATGTATTCTACTAATATTTCTTTTTCCTCCTCTGAAATATACAATTAATGAAACCCTTTATATAAATTAAGTCCCTTAATATCTAAGGCTATAAATCAAGACGTGTTTAAAACTACTCTTCCCAACTTTTAACTAATACTGATTTAATCTAGAAAATCGGTTCTGTAATCACATCTCTTATTGTTTGCATTCCACCCAAACAATTGATGTCAAGATTTCACCGAAAATATATATTTTGAGATCTCTTGAATAAGTCATTTTTACTTACTCTACACATACTATGTACATAATGTATAGAGAAGATATTTAACTTCATCCAAAAATTCGATACCGAGACATCACCAGAAATATATATTTTGGGATCCTCTGAATTAAAAAAAGGAGTTTTAAAAAAATTGTACTTAAGCATGTCTCTCTGTCTCTGCGCGTGTGTCTGTGTGTATGAGTGTGTGTATGTCTGTGAGCAGCATAGCTCAAAAACGAAAAGTCCGTTAAATACCAAACTTGATATTTAAGTTCAGCATCTCCCAAGGATGCGCCACGAAGATTTTGAAGAAAATCCCCCACCCCTAGCTACCCTTTACATGGAAATTTTCTGAAAACGTTTTTCTCAAAAATGTGTAACGATTACTAATTTCTTTGCACTTGCTATGTACAGTGTGTAGAGAAGGTATTGTAAAGCACCCAAAAATTCGATACCGAGATTTCACGGAAATATATATTTTGAGACCCCCTGAATAAAAAAAAACATTTTTAGGAAAATTTCCTTGTGTGTGTCTGTTTGTGTGTGTCTATGTGTATGTGTGCGTGTGTGTATGTGGGCAACATAGTTCAAAAACATAAAGACCGTTAAATACCAAACTTGGTATTTAAGTTCGGTATCTTCCAAGGATGCGACGCGAAGGTTTTCAAGAAAATCCCCCACCCCAAACTACACTTTACATGGAACTTTTTTTGTAAATTTTGATTTTCTCAAAAAAGGCTAACTATTTTCTTAAAATATTCTATATTAAAGATATTTACCTGACAAATAATATATATATATTGAATTTTCTGGGAATAACCTCTGAAGACTATTTTATTCTTGATGATTTTTACGGAATTTTGCATAACTGCTAAACCGTAAGAAACAGACAAAAACTTACCCCACAAAAAATGTAGAGCACATTAAAAGACACAATTTATTTTACATAATGTTTTCTTGGAGTTAGCCATTTCTAAGATATATTTTTTTTTTTTTGATTTCAGCTTTAAAAAACATATAATTTTCTCATACAGGAATTTTTCAACTCCTGCCTGTACAAACTAAGGAACATAGCAACCAGCTTTTGACTATCACTTTAACCTATGGTACTCCCTTGTTTCGCTTCTACTTACAAGGAAGCAAGTAAGAAGAGTATTTCTGCTAATTTTTTCTCGATTAGCATTAAGTAAATATAAACATTTAGCTTTTTAACAATAATTTGTTACAGAAATGTAGAGAAAGGCATGTGAATGGAACACATCAGATTTTTAAATACCGTACATTACATATATTTTCATTACAAATAACTTGTGAATTTTTAATTTTCTGGGAACAACCTCAGAAGACCTATGGAAGAATTTTGCATAACTTGTAAAACATAGGTAAGAGATAGACATAAACGTTCTATACAACAAAAGAAAAACTTAGATCTGGTTAAATCACTCAATTTGTCACCTATATATTTGCAGACCTAACCATTCCAAAGATATTCTTTATTATTCGTTTTAAAACTTCCAATACTTTTTTTTTTCAAAATGGGAAGTCTTATTCACTTTTTTTCATCTTGATCATACAAAACGAAGAACATTTTAATTACGTCATATAGCTACCAACTTTCAATATATTTTATTCTATTCTACAGACTTCATGTATGCATTTCATACATTCTAGGAAACAACAAAAATGAGTATGTATTTCATTTTATTGTAAATTATTGTAACTCCTTTGGCAGCTCCCAATTCTTTAAATAATGAAAATTCCTTGTCATGCAGGTCCTTTGACTTGCCAGATAACAAACTAAGTACAGCTTTTTTAGCATAATCTTAAACTTATTCAGGAATGTCTATTTTCATTCATTTATTGATTTATTTGGTGTAGTTTAAACAACCAATGGGGTTACTCAGCAACGAACGAATAAGTACTATCTACATCACGACTAAAATTCAACTCCTCGTAATGACGACTCTAGTAATATTAATATTAATAAATATAAGAATATTTCAGTAAATATTAGGACAGAACTAAACGTTGCATATTACACGTGCCTTATTAGAGTATTATTTGCTCATGAGAAATTAGAACACTCCAGCTTATGCACTCGTGTACTGAACATCCCACTCATAAATAATAGTCTATTTATGCTACTATTATATAAATATAATATTACCGATTTAGCTCAGTGCATGACTTGCTTCCTTTATATTTTTAATTATAAACCATACTTAGATAAAACCAGAATGTTTATTTTAATTAGCACGAAGTAGGTGGAGGAATAATCGTTTGTAAGAACAGTTTGTTGCATGTCATTTTTAAATTATTTCCAAATTGTCTTCAATTGAATAAATCTTCAATGATTTATATGTTTTTATGACTTTTAAATACTTCGTTATTTCATATGATAAACGTTAAAGGCCTCTAGAACTGAAACAATGCTTTACAGCATCAAATACATAAACTAAAGAAAAGAAAACAAGGGAACCTCTTGTAACATATATTATGACAAGTATAACATGAAAACCACGAGCACTAGTAGTTGTTTGGTTATGAATCTCTAAACACCCTTACGTTTTTGTTTGGAGATTTATACAAGCTGCACTTCTCGCAAGTGTCTTTTTTTAAATATAAAAATCCTTTAGAATCATATTTTCTTTCATGTTGCTTTCATTTCTCTAAGATGTTCAGTTGACATGAACCAAACAGTGACAAAACAAGTAAGGTTTACTGAAAGTCTAAATTTACTTATCAACATAACAAGCAATTAAGGACAGGAATCAAGCGAAGAGAGAAAAAAGACGATCTCCGCATTATAACGAAAAACGTAAAAGCCTTATCGTCATCTAAAGGGTGAAGAAGTTTAGAGGAGAGATGGTATCTTTTTATAAATAAGCTTCTCCTGAGAAACATCGCTCCTCTTTTTATATCCGGAGAAAATGCTATATTAATTGGCATGAAGTCGAAGCGATTAGCGAGACGTTCTGGCATAAAACAAGTAAGAGAAATTCTCTTAATTAGACTACTTTCAGTTTTTGAAAGAGCGCTGGATATTGGACAAAGCTAACATTTATCTGTGCTATATTTTCTTCAGCACCTTGGTGGTGGTAATTATATAATAATCTATCAAAAGGGATAGTCTCACTCCTTTAAAATGAACGATACATGAGATATCTGCTTCCTTTAGAGTGTAATAAGAAACCAAGTTTTATAAAATTAATACAGAGGCTAGTATTTAAAACTCTCCTACAAGAGTTCTCAACTGCTAACTGGAAATCTTTCTTTCTTTCCTTTTCTGTTTACTCTCCTCGCATGCTCGTATGTAAGACTTGCACCTTCCAGGATTTACATGCCAGAACCTGGGGTAGAGGAGCAGAGGCTCTAGATCAGAGAGAAGCTGGATGAGTGATCGGCCCGATGTCTGGTATGAAAATGAGCAAATCAATGATATTAAATAGCGCTAAAATGGACCACAAGAAATATTATTATGCAGTAATAGTGGAATGAATAACGGGGGAAACCAGAAAACTCTCCCAGAAGTGTATTGTTCCGTCAAAAATGCTACCAGCAGTCACCTGGGATCGAACCTGTAAGCTAAGAAAACAAAATCAGATATGATACTCACATGACTTTATCAAGTATCGTTAATGTTTATATGTCCCCTAAAAACTATTACAAAAGTAGTTTGCTGTTTCTGCGATGGTGGAGTTACGCAGCTCCTTCTAAATGGAGTCTTATTTATAGACTGCTGCGTTCCAATCTATAGCGGGCGTGAAATACCGCTTAATTTTGCTCAGAGGCCTCTTTTATCAGGCTTGAGGTTTTTTAACGTGCCGTAAATCTACGACACGGGACCAGCGCTTTACTTCTCTTCCTAAGGATTTTTATGCCCGAAAAAATCCATCGTCCTCCGCCGAGTTTGAACCCGTGACCTTGGGTAGGTATATGAAGTTAGCATGGTAACCATTACACCAGGGAGGGCGACGCAACTCCTTGTGTGTACATATAGATTGCACAAGGATGGGGCGCCCAAGATAAGGCGGCAAAACAGTGGACGTAGGCCCTTCTGGCCCTTTACCTCTTACTTGACCGTAGGGAGGGAGAGATGGGAGAAGAAACCCAAAGGGCGACCAAATCCTCCGGATGACGACGGGGGCAGCATGGACGGGTCTTTAACAGCTACAATTGGAAATCCTCCAAAGCCATCCGTCCCTGCTTATGGCTCCAGAGCCTCCCAGTGGAACCCCAGAGGGAGCCATAAACCCGAAGGCGATTGGTCCCGAACACCCCTGGACAATTCGGAGTGTATAAGCAATCTACTCAGGACTCGCCTGGGTACCCAGGGAAACCTCAGAAAAAACCGAGTGTCAGGTGGCCAGCCACGGGGATTGAACCCGTGACCTCCCGAATGCGGGCCACAGATGCAATCTCCTGTGCCATTCATTCGGTATCTGAGGCAATACTATCCCTGATACTATTTTCTGTCCTTAAAATGCATATCTGAGCAATATCAAACCCATAACTAATGTCTAGAAAGTGATTAATGCCACAAAAAACGTTATTTATTTATCAATTGTGTGTACAACTGATCAACATTTTACATGTAGATGAATAAAAATGAACGGGATTTCACAAGCTATTTCGACAATTTTCAAGGCATTTTTTCATACAGTTATCTCAAACATTTGCTATTTTAAACAAAATCGCTGGAGCAATTTTTCAGGAAAATAAAAATCACTAAACGTGTAGTTTGGAGGGAAAGATACTGAACTAATTTTGGTGTGAATCATTATTTCGTTTAAATTTACACTTCCAGACTCTGGAGAGGATGTGATCTAGGTTAGAGAAAAATTTCCACACTCCAGAAGTCAGGTACTCTACCGACTGAGCTAACTGTATACCATCTTTGCTATATTCCCGATAAACTTTACCTTTTTTTCCTTCATTGTGTGCTCCTTCGCGTCTATAACAAATGTTGTCTATGTATAGATATCTAAGAGTTCGTGATCAGTGAACGTAGTAATGGTGATGTTAACTCAAACTCTACGAGCTACATGAAGGAAAAAACGAGCTTAGGAACCAAAGGCACGGAACAGGTAAATCCCCTGGGTCAGACAAAAGAGAAGAAGAAAAGAAAGGGCGGTTGTAACATAAATTCAGCAGGTCAAGTGCCCGGACCGCTACCTTAATACCCCTCCTCGACAAGCTTGTGGTCCAGCACAGCCTCCATCGTTATTCCACTATTATTCGTTAAGCACCACAAGTTTGTTTAATGGTCTGCGGTGGTAGTGCAGCATCGACTTCCCCTTCCGGTTTGCAGCTGACCTGAGATGACTACACAAACACGAGAACGTGGTTCGGTACCCAAATGTTTACTTTGTCCAGCTTTGTGAAAGGAGAAGGTTCTGTAAATAAAATTAGGGAAGATAATGTTTGTATTTCTTAGTTTTGAGTATTGCATTAAAATTGGCAATTCTCAATAGTTCCGTTGTAAATTTTGGACCTTCAGACAACCAAAGTCTAACACCACGCTGCGTTCTAACCCGGCGGAGGACGATGGAATTTTTTTTTTTTTAAAGTGAAGTAAAGCCGTTCATCCAGTGTCCTAGATTCACGGTACGTAAAGGAACCTCAAATGCGATAAAGAGGCCTCTGAGCAAAATTAAGCGGCTTTCAAGCCCAATATAGAATGGTGCCTGAGAACCACAGTAGTTAAAGAGCGTCCATAAATAAAACTCCCATTTCTTTTCACCCAGCTGATATCGGTTCCTTATATAACTAGCCTGAAAGACGATACACAGCGAACTGAGGAACTATTTTATGATCAATGTAAAACGGAGTGGTCGGATATGAAAGGATTTCCATCCAATTAGTATAAAAGGAAACTTTAGACTAATGACATAATTCAACCTTCTAGAGAAACCATAAAGAACTATTCGTTAAGCAGAACCACAGCTATGGCATTTAACGACAGCTTACATCAACTATATGGAGATAAATACAGAATGTTCTTTCTAATGCTTTTATATTATTGCCCCTAAATTCAAGGAAACACTCTCTTAACGTAATCGATATTGAGAACATATAGCTGTAATGTTACTGTTTGGTGGTTCAGCCATATTTTAGGAGAGTAAAAGTACGTTGCCAATCCAGCTCGAGGAATAGACTAAGTCACTCTGGAAAAGGGGCGGGGCTATACTTGTCACTACTCAAATAATCAGCTACGTTTCATTATGGACCACATTGTATTCATGCCACAGTAGGCTCTCTCTCTCTCTCTCTCTCTCTCTCTCTCTATCTCTTTCAAAATCGAAGCTAAAGCATCTCAAATCATATATGACAGACAGGTTAGCGCATTCTGCGTTGGTCTGGTTGGCTCAGTTGATAAGGTGGTGGCAGTCTGATCCAAAGTTGGTATTTTAATCCTGGTAATAGTAAGATGTGTTGAAGAAAGAATGTTAACACCTATAAATTTAAAAAATGGAATCTGTATTGTATGAAGTAATAGTACTAGAAATATTATTAAACAAAGCAATGTCTTAAAATACTCTTAAAATTAATGTTGGGCAAGTTTAATTATTCTGAGAGGTTAAACCTTTGTTATTGTTTGTTTAACACACCCCTCACAAACCGATCCAGCCCCGGCCCCGACCGATGGTTTTAAATGTGCTTAAAAGCAATAGTCCTAGGCCAGTAGATTTACTGGCATGTTAAAGAACTCCTGTGAGACAAATTCCGGCATGCCAGCGGCACTGATATGTAGTAGTAATTGACGGTGTTGTTAAAAAAAACAGATATTTAATGCGTTTTACGGAGCATCTACTGGTGGTTTGTCAAATTAGGATAGAATAAACTACGGAATGAAGGCATGACATTTTACACCTCTACCTTTTCTAGATCTAGATCTAGTTTGGTAGAGGAAGTAATGCAATCCATCAAAAATATGATGTGTAAATTTCAATGGAAATATATTTTTTCATATCCCTTGAATCCAATAAAGAGCAGCTTCAATAAAAGGCCCCCGCGTCCAGTGTCAGATTTACACCAAACTTGGTATTTAAGTTCAGCCCCTTCCAAATATACAATAGGAAGATTTTCCAGAAAATCTCTCTCTCAAACTAATCTCTACATTTTCTCAAAAATAGTTATAATTTTTTATTAAAATACAATATATGATATCAATGCGTGAGTAATAAAACACAAGTATATATATTTTGAATTTTATGGGAATAACCAGTGAACCTTTTCTATTAATAAAGTTTATGCATGTGGTAAACCATAGAGATAGACAATATAAGTTAGTGCTCTATAAATAGTGTAGAACCTTCAAAACACAATATTTATAATAATTTCTGTGCCAATTCCATTTCCGAGATATGCTTTATTAATTCGAATTGTATTCTTTGTAAATTTTACTTTCTCTAGTCTTATATATAGTAAGAAGAAAAAACACTGCATTCTACCTAAAATTTTTACTCCAAAATTTCACTCGAAATACATTTTTTGAGATCCTCTGAATAAAACAGCGTATACGAGAAGGTTTTGAGCGCCTGTTGTGTATATATTTTTGTATTTCGTATGTGAACAGGATAATTCGAAAACAAACATAGGTTATGTTACGCATCTTCCAGCAGCCATAAGATTATTTTGAAGAAAACAACCACATCCTAAAATACACTTACTATGAAAAAATAAAAGGTATGTTTAATGATTTTGACTGAAATACAATATGTTTAAGGTATTTTATGACAAATAAAACACACATTTAAACATTTTGGAAATAATTAATGGGGTATTCTTCACTAGGAATAAAGTGTGTACCTGTACTGGTTTTAGTCGCCCTCTGTCGTGTAATGGTTACCATGTTAACTTCATATACCCAAGTCGCGGGTTCAAACCCGGCAGAGAACGATGGAGTTTTTCGGGCGTAAAAATCCTTAGTATGGCTTCCTTCGGAAGGGAAGTATAGCCGTTGGGTCCGTGTCGTAGATTTACGGCACGTAAAAGAACCTAAGTCTGATAGAGAGGCCTCTAAAAAAATTAAGCGGTCTTTACGCCCAGTATAGACTGGGAGACTGTGAACCACAGCAGTTAAAGAGCGTCCATAAATAAAACGTCATTTAATTCTGTACTGATTTCTAACACAAACTTAAACTATGTCACTGAGTTGCTAGTCATAGCTTTTCTGTTACCAGCAATGCACTTTCCTAAGAACTGACGTAAAACACCTCTATGAAGCTTTGCAAAAAGAGAAAATCGATTGTGTCGTATGGGAAAGCGTTACACACATTTCGACTGCAGTGTAAGAGGCTTTTACTAACTGACTCAGTCACCTTCCACCGGGGGTTGCCATGACGACGCAGCCAGACTGAAAAGGGGAGATCGCTCGTCCTGCCCAAGTTTTAGCATCACTTGCCCTTTCTTCTGTTTAACCCAGGGAAAAGTTCAGCCTACGTCAACCGGTTAATTGCGAATCTCATCCGGAAGGCAAAGATTTCGCAGAAATTTCCGTATCGTGGCATTTGGAAGGCTGTGAAGGATCTCCATTATCTTATTAGTGCTGGGTTAACGGTTATGACTGTCCCATCGGCATGCATTGCTCTTAAGTTTACAATGAACAGCCGCTATAAAGATGGCAGCTAAAGTCTTCTGCCATGATTGTTTAACTCCAAGTTGGAACGGTATGTCTTACTTTGTATGATGCATTCCAACAGAAAGATTTTATGAACTGACAAAGTTATAGCCTAAGTAAGCATATATAATACACAATTTTTACTTTTTCTAACACATTCCCAACAGGTATTCCATTCCATTCAAAAATTCGTTAGCGATATTTCACGAAAATTCATATTCTGAGGCAAGCTGAATCAATAAAAATCATTTTGAGAAAGTTCAAGCGTGTATATGTGTGTTTAAACAGCATAACACAAACTCTAAATGTCCGATAAATACAAAATTTGGTATTTGAGTTCAGACATGGTTTTAAAGAAAACTCTCCACCTCAAACTACCCTTTGCAGTAAATATGGCTCTTAAAATTTTAGATGCAATTATTGTTAAAACATATACATGAAAAATAATATTCATGTAAATATATAAATTTGCAGGAAATAGCCCTTGAAGGCCTCTTCTTTCCGCATTTGTATAAGCTTTACATCTCTATAAAGAACGTTTAAAATGCTTTAAGTCTATGATCTTCCTTGTAGTTTTCACTAGCGAGAAAGAAGAAAAACAATGGTGACAGCATAAAATTACTAACAATTAAAAATACAATGTTTATATAATATAATAAAATTCAAAATATTTCATCTATATTGTTTTTAATCGTGCATGACGTTTGTTAGCATGATGTAACTGACCAGTTGTGTTATATATAAAATTTTAAGAATGAATATTTAAAAAGAATTGCTTTTACTTATTTTTCGTGTATCTAAACCACTTACCAAGATACAGTATATTTGAAAAAAAAACTATGATGAAGGGTTTCCGCATTTTTAAAAGTTACGATTTTTAAATTGATTTAATGCCCTTTACCTACTAGGACAGGTAGTCTAAATCGGACAATAAATGAAATCAATGGCATGACGCTCAAATTAGCCCGAGTAAAGTTACTCAATTCACAAGGGGGGGGGGCCTACTGCCCCTTTGTAGGAGTTTTATCATACTGGGTTGCCTCTGGAAGGAATGCGAGTTTAAAGCATCTTCCTCTTTTCTTCTTCGGTTTGTCTACCTTTCAAGCACAATATTCTATTAGCGCTGTGTCGCATTAAAGTCCAGCAACCCGCAACACTCGAATTTGACCGATGAGACCAAATGTCTCCAAATAAATACCTGCAACCTAATTATTATGACATATTTTAAATTTTGAAGAAAAATATTGCTAAAAGAAAGTGTTCATTCTCCATTATCATTGTCTTTTGGCCGTTTACGTACAGAAACAATGCCCCAGCTTCTCAGTTTTTCCTTGGTCATTCAGATCTTTCTTCCCCTTAGCATGCACTCGTAAGCCATTCCTCATTCTTAAAAAGTGACCTCTCCGTTCTTTTTGACGCTATTAATAGCCCCATTTAACTGCTTTCGTAATTCTGGGGGGGGTTTAGAAGAAAATATTGCTATGAACGTTTAGGAGCTTTGTAGATGTTTCACAGGTGCATTCACTCCGCGTTTACACGTCCAGACTCTATGGAGGGTAGCGAATAATCCTAATTAAGCGAAATGTTCCACTCCGTGGGTGGTCATCGAACCCAAGACCTCCAGTTAAGATCGAGTTAGTATAGTTTCATTTGTATAGCCCCTTTTAACCCCTATGGTCATAATCGGGATTTTTACTTGTGAAGCAACTCATCTGATTACTGTAGGTTATTGTCATTACGTTTATATCATTAAACACACGCACATTCACTCTCACGTGCATACTTCCAGACTCTGTGGGGTATAGGGAATAATTCTGGTTGAAGAAAAGTTCCCGCCTCGGCCGGGAATCGAACCCGGGCCCTCCGGGTGAGAAGTTATTTTTAAAGACCGGAAAATTAGGTATTTTATAAGTCCTATACAACCCTTCACTGATGATATACATTGCATTATTGGGGATGTATTTTTGGTGTCTGTCAAAGCAATGCAAGTACAGTCAGTACTATGCCTCAATGTTTTAAAACTCTGCGCATATATTAGATATTCCTTGCGAAATCTGGAGACATGATGTTAATAGTGAAAGTTTCATTGCAAAAATAAATACACCGAGCTCTATGAAAAGCACACCTCAACCAAAGACTGTATGATTACCTCTATCGCAATGGTAAAGACGCATCTAATTGCCGAGTCAAAGAAGCTGCTATCTAAATTCTAGTGCTTGGCTAAATATGTGTTCGTACATGACAACAAAACTCTAACGCTTTTGTAGATATCAATACAAAATCTTCAAAATCTTTAATCATGATGGAATTTTGGTTCTCCTACCAGCCATAAAAACATCAACGCATATCTACCACACCTAGGATTTCAAAAACCCCGAATATTCATGCGAGAGAGGATCCCAAATAATGGACCATTTAAAATTCGAGTGTAGAGCACTAAAATGTGAGAGAGCAACTCTAGTAAAAATGTTCTTAGAAATAACAACTGGTAGTGTGCAAGTCCACATAGACAACAAATTCTTAAATCATTTACAAAATTTGTAAACTCATTACAGTTTCAGTATTGAAAAAGACTAATAAATAACATCAATCAAATAAATATAAAAAATACAAACAATGTTACTAACGCAGCTAGGTAATATTATTGAGGGAATAACACACGAGCGCAAAAACAATACGAAACGCAAACTTACGAGTGTCTCAAAGCAGTCTCCGTAGTATGCTAGGGCACTTGTGGCTGTGGTAAGTTGGGAACGGAACTATGGAGGAGGAGCATTATCTATGTTTGAATAATACAGTGAGAATTAATTGCTTGAAGTGAATACTAATTCTGTATGTTTCTGCTTGTGAAGTGAAGTCAAAATGTTAAGTGCTTGTATATGGAACGATTTGAAAAACATGTCATTCAAATCGTTCCATAAGTGCCGTTTAGAGTCAGGGTTACTACAAAAGAAATAGACAACTTCAACTGCCTGTAAAACAAAAACTATTAGAGATAGCAACCTAATTATTTTGGAGGTATGTTGAGAAACTCTCAGTTTTGTTTGTTACTATTGGTAACGCTGTAGTGTTTTGTTTGTTGTTGAAGAAGCTGAAATGGCGGAAAATCCTGTGGAAAAGGCATATTGCGTGTTGGAATTTGCTAGAACGCAATCAGCAACTGTTGTCCAACGACATTTTAGAACACGTTACCACAAAACGCCACCGACTAGACAGTCAATCTACGACTGGTATAGAAAATTCGAGACAACGAGATGTTTGTGCAAAGGGAAGAGCTCGGGAAGACCAAGAGTTTCGGAAGAAAATAACCAACAATAATGCTCTTGCATGTTGGCCAACAAGGAGCCCTGATCTCACACCATGTGACTTTTTTCTATGGGGATTCGTGAAAGACCGTGTTTTTGTCCCTCCACTTCCTCTTAATTTAGACGACTTGAAACAACGTATCAGACAAGCCGTGGCAAGTGCTGATGCAGCAGATATGTTACAAAAGGTTTGGGATAAACTTGATTATCTCATGGATGTGTGTCGTGTGACTGGAGGAGCCCATATTGAACATTTGTGAGCTCACAATGTAAACTTCAAAGACTCCTCTACAAACCAGTGAAAACGGCGTCAAATTACCGTAAATAGTTTTTGTTTTACAAGCAGTTGAAGTTGTCTATTTCTTTTGTAGTAACCCTGCATATCTAACATAAAAGACCCATTCCCCGATTTTTAACTTGGACATATAAAACTTTGCTTGCACAAAATCCTCTTCTCTACCAGTTGGAAAAGTATCTGAAAGACTTAGTCAGGAATTCACAGAACGTTCATAGAACTTGCGAACATCTCTTCACTTATAGGAATTCATATCGATATCGGCTGAACGAACTTGTGCCAATAATTTAAAACTTCAGTTCTTCTTTATGGAAGCCTCCTTTTACAGACAGCTTTGAACACAAGTATGCGCTAAAATAGAGGACGAATTGCCTGCGTTTAAAACTCTATAGCTAAATTTGCTTAGAATACATTTCTTGAAGTCAGACGTTCGTAATAGAATAGCTAATTCCCTTAGGAATCAATAGTGATTTTCATTCCGCAAGGTTTCCACCTTCAAGTAATAAAGTTTTGATTCCAGCTAGCTGGTATCTTATCTCTTTGTGACCGGGTTGGAAAAATTTAGGAACACAAAAGAGAGCCAATGAACGATGTTTTTAATCATTCCTGAAATTGAAGAATATTTCTTATATCACCTCTAAAAGTGAGCTTTGTCGCGATTGGTATACAAGAAAAAGGTAAATGAATAACATAACTCTGAATTCTAGAAGAAAGGGAGAAGAATCATTTGCATGTGCGGTTGGACGACAGCAGCGATGTGTATATGAGGGCTTTCATCAGCGACCTGGTGACGAAGGTTAAAGTTACTGTCGCTACTAAACAGCAATAAGATAACGTATACTAAGAAAACAATAGCATTGCAAGAAAGTATAAGATTAGAGTTGTGTTGTTACTCTAAGCCTCTGGCAAAGTCTCTGCCAATCCAGTGCATAGAGCTAGGCTTGGAAAACAAAGGTGGAGTAACATTTACTCTCTATCAATACAAACAGCTACGTTCCATTATGCGCCACATTAATGCACGCCAATATACATAGTTAATAGCCGCTTCTGCTTACAAACTTCCTACAAGTGCATAGTATCAGATTCAGCAAACTATATGAATTACATGTTGTTCACATGTTATTAAAATAATTAAAATAATATAAAAGTGATAACATATTTAAAAACTTATATTCACATAGCTTTTCCCTGTCCGTTATCAACTATTATTTATAACGTCTGCAAAATTCTCTTTTATAAAATTACTATTCTAAAAAATCCAGTTAATAACAATGGCTATAATGATTTTTATTAAAATGGCATATGTTTCAGATATTTCCATGACAACGAAATGTACATTTTGAATTTTCTGAGAATAGCTTCTGAGCACCTCTTCATTCTAGATAAGTGTTGTATAATTTTTGTATAACTGGTCAACCGTAATAGATATACAAAAACTAATCGCATAGAAAATGTAGATCTCACTAAAATCACAATTTCAATTGTTTCACATAGCTGTCGCCTTTTAGAAGAAATGACTATCGTTTTAGCCTAGTGTAATGCCTTGTTTCCCTTCTATTAACAAAAAAGAAAGTAAAAAGACAAATTTTGGTAAATTAGCATGATGTAGATAACAGAATATTTGTAAGAAAAGTTGTTTATGGAGCAGTTAGGGAAAGTCCTGTGAATGGAACACATCACATTTTTTACTTGATACTCTTGGACATGCAATTCCTGACTGTTAGAGTATACTCAGCCTTTTAACGGCTGAAGCTCGGGATCCCATAATGCTGATGTACGGATACACGTTCAAGGAAGTTCATCTTCTTTCCACAGATAGTCTGCTACCAGTTTTATTTTCTATCAATTCGTCGTGAGGGTGCGGCAGGGTAGGATATAGCAGCAGACGAGCTAGTGTTGCCATCTGGCGGGTGGAAGACTGCAACTTCACGAGTGTCAATACGATTACTGTAAAATGCCATTCGAATGCAGGAGGAGCAGCAAAATCCAGTCAGCGAACATATTCTCCGGATCTCGCCCGTCATTTGTTATTTTTTTTTCTACCTCCCCTTTCCTTCCATCTCCCTCATCCCTACCGACATTCTCTGCAACTTGTTGCTATTATAAGATTGCTTTCTATCTCTGTCGTGTCAGGGAGACTGTAATACCAAAACGGCTAAATGCAAGAAAAATCACATTAAATGTTAACTTTTGGAATTCCTGCTTTACATCTGCAGAAACTCCGTGAAAGATTTTGTTGAATTTTCATTCTTAGCTGATCTAGCTAAGAATGCATATATAACAAATATTACACTCCTCTAAAACAACAGGAAACACGGCTTGCAACTTTACCAAATGTTTCCAGCCGATACATACCCCAAAATGAGAGATTTTTGCAGGCACCTTGCTGTAATGATATAAACATATATATCCATGTGTGTGAACAATTGTTTACTAAATTGAGCGAATGATATTCACTACAGCTGGAATGATGATACACTTCTATCACTTCTGTGTCTAAAATTAAGGCAGACATTAATAAGTTAGTGTCAAGAAAAAAGGTAAGCGCTTTTTTATTATACGCCCGGAAAAGATTTTTAAAGCTTTGAGGAAAACCACTGCAAGGTGGTCCTCGGTCACTCCCTGAGTAGGTTCCACCATTACTGCACTTTGCATATTGACCAACAGTCTTGATAATGGGGAGACGTCACACTTCCCCTCCGTTTACTACCTCCCCAGAACTGACCTACTGTAGTCCCTTATTCTCGCATATCTACATAACAATATTTCTGCAAAAGTTTATACCGATATACGTGAAGTAGAAAAAAATAATTTTTGTAAGAGTAACTTGTTGCACAATATATGGAAAGGAAGTTATGTGAATGAAACACTTCAGAATTTTTACTTTCTCAAGCACGTTTATACAATGCATATAGGTGGAGAAGTTATTGATTCCATGCAAAAATTCGATATCCAAAAAAAGGCATTATTAGAAAGACTTCAGCGTGTTTACATGTATGTGTATGTTGCTGTAAACTTCTTAACTCAAAAAAGAAAAGTTCGTTAGATACCAAGCATCTTATTTATTATTAGTATCTCCCAAGGATGCGACATGAAGATTTTCAAGAAAATTCCCCACACAGAACTACGCTTTACATGGAAAGTTTGGATTTTCTCATAAATGGCTAACAATATTCATTAGAATACTGCATATTAAGGATATTTTAATGGCAAATAAAATATATATCTTGAATTTCCAGGGAATAGACTCTAATATCCTCTTGAGTATGAATGAGTTTTGCATAACTGGTAAACCGTAAGCGATAGACAAAAAGTTTGCCAAACAAAAAATGTAGATCTCGCCAAAACACACAGCTTTTGTTGTGGAGCTGACCGATTTCGAAATATTCCTTCATATTGATTTCAAAACACTTTTGTTTTTCTCAAACTGGAAGTCGTCAGTGTTTCTTGCTTTACTCCTGCTCATACAAAGAAGCTAATTTCAGTGACAATCCCATAAGCTTTTAAAACGTTCGACTATCGCTTTAGCCTGTTTTTTTTTTTTAGTTCCCTTCTATTTAAAGGTACTAAGTAGTAAGGTCATTCCGCTAATACTTATCTCGGTTAGCATAGAGTAGCAAGAAGAATAATCTTTTGTAGAACAGGTAGAGAAAGTCATCAGTTTGTGTGTTGTTTTTTTTTTTTTTCCTCTTACTTCACGAATAAGCATGCCGTAGGGTTGCAAAGCACGGCCGTGTTAGTAAATACAAAGAAGAATTATGCGTTGGCTTGGGACGTATCACTCCCACTCGCCGGAGAGAATTCTGAAGGTGAAAATTTTTCTTTGGAACAATGTTGCGGGCGGCTAAGGTATACTTCTTATCGGGGATGACAAGCTTCCCTGGAGGATAGGAGGTGAAGGGTGAAAGGGGAGAGCTGCACAACATCCCCTCTTCAC
The DNA here is from genome assembly GCA_030762935.1 of Hymenopus coronatus. Lineage (NCBI taxonomy): Eukaryota > Metazoa > Arthropoda > Insecta > Mantodea > Hymenopodidae > Hymenopus > Hymenopus coronatus. The sequence goes on along the minus strand of CM060892.1, from coordinate 78,317,579 downwards.
CCCTTCTCCATTTTTTATGTTTCCACTTCAGCACAAAACAAAGCCCCGAAGAAATATCGTTACACATCTCTGGAAGTGAAATGCGTAACATAAATGACTGAGAAAATCATTTTTCTTCCTCTTCTCTTACTTCTAAACTTATTCCGTAAGCAACCTTTTGCTCTTCGAGCCGTATCCTATTCTTGGATACCTGTCTGTTTGTCTTTAATGACAGTATTATATTGCGGAATTACAGAATTCCCGAGCTGTTCATTTATAAAGGGCCTAGAATGGCAATCCAACGTTTTCATCCGCTCGTTGTGATCCTTCAGGGTAGGCCATAGCCACAGTCTACTTATTTTGTTTTCATTACAGAACTAAAAATTAAGAAACCTGATGTTACATTTACATGACTTTCTCTTCCTGTTCTGAAAAAAAAAAAAACTATTCTGACAAAAAAGTATTCTTTTATCCACATCACTTTAATAAAAATAAACATTAGAAGAAATGCATTATTACTTAGTTCCTTATAAGTATAGGAAAATAAGGGAATACTCCAGGCTAAAGCGATAGTCAATCTTTTAAAAGCTGGTCGCTAGGTGAAACAATTGAAATTCGGTTCTACTTACAAGGTCAGAAGTCAAACAAAAGAGATATGAAACGAAGGATCACTTTCTGTTTGAGAAAGGTTTAAGTTGAACCAATAACAAGGAGTAGCTTAGAAACTGTTAACTCTAAAAAAATGTGTTGACATAAGTTTTGTGTTTTTAACGAGATTTATAATTTTGTGCAGTAATTTTTTGGCTATACCCAGAAAATTCAAGATATAAATTTCGTTTAAAATGAAAATAAATCTTAAAACATATGACGATTTTAATAAAAATGGTTATAGGTGTTTTTGAGGGAAAAAATTGGAAAACGTTTAATGGACAGTGTAGTTGGGGGTGGAGGATTTTCCCGAAAATGCGCCCTGTGGATCAACCATACGTTTTTTGGGGAGGGGGGTTTGACACGGAGTCATGGTGAACGTGAATCACCATCGTCTGGTCTTGAAACTCCATATCGGATTTGTGTTTTTGTTTTATAAATCACTCCAAAAATTGCCGATGACCCAACGTTGAGTAGCGTGTCCATTAACTGATATGTGAATATTTTTGGCATCCTTTATAAAATGACAGATGTGTGAATTTCCAATTTAATTCCTCTTAGATAATAATACACGATGAAATTCACATCGTCATAAGTATTCGATGCCCAGTGACCTGGATCTGGTAGTATTGATGCCACCAATGCACATTGACGACAATATCGCTTATATACCGTTGTTGCATTCTCTTTTTAAATGTTCAACATTTATTTTTTTCTTTTTTGTCAAGGACTCCAGCGCTGTAATACATATTCCTGTTTCCGCTTTTTCATTTGCCCTATATTTCCTTTGTTTTCCTATTTGTTTACCGCTTTCTGTTTACATACAAATACACATACACATTAGTAACAAAGTCCCATGCCCAAGGCGGGACTTCGAACCCATGATCCCCTGCGCCACGAAGCACCAAAGTTAGGCACGTTAGCAAGCGTGGCCATGGAGACCGGCACCTTTGTTATGCAGGTTCAAACTTGCTATAAGGAAGAGTTCAACGCATTTTGTGGATGTCCTGCCCTTCTAACACATTGCAATTTGTCTCCACTAGTATCTTTCCAATTACGTTTTATAACTATATAAATTGTTTCTCCTATCACTTTTTTTTTCAAGGACATTTTCCTGAAATTCGTGTATGAATATGAAGAAATTTAGATTTGAAAGTGTCCTGTTTCTACTTAATAAAACAGGCATGTCCGAAGTCTCTTGCTGAAGTCATAATGTCGTTTGCCCCCACTACAGTCAAGAAGGGGAAATGTTGACGAGTCACACATACTGTCACACATACGTATAATGATAGGTGGTGAGTGTGCTATTTCTAAGCAAACATAAACAACAGAATCTTAGTTTCGAAACATAAGAAGTATTATTTTGATATTGCTTTCAGTGGCTTCATACGAACTGCAAATAGAACTACTAGTTCAATAAAGTTCAAAAGAAAGATATTGAAAGTTACGTAAAGCCTTGCCTAAGGATTCTTTTTCCAAATTGTAATTACTTGAAACGCATTTAATGATATGTTTGGCTCCACAAACATTTGCAAGCAATGCTTCTCTAAAATGAATTGAATGAAGTCAACATCGCAATAATCTACGCAACGATGATATTTTGACTCGACTATTAACGCTCTGTTTAAAAATCTATAGACATCTACAATTTTACATAGTGTATAAAATATCCTAAATCAAAAGTTTATAACGCTCTTGATAGAAATGATATATTTGTGTAATAATTTCAATTGTATACATTTTTCTTTGGATTATATAATCCTTAGCAGAAGAAGTTTATGACTCATTCAAAGTAAAACGTATCACCGAAGACAAAAAACTCAATTTTAATCTTTGTTTTTCCTTACCTTACCCAGCATGACGACATAGTGACGTCCTCTCTAATTAAATGTTGGACTTACAACTGCATGCTGCATAGAAACTAGTTCCCTAGCCACAATATTATTATTATTAATAATAATAATAATAATAAATTATTTTCTGCATTCAGGGTATTTCATTCAAATTACTTTTCTTTCAAGCGATGGTGCATCTGTAGATCATTATTATAAGATATGAGAAAGCTTTATCACTCTTTCTATACAACTGTTTATAATTGCAGCACGTGCGTCATTGCTTCTTCACTGACCAAATTAAGTTGAAGCTTCAGTTTATTAACAGTCGTTATTTTCAGATGGTGAAAGTTGTGTGTTTCTTATTATGTGAGCAAATCGTGTATATTGGAAACAAGAAGCAAATAAGGAAAAATTCGTACTCGGAAAGCTTCATAAGTTGATAGTCACCTGATGCATTTGTAAATTCTGCTTTATGGCAACAAACATTCAAACTGCTGGAGGTTAGGGCACTTCTTAGTACAGTATTGTCGCAGGTTAACTACGTCAATTGGAAAGGACAGATTACACATGTGGTCAAAGAGAAAAAACTGGGAGTTGGATGGCAATATTATTGAGAGCTTTGTCATTAAACTAACCGAAAGTTTAACTGAGAATAAAACTAACGTCGCGAAATAAGATTCCGATAAGGAAGGGATTGCTCCATTACCTGATACTGTAATTCTAAGTTATATGTATATTCGTAATGCATTCATTGCATGTTTCCAACACTTACCGGTATGAGTCAAACATAAACATGTGATTTTTTTTTTTTTTTTTTTTTTTTTGTTAGGTTTCCGTTTAAGTTATGTTCTCTGTTCACTTCACGTGCTATATAAGCCATATTTTCGGCGGGAACGACCTCGGCCAATGAACGAGAAGGGAACGTGTGTGGATACATTTAGGTGTGTTTACATGCTGGGTAAGCGTATAAAAAAACAAGATTTAGATGCACGTGAGAAAGGCCTTGTGTTTACAAACATTCCATTACGTCACATAGTGACATACGCCATTGCCTCACACGAAGCCGAAAGAATGACGACTGTGCCATCCCTCTGCTCCTTCAATTTGGACATGCCTGTTATAAAGTACTCTTCTTCAAAGTTTACAACACGAAATCTAACCGCATGTACTAATGAGAAACTTTCTCGCGCTCGTTTATCTTTCTGCATTGTTGAACTGATATGTAACTATTGCGTTCCATTGGTGGAGGCTTCTGCTACATTAGTTCCTGGTATGTCCGCAAATTTGCGTTTGTTTTAATGCCTACATTGGAGATCTAGGCAATTTGATGCCCTGGTCTTTATCCACAAGTTCAGCAAATAATTACTTCCCCTCCTAAATAACGGCAGTGCGAGAGTTTGAGAAAACTGCCGCTATCAATGGCACTGCCTGCCTGGCGAAATTCCAGAAATGGACGGACCCCTTTTCAGAAGCTCTTGAAGTATGACTCCTGGCGGTAAAAAGGAGGTCTTCTGTGGTAGCCCGATTCCTTTCTCAGAATGATTTAAAAAGCCATCTGCGAAAGTTCTCTTCCCCTTTGTTGAGTTAGAGTTTGGGGGAGCTTAGATTTTCTCTACCAATCTTTTCACCTTGTTCCTATTTCACTTTTCCTCCGAGAGTGAAGCAGAAAGTAGTTACTGCTGCGGACCAAAGTAAATTTTGGAATTATTATCGTTCTTACTTGTTACATTTTTAACTCCTGCGGGGTTTGTTTGTAGCGGCACACACGCAGACTTCTAATATAGATTTAATTTTGCTGCGGTTCCCTGTTTGCTCCAGGATCAGGCTTGTTCATTTATTCCACTTTCTGCTTCTTTCTGCCTCTCCTTTCCCGTTAGGTAAAAGTAGATTTTCTAACCAAGAGTGCCAGCTGTTTGTTTTTGGCCGCTACAAAGAGTTGAAAGAGGTAGAGTCATAAATATAAGGCTCAGATTCTCTAGTGGTGAAACTTGAAGAGAACTGCATTTGGAGCGGCTAAGTATATACATACTGCTCTTCATAAGATTATCTTTTACGTATAGAATAAAAAGAAATGAATCATGACGTAAAGAAATACACAAAGGTAACTTTACTCTGGGGGATTGTTGTATAAGCACGCGTTTATACCTATTTATTATAACCTTGGCCCTTCTGACATGCATCCTTGCTTTTATTACCTTTGGTCTGATGGACTAATATATGTTGACGTGTATAAAATACGGCACACAATGGAATGGGATTGAGTTGTTATGTTAGCACTCACTAAATCTAGCATCATCCTTTCCGAGCACTGTAGCACAGAATTGTTAGGGTACTTTGCCTCCGCCAAAGTATGCCCAAATTGCCGAAGGGTAAACAATCTTATATTTTCATTTACTCTGCGGGTTTCTAAATTCGGTTTTCTTTTTGCCGTTTAGTAGCGGCAATAATTTCAATCATATCTCCATGTCGCTGATAAAAGTTTCAAATGTCTTAGCGTATCCTTCACTTTAGCCACATGTGCTAATAATTCTTTACCCCTTTCTCCTAAAAGAGCGAGCAATGCTTTAATTGGTTTAGCCTTTCCATGTTTTACCAGTGGTAGCGAAACTATTTAATAGAGGTGGTATAAGGACCGCCCCTCATTTCACATTGATCATATACATCGTTCATTGGTTAGTTCTTATGTCCTTTACGATCTAGGGGGGTATCGAATTTTAGTGTACATAATCTAACAGTGATGAGGATGGCTAAAATGCTCTGTGAAATACAAATCACTCGATAAGAACGATATGAGCATAACAAATCGACGTGCTTCCGTTACACTGAGAGGGGATTTCAAAACTAAGGGTCCTCTAATAAATTTGTTGATGCATTCCAGTTGCACTTGCTTTGTTATGTATATATTTGATTAATAATGACCTGAAAGTGTACATTTGATAGTTCTCGTTGAAACTACTAAAATAGTCATATTAAATAGGAACTACTTTGGATAGTACCATAACAGAAGCCAATTAACGTTGACTAATATATGGCGTTAAGAAATACAATACAAAGCTATATGAATACAGCTTTGTTTATGCCCACATAAGGGTTACCATAATTATGGAGAAGTAACATAATTTGAAAATGTATACGGTATACGGTACTGCGCTGTATGATACTGACTAAACCTACGATATTAGCTCTATCGTGTTTGTCAGTTTTTATTTTTTTTTTGGTAGTGTTTAACCGCTTTAACTACTTGTGGCACTGCATGCGATGACACTGATGATACATGAATGAAGATGGAGCACCGGTGGAATGCGATGGCGGGGGAAACCGGAGAATCCGGAGAAAACCCGCCCCGGCGCCGCTCTGTCCACCACAAGTCTCACATGCGGTCGTTTGGGAGTCACAATAGAGAAACTACCTACCTATTTCATCATGTTAATTCACATTATTGAATGATAGAGCTAAACCTGATTTCTGTCTGAAATGTTGCCCCTATTGTCGTCTGTAACACGGTGAAGAAGTCTAAAGTCTACTGTTCTAAGTCAGAGTACTCGCGGGTGCACTGCAGCAGATGTAGTTTAACTGGAGGGAAATTGTGATGGTAAATATGTCACTAGGTAGTGTCATCCTTGCGCTTCCCGCTAGTCAGGTTGTGTCGTTTCTCATATCATATGTCACAATGTCAAGTCGGGGAAGCCCGTTGACCATTTCATGGGAAGAACAGTTTTTGCTTACCGAAAAGGGCAGGCTTCCACAGTGTCTTGTACATCAAAAGATACTGAACTCGACGACGAAATGGAACGTAAATGGACATTACACAGCACTTCTTCAGTCAATGTGCAAGGTACGAGTATTCTACTGCTCGCTGGAAAGTCCTACTAAAGACCATCCCTCCACATGTCCCACAATACCTTTTTCCCTTTCTTCTCTTATTAATAGTGTAACTAGAATTGTATTCCCGATTAACACACTACCTATTGACCATAAATCTAATAAGCAGCAGAAAAAACTCGGAATAAGTGACATTCCCTGCTAAATAAAGAACATTTCTGAATCTGGTAGTTTTTGGAATGCCATTAAACACATTCCACTTTGGTCGAAATAGTATTTTTAAAGAAATAGTGGTAGTTCCACTGAAAAAAGATTTCTTGTCCCATAGCTAGACGTTTTGTGAACGCCGATATTTCCAATGTAGGTAATGTAAAATTCGAAACAGACTGTCACTAGAGACAGTAAATGGGCTCATTATGTCACCATAGAAAATGTGACAACGACAAATGCGTATGCTGCTGCATAAACTCAGAGTAGATCAAGAAACACTTGATCTAATCTGGCCGTATTCATGAACATTATAAGTAGTATAAAATGTACATTATTATTATGCATTATTTTAGCACTATTACACTTATTTAGATGTACGATAATTCAGAGGGCGTATCTGCAATTCTGAGATGATATTTAAAAATTGCAACCCAGAAGAGAGTTCCCTTTCACTAATTCACTCCAGACAGCGAAGCTATCAGTTTTTAAGACAATGTATAACGTATCCATTTGCCAGTAGACATAGTAGATGAGAACATGCAATACTTGCATTAATAAGCAGAAATAAACACACACCATATTAATTTATTTAAGGTGATCCAACTGTGAAATTTAACTAAAATTTGTGGAAAGTTAAAAAAATATTTTTTTTCATAATAAAATTATATGAATTCTATACTTTAAGAAAACATAGTTATTTCCCATTTGGAAAACTGAAGCTATAAATGGGCAAGTGTATCTATTAATAGGCACTTCCAAGTTTAAAACTAATTTTCACGCAAATATTTTTCTAACATCTTTGCATACACAAAATCTTCCAAACGATGCAATTCTCCACTAATTTGTTTCAAAATCTTTATACTACCTAGCAGATTATTGAAAATGGTAATATACTTTGTAAATAAATGTCCCAATTTGGAAAAATAAATTATTAAATTTTGAAAACATCAATTGTTTTGAATAATAGGAAAAGTAGTAATTTTCTATGCCATTAGGTCTTATACAAAAACTATAATATGGCAGATCTACTTGTAAACTCATTTGCTATCAGCTTGGACCTTTTTCAGCGAATATTTTTAAAAATGCCTCATGTGGCTCATTTTTATTCGGACAATGAATTAAGACAATAATCGTTTATTATTTAAATGATCGTGCTAGCTAGAATTTTGATACATTACAAAAATATCACCAGTATTATCTATAATAAATAAATTTCAAAAATATAACTTCCCTACTGTGCATTTTCTAAATTTCTCAGATGCATCACCTTAAGAAGATTGAGGTAAAAACAGTTCTCACGTCACACAGGGGAGTTCCCTTCATTATGCTAACTTAGCTTATGGCATGAAATTGCTAAAGAATATTTTCAAATATTTTAATATAATAAAGTAAAGTTATAAAGTGTTTTTGTTGACTTGTGTTTAATTCTGCAGAAATAAATATATTGAGTAATAGCTTCATTTACTGAGTGATAATTGCTACTAGTAATTTACGAAACATATTTCAACATAAATGTATCTAAATATCGTGTTTGTATCTCTACTGGTTCAAGCACAGGTCTGTTTTTTCCTGTTAACGCCTGCATGCCATGTTTCCCTCCGCTATTGTTCTTTTTATGCATCGGAGTGGAATAGGAATTTGTTGTATCCGAGAAGGTAGATGAGCTTGTGGAAGTAGGTGGGGTGGTGAGTATCCACAGAGAAGCTAAACAAAAGAAGAGAAAACTGACGCAATCTCATCGCCATCTCGCCGTGTATTATTGGTAGCGTCCCTCCTCCCTTCTGTTTTATTTTCACAACACAGCTCTCTTGATGGAAGTGTTTACTAGAGGCGCCTTGTACAGTCATATTTACAGGTATTATACACCTCTCTTATTTGCTCGTTATATTTAATCACAAACCATTACACAAACTCCATTATTGTTTTAGACGTTACGTTCTTTCTCTTGTAATTTTGTCTCTTTTACTTCATAATAAAACTTACTACCGTCTCGCTATTTTGTTTTTGCGAAAATGATTTCACTTAACGGAGTGCGAATTAATGTTTTTGTTATGCCGTAATGTAACAATGTTTTGTTTCTTTAGGAATAAATTAACCTCTTTTCTAAAATCAAGAAAGCCATTGTTACTTTCTACACACGTATTATGCACATAGTAAGTAGAGAAGGTATTGTATTCCACTCAAAAACCTTTATGTATATTTCGATGCATATTTCCCGAAAACATACGTTTTAGTGTTCTGAGTTGCAAAAAAAAAAAAAAAAAAAAAATTAACTACCAAACTTAGTGTTTAATTTTATTATCTTTCAAGAATGCTACAATAAGATTTTCAGAAAAATCCCCACCTCAAACTATTCTTTAGAAGGAAACATTTTCAAAATTGTTTATTTACTCAAAAATGTTTCCAAAGACTTTTATTAAAATAGCGTATATTAAAGATATTTACCTGACAAATAAAATGTATTTCTTGAATTTTATGGAAATTAGCCTCTGAAGACTTCTTCCTTCTTGAGGACTTCTGCTTCATTGATAAACCATTAGAGATAGACAAACACGTACTACACAAAAATGTAGACAACATCAATACACACAAGTTATATCATACAAATTTATGTGTAATTAATCTTTCGGATTAGTCTGGTCTCAACTTTTCCATTCCTATTACTTCTTCTTCGCCATGTAAAGAGAACGGAATTTCAGTCATATTGCAACCAGGATTTAAAAGAGTTGGCTATCGTCTTATCCTACTGTATTCCCTTATTTCCCCTCTCATTAGAAGAAGCTAAGTAATGAGGCTATTTCTGTTAACGTTTATCTGATTAGCACGATGTTGACAAAATTACGAGTATAATATTTTGTAAGAATAGTTTGTTTGCAGAATAGGCTGAGAAAGTCACGTGAATGGAACAGGTCAGATTAGGAGGATAACCAAATTTCTAACAGTGAGCCTCCGAGACATAAAGTTCATGCCTGAACAGGCTGGAATGTTCTGAGCCAGCTGATCACGAAAATTAGATATCAGACAGTCGCGAATTAGCACCAACTTAATGTAGCAAAACGTCGAAAAACAATGAAGACATCTTAATGTATTAACCGCAGCAGAGATCTAAGAAAATAAATTGACCACACAGTGACCGAGTGGTTAATCCACTCGCCTCTCACCCAAGCATCCCGGGTTCAATCCCAGCCGACTGCATGTTGGATTTGTGGTGGACAAAGCGACGCAGAGGCGGGTTTTCTCCGGCTTCTCCGGTTTCCCTTGCCATTGCATTTCAGCAGTGCTCCATCTTCATTCTATGTATCATCAGTGTCACCGCCTGCGGTGCCTATGCAGTAAAATTGGATGTTAAACGCTATAAAAAATAGACAATCTGACGACACAGGGTTTTCGCCTGGTTCTCCAGTATTCCCTGCCATCGCATTCCACCGGTGCTCCATCTTCATTCTTTATATCCTCAGTGTCGTCACCTGCGGTGCCTATGTTGTAAATGCGGGCGTTGAACACTATGAAAAGGTAGATAATCCGACGACGCAGGAATTCACCGTAGAAGCATACTAAGAAATGTTCATAATCATTGACCATGAATCGTCTAAGTGAAAAGACCTCGAAGAATCTTTGCTATAGGCAACGCAGTTGCAGCCACTTTCGTATTCCTGGGTCGAATAAGATAAGACGCCAAATTAAAGCAGTCATTCAAAGAAACATTAGGCGAAAGGGCATGTTGTGCAACAGGTAGCAGAGATATAGCGCTAACCGAGCACCTGTGGTTGTTCACCATAAAAGACACCACTGTAGAGCTTCAGAATCGGCTCAATATCAACGGTTCAACACATAGAAATAATGTTTACGTACACTTAGCTATAAACGCATTCAAAACTAGGGTTTTAAAATTTGTGCATCATCTATAAAGAGCTAATACCCCTTGCGAGGGATAGCTTGATATGACTCTTGTGCGGAGCTAGTCGGTATAAGTGGTGATTTTCATTGCATTCCCTCTTCCGCACTTCGCAGTGTTATTCACTCATTTCTTTGCAATTGGCATTGCATAATCTTGTTTGGAGTTTTCTCTCCACACATTTCCTCCCTTATTTCCGATTCGACACGAGGTGGTTGTGGTTATCACTTTCTTCTTTGGATGTACCTGCTGTTATTACGGTCGCAGTCCTGGTCCGGTATGTTCCTATTGTTGAAGGCGTCATCACATCTTGTTCCGATGTTGGGGATTTCAAAGTAGAAATATATACCCATTTGTTTTTCACGAGCCTAGCCATTTACCCTCCTTAATTCCATTTCAAACTGATAGCTCGTTGGGGTGTATCCTCCTGTTTATTTATAAAATAATTCTATTTAAAAACCTGTCATGTGTACTATTTACAGCCCCGAATATTTGTCGCACCTCAGCTCCTTTATTATGCATTTTCCAAGACATATATTGATCCAAAATTTTCCATTTACTGTAATTTAGAGGCATGCTTACATTAATAAATTATATTTCCGCCTTAAATTTTAAATCAAACAAAAACTGTTTCTGCTATATTTTAAGCATATGAGTATAACATCTGGTAGCAGATACCTTGTAGCTCTACATGTGCTGGACAGCTATCCTTCTAGGTCACATCCCTGTATACCATAAAATATTGTTTCTTCACGTGCCCATAGAGGCCTTAATACTTGACAACAGCACCTCTGGTTTTATCTACATATGACGGTCAGATGGAGCTTCAAAGCCTATCCACAGACGACTTAGGGTCAGAAAACTAATTGTACCTCTACTTCTACACCTGCCAACACTAGGGTGCCGTCCAGTCGAGCTCCTTTCCTTATATGTGAATAGATGACAGACCATTCCCTGTTAGCATCTATTTTAATTTTTCATCCCTATTTTACGCTTAAGGTGACATTCTGGTTTGTGGTACTAAACCCGGTATTTGCCTTAGCGACAGAGGTAAACCACGAAAGAAATATCAGATTGATCCCCCCCCCCCGAGATTTCAACCCGATATTTCACGAATACGGTTAACAAACGTTGCCGCTTGAACCACCCAGCTCGGCATTCCAATGTTATACTGCTCAAGAAGAAAATTAGGGCATACCTTTGTAATCAAACCTAATCTGCTGTTGTATTATTATGATAAATACATCACAACTTACATTTATTGTTACTAATATTTTATGTGCTGGGGACTAATATCATTTCAATTATAAATATGCGTTTCAACCTTCATGAATATTCCACTTAAAATAATTTAGTTACATTTTTTTTTTCTTTTCTTTACAGTATACTTCTTGCACCTCTTTATATTTGTTTTTATTAATTTGTATACAATTGTATTTTTCTTTATTCATTATATCACTGCAGTATTGCACTTAATGTATTATCAGATAGCGTGGAAGAGATAGATAAATAAATGCATGTCCATGAAATGCAGACCTGACTGACGTTTATTCTATCACCCTTTGGAAAATTGTTTCCGTCAAATTTGTTACGAATGAGTACATTCAACAGAACCATTAAGATATCGTCTTACTTACTTCACAGTAGATAGAAGCAAAATAAGGCAAGTTTAAAGCAATATCCATAGTTTAGCATGACCAGGAGAAAAGATAAACAAGCGATGAAAATTTTGAGAAGGCCATATGTATTGAAAAATGTAAACTAAGAACAAGAAATTTTAGAAATGTTTAACTCCACAAAATGTCCCATCGTGTGCTTTAACTATAACTACCTACATGTTTCCTGTAGTAAGTTACTTATCATTACGGTGTACTATTTTTGCAAAAAAAAAAAAAAAAAAACATTCAAGATACACGTTTAATTTGCCACAAAAATATCCTAAACAATCAATTGTAATCCAAATTCTTAGTCATATTTCAGAAAATAAACGAAAAATGTTCCATGTAAAGAGTAGTTATAGATTGTGGATATTAATTTTGTTTTAATTATTTCATTTGTATAGCCCCCTTTAGCATATAATGTCATGTTGGGGGCTTTGCTTTAGAAACAACTCGTTGATTCTTAACGGGTTCTTTCTTCTATTATTTTTGTAACATTTTCTCTTTTCTTCAAATACACACACTTTTACTCCCTTATACATGCTTCCAAACTCTGTGGGGCATAGGGAATGATTCTGACTAAAATAACAGCTGGATATCAAAACTCCGCGTGAGAAGTCAGCTCGCTGACCACTCGTTCACGGAAACAGTCTGGGATATTATTGAAAATCTTTGTTTTGCATCTTTGGAAGAAGCTGAACTTAAATATCAAGTTTGATGTTTACTGGACTTTTGGTTTTCGAGTTATGCTGTTCACACACATACACACGCGCACACGAACCTTTTTCTAAAACTTTTTTTTACTCAGAGGACTTCTAAGCATGTATTTTCTGTGAAATCTTGGTTTCGAATTTTTGGGTGTCATACAATACTTTCTAGATGCCCGGGTTTGATCCCAAGCGACTGCATCCGAGATTTGTGGTGGACAAAGCGGCGCAGGGGCAGGTTTTCGCCGGGTTCTCCGGTTTCCCCTGCCATCGCATTCCACCGGTGCTCCAACTTCATTCCATGCATCATTAGTGTCATCGCCTGTGGTGTCTCAAGTAGTAAAACGGGTATTTAACACTATAAAATATGCAATACCTTCTCTATCTACTATGTATTTGGTAGAGAAACTAAAACTCCCGTGTAAAATGTTCTGATATCTAAAAAGCAGCGCTGCCCCCTCTATCACGTGCATGAAAACTCTGAAGAATCTAAAGGGGATTTGTTGCGAAGACCTCTGGCAAGATAAAATGAGGAGATGTTTGAGAGGGCGCTTCGCCCCCAATTGCTTCTCCTTTTACGCCCATTAGCCAATAACGTTACATTCTTGTTGGAGCACTTAGATCCGGCGCTTGCCCATAGAGTACATTAATAGCAAGTAAAAGTGGGAAGCTTCGCACACCCTGTTGCACACAAAAGTGCCTTGGCTTATCTCCTAAGCTTGTGTTTAATGAAACTGCTTAAGATACTGTTTGATCACTTCACGACATTCATGTTTATATAGCAGGTACTTTGTTCCGACGCTACTTGTATAACCAGCTCTGTTTAATGCACTGTAAGGAACGTTACCTGGGTTTTATAGGCACATACCCTAAAACTTAACTTCTTAATACAAAAATCTGATGTGACACATTCATATGGCTTACTCTACCCATTCTTATATAAGTCTTTCTTATAAAAGCACGTCATTCTATCTGATGTATGTCAATCCAGATAAACGTTTACCGAAACGGTTTTATTGCTGATTTCCTTGTAGATACAATCGGAATGGGATAATACAAGAGCCTAAGTAATAATTAAATATTTTAAAAGCAGGTTGGTATGCGATTTTGAAACTTTTTGTTTGACCAGGAAAAATAAAAATGAGCTACACGTCCTATTTTAGAGTAGTGTAAGTATTTTAAAATTAAAACCAAGAAAAAGTAATATCTCTAAATTAAATTACTCCAGAAAAAAGTGAATTTGACATAAATGACTTGTTTTAACAAGATCTGTGTTTCTTTCTTTTTTCTTTTTTTCTCTCTCTCTCTTTTTAGTAATATTTTGTACCTCTTATGGTTTAAGAGATCCACAAAGGTCATCCAGAATGAAGAGGACTTACGAGGCTATTCTCAGAAGATTCAAAATAAACATTTTATTTTCCATAAAAATGTCTTAAATATACAGCATTTCAATCAAGACCAATAAAGCCGTTTCTCAGAAAATCAAATTTTCAAAGAGTGTTTTAAATAAAAGGCAGTTTGGGCCTTGAAAATCTTCTTCATCCTTAAAGATGCTAAACTTAAATATCAACTTCTATATTTAACCAACATTTCAAAATGAGTTGTGCTGTTATGGACACAGACACACACTCACCCTTTTCTGAAAATATTCCTTTTAATCAGGAGACTTCAACATATGTATTTATTTACACATGTAAAATCTTGACATGCTAAAATTGATTATATCTATTTTCTTTGAATCCTTTACGAAATTTGTGATGTAGCTACTTGTGCAAATGTTTTATCTCGAGTAAAATTAAGTAGATGGTAACAAAATTGTATTTATTACTTCAAATAAGTTACTCTATTCTGCAATGAACTATTGTTATAAAAATATTCTTCTAAACAGTCCATGCTCTCGAAATAAACATTAACAGAAACTGTAGTCATATATTTTTTTCTTGTAGGCACAAAGGAAATAAGGGAGTATATTGGTCTAAAGCAGTAGTAATCTTTTTAATACCTGGACGGTATTTGATAAAACTGAAACTCCGCTCTTCTTGCATGACTAGGATGAAAAGAAGGAAAAAATAATGAAAACACTTATTTGAGAAAAGTATATATAGTTAGGTATAAGGAATATTTTGGAAAAATATAATAACTCCATGGTACGACAGCTCACAAGGAACCTAGGCCTACCGCCCGGTCGCTGCGTTCCCCATCTCGGTCTTTGGAAAAATATACTCCCAAAAAAATAAATTGAATATAAATTATGAGTTTTAATGATATCTAAAGTTTTCGTGTAGGTTGTAAGCTAATGACTATCCCTTATGATTTAACAGTTATGCGACCATCCAGAGTGTAGTGGGTTCCAAAGGTTATTCCTATAAAATTGAAAAATGCGCTTTACGTATGTGATTTAAATACTGTAAATAACTGGTTTTTAATCATCATTAAAATATGTTTCAGAAAAAACAACATTGCAAAACAAAAAATTTACGTAGCGTTTGTGGTAGGGGAATTTTCTTGAAAATATGTTAGATAAATCCTTGTAAAAAACTGAACTTAAATACGAAGTTTGGTATTTAATTGACAGACCCATTTATCCAATTGTAAATTATTGTAAACGCAGGAGCAGATGTGCCATGAACTTCATCCAACTCGACTTTTATCAATTTCGGTGTTAAGCTTTAAATAGCAGTGTTTAATCATACGAAACTCGTTTTTTCCATATTTCTAAATAAGCTTGAGATTGTTGATTCAATCGCCTATGGAAGAAACCACGTGATGGACATAGTTGAACCTTTAACTGTATAACCCAAAAACGAAAAGTCAGTAAATAGACATAGGATGCGACACAGTGAGTTTGAGGAAAATCCGTCCACCCCAAACTACCTTTTACAAGGAAAAAATTTCGCACATTTTTATTTTCTTATCAATGACTAACGATTTTGATTAAAACATTTGATTGCGTTTATTTAACATATATTCCTGACAAATCTAGTTTAGTATATCTTGAAATTTTTGGGAAAAGTATCTGAAGACATCTTTATTCTGTTTGATCTATTAACAACTGGTAAACCGTAAAAGATAGACAAAATCTTAACGCTTAGGTGTTTTCGGGCTTATAGCCAGGGATGTACATGGATTGACTCCAACGTCTCGAAGAAGTACATAATCCTGATGATCAGTTTATCCTGAAGACGAAGATGATGTACAACTTCAAAACGTGGGAGTCAATCCATGAACCTACCTGGCTAAGCCCGAGAACATTTAGAATTAATACATCGTCAGGGAAGCTTCAACTCTTACTTTTAGTCAAAATCTTATTAAATAAAAAGATAGATCTCATTTAAAGCACACATTTCCTGCCATATATAGTTTTTCTGTAGAGCCAGCCATTTCCAAAATATTCTCTTTTATTAGTTTCATTTTATAAATATGTTTCTCATACGGCAATTTGTGAACTCTTGGCCATGCAAAGAAACAGATTTCAGTAATATAGCAACCAGTTTTTAAAAGATTTTACATCTTTAGCCTGGTATTTTCCCCTCTACTTACAAGGAAGCAAGTAATTTATGCTATTATTTATCTCTATTAGTATGAAGTGAAGCGAACAGATGTACAAAAATGCAGAGAAAGTCATGTGAATGGCAACACATCAGATGTTTAAAGACTATTATTTTCTCTACACTTACTATGTAGATAGTTTATAGAGAAGGTGTTGTTTATTCACCCCAAAATTCGATACCGAGATTTCACTGAAAATACATGTTTTGAAAGCCCCTGAATGCAGAAAAAGCATTATTTGCGGTTTGTTTGTCTGTGTGTGGACTTCAGAGCTCAAAACGAAAAGACCATTAAATACCAAACTTGGTATTCAAGTTTGGTATCTTCCAAGGATGCGACAAGATTATCTTCAAGAAAATTCCACTACTCCAAACCACCCTTTACATTGAACATTTTTCGACATTTTTAATTTTTTTCAAAAACGACTAACAATTTTGATTAAAATACTTTATGATTAAGATATTTTTATGACAAATGAAATGTGTGTCTTGAAATTTCTGGGATAGCGTCTGAAGACCTCTTCATTCTTGATGACTTTCATATAACTGGCAAGTCGTAAGAAATATACAAAAACTTACTACAAAAAAATGTAGATATCATTCAAACACACAATTTATGCCACATACATTTGTTTTGCATAGCGACCGCCATTTAAAGAACGAGTCTATCACTTTGGCCTGAGTGTTTTCTTATTTCCCTTCTAGCTTCAAGGAAGATATTAATAAGACTAATTCTACTTATGTGTATCATTATCATCCTGATGTAGATAACAGATTAATGTTTTGAATAAAAGGTTTGTTTACCGAACAGCTAGAGGAGGACGAGTTTTTTCCCCTTCTTACAATCTCTTCTTATCATGAATTAGATAGAGGAATAAGTACTTTAGCAATAATTTGTTACAGAGATGTAGAGAAGGTCAAGTGAATGCAATGCAATTTGCTCTTTTCTGCTGTATGTTTAAAGCTGGCTTCCTTTCTAGGAAATGATTCAGTATTTCCACTTTTAGCTCTGTGACCACAAATACCATAAACCGCAATGATAAAACCTACATTTGATTTAGAGGTAGAATGTGTCAATTCTGCGAAGTCCACCATTGAGCGAAGCTTAGTGGGTAAACAAGGGAAATAAAAGGAAAGTTTTGACTCCCTCCGCTTTGATTTGCAAGTTGAGTTCTTGACTGCCTCAGGCTATTCCGAGTAAATACACATGGCTGCGCACGTCGAATGTTGCACTGGGAGAAGTACCAGGAAGCGATGTGCGGCTTCAATATTCATGACACAACACACGCAAACACTATATATGTAAGCACAGGATGGGAACCAATATTCTCTGTAGTGTAGCGCTAATAATAATTACTGCTGGCCATATGTAAAGCATAAATATGTAGCTCTGCGGCGGTAACCTACTATAGGGGTGCCGGCTTCGTATCTCGCGTATGGGTTAGGGGATTTAGGAATGGTGTGAGATCTGGCTGCCCTAGCTCAGGATTTCTTTCCATGGAATCTTCCTCAGGCGTGGTAAGACAAGCAATTTTCTTCGAGTTCCAGATTATAATTGAACTCATTTATTCATTTTGTTCGGCTTTTTCTACCGTCGAACACACACGCATTCCTCCTAAATTTTTCCCTTTTCAACTACGCTTTATGCGACCGCCCCTATCATTCCTTATTACTTTTGACCGTCTGCTGGTGCATCAAATAGACACTGCTTCTATCTGCCGTATGTAGCCCGTTCATTTCTATCACGTCTTCTCTCTGAGCATCTTCCAGTACTAGTGAATTCGACCATATTAAATAAACACAATTGCCGTCGCGGCCATATGTTACCCGATTGACTTCCCCGCGGACTCAAATATCACATCTTACCTCTGCCACTCTTCTATAGCTAGTGCAATAGTGTCGCTCGACCTGCAAGGGAATTGTTTTTTGTTTGTTTTTTTTTCTTTGTTATGTCCACCCTCGGGTAGTGTAACTTCGCCCCTTCAGTTCAATGACCTTCCCTTAACGGTACTTCTACCTACGTCAGTTGTCAGCTTGTGATAACCGTTTGTCCTTGCTTTCTTAGACGTGTTTAACCAATATTTCTTTCCAGGCCATTTCCAACGTATATTTGTCCCTTCTTAGTATAAATTATAGTATATTGAGTGTAATTCATATTTCCCTTTTAGATAACTTTCAGCCCTACGACACATGCACTAACTCATCTCGGATGAGCACTTAGGAGCAGTTACGTTATTTAATATTGAACATATCTGATGTGTTCTATTCATATCACTTTGTCTAGCTGTTCCAAATACAAACTATTCTTACAAAAGATTATCCTTTTATCTATACCATGTTAAGGGAGATAAATTTTAGTAGAATTGGTCTTATTACTGGTTTCATTTTAAGAAGAAGGGAAATAAGGGAATATATTATGCTAAAGTTATTGTCAAATGTTTTAAAAGCTGGTCGATATGTAAAACAATTGAGGTTGGGTTTGCTTTGTACGATCAACTCTACAAGGAAAAGAGAGCTTCAGACGTTATTCACAGTAAATTCAACAAGTGCTTTTTATTTTCCATGTAAATATATTTAATATACGGTATTTTAATCAAAATTGTTACAGGTTATTTTGAGAAAATCGAACATTTCGAAAAATGTTCATGTAAATGGTAGTTTGGGATTTTCCTTAGAATCTTAACGTCACATCCTTTGAAGAATTAAACTTAAATGCCAAGTTTGGTATTTAACAACATTTTCTTTCTGAGTTATGCTATCCTCGGGCACTCATACATGGACATGTATGTAAATCTCTTTCACGACCTCCACATATATTTATCTCTGAATAACAGCTGTTTAGGTTGAGATTAAATGACCTAATTTGCTTGAAAATTATATTTTAAGCTTTTTCTGCTCTCTCGTAAACTGCAAATTTCTCATTATTTGACATATACTAAGCATGGATGACCCCAAAGAGCCACTGCACCGAAAGTCTCCCACTCCATCGCCGTCCCTCTGTCCACTCTCCAACCATTTGCTTCATCTTTGCTTCGGACACTCTCATTTAGTGTAGGGTATAGCTTCGAATTCAGGACGCCAGTTTTAAGAAGAGTGGCATAGAGAATTGCGATTGATTAACTCCACTTTACAACCAAACATAACGCTTTTAGGAGGAAAAATCTTATATTCTAAACGAATTTAAACAAGGAAATCTTGCTTTAGTAAGGGATTGCTAATTAAAAAACATCTAAAACAGAATAATCTACATATGGTCTGCAATGTTAGGAGCTGTACCGGCTGTAACTACTTCTAGCTTTAAGTAGAAAATAAAACACCTATGGTAAAATAACGGACTTTAACTCTATGCTTTAGCGGATTAAATCCCTGAAGAGTTTGCTCATATTTATGCTTTGTATATAAAAGAATATTCAGAGATTTGGCTGAAAACTTATTTTTGAGGAAGGCATGCTAAGGCATTAGTGATCTATTCACTCCGTCAATATGCACAAAAGAATGTTTTTACTAGCCCATCATCTTTATTATTCGTAACATCAGTTTAATTTATAGAAATATCCACCCTGTTTCTAGAAAACCTGAAATGTGTGTTTACAAAAATGTACGAGAGGTTACCTGTTTTTCTCAACCCGCTCTGGGATGCAAATAATACACCGTAAAACAGAACTGCAGACAAGGGCAGGAATACGGAAATGATTAACTGTTTCAGTAATGCAAAGAAGGTGGAGTTTGCTTACAGTCATACATCATCACTGCTGTATGTGTTTCATTTCCCAACCATTTATTTTTGTGTGTGCATCAGGGCATATAGGTACCTGTTGAATCACTAACTCTTAATATTACTTTTCAGCAATTTCCCTTGAAGCCTAAGCTACTTCCGTTACCATGCTCTGTGCTCAGGAATTAGCTAACTTCGTGACCCATCGCTGGTGTTGTAGCCTTAAACATTAGTTCATTTTTCAGTCTCGTCGAATTTCTGGAAATGACATTTCCTGTTTAAGCTTTAGGGATCTCTTCAACGTTTCTTGGGTATTTCATGAGATTTTTCTTTCAGATTTGTAATGGCATGCCCATATATTGGTAAACTGCATCCATGCCTTCTTAAAAAGACGTTTTTCCTATAATTTTGGAATTTTTAAGTTGTATCTATCAAAGCAGTAGTGTTTTCTTCTCTAGTACTTACATTCATCATATTGTGCAAGATTTTTATAGCGTTTCATTCTTCAAAGGAAATTCATTTCGGGTACTTGTAGTCTTCTATAATATCAAGTGACAATACCCAAGACTCACAGACCTTAAAAATGTAGATACAGTTACATTAAAGCATTACAATTTAAACTGTATCATTAATTACCTTTAAAGTCAGGAGTTTACATGTACTCCAAGCCAACACAAACTACTACTTATTCTTCTTTCAATGATTGGATGTTATATTCACCTATTCTGGTCTGTATGATCCATCCATCTCTTAGAAAGTCTACCCAAAGCTCTCTTTGCAATCGTCCGATAAATCCATTCATTTTTCCATGATTCATTCTATCATTCACATCAACATAATTTTTCCATTTCTTCATATTTTCTTCTATCTTATGATTAATTGAAACTATTTCTTAAACTAATCTTATTGTTTTATTCCATATGTTAACCAAACTAATATATTTCCTTAAATATCTTGGTAACTTTATCTCTGTTAATATATGTATATATATATTTTTTTTTTTTTTGCCTTTTTACTGTCCATGGTTTGGAACCTTAAATAAGAGCAGGCACAGCTATAACCTTAAAGAATTTCATTTGTTTTCATTTCTTGTTTTTCTTCCCAAATTTAATCTATATTCTGTTCTTAGTAAATTATGTACACAAACTTTACATTTTAATTTTCTACCTAAGGTCCAGTGAGATTGTGACTGTAACGTCACGCGAGTAATGAAGCCGCTGGAATGGAAAATATGGTTGTTATGCATTCAACCAATCTCTGCTGTTCCATGCTAAAAAGTTTTGATGGTTGCTGTCATATCGTCATTATCTCTCTAATTTTAAGTTTTTGCCTCTTTATAGCTCCAGCATTCTTCTGGAACACTGAAAAATTTAAATGTTAGCTTGGTTGCGAGTCATTTGCTATCTTCAGTAGCAGCAATATTTCACTGTGATGAACTCGCTCATTCAAGTATCATTGGATGTTTATTTCACACGTCTCTATGTAGATATTCCGTACAGTTACCATCAAATTAAATGCAACAGTCCCAGTAAATATTTCAGTTCCAAACAACACCTCCCACTGAATAAGGCATATCCCATTTTAATTCTTCTAGGCCTTTCATCCATTTGTCTTTTGTGGAATAACAATAATTATCATTCTCTATTTTTCCATCCTATTGTCTTCAATTATAATTATTCAATTCTTTCGATTGTTGCTTCTGGCGAGACATTAATGGCTGCAGTAGTTTTGTTGCAGTTTTCGGATTTCTTTAAAAAGATCAGAAGAATATTAAACCTTATATTCGGCCTCTACCTTCATGCCTTCAAAAACACCAGCGATCACCTCAGGCATTTGATTAAAAATTGTCTTTCCTTTTAATTCTGAAATAAAAGGAAACATCTTATCTCAATACATGTAAAAGCACACTAACATCCGTACAATGCTTTACAATCTTCGTACTTGGGGCAGAAGATTCACACTGCACATTACTCCAAGTAACACCAACATATGTTCGCTGAACACAGGAGAGAGAGAAGGGTACGTCCTGACTCTCCTAACTGTTCTCTGCATGAAGGTAATTATTCAAGAACGAATTAATACTGCCTCGCTTCTACAGCACTCTAATTCGTAGTTAGGTTCTAATAGCATTGCTCATTTCTCGCTTGGTGTTCTGGTACTCTTATAAACTTGTTGACAGCTTCTTAACTTTCTTCTTACCTAAGTACTTGGACTCCAGATGCTTCTTCCAGAATGTCATTCTGAACAAATCTATAAAAGCACAGGATCTCTGTGTATATGAACAATGATTGCTACATTTCGATGTTAGAAGAGGAAGTTCTGTTTAGTTTGAAGTAAAATATTGCCTATAAATATTACGTTAGTGGAAATTTGATACTCGGAATGCATCTAGGAAACTGAAGTTTTCTGGTTGGAATATTTTGAGGCAAACAGGTGTGGTGCTGTCGATTATTGTGGAGTGGCCCGAGTCGGGAGCAAGGCTCAATCAATCCTAGTGTGGGTCTGTTGCGACTCTCTCTCTCACTCCAGTGTGAGGTCGTGAAATCAATACTCTACCTAGACCCTGCTACTGGTCCAGCTGCGAGAGAGAGCCTGGCTATCCATTCCCTTGAAAACAATTACCGCTCTCTCACCGGAAGGTTGTTAGAAATGAAAAACATGTCGAGCGGAAACCTACGGGACCGTGCAACAAATGAAATGCATTTCCGTCCCGCTGCATCCAAACCCTCAAGAGTTCTAGCATACGATTCATTTAGTTAATTACAGGCAAAGTGGGATTCTCCTGTAATCAAAATGTCTTCATGAAAATTTCAGCTACATCTCATCGCTATTTTGCACAGCACTGAACATTTTCTATACGATGAAATGGTTCCATTTCTACCATTCCATAATGACAAAATCACTTCCTTCTGCTGGTTTGGTTCGCCAAACGTCACCAACAGTTGCTTAAAATACTGAAGATTCTCTTTTACATGGAACAAATTTTTCTCAACAGAGAATAACCTATTTGGATGTCACAATATATGACACATATTTAAAACGCGCTTGTCATCATAAATGTCCCAAATCCTACTATCAAAATGAGACTAAGTCACTAAGAAGAGTCTCATAACATTTTTATATCAACATTTGTTTTTATAGTTAGCGTAGGAATCATTCAGTTCCCATGATATTAATTCTCCCACTGGATTCTGCAAAACCGTCTCTTCCATGCTTTAAAATAACTGCGTATGTATACCAGGCATGACTTACATGTCATTTTATGAGGACTTTGCCATGAAATAAAGTCGACATTTCATTCTATTTTATCCTGACCTGAAATCTCAACAACAAAATCTCTTGTAAATGGACTGTTCAGCAAATAAAAGCAATACATTCTAGCGCAAAATTCCAGTGCAATAATCCGTTGAAATAATGTATATTTTAATAGTTGGAAATCAAGGCACAAGACACTGTAACTCAAAGTTGTGAGAGGATTGAAACCTTTGTAATCCTATCTTACGATTTTAACTAGTTATTTACACAGCAGTATTACCTTATAACGGCATAGAAGAAAGTGTCTTGCCTTTTATACTCAGATCTGGTTGCCATTCCCAATTGGATCAAGCTGCAAGCCCAAGATTTCCTCATGATGAATTTGTTATCTTCAGAGCTTCAGATCCCCGAGTTTATGTGTAAAATATTGACTTCTGGTTTCTCATATCAGCTTCGCACTTCTATGCAAATTAGTCTCTAAATACATTACTGATGTAGTCAACGTATTTGAAGTGGAATTTTGGATTTTTGGATTTTTTCTGGTGTTATAATATATGCATGCTGTAATAGTCCTCTCAAGTGTAAAATTTCAGCTCCATAAACTGGAAATATTTATCAAACGAAGCTCTTACTACGTTCCTGTAAAACAATGCTCCTTAAACTCGATTACGACTGTTGTCTTTGTGGACTATAGAAGGGCCTCCTTCTTGAAATGTTCTGACGGAATCTCCTTTTCTTTCCTGAATATAAATTTCCGATAGGACTCGGTTGCTTAAATTGGAATGCCTGGTAAGGATGGACATTTTGGATGTGCAGATTCTATTTAGCGCTCATTTCATCGGATGTACTTCTTTCCCGACATCCCTGAATCGTGCGCTCGTTTCTGCAACTGATATAATGCATAGTACAAGGCTCTTCCGTAGACAAAACTGTTGAAAATAACTTCTTCCGCCTTTCACCAATTAGACCTATCGACCTGTTCTGTCCTCAGCACTATCGTATGTCGTCCTATGTTTCTATATCCTCTGGGTTTGTATTGTAAGACCATCTTAGGAGTCCTTTTTTCTTCCATTCGTTCCAGATATTCCTTTCAGTTTGAAAATAATTTAGTCACTTATTATTCTTCCAAAAAATACACTTTTTGGTATGGGAAAAAATAAGTAAAACGAAAGTCTCTGTGTGTGCGCGCGTTCTTTTACTGACATATCTGAACATAGTATAACTCTAAAACGAAAAGTCTTTTGAATAGGAAATTTTATGTTTAAATTCAAAACCTCGAAGTATGTAACATGAATATTTCGCACACCTAACTACTTTATATATGGAACGTTTTTAGAATTATTGATTTTCTCAAAAATGACAAATGATTTTTATAGTGTTTAACGCTGTTCGTACTACATATTGCACCGTTGGGGGTGACAGTGATGATACATGGAATGACGATGTAGCACCGGGGGAATGCGAAGGCGGGGAAAACTGGAGAACCCGAACAAAACCCCTGGGCCGCTTTTTCCACCACAAATCCCACATGCGGTCACTTGGGATCGAACATAGGCCGCCTTGGTGACAGGGGAATGGTCAAACCACTCGTCCAAGGTGCGGCCTGATGTCTATTAACAAAACAGATGTACACATCTTGAATTTTTTGGTACTAGGCTATGAAGTCCTCAATATTGTTGTTATTATTATTAATACATTTTTTTAAAATTAGTAAACCAAAAGAGACAGAAAATATCTTACCACACAAAAATGTATTTCCTGTTAAAGCACACAGTGCATGTCTATATATTTTTCTGGATTTAACAATTTTTGAGATAGTCCTTGTTTTTGGCTTGTATTTTCAAGTACTTAACCTTTCTCAAAGGTGTATGTTTTTAAGTTTTTTTATCCTATCCATGTAAACAGAAGACAATTTCAAATCCATCACATAGCGACGAGCTCTTTAAAGGTTTGACTCGTTTAACCCTACTGTATTCTATATTACTATTGTACCTAAAGTAAATATGTAATATAACCACATCTACAGATGTCGATAACGATTAATACGAAGTAGATAGAAGAACAAAGCTTATGTAAAAACATTTTTAACAACAGGTAGAGAATTTTGTGTAAGTGTCACAGCTTTTTCTGTGCCGAGATACTAATCTGGCCATAAAGTGACTGATTGTTGCGTGTGGGCTTTGGAATTAATTTAGCTATGAATTTTACTTTCCTGCACGTACTATATACATAGCGTATAGAGAAGGTAGAGAAGGTAGTGCAATTGAATCCGAAAAAGCAGATTGAGAAAAATGTCCGTGTGTGCGTGGGTGTGCGTGTGTGTGGGGGGGGGCAGTATAGCTCAAAAATGAAAAGACCGTTAAATACCAAACTTGACATTTAAGTTCAGCATATTCTAAGGATACGAAACAAAGATTTTGAAGAAAATCCCCTCACCCTAACTATCCTTTACTTGGAAAAAATTAAAATTCTGATATCCTCAAAAATGTCATTAACGATTTTGATTAAAATACCGCATATTGAAGATATTTACCTGACAAATAAAATGTATATCTTGAATTTTCTGGAAATAGCTTCTGAAGACATCTTTATTCTGGATGAATTTTGCTGGACTTTGCATAACTACTAAACCGTAAAAGATAGATAAAAATGTATTGTACAAAAAATGTAGATCGCGATAAAATACATAATTTATGTCATGGATATTTTTTTCGTGAAGTTAGCCGTTTTCGAAATACCCTTGTTATTAATTTCAGCTTTAAAATAGTTTTCTCTTACGGGAATTTGTCAACTCTTGGCCACGCAAAGAAACGGATTCAATCCCATAGCAACATATTTTAAAACATTTGATTGCCGGTTTAAACTAGTGTATTGTCTTATTTCACTTCTACTTGTTAAGGAACTAAGTAATAAGACAATTTCTGCTTGTGCTTTGGCATCAAATAGATAGAAGAATATGCTTATTAACAAAAAGTTGTTACAGAGATGTAGAGAAAATCATGTGAATGGAGCACGTCAGATTTTTTAAAGAACTCTTGTACCCAATGCCTTATTTTTCGAGTTAGAAGCTTCAAAAACTCTTTCCATTGGGAGTAAATAAGAAAAGGATCTTTTATCTGTAATAGCTTTCTTCGAGTGCAGACTGGGTAGGACAGTAGGTAACCGATAACGGTTTATAGCTGGATTACGAAATTGGTGCTGCGAGAGTCGCGGTTTTTCTGTAAAACGCTTTTCATTAATCTATTACCGTCAGTTTTAGGGCCCGTTTTAATTAATCGCTAACGATGTTGGAGTACCTCAGCTGTTAAGTGCATTTTACAGTTTTTATCGAAAATTCCACCCGAAAATTGGAATGAAGGAAATTATATGCATGAGATGAGACGGACCACAAATTGCTCAATGAAAACCAGTTTATATCCACTAGTTATTTTTGAGCAATTTAATATAATTTTATTACGACATTCTCGCCCCAAAATAAAGCTGGAGAAGTTCCATAAGCAATCGGAGCTTTAAATCTTTGCAATTCTCACATTTACTTTCTCTTCTACTTACCTATAATAGGTTAGGTTATGTTAGCGTATAAAACGGACATGGACAACTCACACACTGTGTCCTACATATATTGTTATGGGTACCAGGAAAAGGAAATAAAGTGAGAGAACCACAGGAGGTTACAGACCACAGACACGCAAAAGTCCTTAACATTACCATACTAGACGACCCATAACACTATTGGAACTGCTTGGAGAGAATGTTGAATACCAAACGACAAAGTATCCCTTTAGTGTCTACTCTTTCCTTTGAATTAACATCCTCACCATCTGTCCAACACTCCCATATACCATGAATCTAGAAGCACGCCTGAAGAATGAGAAGGAAACGAAATTATGGAAAGAAAATTATATTTGATAACTGTTTTTAAATGTTCGATTTTCTCAAAACGACTTCGACTAAACTACCATATGTTTAAAATATCTTCGGGAACAAATAAAGGTATGTCTTGAATTTTCTGGGAATAGTCTTTGAAATCCTCTTCATTTTAGACGATCTTTGTGTAAACGGAAATGCATAAGATCTAGATAAATGCTTCCATCCAAAGAATGTTGATCTCGTTAAGGTAGTTGGGGGTTAATATGTTTGGTATTTGACAGACTTTTCGTTTTTGAGCTATATTGCACACGGACCTTTTTACACATGCTTTTTTATTCAGGGGGTCTTAAAACATACATTCCTGATGAAATTTTCGGTGGAATACAATAACTTTTCTACCTTCTATCTACATTGTACATATGGTAGAGAAAGGAAAAATCATAAGAAAATATTTTTTGACAAAAACACAAATTAAAGAAAAAACTATTATAGCCCTTCTATTTTGACCTCTGGGTTAGAGAGCCTTAAAATCTCTAATGTTCGCAAAAGTTCCTGTTATTAATAATCAACGAAATGAACCTAAATTGAGAGATGTGCCTATAAAATGCCTCCTAAGTACATTAGTTATAAATGCGTGGAAATATTTATTTATATATATATATATATATATATATATATATATGTGTGTGTGTGTGTGTGTGTGTGTGTGTGCGAATGGATAATGCAGAGGATAGACAAGTGATATATAATATGAACAGGCATTTGTATTCATATAAGAAAGCCACAATCCAATACATATCAATTTTATTTTAATAATAAATAACGCTAAAACACACAGCCAGTTATAGAACGAATATCTTCGTATTGAAATTCTCTTGAAAAGTGAACTGCTAAAAAAATATAGATACTTTACTATACCAATTATGAAATAGTGTTTTATAACATTAAAATAAATATATTTAAAGCGCATTAAAGTTGGGCTAATAGAAAAACAAAAGAAAGTATTAGATTACCTCTCTGAAAAATGAATGCAGACGGCACGAGTGGAAGCTTGTATAAACACAAACAGATAAGCGGTATTACGTTACCACTCCCGGTACATGGTCTGTGCAGTTCGGCAATACTGGAATGCAGCAGTTGAGTCTCTTATAGTGGATTTATTCGAATTAAGTCAAAATGTAAATACCTCCGCGCATAACCTACGCTGACATAGAAGATTGGTATTCACTAGTGATAAAGAAAAACGCAAGTTTAACCTGTTGTGGAACGTTTAGTTCATTCTTGTTTACGTATGCGGTGCTGATGTTTTTATGGTCAAATTATACTGTACTATATTCCAGCCTTCTCTGACCGCTCTAAATCGTGCCATGCCTACAGCAGCGACCTCCCATAACAACTGCACTCATTTGTCAGACAGGTAATACTTACTGAGTCCGGGCGATAGATTATAAATTTAGCCAAGTTACCTATAGATAAAACGGTGATAATATATTAAATTTGCTTCGTAAGGCTGAAGCGAGTGAGGTCCCTCCGGCGAAAACTTGCAGACTGGTTTCGTTGAAGGTACGTCTTCTCTGCCCCCGGGAAAATGGCCAGGCATATTCCTCTGCGCAATTTCCCCTCCACCAAGACCAATCCATGTAGAAGCAAGTTTTGTTGGTTCCGGTACACGGAGAAAAATCTGATGTATTCCATTCACTTTACTTTCTCTACATCTTTAACAAATCATTGTTAAAAAGCTGTCTGTTTAGTCTTTATTACTTGGTTCCTTGTAAGCAGAAGGCAAAAATCTAATGTGTTCCATTCTCTGGTGTTCTCTAGCTGTTCGGTAAATAAGTATTTTATTCAAAACACTAATCTGTTATCTACATGGTGCTAATCAAGATAAACATAAAGAGAAATAGTCTTATTACTAGCTTCCTTGTAAGCAAGGGAAATAAGAAAATACTAATCCAGATAAACATTAGCAGAATGTTCTTATTGCTTAGTTTCTTATAAGTAGAAAGAAGTAAAGGAATGCGCTATGCTGAAGTGATAGTCAAATGTTTTAAGCTGTAGTTATGCGAATTGCTTCTTTGCTTGGCCAGGAGTAGAACAAAAGAAAAGAGGACATTACCTGTCTGAGAAAAGGTAAGTACTTTACAACTGAAACCAATAACAATGAATATCTGGGAATCGGTTATCTCCATAACAAAAACGTAAAGGGCATAAATTGTGTTTGACAAGATCTACAGTGTATGTGCAGTAGGTTTTAGTCTATTCCTTACGGTTTAGCAGTTCTGCTGAATTCGGCAAAATTCATCGAGAATAAACAGGTCTTCAGAGGCTATTCCCAGAAAATTCAAGATAGACATTTTATTTTGGACGTAAATATCTATAATATACGGGAATTTAATCAAAACTATTAAGAGCCATTTTTGATAAAATAAACAATTTCGAAATGTTTTCCATGTAAAGGGTAGTTTGTGGTGAAAGGTAGGATTTTCTTGAAAATCTTCGTGTCGCATCCTTGGGGCATACTAAACTTAAATGCCAAGTTTGGTATATAACGGTATTTTTGTTTTTAAGCTATGCTGTCTAGAGGTACACTCACAGACTCACCTGGACCTTTTTCTAAAAATGCTTTTTTCGAACTCAGGGGACTCCGAAACATATATTTCCGGTAAAATCTCGACATCGAATTTTTGGTTGGAATATAGTATCTTCTCTATCCTCTATGTACATTTTACATGGGGCTAGAGAAAGTAAAAAGGGATAATGGAACAGTAAAACCTTATAACTCCATGCGGCGGGTTTTCCCTCACATCTAATTGGGAAAATATGACAGCCTGTCACAATATAGAGATACACATTGGCGGCGGCGTAATTGTTAGACCGCTAACCTCTCATCAAGGCGTTCTGAGTTCGATTCCAAGGGATCGTGTGGAATTTGTGGTGAACAAAGAAGCGTCTGTGCAGGTTTTCTTCTGGTTCTCCGGTTTTGCCCTCCATTCATTCCACTCGATGAGAGGTTTCTTTATAGTATTTAACGCCCACTTTTACTACCATGGCACCACAGGCGGCGACACTGATGATACATGGAATGAAGATGGAGCACCGGTGGAATGCGAT